>CM067859.1:21751717-23001717 GCA_034642435.1 Megalocaria dilatata | reverse complement strand
TCTGAAAAGAGACTAATGTGACAGTATATTATTACTAGAATAATAAATGCGACAGCTTGGACCGAAAGGAAACAAGTGACAAGGTCAACTATCGCGGGGATAATGCAATAAAGTGAGCAGAAGCCACAAACGAACAAGATGACTACTAGTCAAGTAATGATCCCAATTATTATACACTGGCGTCTGACCGAACCAACCGTGGTTTTCTTAATCAGAACCACCATCTCAAGTTTAACAAACGTCGTTTTAATGTCGACCGAGTCGATTCCTCGTAAATATTAACGCGTCCGAAATACGCGCGAAATTCAATGCACTCTTGCCGATATTTATCGTCCCTATATCGCCCTCTAACCAGCATAAATCCAAAGTCGAATCGAGAGACCGAATTAACCGCGGTCAGCTCGCTGCACACAAATCGAGGAAGAAGAAGAAGAAAAAAGGCGAGACTTTATCTCCGCCGACGGAGAAATAACGATCGGCCATTGTGACCGGCTCGCTCTTAAATCGTCGCCGTTTCGCCCCGTAGAGCGCGCATCCGCGTTAGCGGTTGTTTTTTCGCCGGCCGCCGCGTCGAAAGTTTTCGCTCGTCGGTGTCGTTTTTCCGAATCGGGAAAAAATCTAATCCATTTAATGCGTCCGTATTTGGCGTGGCCGGTCGTACGATGTCCGTTTCGGGCTTTTTAACGACGCGGGATTTATTGGGCGAAAACTTGTTGCGTTTCACGCCGCTCGCGCCTAAACGGCGTTAGCCCATGCAAGGATAAGTAAACGGATCGTTAATTTTTTCCGATAGGTATTGTGTATGACTCGAAAACGTCTGCTATAATTAGCTCGCTAGCCATAATGGTTCTGCCGCGCTTTTAATGACGGCAAATTAAGAGTCTTTTACGCCTTAATCCGTTAGAGACGTTTTGCGAATAAAGTAGCTAAACGTAAACTATACCGCCAGCTCAGTTACTCTCCTTAAACGAAATAATTTGACCAGGTTAACAGCAATTTCAAAATAGAAATTATTTTTTTTGTTGATCATAATGGAAACTTTAATTAGGTATACTTATGAACTCAAAAAAGTAACAAAAAAGTACTCTGCTAGTGTTTAAACTACTTATACCTTGAAAAAAAAACACTTCTCCATCGAACATACAAGTTCTTGAACGTACTGATGGCATCTGCATTCACTACTTCAGTCGGAAGACGATTGCAATCAACAAAAACTTTCTTAGACGGAAAATTTATTCTGCAGGAGGTTCTAAATGATTTCTGGACTTATTTAATTATTTAAGATTGTGTTCGCGAACATTTTTCCTATTTAAAAGGAATAACTATCACTGTTGTCGTCCTTGGTATGTCGGTCCTCGAAGCTGATCACTTTAAATATTTCCAATCTTTCCTGGCAGTCAGGTCAGGAGAAAGGTCTTTGAAAAGACTCAAGTTGAGAGTAATATCTTAGAGCGACCCACCAAACTGGTGGTCTAGGAGTGTTCCCACTATTGCATCACACAATACTTGTCAATGTTGAGAGGCAATAACCAATCCTCAACCCACCGGGCAACACGATTCAGATCAGCCTGTAGCTGGTTAGAGATAAGTGATGAAACACTATACACTTTGGTATAGTCAGCGACCACTAGACATTTTGAACGAATTGGATGAGGGAGATCCTATGCGTACAGCAGAAAAATAATTGGAGCAAGAACTGAACCCTGGGGTATTCCGCTCGTGACCCTCTCATCACCTATACTGACCCTGAAAGTCCTGTTTCTGAGGAACGAATTCCCATTTGCTCCAGCTTTTGAATAAGACCACGGTAGGGTGGTACTCGGTCAAACGCCCTGGCGAAATCCAAGTGGACCAAATAAATTAGCATACCAACCTCTTAAAACTTGATCTAGTCATTGACCGCCACTAGAAGATTGGTCAGAGTTGAAAGATTCGAAAGGAAATTGTCGGGAATCAATTTTTTATATTCAGCAAACTCAAGCAGGTGATGAGTAATTATTCTTCCAAAGATTTTGGACAGGGCACCCGACTGATAGGGCAGTAGTTAGAAGGAGAAGTTTTATCGCCATTTTTGTAAACAACCATCACAGATTCCGAACGCAATTGTGAAGGAAGAAACGATGTGAGCATAGATCTTTTAAATAGAAACAATTGTGGTTCCACAAAAGCACCAGAACATCGGGAAGAAGAAAGCACGTGATTTCATCCCTACTGGGAGCTGTAAAGACATTCAGGACAGATATTTCTCACTGATGCTTGAAATTACAGTTATATTCTGGATAGAACGTGTGCATCTAGAAGTAAGCAAAGGAGGCATGGACGCCGTAGGTTCTTCAGTAAAAAGTGAGAGGAAAATGTCTCAGCGAGAACATCAGCAGATTCGGAAAAGCTATTGCGCAGTCCTTCGAATGAATTCTTCACAAGGGGGACAGATACTTTGCTATCAAATGATATACGGTTGTATTTGAAGCACCAAACAGTCCTAATAGTTGAATTAAAGATATCAAGTGAGTGAATTAATTTCGATGGTTAACATAGTTAAGTTCCAGATCCACGTTTAATGCTGCCATAGAGATTTCTTTATCTTTATAGAATTGAGGAGGCAACATTGGTGGAAATCTTTGTTTAGATTCCAAAGATCCATAATGTGAATATAAGAACCTTAAAACGAAACCTTTGACTGTGCCTAATCAAATAAACATCCAGCATGATTAAAAAAGCCGGAAAAGTTTCGAAAATTCCTGTAGCAGGGCAATAAGAAAGCGAGGAGACGAGTGCGCGAGATTGAACTTCCGAGTATTCGGAAAAACGTTGCAGAACACGGCAGAAACGTATTTTCTATGAGTTCTCGGTAGCAGAGGGTGCCCTATAAAAAGCAATTTCACGGTAGGACGGGGATGATATAATATAGCTCGGAAAATAAGAAAAACCTTGGGAAATACCGACGATAAAACATCGAATATGCACGCGGGCTATGGAGAACCGAACCTAATAGGGGAGATTTGTTTACTCAGGAATCTGACAGATTTTTCCATATATCTTCTCAGCAAGTCGTTCTTTATTTCGACTGATAAAATTCCAGTCGAATTCGGAGACAAGAAAATGAAAAAATATGGATGCTCCACAGTAAATCTTCCGAAATAAGACGACACCAAAATATATTTTGGTTAATTGTTTTCAAATAGATCAAACATGTATAGTTTTTGAAATCTTTATAATATTAAATAAGGTTATTCTGATTTTCACAAATTTTATTTATTATTATATTATGGCACAAAAATTGTTTCGCTATCACAGTAGCATCTTCAGGTAGGTGGTATATCACATTTTGAATAACTAAATTTGTTTTCGAAATAGGTTTTTATTTATTTTAGAGAAGTTGCAAAAATTTTATTGACCACTTAAACCCAAAAAAGGTGTCACTGTAAAATACACCAAAATCCCCTTATGAAATATGTTTATATTGATATAGATATGCAGACGATATTTTCTGCTTCACGGGTACAGACAGACTACAAAGAAAATTCATCCTTCAATATTATTCACCATGGAAACCGAACATAATAACTATTAAATTTCTTGATTTAACAGTCACCGGAATCAATAATTCACTTAAATTTCAATATTTCATAAACCAACATATACTGAACATATTATACATAATAAATCAAATCATCCTATGAACCTAAAATTATTAGCAATTATTTTATGATCTACAGATTAGTTACATTCCCAAGAATCGAGAAAATTATATTTCTGAACTCAACAGCATTAAACAAAAGCTATTAATAATGAGTACTATCCGACGGTGATAGATAAATTGCCGATGAATAAAAATAATAAAATAGTTTTAAATATGATATATCCCAATGCAAACGATAACATTTCATTCCTCGATTTTGCACGATTTTTGGAAATTACAGACCCTAACCACGCCTTCTCGCCGCAAATGTCATACCGGTTCATTTGACCTACCGGCTCATTGAACTACTCGCAAAAAATTCATCAATGGATTGAGTTACTTTATATAATAACCTTTATTTCACTTTTTGGAGTTTCTGTATCTACTACACATTCTATATGTGCAGACAGTATTCGCTTAAATTTAGAAACGTCATAGACTTCTTCATTCCTACGTCATGTCTCATTCTCGTCCGACAATTCACCGTAAAACGCGCTTAACCACCGTCCACCGTTTTATTTACGAGTGAACGTCCTTCCAAATAGGGACGTCAGTTCCTATAGGAACCCGCTACCGTAGGTAGTAAATAACGCTTTGTCCGTACACCCCCGAATTATCAGACTGGTAGGACCTTTCCGGTCGTCTTTTTCCGGGATTAAATGGATTACATCCAACGTCTTCCGCCCGGTACCAAATTTATAAGGGCGACCGGGAAGTTTTTTCCCACCGAAAGTTACGAGCGATAAAAAGCGTCCGAAAACATCGTCCTGAATAAGGGATGCCACATCGAATTTGATATATGTAAGGGGGCATCCGCGGCGACTCCGGATATTGAAGAAAAACTAGGATGACTTGATTCCGGACATTGGTTGTCAACTTGGAGGGGATGAAAATAATGCGAATATCCGAGTTTGAACTTGAATGAAGTTCACGAGCTTCTTCTAGTATTATGTCACTTATGCTGGATTCCATGAAGATTCAGTGATCACTGGATCAACAGATACTCTTGTCAAATTTGACAAACGGATCAACGAACCTGCGTTTCATAAAACAAGTTCAGTTAGTTGATCACGCGGATCAGATGATCCAAGAAAATAATTTGACAACGTCACACTTTCTAAAATTTGACCGCTACACTATAAAAAGGAAAATAAGAATGTATATATTTCTGTGGCAGCGCTATTAATGTATTATTAGTATAGTAGTGTGTGCAACATGGTTTCAAACGGGCAATTCCAACATATACCATTTTAACAATTCGGCATATCGATGATTTTGCAATGCTGATATGATCTATCGTCATTTCGCAACTATCAGTTGCATAAAATCGTAGTCAAACTAATAATTGTAATCTCGCATCGATCGATTTATTCCTTTTACTGCGTAGTTCAATTTCTCGTCAATTTTTATGTAATAATTCCCTCACGACATTTTTATTGAAACGAAAACGTATTTTGAAATCAAGATCATCATATTTTGCAAAAGGATCACTCCTGTCTCTAATTCGAGAACTTCATAATTCACTTGAATCTTCTTCTAATGATGACGATGAATTGATTTTGAAAAGAATTTCACAATTATATCACTTGAAAAAAGGAACAAAATCAACAACACTTCAACTGTTTAACGAAGAATACTAAAATCCTGATTCACCAAAATCGACCAATCAACTTGATCTGTGATTTAGCAGCGATTCTAGGTTAGATCTGAGCACAAAATGTTTTGTGGAACCCAATTTGTACTTGATCGATGATCAAGTCAATCTGTCATAGTTTGACACAGTGACTAAATCTGTGATCAGCACTTTGGGGACATAGAACTAGATAAATTATAGGTCCACTTAATAGCGGGGCACTGAAACAGGTATCTAAATGTAAATCAATTTTATTGATTGTTTCGATTTCAAAGAGTAGAACAAAAACATACCCAAAACATCCGATTCAAATTTGGATGTAGCCACGTCTCTAACATACTTTAAATTCTGAACGAAAATTAATGACGTAATTGATAACCCAATCCCCCATACATACGTATAAATGTTACAACCTTCAAAGAAACAGATTTTTTCTCTTCTATAATTGATTAACAATGGAAGACATTTTTATATTTTCTTCGGAAATAACCGTCAAATTACTAGAAAATGATCCTGCAAATAGGCCAGAGCCGAGAGAATCCATTATAAGAGCAATTTTTTTGGGGGACGACTTACTGGTATTTGAAGAGATCAATATATTGATGAAAAACCTTTTCTCCGAAAGCATTGTCTATTTTCTTAGTTTCCAATACCAACTGTAAATGTTTACCCCATATGGAAAATCAATACAAATGATAATCTTGTAAGATCGTTAAAGAGATGCAACAATTTTTATCTTCATTTTGGATGCTATGCTATCATTAGCCCATTGAGCGAAGTGGAAACGCACCGGATGACCACGAGGCTTCATTTCTTGCACTAGTTGAACTTTGTAATCCTCCAAACCGCAGCGAAATTCTCCCTAGAGAAGTGCGAGAAATGACCAGTTCTTGATCTTGATGGATGTTCAGCAACATTCTCGGTTACAGCAGCCATGTTTTTAGGTATGCTGACTGGACGAGAACGTGAACGGGTTGTTTTATCAAATAAAGATTTAGTTTTCATGAACAAATTGACCCACAAATTGCCGTGAGGGCATTTAATTTCTATTGAATTCTCCACATAAATTTATTACAATTTGGATAGAAGATTCACCACTTAAATTTTTGGTATTTCCCAGATTTGTTCGAGCGTAAATCGGTCCATTTCATTAATGTCAAATATTAAACTAACTTCCTGTCAAAACACGAACGACAGAAAGATTGCCAGACTAGAAATAACCTCTACTTCAAAATGCAAACTCTAGATGGCCCAACCTTTATATACTGAAAACCATACAAAGACAGAAAATGTTTAGGTCGCCGCTGGATTTCAAAGGATTTCTATTTGAAAATAAATTCCGCATTTTGTACTCTGTGACCCTAAAAAAGCTTTCACCTGAAAAAAATGCTTTTCATACCAGCTATACCTCCGGAAAAAACAACGGTCACGCGATTAACTCTCCAAAGGCATAGCTGCACGACGTCGAGGTTTCAAATAACGCCACTTTTCGAAACGCGAGCACGTCGCATTTGGACGTGTGTCTTCTCGCAACGTAATAAATCCGTACGTGCGCGTATTCGCGGGTCCTTTGCCGTCCGATAACGAGGTGTCATTCAGGCGCCTTTTAAGGACGTTCTCTTTATTTGTATTTGTCTTATCGACGTTATTAAGTGTCTGCACTTAGATGGAAAGTGGCATGTGTCGCGGTGAGGTGACAAAGAGATGATTGGAAGATGGACTCCGAAATATGTCGTTGGAACTATATATTTTCGTTTCTTGCGTTCCCTCGAAGGAAACTGAAGAATTCGTAACGGCTTTGTTGGTGGGTTTAATTCCCAACTGATTCCTGAGACCAACCCAGAATTGTAAAAGTAGAAGGTGATAGTTCTTCCAATGGAGATCTTGGTTTCTAATACATTTTCTTTCAGGTGTAACTATATTTAGTATAGCGTGCATTTTCATTATGCAGCGGCGTTTGACTCCTCTTGATCAGTTTGAAGTAATAAAAGCAAATGTTAGTTCAGTTGTGGGCACTCAATGTTTATTTACTCGCCCTTGAGAACTTGGAACACAATCCAGATTTTGACTAAACAATCATCCTCTCAGACGAGCCACATATTTGGTTGGATAATTTGTTTTATAAGTAAAATTGCCATTATTGGTGCTAGGACACACTATGTGATGCAGGTTATGGCATGGCAGCGTCATCTGACCTTATTTCTCACGAACTGACGATGAAATAGCTGCAATCGTGAATGACGACCATGTTACTCGACTTGCAAAGGCCAGAACTTGTGAAGATCTTGTTCCAACAAGATAGCACTACATGCCATACAGTTCATTCCACGCTCGTTTTGCTGAGGGGGAGAATTTTGACGATAAGATCATCTCACGACGAGGATTTGCGAATTGGACGCCAAGGTCATGTGATTTGACACCTCTAGATTATCTGAAAGCACAAGTCTACGCGAACAAGTTACAGACTTTGGATCACTTGGAAGAGAATATTCGTCAAGTAATTGCCGAAATTATTGCACAGAGTGATCAAAAATTGAAGCAATAGGGTGCGCCGTGGTGGACATCTGCATTGTTCAAGCTTCAAAATAAAGCAAAAATGAAGTTGCAAGGCCAAATCTTTGTTTTATTTAAAATCCTACCATTCTTTATGGAAGACCCTTTAGCATGACTAATTTGGAACCAGTTACAATTCATTTTACCGACAAAATTTTGGTGATCGAAGAACCCCAAGCATTAGAGTCTCGGGACTTATTTACCACTTATAATATTAACATTTAGCAAAATGAGCTAGCTGGCAGATTTTACGCTAGTTCGTGATATCGTTGAAAATGTATTTTTTACGCTAGAAGAAATTTTCACAACCCCAGGAGTATATCTTAAAATAACTGTTTGCTTTACCATATGTCGCTAACATAAGGTTATAGTAGAGTTTCATAATTCAGTGTTATATCGGGTGTTTTTTTAGAGTGATAGAACTTTCGATAAGGATAACTGTGATTTGACAGAAGGTAGAAGCCATGTTGTTTTGACATCTCTGTTGAGTAAGCATTGACAAATTATCATGGAAAGACTCGCGCCGCAAAAACGTTTACAAATTGTTGAAATTTATTTTCAAAATCAGTGTTCTCTTCGCCAAACTTCGTGAAATTTATGGTTTACATAATCGTCCATCAGAGCAGCTTATTCGTCGAACTATCGATAAATTTCGGACAACATTTTCTCTACTCGATGCAACAACAACAAGACAAAGAACTGTACGTACAGAAGAAAATATCGCTGCAGTAAGTCATAGTGTTAATGATGATCCAGATTTGTTTTATTCTATTCGTCGACGTTCACAACAAGTTCGACTCTATGCATCCACCACATGGAAAATTTTGCATAAAGATTTTGCTCTACGCCCATACAAGATCCAACTGGTTCAAGAACTAAAGCCACTTGACCATAATAATTGTCGTTTGTTTGCTGATTGGGCCCTAGAACATCTTGAAGTTGACCCACTTTTTATCGTAAAATTGTGTTCAGTGATGATGCTCATTTCTGGTTGAACGGCTATGTAAAGAAGCAAAATTTCCGTATATGGAGTGAAAACAATCCTCAAGAAGTTCTGCAGGTTCCATTGCATCCTGAAAAATGCACTGTATGGTGTGCTTTACACGCTGGAGGCATCACCGTTCCATATTTCTTTAAAAACGATGCTGGAGCTAATGTTACAGTGAAAAGTGCTCGTGACAGATCGATGATCAATGATTATTTGTTTCAAACTTTGAATGGTATCGACCCAGAAGTGTTTTGGTTCCAACAAGATGGTGCTACACATCATGCTGCTATTTAAAGTTCTATAACTCTAAAAAAAAAACACCCGATATCAAAGGGCATTGCAATTCTTATTCACTAAGAACCAATTCAGAACTGATTCCGATCAGAACAGAACGCACCCATAAATACAATTCAAGAAGTATTGGTTTTCTCATAGGGACGTGACAATTTTATATTTAAACATAATCCTTCAACGTTTTTCAAGATCTGTCAACGTCAAAACGTCAGTGAAGGTTAATATTTTGATCACGGTGAAGTTCACGAACGAACAACGTTTGTAGTACGGGAATTCTGAGTAGGTGGTCGCTTACTCTAATTCTAATAATCTAATAATAGTTCAAAATGCGATTTCTCGCAGTTCACTGGAGTTGAAAATCACGTTGTCACGAATTTTAACGTTAAGATCTTCGCTTATACACTTCTACAACAAAGTGTCACAAAGTGAAAACAAATAATTTAGACGTAAAAATTAAATTTCTTGTCAGTGAAAGTACAACGAAATAGAATAAACAGAAGAATCTAATTCGTTTCCAAGACGAATGAACTACCGAGTTACGTTTCTTTTGAGAACTCCTAATCGACAGAAACCACTCAAAAAATTGTAATTTCCCGAGTTTACAACTTCATTATGAGCTCACAACTTAATCACCGACTTTCCGTCGTTTCCTAGTCCAGCAATTCGCCAAACTTTTCCGATGAAAATTCACCACTCGGAAAACTTTCAGACGTTCTCAGTTCAAATTTCACTCTTTCGAAAGATCTAATCAACAGACGGAGAATTAAGTGATTATCCATCTCCTTTTTAGTATGCTTTTAAAAGAAGTTTTGTTCAGATAACTAATTTAATTTTTGGGAGTTCCCTGAACCCAGGAAAACATTTTCAATTGAATTTTTCAATCATTCTTGGCGAAAATTTGAGAACGATCAATATGATGAAAATTTTAAAAGTAATGAAATAATAACGTGTAGTTTCTTACGTAATTCCAATGACTCTTCAACAAGACTTGTAACATATGCACAGTTGGCTGTCTCATGCTTACCTGCAATAAAACAACACACAATTAATGGATGTAAATCTTAAAAAATTCCTATTTAACGCCATATTAAACGGCGGTTAAAATAAAGAATAAATCTCAATAAAAATTCATCAACGATGAACTTCAAATTCATTTCACTTAGATATCTGTTTCACGATTGCTATAATTAATGCGGTTTACGACGTAGAATTAATGAAGATAAAATTTATCGTCCAATTTCTCCTTTGATGTTTTCCTGTTAAGTCGTAAAAATGACGATGGAAAAACTATAAAACTACAGGTTTCGTCGTTAACCATAAAAGGTGATTCTTTCAAGATAAACTATATAACAACCTTGAAAATACTCGAATTCATGTCACTCGAAGGAGCTGTTAAGTGAAGCTAGGAAAAAATTGCGGCGTACAGAACCAAGCTTATGCTAAAATCATAGAAATATCGTAGAAAGTAACGGGTTTTTCAATAGGAATGATACAATTGGTTATAATGGAAGCAGTGTATATTATTTTTGACATTTCCCACTCCATGTGTGTCCAATAGGTTACATCATTTAAACGTGGAAAGATACACGCTTCAACGACGTTTAGAAATTGTTAAATTATTTTAATAAAATCAGTGCTCATTTGCGGAAAATGTTCAAATTTGAACAGTTTCTTGTGGATTTTCATCACTCCAAATTCTGCAATTCTGTTTGTTTAAAAAAGAAGTGAAAGTTCTGCAGCTGAATTTTCTTCGATTTTTAACAATCATTGAAGCATTTTCAGGTGGTATCATTGGTATTGGAACAGAGTTTCCACAGAATAACTGTTGAACTTCTTATGTCCATATATTCATTGATCTCAAGAAGTATAATCTAGAGTAACATAGTTTTCAATTCATGTAGAACTAATATCCGTTTCTAAAATGATTACCCAAAACAATCATCGAAATTTATTTTTTCGATACCAAACAATCTCGACCAGTATCCCTATTTTCCCTGAGAATGTTCAATAAATACTTCCGATTTTCACGCGACTAATGGACTGACAGATGGCTATAAATGTTTTCTGCCCATTTAGTCCGGTTGATACTGACAAGATCCGGGATTTGAACGAGTCAGGACTATCAATCACTAACAGGACCCTTTTGACGGCAAATTGAAATAACGACATGCCAATTTGTGACATCGGATCGTATTGAACCAATTGTGTTCAGTTTAGGGGGACGGTTCATTAAGCGTATATATCAGCTCATGAGGAAAGCCCTAATAAATTATTATCATCATGGCTGTTTAATCTTCAGAGCACTCATTTTTCAATTAATTCTTCCTAATAGTAAATTCGAACAAAACCTTGATCCGTTTACATTAGATCTTTGCATTTACTCTTCATAAACAAATCTTCAAAAATTATAATTCATAAATATTATTTTAGCGCCCAACATGGGGCTGATATTTATATTTAATATAACGCATTTTATAACACTACCTGATAAACAAAGTAGGACTTACAATTTATATCAACAAAAAATGCCTGTTCATATTTTGAATCTCCTATTTTCCACCTATTATTCCGATTTGTATATATTTTGCTAGTAATTATAGTCACTGTATTTATTATTACATTTTATCTGTTGAAAAACTCGATTTTTTGGGAGAAAATACCAAAATCGCGCAACACAGAGGCGGCTTCCGATAAAATCAGCCATTTCCAACATAAATACCCGGGATTATCGAGGAAATAGACTACACATCGACCCCGTTCTACGCCCCCCCACCCTTCCAGGGACGTCGGTGCCCCCTATCGTCTCAATTTAATTACTCCGGTATTAGGGAAACAAGCCGATGCGACACTTCGTGTCGAAATGCGATTAAGTCGCGTTATACGCCGTCGATTAATGCGATAATCCCGAACGAACACGTCAAATCTCGCGTGTTCGACGGTAATGCGATTAGAAGAGAGCCGTATCATGATCATGGCGTCATTTTCGATATCGAACGTGCCAGACAAGCCGGGACGGCGACATTAACCCCTTTTTTGCGGGTCTGACAGTTAGGAGAAAAACAGGTTTTGGTTCAATATGGCCAGTAATGAACTATAGGAACTGAACACCCAAATGATAAAACAATATGAAAGAAAGGTACATGCTTCAAAATATCAATAAAAAAATTCGAATCAATACAATGAAACACTAATGTCGAAAGAGAGTCAATGAGAAGTTTTATTATACATTCTGTCAAAAAAGTACCGGGAATTATTGATTTAAATCTGGCGGGGCAATGAGGCAGGTAATTTTTTTTTCCTAGGTTGGTACCACTGTCCTTAATTACTATGCCAAGCTTGAGCGGGATCTGTCAACTAGTGTGTTTGCAACAGCTGATTAAGTCAGTCGATGTCAGAGTGCGTGCCGATTTTTACTATGGGTGATTACGTTGAGCAAAGAATTTGTTTAAAGTTTTGTGTTGCAAATGAATTTTCGTGTGCCGATGCATTGAAAATGTTGCAAAAGGCCTTTGGTGATAATGCTCTATCGAAAACTCGTGCATATCAGTGGTACAGAGCCTTCAAGACGGTCGTGAAGTGGTCGCCCATCGACGGCTTCGATCGAAGATAACGTCGATAAAATTAAGGAAAGGGTGCTGGAAAACCGTCGTACCAGCTTGAGAGAGATAGCACATGATCTTAAGGTATCCCACGAGTCCGAAAGTACGATTTTGATTGATATTTTGGGCATGAGAAAGGTGGCCGCACGACTGGTACCGAAAGACCTGAATTTTCTTCAAAAACGGCATCGCGAACAGGTTGCTTCAGACATGCTGGATCGCTGTAATTCCGATTCTACATTCATGGAACGCATTATAACTGGTGATGAGACCTGGGTCTACGAGTACGATATGCAAACAAGCCAGCAATCATCGGAATGGGTGGCAAAAAATGAGCCGAAACCGAAAAAACCACGCCAAAGCCGCTCGAAAATGAAGGTGATGCTCATTGTTTTCTTCGATATCCGTGGCGTGGTGCACTGCGAATTCGTTCCAGAGGGTCAGACTGTAAACAAGGAGTATTACCTAGGCGTTATGAAACGTTTGCGTGAGCGTATCCGTAAGAAGCGGCCAAATTTGTGGGCGAACAACTCATGGATTTTGCATGACGATAACGCGCCTTCTCACCGAGCTACGATTGTGACTGACTTTCTCGCCAAAAACTCAACAAACGTGGTTCAGCAACCACCGTATTCGCCGGATTTGGCTCCCTGCGACTTTTTCCTCTTCCCAAAACTAAAATTGCCCCTTCGTGGCACCCGTTTTGAGTCGATTGAAGCATAAAACAAAATTCGGCGCGAGCTAAAGTCCATCCCCGAAAGCACCTATAAAAAATGTTTCGATAATTGGAAGTGCCGTTGGCATAGATGTATTGGAGCAAATGGAGCCTATTTTGAAGGCGACCCAATAAATTTTGACGATTAAATGTAAAAATGTTGTTTTAATTGAAAATTCCCGGTACTTTCTTGACAGAGTAATACTTAGTGCTGGGTTTCATGAAAATTTGGTGATCACTGGATCAACAGATTCTCTTGTTAAATTTGACAAAATATCAACTAATTTAGGTATCACAAAACAAGTTCAGAAAACAATCTGACAACGTCGCACTTTCTAAAACGCTACACCATAGAAATAGAAAGACGGAAAATAAGAATGTATATATTTCTGTGGTAGCAGAAAGTCAATAGAATGTAGATACCTGAAGGAGTCATATCGTGGTGAAACAATTGTTGTACTGTAAACATTTTTTGTAAATTAAAATAGTTGATAATTAAAAAATATATAAAAGACAGTATTGTCTCTTATATATTTTTTTAATTAAAATCATCATATTGTGCAAATGGATGACTCCTCTTCCTAATAATTCAGGATCTTCGAACTTCACTTAAATTTTCTGTTGATGATGACGATGAACTAATTTCGAAAAGTATTTTACAATTATATCAATTGAAAAAAGGAAACAATAAAAAATATACTTCACTTCAACTATTTAACGAAAAATACAAAGACCTGGATTCACCAAAATCGACAAATTAACTTGATCTGTGATTTACCAGCGATTCTAGGTTAGATCAAAATATTTTGTGTTATTTTGTACTTGATCGATGATTAACAGAGGTTAATCTGTCATAGTTTGACACAGTGACTAAATCTGTGATCAGCGTTTTGGGAACATAGAACTAGATAAATTGTAACATCAGGACTCCGTGATCAACAGATGCTTGATCTGATGACTGAAATTTTGTGAAAACCACTGTGACTATCTTTCCCAAATTTCCAAGATTTGATTCAATACATTAAAACACTAAATTCGAAAGAGAGTCAGTTATAGAGAATCGCTTATGTGACTCTCTTCTCAAACAACATCCAGATCTGTGTAGGAAGAATTAGCGATATCGTTGATTCATTATGATGCAGTATCCAGTTTATCTCCGTAATTAATGTATCGCTCTACTGTTTAAAATATCCCATTTTTATTTTTAATTCATATTTGTCTTGAGAAACAAGAAAAAATCAACAAAATAAGAAGAGGTTTTTTACTTGATAGAAGGAATATTACGAAATTTAAATATCAAAACAGATTTATTTTGTTAGTCTCCTACAAATGTTTTCAAAAAATTTTATTCAAAAACTTTTAAAATTAAATAATAATCTTATAATCACTGCTTGAATTTAGTAGATCAAACAAATGGACTAAAAAAAACCCAACGAAATATAAATTATCAATAAAAATTACTAAATAAATACTTGATGGAGACAAAATTTTGTTTCTCATCTTATATTTATGAAAATCAAATCTTTTTCAAAAATGCAAAACATAATTTTAAGAACTTCTCCAAAACTAATTTATTTGAAATATTTAATATATTTATATTAATTAATAAACCTCTCAAAACATGTAGTACATCCTCAAAAAACAATTTGAAATTAAATGAGATCGTCATCAGTCCTACTTCACATTTAAGAAATAAACACGTTTTGAGAGATTTAAATATTTAAATATATTAAATATTTAATTATATTAAATATTTAAAATAAATAAGTTTTGGAGAAGTTCTTAAAATTATGTTTTGCATTTTTTAAACAGAATTGGTTTACATAAATATAAGATCAGAAACAAAATTTTGTCTCCTTCATTTAGTGATTTCAATGGAATGAAATAAGGAATTACTTTGTTTTCTATCACTATCAAGTGATAGAAAACAAAGTAATTCCTTATTTCATTCCATTAAAATGAACTATCACAAAGTAACGGACTACTCCATCCAATATTAGTGATTTCAATTGATAATTTATATTTCGTTGGGTTTTTTATTCCATTTGATATTATATAATGAGTTTTGATTTTATATGTCTACTTAATTTAAGCAGTACTTATAAGACATGAATTTCGTTCTACAAGTTTTCGAATAAAATTTTTTGAAATAAAAATAACATGATAAATATGTTTTGATATTTAAATTTTGAGGAAAAATCAAGTATCAAGTGAATATTCAAGATGCATAATTCCTAAATATTATCAGGAGAGTTATTTTCAACAATTGACAACATTTAGAAAAGGAGAAGAATATTAAGTCGTCGTTTAGTGAATCCATCCAATTCAAAATAAAAGAACCAGTGAATAATAAAAATAACGATATTTGATGGACAATAAATTTACGCTTTTATTACCCCCTTCAAACTTTCGAATGTAGCTTTATATTTAATAATGTCAATAACTTTCATAAAATTGGAAAATGATCCAAAGGGTCCTTTATGTTCGTGGATCAAAAAAGGGACTCCATCAGAACCTTGAGAGACTCCTCATCCATCATCCCACCCCGTGCACCTGTGAATACGTAATACGCAACTAAACCAATCCAATTAGGTATCGAATTAACTCGCACCTGTCTCAATATCGTTTCCGAGCGGTAATCACGAAGAAATTCACGTCAAATATTGAATGCTCCGGGTGAGGCTTCATTATATTTTTTCCTCGTAAGTCCGTCTGCTTCCAGCGACTTCAATTTGAATAAATTTATGGCTGGATAAGAATCTGTCGCAGATGCAACTCCCTAACGGATAGCGTGGGTCGTAATTCGTTTGCGCTTAAGCCGATCGTACACTAAACACATTCTATTGCAAGTGACTTGATTGACAGCACTTGAATAAAAGTGACTTTTAGATTATGCAAATTTGTGAGCTAAAAAAAACAGATTAATCTTATCTATTGATAAGATCTGAGACGGCGTCGAATTAAAAAAAATTAAGTTTTCATTGGTAAGAACTACTACAACGATGTTTGTAATAATTCTTCGAACCCTCAGCCTGTATATTAAGTTCAAATAAAAAGCTGGTTTTATTGTAGAACTATCATAAATAACTCACTGACACTATGTGAAAGGAATAAAAATGGTACTAAAAATAATCATTATTCTTGTAATCGTTGACACAAAAGGGAATCTCCGTCAACTGTCAATCTTAAGGTGTTAAATTTCCTATTACCACCATTTACCCCAATCGATTCCTTTATCCTCCTCATATTAAAACACAATAAAAGCCGAACAACCCTAGAAGAAGCACGTAACACAAGACATATCGAAGGGTGAAACCTGAAACTTTTCTACCCGAAATCAAGGTACTCATTCAGAGCACAATCGAAATGAATCCCCAGCCTCCCTAGTCTTCTCCTACCCGAGCTTTCGATGTTATTAAATGTTTTCGGTATCCCTGACAACCGGGGGATTTCGATGAACATCGCGGCGGCTAGGGTCACGGTTCCCTTGGAGGATAAAAGGGCGGCTCATCCCCCTGGGGGATTCCAGGATATTCCGGATCTGATCAATCGGATTGGAGTGTAGTGAATATAAGTTTATGCTGTTTGTTTCATTTGATAAACTACTACGATTTGGTTTTTATGGAGAGCTGGAACAGGTGGGTATAACTTGAGTTTCGATAGGTGGGGCGTTTATTAACCAAAAAGTGAACAAAATTCTGATCATTTATCGACGTCGTAAGCAATCCGAGCGAATGGGTCTTTATCAATGAATACTGAACATATAAAATCCAGACTGATCGGATCTAACAAGTCAAAACATGGCAATAACAGGCCCTTCGTTTTGACTTATAGCAACGAAATACAATGTGACAACACCGCACCGGTGGGCCGAAAGATGCGAGGTAAGCGCCGCAATAAATTTTCATAAGGAGAGTGTGATTTTCACTAAACATCTATTCGCACCTAAACCAACAACGACGTGTTAAGTTCTTTATTTGATCGAACACCTGAGAAGCTTTATGTAGAACGCAACTTGGTGCATAAATTTAACTTATTTATCATATCATTACAGCTAGAACCACCTTTAGGGAAATTCTGGTTCCATAGTTCTACACCTTACGTACATGACCGCAATTATAATGTAACGTTAACACGTCCATACGTCGTTCAGTTCTCTACACACATTTCCAATAATCGCATTCGTCCAACCTGTAAAGTTGACGGATTTCTTTATTTTTCATCTCTCAAAGTGACCAAAAGCCATGAACTCACTCACTCATTTTTTACGTGCATTTTCCAGATTTTTAGTTGAAGTAAATCGAAGCGGAGGCAGTAAGAAAATGATGCGAAATTGGAAGTCCCTATTTCTTCACTAATATCAACGCGACTACAATGCTTCGTTAAAATACAAACTAAACTCGTCGTTCACGTTCTAACTGCGTTACTTTCACGAATCCCAGACATGTTGCGTGCATATTGAGACTACGTTATAAGATTACGTGTGACATTTTCACCAACAGTAGTCCGTTTCACTTCACGTTGTCGTTGCCGACGCGTTGCGGTTAAATCTGCATTAAGTCATCTACTATTTTGTCTTCACAACACAATTTGCCTTACTACCTGAATAAAGAAAGGGCAGAACGGAATTGGGCGAGTACGCAAACTTTCAAAGCTACAAGACGTGTTTTTTTCTTCTTACCTTTCCTTGCATATATTAAGCCTTACACGATTTTTCCGATTTATTTCGTCCACGGTCTATAACTAGAATAGGTTGTGTTCTGATTTTAAATAGGTCTCAATATATGAAGCATTCAGACAAAGTTGCCGACAAAAGTCTTCGACCTAAAAATACAGATGAGGCGAGCAACAAAAAAGACCACACAGGATAACATCCACGAAACGTTTAACGATACACAGCAGACGTCGATAGGTCCTAAATTAGCGAAGTTGATTACGGGAACTCTCTAATCTCCCCCCATTATCTCTGGCGTCCATTTCATCGGTAGCATCGTTACCGGGAACAATTCCCAGACAACGAAGGAACATTGCGAAGGACCTAATTGTAGCACAGGAATGCCCCTGTCTATATCTTCCGACCGGTTACGTTTACAGAGATCGCAATGGTTGCAGCAACTCCTGTTACCACGTAATCCAATTATCATACAATGGCAGCGGTGTCGGGGATAGGGAGAGAAGTGTACACACACTTTAAGGTCGCCCCTCCACAGTCGGCCCATAACCGCATAATAAGCCATTGTTTCCGCAGACTACTAGATCGACGGCGGAACTTGTCGCCCTCCTGGAACGTTCCTGCCTTTTGTGAGCCGTTACATGTGTGTGTTTGGTGTTTTTGTTGGGAGTTAATAACCTTTTTGCCGAGACAGGCTACTGGCTTTGTTGCGGGCGGCGTTCGTGTCGCCGTTTTTGTATTAACGTTATGACGCGTCGTTTATGTAATTAGACGCGGAAAAATCCGGAATTAATTGGCGGAATTTTTTTAGTCCGGTAAATAAACCAGTTAGCGCTTTGGATTTGCGGCGATATCGCGCTTTTTAAGCGCTCTTTGCTAACGTTGTGGCAGGAGCTTCTACTGAATACAACCTTTGTTCTCTTTTTAGCTTCATTAGTCCATTTCATTTCGTGTTTTAATTATGTGTTTTCATCCATTCGTATGCGTACAACAGAAAGTAACATGTATTTACGAAACTTGAATAAGCCAGTTATTTCTTGAAAATTTTCATAAATAGATTGCCTTAATTTTTTATTAATCTAGTCGTTTCAATTTTTCATTTCCATTTTTCTACGCATGATAATCGCATGAGTATTTCCCAACTGAACTCCTTGATCGTTTCCCTGGCCTGTTTTGCTGTGTGTGATGGGGCATAGAGCAAAATGACTTTGTGTTACCTTTTTCCATATTCAGACCTTTTTCGATGTAATACTCTATTTAAATCGATCATTTGCCGTTAGTAGCGATAAGTGTTAATGGTTTCACCAGGTTTCAGTAACTCAAAATAGATTACATCCTCCGGATCCCAGCAAACACAGAGTTTTTGAAAAGTGATTTGGTCTTGCGTGGATTCACCAATAATTTAGGACGCTTAGTATTCTCAAAATATATTCATCTTTTAACAGTCACGATTTCTACTTGTCTAGCAGCATTTCACAAGTGGTTTATCGATTTTTTTAACGCCTTATCCATTGAATTCAAACGGAACTCATTTTCTCATTTTATGAATCTATTCCATAGCTTTCAAACGAATGGAGACGGCTTTCTGCGTCACATTCAAATTGATCCGCGAGTCTTCTTCAGTTTGAGTAACATCTTTATCCAATAAGTTGTCTGCAAACTTTTTCGTTGGTTTCACACGCTATGCGTTTCTCAAGTCAAAATCACGACTTTTGCATCTTTTCAACCATTTGAAACCCTGTGTTTTACAAAGAGAATGTTTACCCTAAGATTCCACAAGCATTCCATACTAGTCTGCAATAATTTACTCCAAATGATAACAGAAAACCAATGCTGTTCGCAAATCGTAGTTCGTAGGCACAAAACTCAACATGTTTAAGGTTATAGAAGAAAATACCCGTGCATGGCACTTGGGTTGTTGTGTTGAGAGTTTTTATCAGCCGTGAGAAAAGGATGATGGCGCTGCAGAGGCGGTCTAAACTGATGGCTAGCATCATTTATAGAGAAATCCCAGTTTAATACTTTTTAAAACCTAGTAGATGCTTTGATATTAATTAATTTCGTAGATTTGAGAAAATTTTCTAGATACAGCAGTTTATACACATCTTGAGCTTCAGCTAATTGTTAATTCAAATTAGTTTCACGTTAAAAACAGGAATATTCAATAAAAACAATTGTTTCATCCTGAAATTTCAATATCAACTCAATTCACATTTTCCTCGATTTATTTTTACAACCACGACCTAATCAATAATCAACCCGATAATGTTCCTTCTGAAAATAATTAAATATCTCCAAATGGAATATAAGGTTCTCGTTAACCCCTTTACTTTACTTTCTTCAATTTAGACCTTTGACATCAGTTTTCACCATTAAAAAACGGGCCACGTATAGAGTTCGCCTGGGTATCTAGAGTAACGCTGTCTCATAAAATATTTAACAACATTCTTTATCCCCGTCTCGACGTGGAGAATGAGATAGCTGACGACCGTTTAATGGTATGCATTAGCGAGAAATTACTGGTATTAGGGCGGTAGGATTTTTCCCTCGAGCCATCCATTCTACAGAAACGAAAACAGTTTTCTTCTCGTCTAGTCTAATTACCAACGACATCACCGCCGCGTACCAGAAATGGTTATTCTATTAGGCTGAATTATAGCACTGAATTGATGGTACACCTATTCTAAACTAATAGGAGGGAAAACGTATAATAATATAAACTATATTAGCTGAAATAAATTTTTTCGCTTCGTTTTTTAAATATTCGCTTTTAAATAACATTGTTTGAAGAGTTGAAGACGTAACAATGCAACGAAACGCGTCATAGGTCATAATAATAAATATAAATCAACCAATGAGTGATTCAGAGCCAAACCGTACCAAGTCCAAAAGTTAACTATTTTATTGTTAGAATAATGAAAAAAAGGTTTTTTACTTAATAGAAGAATTATCACGAAATTTCAAAACATTTTTATTCAAAAATATTCAGAATTAAATAAATGTCTTATAAGCATCACTTAGATTTAGTAGACATATAAAACTCATTATACAATATCAAATGGAATGAAAACAAACCAACGAAATATAAATTATCAATCAAATTTACTAAGTAAATACTTGGAGGAGACAAAAATTTGTTTCTAATCTTATAGATTTGAAAACCAAATCTTTTTCAAAAATGCAAAACATTTTAAGAACTACTGCAAAACTACTTTATTTTAAATTATTATTATTATCCTGATACTCCTAACCATTAAACTCCCTAATATTTAGTATATTTGAATAAGCTACTTCAAAAATCTGCCAAAACATCTAGTACATCTTCAAAAAACAATTTGAAATTAAATGAGTTGTCGTCAGTCTTAAGTCACATTTAAAAAATAAAATCAATTAACCAAAAATATCTTATCAGTCAGAATTCGTGGTATCCACTAGAGAACTTTAAAAATCCTACCTACGTATTCTATGTTCATCACAAAAATCACACAAAGTTTTTAAGGTGTTTTATGGCCTTATTTAAAACCAAATGTCATTTATATAATGAGTCAGGAAAACCAAAATATAATTATATTTTATATATACAATTAAATTTTAATTGTATATTAATTTTAATTTCAAAAAATGTTTATTCAAAAACTTTTGGAATTAAATAAATGTCTTATAAGAACTGCTTAAATTTAATAGACATGAAATAAACACTCATTATATAATATCAAATGGAATAAAAAACCAAGGAAATATAAATTGATAATTTATATTTCGTAGGTTTTTTTTTTTCAATTCCATTTGATATTATATAATAAGTGTTGATTTTATGTCTATTAAATTTAAGCAGTTCTTATAAGACATTTTATTTAATTCTAAAAGTTTTTGAATAAACATTTTTTGAAATTAAAATAACGGAATGAATCTGTGTTGATATTTAAATTTTTTGATAATCCTTCTATCAAGTAAAAACCTTTTATCATTTTATTGTATATATAAAATATAATTATATATATATATAAAATATAATTATATTTTATATATCATATATATATATATATATATATATTTTAAATTCAATAGACATAAAATCAACACTTATTATATAATATCAAATGGAAATGAAACAAAAACCTACGAAATATAAATTATCAATTTATATTTCGTTGGTTTTTTATTCCATTTGATATTATATAATGAGTGTTGATTTTATGTCTATTAAATTTAAGCAGTTCTTATAAGACATTTATTTAATTCTAAAAGTTTTTGAATGAACATTTTTGGAAATTAAAATTTGTAGGAGGCTAACAGAATAAATTTGTTTTGATATTTGAGTTTGATAAGAAAGATGATTTGCTAAAAAAATGATACACAAAAATTTCAGTGCACTAGTAGAACAAGTCCAAAAATCTGAGTACAAAATTTGAAATGTGTACTTAGAAGTATAATTTAAGTTCTTAATGATTGTAAAATTAGGTTGCAATTCTGCAACCTGGATGTAAAATGTATAAATGTTGCATATTTTAAGAAGAATTGAATATAAGGCTTTAACTTTGATTCATTTTTTCTCGAAAGAGTAAAAAGTGAACCTACTTCAGTTTTGCTCTGAACGCCTCATACATAAGTATTAATTAATGACATTAAGTGGTCATTATTTTCAGTATCGAATTTTTGGATTATTGTTTATCTGTCCTTTATCAACTGCCATGATTGTCCCATTAAATGAGTTGAAAATAAATTATGTACAAATAAAATAGATATACTACAGCATTCTTGAAATCTATTTACACAGACACCATGTTAAGTCCCAATTTACGCTTTCTATCCCACATCTTACACGGGAATGGGATGTCCGACGTTCAGTGTGGACATAAACTAGACCCACTGTTTTACTGCAGTCACTATGAAACGTTTAAAACGCTCAATTAACTCCGCCGTAAATTACAAGCAGGTCGTTAATTTTACAGCGCTACCTCAAGATACGCCAATTTATTATACCTACTATGTATGTTTTTATGTTAATTGATAGTCTGAAAACGCCCGAAGAGATTGTTTTCTGAACGTATTCGTTGGCCTTTTGCCATCATCCAACGACGATTCGTTCGGTTTTTTTAACTCAGGGTTGTATAGATGAACTGGCGAAGATGTGGAATGTGTTTTAAATGAACTCTTTGACTTGGCAGCGAATGAAAGATACCTCTTAACCCATTTGAAATGATTCCAGCAATCAATATAGTACCATAGATTGTAATCACCGACAAAAACATATCTGCAGATAATCGATTGATACTGATAATCGGCATGTATCAATAGCGTATATTGGCCACTAATATTTTTAATACTCTAGTGTATTTAATTGATAATGCCACCATGATAATGCAATCGAAAATCATTGTGCAATTTTCCGTTCCAGTTTTTTTGTGGAAATTAAAATACTCTCCTATATATTTTTCAACACCCAGTATACTTGTGCATATTCGAATAAAAATGTTCAACAAAGTTAAATCAGTTAAAGCTATTGGACTAGAATGGAATCAATGCCTGGAAGCAAACAAAGCTATTTTTCATGTCAATTGGTACACCCTGTGTAAGTACATTTATTGTTGAAGCGTTCAGAAACTGTGGGAGCAAGATATTTCTGCAATTGGGAAAATACACCCTCTGTTCTTTTTTATTTTGAAGGTGGATAGTGGTGCCCGTCAAGCAAGAAATTATTGTGAAGTAGTGGTTATTTCAAGTCTGGCAACTCTTGTGTCATTCGTGTTTTGACAGAAACTTAATTTAGTATTCGACATTAACGAAATGAATCGATGCACGCTTGAACAAAACTGAAATGGCCTCAAGGCAATTTATGGATGAATTTCTCGATGAAAACTGGATCGTTATTGGATGAAACAACCCGTTCACGATCTCGTCCAGTGAGCACACCTGTAAACATTGCTGCTGCAGCCCAGAATGAGGCTGCACATCCATCAACATCAACTCGTCATCGTGCTCAAGAACTGAAAACTTCTCGCACTTCTCTGGAGAATTTTGAATAAAAATATCGGCATGAAGGCTTACAGAGTTCAACTAGTGCAAGAAGTAACTATCCGATGCGTTTCCACTTCGCTCAATGGGCGAAAGTAACATCGTTTTGCTTCCGGAAATTTTTGTTAGCTTTCAGACAATGGCCCCATTTCTGTTCTTCAATTTCAAAGCCCTTTTCAGTTTTTGAAAGTTTAGATACAAACCAGGTACTGCTTACTTTGCTAGGAAAATGCATCAACACAAATATACAGGTACATGGAAGGGGTGGGTAAATGTCGATAGAATCGGAAGTGTGTTAACGATGTTAATTCACTTCCAGACATGCTTTGAATATGCGAAATTTCACAGAAACAGTGATATTTTTTAATATATCTGAGTTTATCAAAATTGACGAACCCTAAAGGGCAATTCATAATAAAAACTTTTTTTTTTAGTAAGTACAACATTGGTTAACCTTTTAAAGGGTGTTTCAATAAGACCGCAAGATTTTAATTGCACGCCATATTTGACAGTCATAATGTCACATGATTATGACGTGACAGATCGAAAGTGGACAGATGAGAGTTTGTGAACATGGAGCATTACACGGTAGAAAAACGCGTCCTGATGTCAAAAATTATTAACAAAAGGGTGAATGTTTAATTGCCACTATTCGCAAAGTGCGTCCAAAGTTCGGTCGAAATAATATTCATAATTCATCTACTGTTAAAAGAATAATAAAAAAATTCGAAAGTACTGGTTCGGTAGGTGATGTGAGACAAACGATACGAGCTCGTAGAGATAGTTCAGAACAAAACATCACGGCTGTTCACGAGAGTGTGACAGAAAGGCCAGCGACGTTAATTCGCCATCGAGCACAAGAATCGGACATTTCAAGAGGCACTCTTCAGCGAATTCTCACTAAAGATTTACCGCCCTTAAACCATTGAAGATCTTGTACGAATTTGCTCTTGGTCGTGTAATTTCCCGATTTGGTGACCAGAATTGGCCTCCACGCTCTTGCGATTTTACTCCTTTAGACTTCTGGCTGTGGGGTTATCTGAAGTCACAGGTTTATGCCAATAAGCCATAGAAGCATTGAAAGCTGAAACTAGACGCTGTATCAATGAAAGAACACCACATGTATTCAATAACGCTATTTCGTCAACAAGATATTTTGTTTCATAGATAATTCCAAAACGTATATTTTCTAAATCAATAAATATTTCAAAACTTTGCTACAAAAAAACATGTTTTATTGAACACTGAAATCCTGCGCTCTTATTGAAACAACCTTTATATTCAATTAATTTCATGGACCTTATTCTATATACTCGAGACGTTTTGCGAAGGTGAACTCGACCATAAAACCTTAGTGAGATTAAATTAATATATTTATCTCTCCTTTCTGGTGAAGAAAATGAAGCAAGGAATGAGTGATGGATGTCTCGAGTATAGAAACTTTTAACTTCAACGTTTAAGTTTACCTTCACATCATCAGACGGCGAAGTCAGGGGGGTCTCCACAGTCTCCTGGTGCCCCTCTTTGCCCCTCGTCTCCGTCTTATCTTGCACGACATCCTTCTCCGAGTTACAATCGGTCACCCTCACTATGATAGCTATTTTGACTAGTTACTCACACTTCCCTTACCATCAAACCACATCGGTCACTTCACATAAGAACAACCGAAAATCGACCGCTCCGTCAATCACCAAGAAGTTCATCTATTCTACTCACATATAATCGCAATTTTTTCCCTTCCGTAAATTATCGGGACGTCTCAGCGCCTTCGTTGTGACAGCGTCGGGCAGACAACAGCACAATGGCTAAAATAACAACATGAATTAGGATACGAATCGATATCGAGTGGGTTATTACGGGCCAATTCACTCTGCGATAGTAAAAAACGATATCCGATACAGGCCCCCTTATCTGGAATTAACGGTCAATTGGCGACACTCAAATCAATTATCGAGGGTACTTTCGGACTCATTAGTGGCAATCAAGTTGGATTGTGCCCGTTGAGTGGTTTTCAGTCGAGCTGTTTCGGCAAACACTGTTATCGGAGGGGTAAATACACGCGTTCAGATAACTATTTCACAATATTATGAAAAAGCATGTGATATATATGCACGATGAATGAAAGCCATGCAATAGGTGGAGCTTGCAAGTATATGGTACTCAATAGATATTGTTTGCGTTGAACAAAAAATAAATATTTTCGTTCAGCAATAATGCTGCATTATAAAAAAAGAAATCAAAGCTAATAGTCAATAAAGCAACGACAGAATCAATAAATTAAAATCTACAAATTCAAAAGAAAGTTGAACTGGTTTATAAGACTCGGAAAGCCTACTTTAGGATTCAAACAAAGTATCGAGAAAAAGATTCAAAGAAGACGAACATTATACCAGATATTGTATTAAGCAAAGAGCACACTCTACAAAAAAACTAAGAAACACTAAATCGTTTCATAATCGTATTCTGGGGCATAAAACTTTTTCGACAATATGTGACACCAAGCAATGAATGGTATACAAAATAAAAAAAAACAGAATTGGCGTAGAGTCTTACATGAGCAGAAAGTTCAAAAGAAATATAGATTGCACACGCTCGTCAAGAGTAAAATAGAAGTCAGAGTACCTCAAGGATCGGTACTGGAACCGTTTTGTTTAACAATTTCAAGTTGGACATGCCCAAAACGATGAGATGTAAGATTGCCCAGATAGACACACAATTGACAATTTGAAATCAAAATGAGAAGAGGCAAGAAATATTAGGGTAGAAGATGACAAAATTAAATGAAATCGAGAAGCAAAATATCAGGTGTTTTTTTTAGAGTTATAGAACTTTCGATAGGGATAACTGTGACTTGACAGAAGGTAGAAGCCATGTTGTTTTGACATTTTTGTTCAGTAAGCATTGACAAGTTATCATGGAAAGACTCACGCCGCAACAACGTTCACAAATTGTTGACATTTATTATCAAAATCAGTGTTCTATTCGGCAACCTTATAGAGCATTCTGTAAAATTTATGGTTTACATAATCGTCCATCAGTGCAGCTTGTTGGTCAAACTATCGATAGATTTTGGACAAGATTTTCTGTGCTCGATGGAACAACAACAAGATGAAGAACTGTACGTACAGAAGAAAATATCGCTGTTGTAAGTCATAGTGTTAATGATGAGTCAGATTTGTCTATTCGTCGACGTTCACAAGTTGGACTCTGTGCATCCACCACATGGAATATTTTACTTAAAGATCTTGGTCTATACTCATACAAGATCTAATTGGTTCAACTAAAGCCACTTGACCATAATAAGCGTCGTTTGTTTGCTAATTGGGCCCTAGAACAGTTTGAAGTTGATCCACTTTTTCATCGTAAAATTGTGTTTAGTTATGAAGCTCATTTCTGGTTGAATGGCTATGTAAACAAGTAAACTTGCCGTATTTGTAAAAAAAAAATCCTCGGGAAGTTCTGCAGGTTCCATTGCATCCCGAAAATGCACTGTATGGTGTGCTTTACAAGCTGGAGCTAATGTTATAGTGAATGGTGCTCGTTACAGATCGATGATCAATGATTATTTGTTCCAAAATTTGAATGGTATCGACCCAGAAGTGTTTTGGTTCCAACAAGATGGTGCTACACCTCATGCTGCTATCGTAACAATTGATTTATTGAAAGAAAGATTAGGCGATAACATTATTTCGAAAAATGGTCCAATTAATTGGACTCCCAAGATCATGCGACATAACTCTTTGGGGTTATGTCAGATCATCGGTTTTTGCTGATAAACCAGAAACAATAGACGCTTTGGAAGCCAACATAACTCGTGTTATTGATGAAATAAGGCCTGAATTGCTCCAAAAGTGGTCCAAAATTGGTCGAATGCGGTTTCTCAGAGCTAATCGTGCTGGACATATCCCGGAAATTATTTTTAAAACATAAATGTCATAAAATTATCTTTGAAATAAAAGGAAAATTTGGCTTCAATCTTAATTTAAATGTGTTTTATTTCAATTTAAAGTTCTCTCACTATAAAAAAAACACCCCATACAAAAGAGAACTTATCCCAAAGCAAAAACTTGAGACAAGAGTAATGAACAAATAATGATCATCATAACCCCCAACAACCTACAAAAACCCGTAGATAATAAACCAAAGACTCACGCCACCATTTAGCGGGTCACTGATCATAAAGACGCAAATTTCCAAACAAATACCTCCCAACTCCCCACTCGTCCCCACTTTCATCCATCACCGACAATTAATTATCCCGAAACTCCCACTTTCTCCTCGTTTCGGCTAGCTATCTCCATTCATCCCGTCGGGAGAAGAAAGCTCTTCTTCACGAACGATCGCGTCTCCCCGTTCTTTGTCAGTCGAATCGGGCATTTGCCTGCGTACAAAGCCCGAGGGCGTTCCTGGAGGTCCGTGGATATAAATCGTCGCTCTCCCAGGGGGATTGAATGTAAACAATAAACCTTAATAAAAGGGCCGAACGAGTGAGTGATATACAGAGCGCGGGAAGTGGTACAAAAGACAATAAGAACGCTGAAAGAGTGCCGTTTATAATGCAAGAACATCAGTCTAAATATTTTTATACGAAGTGAGAATGCGGAGAACCTGAAAGAAGAATGAGGACTTTTTGTACAAAGCTGTAACAACGTCTATGGAAGATATGAACACGCTTCGTCTTTGATACACTCATTCGTTATATTTGGGATGTCCAAATGATATCGACTGGATTATTTTCTTTGGGGTTCTGTCCAGTCATTGGTTTATGCTGGTCGAATGCGGTTCCTCAGAGCTAGTCGTGGTGGACATATGCCGGAAATTATTTTTAAAATGTAAATGTCATAAAATTATCTTTCAAATAAAGAAAAATTTGGCTTCAATCTTAATTTAAATGTGTTTTATTTCAATTTCAAGTTCTATCACTTTACACACACCCGATACTTCGATCTAATGTGTTGCAGGTAGAATTCGAAGAATGTTTTTTCACGCTTCTACATTACAATATATAGGTAAAAATGTTCGTAAAATTTTCTACTGATAAAGCTTCAAAGAAATACATTGTTACTCATCAATGAAGATTGAGACTTCTTATTGTTCAAGAAAACAACTTGAAGGAACTACGGGAAACGATCGAACTGAACATTTCACAACAATAAACCTCAGAAAACAACATTATCTCGCCTCTCACATTATTTACAATAGATCCGTCAAGAGCTCTTTCAATACGTAGATAAACAGCATCAACCTATTTCATCGGCCAGCGTTCAAGATCTCCACGAAAATAAATAAATAACATCGGAAGATACTCTTAACAAACAAAACAACAACGACCACGTTTCGGCAGAGGAACGATCCATATTCAGAGCACACTTCGCGTGGAGCACATACGTAAAGTACGAGTACGTTTCTCCTCTAGAGTGTTTATTTTTACAGCGCGTATTCGGGACTTTGGGTCCTAGATCGAACAATGGGCACTAGAAGATAGTTTTATCCTTTCTATTGTTGATTTTTAGCTAGGTAAGTATCGTTATCCGGTTTTCCGGGGTAGCGTGGAATATAGAGTGGCTGGGAAAAAGGACGTAGAGGTTTCAAAATGTGAATTCTTGTGTAGGTATTTTTATGGGAAATAAGGTGCAAACACCTGGTGATGTCATGAAGTTTTAGTTGTTCTTAGATTGTAGCCTACAAAAAGAGCACTTCAGATTTTTTAACTCCACTCTTAATAAAGAACTGTTTGCACGCCAACAGGAAGGTTAGTTATTCCTTATTTTGAGATCTTCATTTTCGATGAAGTCTACACAAAGTTCTCCTCCATTCAGCAACTGAGATTCAAAAAACTATCAAGATTTTATACATATCTCATGGCTTAAGCAGTTTATGTGTTCGCAAGCTATTCTCTTCTAGGTGTTATTCGTCATTTTCTCCTGAACCTAATCCTACCAAATGCTTTCTGAAACGAAAATGCTGCAAAAGGGTATTCATGCGAAGATAAAGGATGTTTTTCTGGGATCAAGATGAATGTTTTGATTTCTCATTGCTCAAGGTTTCGAGCTGTTTGGAAGCTGTAAATTTCCTGTCAGTTTCCTGTTTTTTTCTAAACTTTTCTTCGCAAATGATCCTTCAGTATAAACTCGCGGATCCAAACCGTACATAGATTGAATAGGTCAAGTAAAACCCAAGTTGCAAGTTATTTACTCTGGATGTTGCCTAGGTTGATAATTGCTAAATAAGCAGGTCCTTGAGGAATATGTATCCTCAGTGGAGAGAATGAAGAGCTGAAGGTCTTTGCCGTCTTGTTGTGACCTCTAGGGTCGCATGAACGGAAGAGGGTAAATATTGAACTATTCGAACTTATTTTTCAATGATTGTGAACTAAAATTTAACGAACGATATTACTCGAAGAATTTATACTCTTCTTTTACCATTTCTTCATTCAAACCTTGAATTCTTCAAGATGATAGAAAGTCGTAACATTTTCTCCATTATCCCACTCAATTTTACTACCCGAAAACTGTTGACATCCCCTTCAAACACCGGAAAACTTGGCGTTTTATCTGAGGCGATAACATCTCGAGAAAAGTGCTCTCGAACGGCCGAACCATTGTGCCGCTTCTCTCCGGGTCGGATCGGTCGGGGTTTCCTTTTTCGTGGTTTTACGTCCCGCTCGTAACTTCACCCACGCCCTCCGCGCGTGGTTTTACGATCTCATTAACCGTATCCGCACGCCATCGTAAAGTTTTGTTACGAGTCGTAATGATCACCGCCAGATTTGAGTGCTTAGCGTTAACATTCAATTTTACGATTTCCGCGATATGGGGTAGTTTTTCCTTATCGTCATGTACGAGGGGTCCGTTTTATGGCTTTCGCCTTGTCGAGTTAATCGAACGTCATACAATCAGTGGCGCGTCGAAGAGAGTAGCTGTTTTCAGAAGGTTCAAATTTCTTTCAATAAATCAATTGTTACGGTAGCAGCATGAGGTGTAGCACCATTTGTTGGAACCAAAACACTTCTGGGTCGATACCATTCAAATTTTGAAACAAAAAGTGCATTTATCAGGATACAATGGAACCTGCAGAACTTTTTGAGGATTGTTTTCACTCCATATACGGCAATTTTGCTTGTTTACATAGCCGTTCAACCAGAAATGAGCTTCATCACTAAACACAATTTAACGATAAAAAAGTGGATCAACTTCAAGCTGTTATAGGGACAAATCAGAAAACAAACGCCGCTTATTATGGTCAAGTAGCTTTAGTTCTTGAACCAGTTGGTTATCCATATCGAAAGTTCTATTGCTCTAAAAAAAAAAACACCCGATAGTTCCAAGCGTTCTGGTGGATCCTGTAGTTCGGAAATGGTTTTCAAGCAGAATAACCACTTCAGAGAAACTCATATTAAAACCATTTATGCTGGGTTTCACACATGATCTTTTTTCCAACTTTGACGTCCTGTTTCTCGGATATAAAGAGAATAAATCAAATAATTCTACCAAATCGCGATTTTCAGACGTGTCGTTGTTCGAAAAGAGATCCCGTACACTTAACGGAAACCACCCCAACGTAATGAAACAAGTCAATCTTCATCACATCGAAATGGATCATTTCGAACAACTATTGGCTTTCAACATAATTACCAACATCATCGAGAGTCTATTACGCCTCTAGTACATACGTACTGATCCCTCTTTACATCACGTAGCTTTAATTGACTGATGACGAAGCCTCCAACTGTTTATACCATGTACAAACATTTCTAGCAGATTAGATAAATACCGGAATCGTAAAACTTGCATCAGATACGAATCAGCGCAATTATTTATATTTATAATCGTAAACTTGTCATTAATGTCGGTAATGCATTTTAATTAGCCTTCGGTGTGATAAATTAGTTAACAGAGTCGCTCGCATCCGGCTGCTTTGCAGTACCCAGTGTCTCTTTGGAAAGGCAAAAGATTTATCACAATGGAAAATTATGAATCATGTTTTCTTAACTTTTTAAGTTCAAGCGCTGCAATGTCGACGGGAAACGAATAAATAAACCGGAAAGAATATACACCGCTATTTGAAGCAAAGGAAAAAATAAACAAGCGAATAAGCAAATATACAGAGAGCCTAATAAATAAGGGCGATAGACGAGTAAATATACGCAGAAGAAGGTAAACATAATGAAAACGAAAACAGATTACTGAATAAATAGACATTGTTTACAGACATTAAAAAAGAATATTGTGAGGAATTATGAATACATGATCTATGAATTTGAAGGGTAATAATTATTGATAGTAAGCATTTTCCTTTTTTAAACGCTGTAAACGCTCTAACTTCCGAACAGAAAGAGCTAGAGACTCAAAACTTTCAGGGTAGATTTTGGGTCTAAATATCTCGCTTGAGTTCGTTAATGGGCGAACCCGATGCTATAGTTTCTCAGTTATTCACATTCGAAATGTTCCCTTATTTTTCCCAAAAATTCCGAAACAACAGATCCGATCGATCTGAAATTAGGTATTTGGGAGTAAACTAATGACGCACATGTTCATGCGAAGTTTCGAAAGAATCGTATCAATAGAATAAAATTTGTTTTTTGAAGATATAGTGCATGCTTTGAGAGATTTCTGAATTCACTTATTCGAATATTTAAATATATTAAATATTTCAAAGAAATTATATTCTTTGAGAAGTCCTTTAAGTGTGTTCATGTTTTTAAAAGGCAAATGGCATTCTTGAAGCTAAGACCAGAAACAAATTTTGTCTCCTTTGAATATTTATTTATTAATTTTAATGACTTTCGTATATCTTTTGGTTTATTTATTCCATTTGACATTATATATTGAGTTTTGATTATATACGTCTATTAAATGTAAGCGGTGCTTGTTTTAGACATTAATTTAATTCTAAAAGTTTTTTTGAATAAAAATTTTTTTGAAATTAAAATTGTAGAAGATAAACATATTTGAATTTGTTTTGATATTCAAATTTCGTATCAATAGAAGATCAAAAAAAAATTGTGAGCAGAATTGCGTTGAGCGCTACCGAAACCAAAGCAACAGTCTAACGATCGGTGTTGAAGTTAAGATTTAGATTTAAAATAATGACACTAAGGCTGATATGCTGAATTTCATGAAGATCTGGGTGATATGAACAAGCGCGTAAAGCTCCTGGCTTCTAGTCAGTGCTTTTCACCGTTTTTTGCAATTGAATTTGCTGCATTTCTACCACATCATTTAGTCAAAATTCTCCTTCGATTATGCTGGACATAACACGAAATCATTCAAAGAAATAATAACATAAAAAACTTGATATTTGCAGGGTAGGTTCAGGCTCAAATGAGAAAATCAAGTAGGCAAATTTGCATAATCTGTCCATTCAGTGTTAAATTTCGACACGATCACAACACCAGAAGCATAAAAAATTAATTTCAATCAATTTATATACATATTTAGAAAAGTTCACTTGTTCAATTGGAGATTTATATACCCATAAAATATATATGAATAAAATGAGTTATGCAAAAAACTGGTTTTATACTGGATATTTTACAAGGTACAGAAATATAATTCTGGAAACCACGTCAGTTGGATCATCCAGAAGCTGTTTTTCGAGTAGGCCTATCCATTTCCCTTTTCCTTCAAAATGAATCTTTAGGTACTTTTGTGTTGTGAATTTCCTGTAGAATCACCTCAGAGTCTAAGGCTAGTGTACACTGAATTTTGACTAAGATGATAGTTTTCAAGTTATGCTATGTTTTTAGTGAAGAAACTGTGAAAAGTTACTTGCAAATTGCCTGTAGAATCACCTTATGAAATTTGGCCAGATATGACTTGGGCAACCTGTATACCTTGGGCAATATCTGTATGAAGTTAGACTTAGCAAATTTTTTTCTGGCTTCACTTAACACCACCTTCCAGTTACATGCATTCGAGTATTTTCTAGGTCGCAGTTTTTCAGATTTCTTATATCAATTTTCAATTATGAATCAAAATTTTCATCAAACAGGCTCAAATTCATAATTTATATAAATGTTCGTTCCATATCTAACTCCCAATCGATTTCAATAATTTCCATTTTTTTCATGAGACGGAATGTATGCATTCCCATTTCTTTCTATGATTTAAAATACCCTTCGTTAGTTGTGAAGTTTATTATTATTCACTCAGTAATCAACCTTGTCGTTTCTTGTCAAATCATTGTAATAAGCCATTTCGTTATTATTATTCATAATTAATCAACTTCATTGCTTTGTAGTTTGTGGGTATCATGCGAAATATAGGGTGTTTTTTAGAGTGATAGAACTTTAAATTGAAAAAAAGCACATTTAAGTTAAGATTGAAGCCAATTTTTTTTTATTTCATTAATAACACGAATTTGGTGGCTTCCAATGCGTCTATTATTTCTGGTTTATCAGTATAAACCAATGACTTGACATAACCCCGAAGACAATAATCCAGTGGAATTATGTCGCATGATCTTGGAGGCCAATTAATTGGACCATTTTTCGAAATAATGTTATCGCCAAATCTTTCTTTCAATAAATCAATTGTTACGGTAGCAGCATGAGGTGTAGTACCATCTTGTTGGAATCAAAACACTTCTGGGTCGATACCATTAAAATTTTGAAACAAGTAATCATTGATCATCGATCTGTAACGAGCACCATTCACTGCAACATTAGCTCCAGCATAGTTTTTAAAGACATATGGACCGATGCCTCCAGCACGTAAAGCACACCATACAGTGCATTTTTCAGGATGTAATGGAACCTGCAGAACTTCTTGAGGATTGTTTTCACTCCTTATTTGGCAATTTTGCTTGTTTACGTAGCCGTTCAACCAGAAATGAGCTCCATCACTAAACACAATTTTACGATAAAAAAGTGGATCAACTTCAAGCTGTTCTAGGGCCCGATCAGCAAACAAACGACGCTTATTATGGTCAACTGGCTTTAGTTCTTGAACCAGTTGGATCTTGTATGGGTGTAGACCAAGATCTTTACGCAAAATTTTCCATGTGGTAGAGGCACAAAGTCCAACTTGTTTTGAACGTCGACGAATAGACAAATCTGGATCATTATTAACACTATGAATTACAGCAGCGATATTTTCTTCTGTACGTACAGTTGTTGTTGCATGGAGTAGAGAAAATGTTGTCCGAAATCTATTGATAGTTCGACGAATAAGCTGCTCTGATGGACAGCTTTCAAAACAAAAATTTCATGAAGTACTCTATAAGTTTGGTGAATAGAACACTGATTTTGAAAATAAATGTCAACAATTTGTAAACTTTGTTGCGGCGTGAGCCTTTGCATGATAATTTGTCAATGCTTACTGAACAGAAATATCAAAACAACATGACTTCTACCTTCTGTCAAAGCATAGTTATTGTTTAAGTGGTCAACTTCTTGTCGACTGTCGCAATTGGCAAATTCATCATTATTAGTGTTAATTTATTATTTTTTAATAAATATTGCCCGCTAATTTCATGAGAATTTCACCTTACACAAAATCCTAACTATAATTCTCAAGTTTTTCGGTATTCTAAACATCAGAACTCAAGTTTTATTATTTAGAAATAGACCGAAACGCGTTACCGGAGACTCAGAGACGAAACGCGCATGCGCGTCAGGAGCCGCGGTTATTAAATTTCGCAGCCGATACAAAATGATCGATTATAATTGAATAACAGGCCAGCTTTTACCGCCATAACAACATTGCGACCGAAGTCGAAACGCACAATAAACCCGCACGTAGCTCGTAAATTCGTTTCAAGTGACCATTGTTCGTTTTTGCGGCGCGTACATCAGCTGTCGGGCATTACCGCGACAATTATTATGTCGCTTTGTGTCGTGTAGCTCGAGCCGACGAGGATTTACGACCGGCATGTATATTGTGGGGCGGTCAATTTTTGACCTTAACGATATTTACGTCCGATGCCGTAAACACACTGCCATCTTGGTGTTGTTTGCGTCCTTCATTTTCGTGCGACGCTCTCGGCCGACTGCGTTTATAGTGTCTGCCTGATAACGGAGGTCAAGTATTCGTGACTTTGCGCTTTCCGTAATTTGTTAACGTTGAGAAAAAGCGAGTCATGGGTGTAATTGATTTCTATTCATAACTCGGCCAATGAAATGAAGCAACAAAAGTAAAGGTGATTGTTATTTTCTCCATTATACCAACCCAAAATTTGTCCTAATCTTAAGAAGTCAGATACACAATTCTATAATTAATTAAAGGATAAAATCACTTGGGCGCTTGGTTCTCGACTTTCCTCAAAGCTGTTTTCTTTGATATTGGCTGCACTTCCGCCAAATCGAGCGGACATCACACCCCTACTATTTTTTTTTTCGAGGCGAATCGCATTTTAGACTCTTCTGTAACTTCGTTGTGAACAAGGCTAGGTACTTGAAATTTCAGGTAGCAGGAAACATATCATATCATATCATATCAGCCACTGATTGACTCGCCGACCATCAAAATCACAAGCAGACACACAAACTTCAAATTTTGAATCTAGTTAGCATATGGCCTATTAAGGAAGGAAAAATTCAATCATCCCTTATCTTCGATCTCGTTTTATTAAAGTTCAGTTCTGTTTTTCACGGTTTACAAAACTGATCTAATGTATTCATCATATTCAATATTATTAATATATATAAATAGAGCCCATCTAGAAAGTATCCGGAATGTATTATTTCTCATAATTTTAATATACTCCTTTTTTGTTACATTCTAAGACAAAAGTAATGTATAAAATAGATTGTGCAGATAGTCGGCTATGGCCAAAGTTGCATGGCAACACTATTTGTCAAATGTTGTTGATTGTCAACAATATTTGCATTATGAAGAAAAGGTTTTCGAAACGTTAAAAAATTAGTGCAATTGACTGAACTGGGAAAAAGTGCTGTATATGAGACAATAAAGAGAAGATATAGACCAGTTTCAGGAAGATCGCGTTAGACTAAAGGAAACAATTTAAACCCTTTGTTGGTTTACAGGGCGGAATTTAGCGTAAAGTTTTATCAAAGATTATAGCCGAAGAAGATTTTTCAATAATTTTTTTTCATTAACCACCCTATAATGAGTAAATATTTCATAAAAATTTCCATGAAACCATCCTAGTCCAAGGAGAATTTTCCGCTCTTTCCACTAGTGTACACTGAATTTTGATTAAGATGATAGTTTTCAAGTTATGCTATGTTTTCAGTGAAAAAAATTGTTAAACGTTAAGAAATGGTAGAATAACTAAACAACGAAAGATAATCGATTCACACTCCATGGGAACTTTAATGCTGCAAATTGCCTATAGAATCACCTTATGGAATTTGGACAGAGATAACTTGGGCACCTTGTATAACTGCTTACCAAACGAAATGAAATTCAATCAAGAGCATAAAATATGAAAAAAAAAGTTTTGCAGCAACGCAATCTTTCAGAAGGAGCTGTTTAAATTTGATTTTTTTTAGGTAAAACGGATAGTATAGCAAGGAGTAAATGATTAAAATTTGGAGAAAAAAATCATAAAGGTCTTTTCATGTAAACATTTTTTGTTACTTAAATATGTAGTCGTTTTTTGCAAATTTTTTAGATTTTACAACAAACGTTCGAGGAGTTCCAAAGTCGATATTTAGTTGTTAAAATGCCTAGAGCACGTGTACGCGGAATTTATCGCCAGCTAAGTGAATTTGAAAGAGGTCGAATTATTGGTCTACGGGAGGCGAGATTGTCATTTCGAGAATTCGCTAACCGTACGAACAGAAATCCAACTACTATTATGAGATGTTGTCAAGTGTGGTTTGATAATGCCCAAAATCGAAGAAGAGTAGGCACCGGACATCGAAGGGACACAAATGAAGTTCAATATCGACGTCTAAGACTTATGGCTATTAGAGATCGATTTGTGACAAATCGATCTTTGGCTGATGAGTGGTTAGGAGAACCTGTCATCCTGTAACTGTTCGAACGGTTTACCGCTGGATAAGGTCTTTTGAACTGCAGCATTATCGAACCCATCTTCTGTTACCTCTGACGGTTGAGCATCGCCGGCAACGATTACAGTGGTGCAGAGAACGTCAACATTGGAATGTGGAATGGCATCAGGTCGTCTTTTCTGATGATCTCGATTCTCCTTGGGTGCACATGATGGCCGAAGAAGGATTAGACGACGTCGGGGAGAAAGACGTGAACCTCGGTTTGATATTGAGCGTCATGTACACCGAACAGTAGGCGTTATGGTATGGGGTGCTATTGCACATGCAAGGAGGACACCTTTAGTCTTTATTCGAGGTAACATAACAGCGCTCCGTTACCTTCAAGAAATAGTGGAGCCATATGTTCTCCCTTATCTCCCTGCTCGAGAATCCAATATTTCAGCAAGATAATGCTCAACCTCAGAGTTGGTTAAAACTTTTTTGAAGCGACCCATGTGAATCTTCTGCCATGGCCGCCCAGATCACCCGATCTTTCGCCCAGAGAGCATGTTTGGGACATCGTGGGTAGAAGGCTTGGAAATTCACCCCAGCCCCCACGTACTTTGGCGGCTCTGAGACATGAACTACAGGTAGCTTGGGATAGTATCCCTAAAGAAGAAATAGACCATCTTATTGCATCAATGCCAAGACGTGTTGGGGAGTATATAGATAATCGCGGTGGACAAACACATTATTAACAAATATATTGAAAAAAGTTGTGAAACCTTCGTTTTTTTTTTCTTCAAATTTCAATCATCTACGACTTGCTATACTATCTATGTTTTATAGAAAAAAATTTAAAAAGCTCCTTCTGGGTGTTGCAGTTTCTTTGTCAGTTAGTTTATCAAGCGATAGTATATCAGAAAACTGCACCAAGCTCACCCACTTGAATGACAATAAACTCTCTTTCCTCGTCACCCACTCTCGTCGCCAATTACGACGATTTAATTGCGCACATCTAAGTATCGGCTTCATCTCGTACCTTTCTCTATAAAGTGGGTAATTGCGACGACAAGTCCACTTCGTTGACGACTTCCTGTGCTCTATCCAGGCGTGTTTTTGCGCCTTGTTCGACGTTTTATTGCCTCATTTAATAAGGGTCTTAACGACCGCCGTGTAATTAGGCGTTTACAAAGTATCATCATTTCGTAACAACAACGCCGAGCTTTAATAATGTGTCGGAATGAAAAAAAATGGGCCGCAGGTATCTCTCTTCAACGTTCGGAGTGTTCTCCGGGGAGACTGAAACGGGCGCTGTATAGCTAATTGAAATTTACGGTTTATTTTACCGACGAGAAAGCATTGTGCTTAACGAGATAAGTTTATACGTAAGTGCTCGTACATTTGGCAACATTGCATTGGGTTGGCTCGGATAGATCACGAAGATTTAATAAAAAAAAGATGTTACATCTGGTATGAGACGTTCCTGTCTGCGTTAAAACATAATTAATTCATTTCTTATCGTTGGTACCAGTAAGCACTTACTTAAATCTTTTCATGTTGATATTTTCAAGCTACTTCTGCTAAAATCTCTGTCATTCGAGATTTAAAATTTGCATTATCTTTGGACATTCAGCTAAACCTTTGTTGCAAGAGCATATGGCCCTTGAAAACATGGAAAAGCTTGTGAAAACTATTAATAGATTCACAATGGGTTTCACAAAACTTAAGTCATCGGATTAAACCTGTTGATCACGGAGTCCTAAAATGTATCTAGTTCTATGTTCCCAAAGTGCTGATTACAGATTTAGTCACTGTGTCAAACTATGACAAATCAACCATTGTTCATCATCGATCAAGTGCGAATTGGGTTCCATAAACCATTTTGTGCTCTAATCTAACCTAGAATCACTGCTAAATCACAGATCAAAATTTGATTTGTCGATTTTGGTGAATCAAGATCTTCATATTCTTCGTTAAATAGTTGAAGTGAGGTAAATAAAATACGACTGCAAATTAACCGTATGAAACAGATTTATTCCATCATATTTTGCACAAAACTGAAATCGTTTCTAAAATATTGAATTTGAGGAACAGCCTCAAGTTACCAACAAATTCAGAACATTAAACTTCTTCAGGGACAACACGAATCGTTAATACAAAGTTTCAAAGATTATTTGCGGGCTATAAAAAAGTTATGGTTAAAAAAAGTGACCAGAAGATGAAGCATTCTTGTAGAGGGTGTTTCAATAAGAGAGCCAGATTTCAGTGTGCAATAAAACATGGTTTTCTGTAGCAAAGTATTGAAATATTTATTGGTTTAGAAAATATACATTTGGGAATTATGTATGAAACAAAATATCTTGTAGATGGCAACAAAAATGGCTTTGCTAGCATATGCGTACCCTTTTGACGAAATTTTCAATAACATGTGGTGGTATTTCATTGATACAGCGTCTAATTCGGATGCATTGCTTTCTGATGAATAATTCGTGGACTTTCAAAGCCCCAAATGCGACAGTTTTGCCTATTAACGAAGCCATCGAGAAAATGGGCCTCATCATTGAACATGATTTTGTTTGCAAAATCAGCAGGTTGCTCAAGTATCCAATTGGTGAATTCCCTTCGCTGTTCATGGTCTACTGGCAGAAGTTGTTGAGTCAGTTGGATTTTGTAGGTATGCATCTGTAAATCTTCAGTGAGAATTCGCTGTGCGAATTGACGTCTCTGGCTTTTCTGTCACACTCTCGCGAACTGCCGTGATGTTGTGTTCTGAACGACCCCTACGAGCTCGTATCGTGTGTTTCACATCACTAACCGAACCAGTTCTTTCGATTTTTTTGATTATTCTTTTCACAGTAGATGTATTAGGCACATTATTTCGACCGAACATTGGACGCACTTTACGAATAGTGGCAATTAAACTTTCACCATTTTGATAATAATTTTTGACAATCAGGACGCGTTGTTCCACAGTTTAATGCTCCATAATTACTAACTCCCATCTGTCAACTTTCGATCTGTCACGTTATAATCATGTGACATTATGACTGTCAAAGATGGCGCGCAATTCAAAACTTGCGCTCTTATTGAGACACCCTTTACTTAAAGCGCCCATGCAACTTCCAAACAAAGACAGAGCGCCAGGTTTTGATTTCAAATTCATGTTCAGGAGATTAATTAATGATACCAAATATTCCGCAATAACCAGAGAACTCCGAAATGAAGACATTCAATTTGATTGTATCAAAGAAGACGGAAATAATTGAATAATGAAAATTTTATGATAAAGAACCAATCCTGTATTCCCTAAATTCAAAATGAATACAATTATAAAAGCCATTTCTGGGAGGTTGTATTCAAATTTGAATGCAACGGTGATCACCAAATGGATGTTGGAAGTTCTCAACTCAGGATAATGACCAGTATATCTGGGGATTTTATAAATCAATTTAACCAAATACGAATATCGTGCACTCGCAATTTCCGCTAATGGCCATTGTAACTAACGATGACGAGGGTTAATAAAGTTTGAGACCCAGTACAACGCCAGATCCGAGGATGCTTTGTCATTTTTATCATCCTGGTAATTCAAGACTACATTTCAAATGAATTTACCGTCCCGAAACGTCGATTTTAAATTAGCAGGGAGAAATCGACGTTGCCACTTTTCACATTTTCTCTTAATTGCAGGAAAACTACAACTCGACGTTGCCAATTTTCGCAATTATACCGGAAACATTTCGAATTCAATTTTCGCGTTTATCAACCCTGTTTTTAACGCTGTTTCATGTATATCGACAATAATTTCCCACGTCGTTATCGCAACATTCGACGGCACGAGGGCAATGTATTTCACCAAGCTCGCTCGCCGGTTTCGTGATTGATGTTTATTATCTGTTACCAGTTGTAACATTCCGTGAGCGATCGCTTTATAAGGCAATCTAGAATTCCATCTACTCACTTTACTCCATTACGTTAATTCAATACCGTAATTTGGTTTTATTCCCGGCCACCGAGTTACATAATTATCGATCCGCGGTTTCTTCACGCTATATCGCCTTCTACGTAGACGTGGAAAACGAGAAGTGTAGAATGCAACCAGTCGTTAAACATCGACAGAACGTCTCATAAATATAAACCATATCCCCATATAATACTGCGATAAAAAATACAGTAAATTTTTCACTTTAACTTCGCAGATAATGAGAAGTTCTGAAATACTTTTTTGCGTGATAGTAATGTATTTAACATCTACACTGAATTTCATCTCAATATTGCGTGAAACTTTTACACTTGTATGTTCAGGCGAAGAGAATATCGGCCTACCTTTGGCATTTGCCGAAGAAAGCCACTTCAAGCAAAGGTTTTGGTTCACGAAAGTCGTTGAAAATTATAGACCATGCTGTGAGGTATTTCATTTGACTCGACCTAAATCAAGATTAATGTTACTTTGTGCCTCGGTAGCTTCTTAATCCCATAAATAACATTGCACCATACTTTGAAGGCGATAAAATCTGTTTGCAAGAATATAGTTTCAAGTTGGTGTTTTTACAAACTGTTGGCAAAAGGAGATGTCCCGATCTAATGAAGCGCTAACACTTTACGATAGTTGTTCTGATCTTCTGTAAATAATTCAAACATGATGTTACAGGAGAAGCTCAGAGCACTGTTACACATTTGCCTAGAAGTTTCGCGCAAAAGGCATAATGCGGAAATGGATAAAGTCAGGATATCAGAAACATTCAAATAGTAGTACATTAAGACATGAAACATTAATAATTAGCAACTTAGAGTCCTCCACTGGCAATTTTAAATGGTTGAATGGGCAACTTGACGCGCTGATAACACATTTCAGATAATAGTCCTTTATTGGGCTCGAAAATTCAAGTATATTGTAACGGTATATACTCATAACCCACATCTGCTGTTTAAATTCAAAATGTAAGAAATTTTGAAACGACACAAGTGACATTTAGGATGTTTTTGTCATTTATCGCGAATATAAAGGCGGAATACGAGAAATATGATGAAATTGGCAATTTTTATACCGATTGTAAAATTTAACGATCACTTCATGCCGCCTGGTGGCTTCTAATTAAGAATTATAGCTTCACGCCTCATCGAAGTAATACAAACATTGGCGTCGTATTTCGTTGCAGGGTGACAACATTGTAGGCGTAGATAGTTCAGGCAAGGAGAGACAAGAGATCGTAAAATTTCCATAGCGAGCTAACTGCACAAGCAGAGGTATGAATAAAGTGTGAGGAAGTTATTAAAGCTGGCATGCTTTAAACGTGTATGTTTAAAAAAAAAACGAAATTTATGACTGTTTGTCTGCGCAAAATTAACAATTTTTTTTCAGCAAATTGGTCTTTGTTTGATAACATAGACTAAAATAAATATTATTCACATTTTTATTTTGAATGTAATCATTGTTAATCTAACAATGTAGCTTTTTCAGCGATATAACAGTTTAAAAATCTAATATTTCTGGGAAATATAATAGCTACTAAATTCGACAAAAATATTGGCAAAAGTGTAAATCATGCAATTCAACGTTCAAAATTTTTAATGACGATTCTATAAAAGGTCAGTATGTAACTTTTACTTTCCGAATGTATGTATGTTATGGTTTGAACAGCTAAAACTGTTTTTACAATCTTCTTGGTTGTCTGAATTTAAACCTCCATAAGGGAAGATTTTCGAAATCAAATCAGTTATTTCAAATAAAATATCTGTTACTAGTACTGGAATCTCAAAGTTGAATTCTTCCCATAGCTTGACATAGAACAGGATACACTGGTTTTGCCTGAGCGTGTAATTCAAGACGCTCATTATCAGCGATTTTCCGGAAGGTGATCGCTTTGGGAATGAAAGCAACTGCATATTTTCTACTGGGAAAAAAATCTAAGCATTTAATTATGATTCAGCATCTTACATATTACGGCATTCAGCATAAGCAAGTTTATTCAATTGACACATGTTTTTAACACGTTCGCCTTATTCCAAATACTTGGCAACAAAGGTCCGACAATTAACACAAAATCGTGATAAAGATAAGAAACATCAAGAAGTGAATTATTTAACCACGGGCTGGACTTAACAAGACTAACTGCTGTTCGATCGTCTTGTATTATGAGGAAATGTTGTTGAGTAGTCCAGGGATACTAGATATCACTTTGGAACACTTCTAGGAAAAACTCGACACTCCTCCAGAAAAAAAATCCGCTATCAAAAGCCACAGCTGGGAAATCCCTTTTGGTGTCAGTTATCCTTAACGTCTCCAATACAACCAACATATGATGTCTTAATCTGTCGACGCCGGCCATAATAATGTCAAAACGGACGGGACACGAACCCGTCCGCATTTTTCCCGTAACCTAATCGGTTTTTACCCGCTCCCGTCATCTGTTAACAAAGCGTGAACGATGTCGTAGTCCGCCACGCCAGATTTTATTCTCGGTTTTATTGTCCGCGCGCCAGCAACCAGCATCGCGGGCAGATATATGGTCCTTCGATCCGCATAGCGATGATAAATCTGCCGGATCGTGTGTACGTAAATAAACGTATCGCGATCGGTCCGTTATTTTTATACGCCCGTCGACAGGGAGCTGGCACGAGATCAGACAGGAAAGCCCGAGTGCCTACAAATTTTTAAATAATCCGAACGTTGTGTCGGCCGTCCCGCGGTTTATTTATATTTTGTAAATGTGTCGTAAAGTTTTCGATGTTACACTCCGGAGAGAGGATGGACGCGTTAAGTTAACTCTCGACCGGTCGTAAATTTGTCGTGAAGTATAGCATTAGGTGGAAAGAATTGATGCTTTCGTCACGGCACGTTTGATCTTTACGCAGTTTCGGGCAACAGCTGCAGGAAATTATACATCGAAGCGTTTCAAATTTTGATTCATGCGAAAACTCATTAGAATGATAAAACAATCGTTTCTATTTTCGGCTTCGATTTCGCAAGCAATTTTTTTTAAATAATTCAGTCAAATAAAATTCTCGACAACGTGAATAGCGAACGACCGTGAAAAACGCAATTGCGATAAACGCGCAAAACGACAAATCGCCGATAATGCACCGCCAACGCGTCGGCAGACATATAACGCGCGTACAGCTCTCTTTACCATTGTCCCTCAACGCTAACGCAATCCCGGAACTCTAAAGAGCGCATAATAAAGCGAATATTGCATTGTCAGTGCTCTTCGCAGTCGTTGGCGCACCAACGCGGTCTCATAAATTGAAAAATGCAATTAATCCTGGCTCGCAAACTCCAGTCTCGGCGAGCGCCAATAAAGAGTCCCCTCTCTCCATGTCCAAATTCCATTTAATTTGAATTTCCTGCGCTCCCCTTCGGTCGCGCGAAATAACTTCCAAACATTCGTAAGTCGATTATGATAATTTTCTCCTGTCCCCCTCTCTTCTTATCCTGTCGGCGCGGTTGCGACGATTCGGAAATTGGAAAATTTGATGTTTGCCCAGGAAAACTTATTAAGGGATGCAAATGGGGTGTTGTTCCAGCGTAAGGGCTTTTTTCCCGGCTTTCCCGCGGGACTAGAACCTCGCGAGATTGAGTTGACGAGCTGCAAATTGCCGTAAGTCGAATAAATACGTTTCGACCAGGAATTTCATTTCGGTGGGACTTCCTCGGGGAAAAGTGATTTGATTATCCGGAAATTCGCGGTTTTTACGGTTTTCCTCGGATTTCAAGCTTTTAAGAGAGTTGAATTCGATGAAAGGTTAAGGCATTCAGTTATTTACCGTTGGATAGAGTTAAATTGATTACATTGGAAACTAATCCTGAATAAAGGATGGGCCATGTAGCGTTTGCATTTTGAAGTAGTGGCAACAGAAAGTCAGTTTAATATTGGACATTAACGAAATGGGTCGATTCACGCTTGAATAAATCTGGGAAATATTAAAAACCTATTTCCAAAGTACTTAATATTATATCGAAACTGCTAGAAATTTAAGTTGAAAATTCAAAAGAAATGAAATTTGAAAACATCACTGCTGTAGCCCAGAATGTGAACGAACATCCATCAGCATCAACTCGTCATCGCGCCTCAAGAACTGAACATTTGTAGCACTTCTTTGAGGATAATTTTGCATAAAGACGGTATGAAGTCTCAACTGGTGCCTGAAGCCTTGTGGCCATCCAATGCGTTTCCATTTTGCTCAATGGGCTAATAATAGCATGGACGAAGATGATAATTTTCCCAGAAATATCATCTTTCAGCTCATTTTCGGAGGACTATTTTTTGTGGGGATTCGTTAAGCGTAACGCTAACCGTCCAGGTCTATTGGAGTAACAACTTGAAATTCAACCTGTTGAGCTGCCTTTCAGCCTGCAAATTTTTTGATCTGAATCAAATCGGTACAGATGACGAATTTGTATGGCCAATTTTTGCGCCATTAGCTATTAAAACTCTAGATCTAGTCGATTCTAGAGATTTTACGCGGAATGCTAGATCGTAAAAAAGGGAAACGTTCAATTTGCAACAGACAGTAAAAACAAGCGTTCGCGAGCAATTATCACTCGTAAAATCGACCGATATAAACCGACCATAAACGGGGTTTATGTCTTTTCCTTGTGTTTTCGATATAAGGGGAGCTCGTAAAACGATTCAAAAAGCAGTAGAGTTAACCGTTCGCGATGGAAGTTCAGATAAACTGAGGACGAAAATTGCGAAGTTTTTCTCGTGACAGAAGTACATGATGAGAGAAGGTTTTATTCAGGGGAAATTGTGTCGTAAACCCTATTATAGACTCCAATCCCTTGACATTGTTAGGTTTGAAGGCCAAGCAATTGTCTGCGGAATTGCACAACATGATTTATAAACCGAACTATAAATTAATCATTGGAGATAATTACTATGATTATGAACAATATCAGAAGTATTACGTGATTTTACGTTCACTCAATTACTCGAAGTGGCAATTAAGAAATTCTTTCGAGTTACACCCAACTCCATATTTCAACACCAAACGAAACCACTTGTAAATCCCGCTAATACACACTCTAATTAATACCTAATTAAGTGTGAAACTCAACTAAAAATTTGCAAATCCACCTCGAAGGACCAACCAATACAACATTAACTTTCACGACAGTTTGTTTTGATAGACTTTCTCCTTTTTTTCGTACACGTCGCCAATCGACCGAATTCATGATACACCGCGTATAGAATGCAGTTTTAAACCCACCGTTTATCGATTCAAAAAACCACCTATATGTGAACTCTTTTATTCCGGCTCGTGTAGAGCGCAGAAGACGATTCCAGGATAGCACGGCGTAAATCCACAAATCCAGGCGCGTTCTGAAGCACACTCACAAACACTATCCTCGGTGGTCACACGCCACTCTATGCGATACCACTGAAGGGGGCACGGCACGGGTCCGAACCACCGATGTACAAACACTTGACACACTTGATACGTCACCCTGTGGAACTGTGTACGCGACTTAGCTGCGTTACGAACACAGACTGACTGGTTTCGCTTACTAGAAAGTAAAGCTTCTGGGTCTCTCCGCTGGGCGTCGCGTCGCGATTCGAACGCGCAGGTCGTCGGCATCCTGATGAGGTGGCCCAGGCAGAGCGATGCCTGCCAGACGTCGGAAAGTGCAGCAGGAACGAATCTTGGTGGCGGTACACGACCTTATAATGGACGTGATTTGGTTTAGTATTTTCACAATAAAGCGTTGCAAGAAATATTATATATTTAGTGTTTCTGTGGTTTGTTCTCAACTACGGCCAGAAGGGATGTAAGAGGTTGAATTTAATTACAACGCGCCTTCTCTCTCTACAACATTTATGTTAACTTGATTCCATAAATTTAGGAAACACATAATCAGCCTGCTTTTCAATTGCAGCGACGTTTTTTGACGTGGCCATATTTGTATTCAGATATCTGATATATAAAGTAACATGTGTTCAATAACTCAAGAGTTTTCAGAATATTTCGTACGAAACTTTGTCGTCATTCTGTTTCTTCTGTGCATTATTCATTTAATTTAAGAGCTTGAAAGTGAATTTTCAAGATGCAAGATCATAAACTCGATGTGGTCGTATTGAAGGAACTTTTGAATTTGACAGAAAAATAGAAAGATGTTTTCATTCCACGCCATTTAAAAAAAATTAAACTTGTCGAGGTTGACAACCTGGCGAAATTTTAGATGGAATTTACAGCATAGTTTTGATGGAATTATGTATGGAAAATCTGCTGAGTCGGTTATCCAAGAATCGACCCTTACAACTGGCTGACAAGATCTTGTGATTTAAGACCACTCAACTATTTTCAGTAGGGCCATATTAAATAGATAGTTTGCGTCAGCAAACACTTCAGTGAATTTGAAATCAACATCGAAAATTGGCTTGAACGATCACACAATGCAAAAAGGTATTATAAATATTTTAAAAAATTTTTAAACAATTTTAAAAAATTAGCCTTCTACATATTTAATTCCAAAAGATTATATTCAATGATTATAACTTCTGAAAATAAATTAAAATAATGTCGTATAAGTACCACTTATATCATGACATAAAATAAACATTCATTATAAGACATCCAAATGGTATAACAAAATCCAATAAATAAAAATTACCAACTAAAATTCTATAAATTAAACATTTTGAATAGACAAAATTTTGTTTCTGCTTATCAATTCTATGAAAACCAATATCTTTCAAGAATATCCAACATAATCTTAAGAATCTTATCACAAAACTATCTTACTTAGACTATTCAATATTATTGGATATCTAACCAAGGTACTTTATATAAAAACTCAAGATATGCAAAACATTACTGAAAAACAAGTTTTAAAATCGACTTTGCTCATCAGTATTCAAATATTCATATTCAATAAATATAACATCAATCAATAACATATATTCAAACTCACCCTTCGCTCTCCAGAAAAAGTTCTATTTAAATGAGAACCTTAAATAGGTATTCACTACACACAGAAATATCTCTGTGGTTTAACCTGATCTAGAAGATTGAAAGACAAATTTAACGGCCTCTGCTATAGCACAAGGACTATCTGTATGAATGTTTGAGGAAACCAAATAATTATATATTATGAATAAAATAACGTAAATAGAGGTCATTCTTGATAGAAGGTATATAAAATAATATAAATATTTTAAAAAATTTTAAAAAATTAGCCTTCTACATATTTAATTCCAAAAGATTATATATATATATATTATAATCTTTTGGAATTAAATATGTAGAAGGCTAATTTTTTAAAATTGTTTAAAAATTTTTTAAAATATTTATATTATTTTATATACCTTCTATCAAGAATGACCTCTATTTACGTTATTTTATTCAAAAAGGTATTTATATCATCCAATGGCATTACATTTTTTATCTTATCAAACAGTTTTGCAACATACTTGTTAAAAAACTACCATTTAATTTTAATTTTGAATCCTTTATGCTACATAAATTACAGTTAATACAATAATCAAGTAATACGAAAGGAAATAAAGAAAATAGGGTGGGAATCACTAGCAGTTTTTGATACGTTAGTTTTTTTACAAAAGCAAAAAAGTCAACTTTTTGACTGAAATTTTAGGTCTTTATTCAAATGAAACTGAAGGTTTATATCTCATTGGAACTTCGAACAGTAGAGCCTTCTCTCGATCGAAAAATCCCGTCAATAGAACCGAGAAATTCATTCAATCTAACTCGGAATTCAATCCGCTCCCGATCTTTGGCTGAAGAGGCGCAATTTCATCACAATACAAATTTCAAGATGCGGCGAAATGCCAGATTCTCTGCATACCTCGGAACAATCCCGGTTCAATCACGGACGTCTTTGGAATAATAAAGGCGCGAAGCCGCCAACTAAATACGTATCGATCTGCGGATTGAGGCAGGCGTCGACAGATCGAAGGGGCTGTTTCACGGCCTATTATTGCCTGTTTTGCGGCCGCATTAGTGAGATGTCTTCGGATTATTCGACCCTGTTGAAACCCGTGTTCGCCCCGATTGAGACCGCCATGGGATCGATATAAGCGCGGGATGTTCGAACGCCAAGAGAGCGATTCGCATGTTGGGGATGATAACTTTCGAGCACGATTAACTTCAGGAAGAGTTACATTTCGTTCACGTTTATTTCAAGAGGAAGTTATTAAACTTTCAGCTAAGAGGCCTGTTAGGCAGACAATGATTAATCAAAACAACACAATGACTAGAACTCTATGGTAGTGTTTCCTAACCTGCAGTCCACTATTTAATCTCTGCTCCATTTAACAATAATAAATAGGCAATGCTTCAAAATTCCCCTATCATCCATGAAGAAAAGGGAAGTACTCACAGGATGTTCTTACTGCTCGCTGAAGAGCTTTGTTTGTCTCAGGGAAAAGTTGTGTCCGAATGTCAAAATGTTCTTTTTGAAAAATTCTACAGGCGGTGTCAATAAACGTGCTGCCCACTTCAATGACTTTGAACGGCTCACAATGGCAATATGTTTAGCTGATTTCTTCAACGCCCTTAACGAGCTGAACTTGAAGGGAGGGATTACCAAATCTACCGAGTTGAAGATAAAATTGGAATTAGGCTAAAAAAGCTTTCACTTTTCTATAATGTCAGCGATTTTGGAATCCTCTGGTGGTGGAGCATGTTACCAACACAACATGAAATAATTGAAGACCTCCGCACTCTGAGGTTCTCGTTTCGACATCAATACAAACCAAACATAGTAATATTTACAGAAAGGTTTCAGATATGCCCAATGAAAGCTTAAATCTATTAATTTTTAGTAAGGATCTGAGCTCAACTGTTCGTTTACATCTTACTGGTCAAATAGTCTCAGTCAAGGACTTCTGCAGCTGTAAAAAAACCCGTATTACTGGCGAAAGGCAACAAACTAGTCCTAGTTTGGGTACCAGCGTTCTTACGGAAAGAAAAACACTCACTCCACCAGACACCTTCGTTTTGGACGTCATTCACACTCATGAGGCCGAAGTAGATGAATGGAAAAAGAGAGAAGAACTAGATTGCCATTCTAGGCCAACGAAAAATCAAGGCTCATTGCGACTTTTAGGAAGAATGCCTCATTAACTGTCAGAGAATCAGCTAAGGCTGCTCACTGCGTACTGGAACGTGAGATACCACCTACGAAAGATCGATAAACAAACTTTTATATCGGTAGCTTAGGTGAATCTTCAACAGTAACCACCAAAAACCTACTCTGCCAATGCAAGGCGCTGGGGTTAACACGGAATACCCTCACGCCAACCGAAATAAGAGCCGAGTCTTCCAGAAAAATAATCAACTTTGCCTAGGAGATAACCTTCCTGAGAAAAACGTAGTGGTGTGGTATGTACGAAAAACCTTATTGCTTGCAATGCAGAGGGACTGAGCCATACAGCTGGTTAGATGGTTGAAAGGAGAGTCACTTAGAAACAACGCGCATATATTTCCAAATTTGATTCAAAAATCATCAGCCGCTTAGTAATTCCAAGCGCCTTTGTTCAACCAATACCGGTTAGCTTCTGTCCCCGCCCTCAACAATAACTCGCGAAAATCCGAACCGAGGTTTTTCCGCTTGTCGAAGGCCGAGAAAAAAAGTCGTTTGCCTCCAAGGGCACTCGTCTTCAACCCCACTCGGTCATGAATATTAAATAAATTTTATGGATTTCCTCTTTTGTGTGCCGTGTCCCCGGATATGATAATTCGGCTAGGGAGGAGAGGAAAATCCATAAAATTATCCACATTTGCATAATGGCACTTCCACGCTTAATGTTTCGGCGAAAACGTGCGGAAAAACGACATCGAGAAAGTTCTTTCAAGGTCTACGCGAACGGCTTTTTTAATGCTCACTATGAGGTCGTAAACTCGAGCGGACATGTTTTGGATCGAGTTCTAACTTGAATTGAGTACATCTTCATCTGTCAAACTCTAAATATAATTTCACGTTTTGTTAGCTATATCCAGTCTTCGTTTTGCAGATAAAACGATTCCGTTTATAGATATACTTAGATATTAAATTTTTCCAACCACATCTTTCCACTATCCCATAAATAAATAACTAGAGATCCACGAGTTTGGATTAGTTCCAAACAGGTTGGCTCGATTTTCAATCCAAGCCTGAAAAAACCTAGCCAAGCTTGGTCGATAGTGAATCGATGGCCGAAATTCTCTCTTCTACCCATGCGGGACTTGAACTAGGACCTTTTTGTTCCTAGTACGCCACTCTTATAAGAGAAAAATTGCACATTAAGAACATTTCAAGCTCGACATGTTTTCAATTTTGAATCGAAACTTTTCGATTAATCCGAATACATGAAATAACATTAGCCCTGCAGACGTGACCTTGTTTGTTTGTTTGCAGGTTCACGTGGCGGTCACAAATAACGTGTTTATAATGGACATGTTTTACGGCAAATTGATTTATTATTCCTAACTACATGAATAAATACGACCACCCCAACCTCTCCATCTGCGCTAATTTGCTATGGTAATCATTTGTGTTAATATTTCAATTAGCCGAAATAATTTTGATTTATTATACCCCTGTTCCGTGTGTGAGCGTGCCAGTTCGGAAAACCGATATAAACTTATAATTAGCTTGTAAAACTATGCCGATGTATTTCGAGTTTCGTGTTGGCAATCGAGTAGATGAGCCGAGTTATCGATGAGAACCGCTGAAGAATATTATTTTCACTAACACTTTTCAATACCACAGTATCTATCTCTAATAATCCAATTTGAATGTTGTTACTAAAATGTTGAAAACAAAAGCGTATCTATATATCTCATTTATAACAGTCAATATGTGTGTAACACAAAAATATGAAACCCATTCTGAACTTCAATTATAGTTATGGAGTAATTCATAAACGGCAGTGGGAACTTTTATTTCACATTTACACTACCATGAGTTTAAACCATCACGAACCCATCATGATATGATCTCATCATATGGTCTGATTCAAAAACATGCAACATTGTTTTATATCAATCGTTGTCACTGACCCGATCACTCAAACATTGAGTTTTTGACAGATACGTATCAAAGGTTATTGTAAGGTTGCTGTTTACCAAGACTGTGCCCCGTCGTTATCCACCGTTCGAAAGTGGTCAAGTGAAAAAAAAAAAGAGGCAGAGAAAGCATTGAAGATGACTCACGCTCGGGTGGACCCGTTAGGGCACCACTGAAAAAAAATGCGAAAAAAGTGGGAAAGCTGGTACTTGAATATGCCAGAATAACAATCAAGATGTTAGCAGAAATGACAAACCTATCCGTGGGTACCATACATGACCATATCTCAACCTCTCCAAAGGTCAGTGCAAGATGGGTACCGAGAATGCTCACCATACCTCAGAAGCTAGTGCGAGTCGAGTGCTGTAAGTAGTTTTTGGAGCTTTGTGGAGAAGATCCATCGACTATTTTCAACAGGATGGTTACTGGGGATGAGGCCATGACCTGGACCCGTGTGGTGGAATTTCGACAGAATGTGGCTCTAGTTTCACCGTAAAGGTCGAATGAAGGCTGAACCGCGTTGTTCAACTCAACAAGGGTGTCTGTCGCAGCACAGGGCTTCATCCTTAAAATTAACGTACTCTACCCTATTGCAGTAAATCTCCGGATTTTCTGTCCAATGGCCGAGTGCGTTATGTAGCATACTGCGTTACCTCGGGAGGATGGAGGCCCTCGGGAAGTATTCGTACGACCTGGCCACCCATTTGATGTTGGACTCGAGGGGGCAGTGGTTAAAAGTCCGCATGCTGAACTAGATGGGTACTCCATCTATCTGTTCGCAGCAACTCATGTTCAGGATATCTCGAGAAATGCTTCAGGGTTTAGCGGGACCTGACGGTTCTACCGGCCTCGCCTTGAACCAGGATTGATTGCGAGATGTTTCTGGGGTTTGTGGATCTTGACGATAGGACTAGATCGTTGGTGCTTGAAGCCAGGATCAATTGAAAGACTTCACAAGGGTTCGTGGGTCTTGACGTACAGGTCGGATTGACGGTGCTCGTATCAGGATCAATTGAGGTATTAAATCTTGAGACTATCTTGGTTCATGGTACTGCGTTCGGGTGGACAGATAAGGCGAGTGAGTTGTGTCACAAAACAACTTGGGTACTGACACTTCAGAGCCAGTAGAGGTTGGGTAGTCCTTCGCTGCTACCAGTCACGGTGTAAGTTCTCGGACTGAAGCCGAAACTAGAATGCTTGATGGGTTCAACTCTTCGGAGTGGTTCTCGCTATGCGCGATGATAGGGCGTAACCCTTATCACATTTTCTGCTTCCAGGGCATATTGTGGAGAATGCTGAGTAGTCACCTGGTGAAAGAGCCATGCTCACATGACTATAACCTTACCGGTAGCCCCCAAAGAAGTTAAAAGTCACCCCATCCGTTGGAAAAATAATGGCTACGGAGTTTTGGGACTCTAAAAGTATTTAATTGATAGAATACGCAAAAAGGGTGAAAGCATCACATCAGCATTATACGCAACTACTTCGCGTAATCTAAGGGAAGCAATTAAAGGAAAAAGGCCAGGAAAACTCACAGCGGGGCTGTCGTTACTTCACGACAACACGCCGGTTGAATGTGCCTTCGAAGAAATAACTCATCCCCCTTACATTCCAGACTTGGCCCTCAGTGACTACCACCTAACTCCAAATGTGTAGGAATATCTTCGTGGAAAGCGATTTTCCATTTAATTTCTTTCTTTTCCACTCAAATTTCTAACATTTCGGATAGAAGATTCACCTCTTTGTAAATAAGTTTTCAACATTTCTCAGTTTTGTTCAAGTCTAAAACGACCGATTTCGTTAATGCCAAATACTGAACTGATTTTCTGTCAAACCACGGACGATTGAAGTGTTGCAGACTCGAAATGACCACTACTTCGAAATGTAAAGTCTAGATGGCTCACCTTTATAATTTTGCTATACTATCGCCCTGTCGTCCAGATATAAATAATGACCTAACTAACCTCGTAATAATATTCCAGGTAAATTTCTCCGCTTGATTGTAACATTTTGAATTACTTACAAATTCTTACGATGTAAACAAAAAGGTGAAAGATGGATTCTGTTGATATTTTCTGCATTTAAACATGAGAAGTATTATAAACGCCTTAGCTTGGTAATTTCATTACCGGCAATTTAGCCGTTATTAAAATATTACCAGTCTCAACTGCCTTCGTGGAAGCGAACATAATATAAATAATCTTCATGAATATTTCAGCAGCTTCAGCTACACGACAAATTCATTTGCACACACTTTGAAACGCCCTTTCTGTACTTCGCCATAACGATCATTATCTCAGATATATATCGCTTGTGAGTGCTAATAACGAGGACGGGTTCGTGAAGTTTTAATATTAATTTTATGATAAACGTATATTTGCCATTAAATTAACATGAGGTGAATTATCGCGTAGGCAAACATTTACATTTGAAAGTACCCGTGTCGTGTCGATGTGTGGACGTACAGACTGCTTCGTTCTTGGTCTCTAGTTCATAAAGAAAGTTTGTTCTAGGTTTTCAGAAAAGTCAGGGTCGACTTGGACATTCAGACTGAATTAACACAGTTCAATTGTGCAAATGTTCATTACCATAATCTTGGAATATTCGAAATAGAAAATAAATCATTTCGTCCTTGTTTAGAATACAATAAAATTTCGTTTTACACGATGCTGCATTGTAAGCAAGCTCCTGAAGAATAATACGAGAAGCGTTCAATGTATTCTAGGTATTGGGATAATTTGCTAATAATGTGAGTAATCTAATTACCTCATTTATTGATAAACTATGTGAGGGTAAACATATAAAATTTCACTTATTTACAATCGTTAGTTTTCTAGGAATCCTCAGTGAAAGACGACTAGAATGACTGACGCCACAATGATGAAGAGAATCGAGCATCGCGCCGTTATAAATTTCCTCACTAAGCAGGAAAAAAGTCAAAAAATCACTCATGAAGAGATGGTTGCTCTTTACCAAGACTGTGCCCCGTCGTTATCCACCGTTCAAAGTGGTCAAATGAATTCAAAAGAGGCAGAGAAAGCATTGAAGACGACCCTCGTTCGGGCTGGCCCGTTAGCGGCACCACTGAAAAAAGTGGACAAAAGTGGAAAAGCTGGTACTTGAGGGTTCTAGAATAAATATCAAGATGTTAGCAGAGATCCGTGGGTACCCTACATGGTATCCTTCATGACCATCTTAAACTCTCAAAGACCAGTGCATGATGGGTACCGAGAATGCTCACCGCATCTCAGAAGCAAGTGCGAATCGAATGCTCCTTGGAGAAGACCCATCGACTATTTTGAAACTTCTGGTTACTGGGGATGAGACGTAGGTTATCACTATGACCCTGAGAGTAAGCGAGAGTCCATGTAGTGGATTGAAAAGGGTGCACAGCCCCCAAATAAGTTAAAAAATACCTCATCCTCTGGCCACGGTCTTTTGGGATTCTAAAGGTATTTTATTGATAGAATACACTAAAAAGAGTGGAAGCATCACAGCACCATCGTACTCAACCACTTCGAGTAATTCAAGAGAATCAATTAAAGGAAAAAGACAGGGATGTTGCTGTTTCACGACAACGCTCCGGTTCACAACGCACGCAAGGCGAAGACTGCTGTGCGGAAATGTGGCTTCGAAGAAATTACTCATCCTCCGTAAAGTCCAGACTTGGCCCCCAGTACCTACTACCTATTCCCAAATGTGAAAAAATATCTTCTGGTAAAGCGATTTTCCGGCGATGAAGAATTGAAAGTAGCCATTAATACCTATTCCGAGGAGAAGCCGGAAGAATATTTTTCACAAGGTTTAGAGAAGATTATTTCTCGATCTAACAAATGTAATGAAGTTCTAGGGCACTACATTGAAAAATAGAATTTTTCCAATATTTTCTGAGTTTTCTTTCACTCCTATACCGAGAATACATACTCCAGAAATATTATATTACCTTTCTTGCAATGAGTACTTACTATTCTGGAAATTCTTTGGGAATTTGATCTATTTTCACTTATTCTTCCTGAAGACTTATCTTGAAGTCCCCAATTTCACTGCTATCTGCACAAATAATGAGTGAAGAGATAGATATCAAATTTTCTTCGGTATAATAATTTCCTATGTGTAAAATGAGACCAAAACCGACAAAACCGAAGGCCGTATTTCTAATTTCCGAAACAAAATATGTCTCAACAGTTTCCGCACGTTAAGTTGGGTCCAAACCAAACGTCCTTTCCGGTGGATAACATAACTGATACCACAAAACGACGAGCACATTGATTACGAGCGCTTGCCATGATGAGATCGTCCTATTGTTATTAATTAGAGAAGCTGAAAGTGAAAGATCGGCATAGGACAGGAGTTAAGAAAACTAATAACAATAATATAGTTTACGCCCACCAAGCAAATTATCGTAGGAGTCGCGCCAAACATTTTGAAAGCTGTTATATCTCCATTAGTTATCACATCGCCGCCAAAATTGTCACATAACATCAAACATAAATGAATAATTAATTTTGCACATCTTGCAACATATCGACAAATGTTCAAATCATCTGGCTCTTCAACACCTCTCAACACTTCCGAAATACAATATTTCTCATACATTATTTTCGTTGCGCCTTCATCTACCTTTTGAACCGAAAAAACCTACGTTAAAATGTGTTCCACCCACACGAGGCTCGAGAACGCGTAACGGGCCAATTTTACGCCCATATATGCATAATACCACGATTTCCATACATGGCCGTGTAACGTGATCCCCTTTCTGTTGACTAAACGATATCGACTTCCCAACGACAACCTTGCGCGAATCCCGACGCTCTCCCCCGCAGCAATCGACGTTTATGCAAATTGAATGGAAGGATCGCGTGAGTATTACGCGATTAAGGGAATGTTTTCGCGTGCATGCCATATCCTCGACGTGGAGCGTCGTACTAGCGGGACATACGCTCCAGCGACGATGGGAAGATGTTCGAATATGTACGACGAGCACCGACATAATGCGGTTATTCAAAGAAACAATTGAGAATATTTCAAATCGCGTCTGAAAACCCTTCGACCGCTAGCAGTCTTGACCTTGTACTGGGCGTAAAATCTCCACTACCTAATGTGCGTAAAATGTTGGCCTTCACCTGTACGTAAAGTCATTACCTAAGCCGAAAACTCTTGAAATTCGAAACTCTGAAAATGCTCTTAATTGTTGGAGGATAAACATTTTTTAGTCCGATAATTAATCCACTTGATCTTCTACCGGATGCGCAACTTTGACATTCGACTGGGCGTAAAGTCACTATCTTCTAACTGTTGTAGACAATCAAAATTTTGATCTACGAATTGAAAGATACATAAGCGGGCGTAAACAGTTTTACGCCCGCTTATGCAACTGAGATTTATAGCGGTAAAACACTCTCGCCGTTATACTGGAAATAAAATTTTGACCTATTGGGCGTAAAATTTTATCTTCTAACGGGCATAAAGTGTCGTTTACGGCTTTGCGTAAAATACTATCCGGACGTGAACATTTAGTATTTGGGAGAGTTCGAAAGCCTGTAGTTCCTGGACGATAAGATTTTATGACCACTTATGTTCCTTAGATTGTAAAACGATGTTAGACAGAAAGTTTTCTTATTTTTAACCTTACACAGCATAACAGGTAGATCTTTGACTGGGCATAAAGTCACTACTTTCGACTGGCCGTAAACCATTATAATTTGAGTCTAGCGAGGTTTATAGCGGCAATACACTACCGCAGGCTTTCGACTCGGTAGTACAGTTTTGATTTATAAATATAGGTGTGAAATCACTAATTTCGATCGGCCGTAACTCCTAGAATTTGGATATATGAAAGTTTAATTACTGGGCGCTAAACACTTATACGCCGTCTTCCGCTACTGATGTCTAAAGCGCCTTTACTTTTTTAACATTCAACTGAGTTGTAAAGTCTTGACCTATGAATAGGCGGACTGTCACTTCGACTGGTCGTAAACTCTTATCTTTTTGCTGGACGGCAAAACGTTTTACGCCCTCTTATGATGAATGTTATACGCAGGCACTAAATTACGCTTTTACGATAGACTGAAATTTCTTCTTCTTTCTTGGAGAGACGTCGTCTCGATGAATTTCCCGTGAGGAAGGCCTGCCGCCCATCGCTCCGGAAAACTATCGCGCCCAGCTTTCTCCCTCCGGTAATTGACCCGTGTTGTCGGTGTTCTCGCGCGCCAATTCGCCACGGCGTTTTACCCCTATTGTTTTCAATTTCTCGCGGTGTATTTCATTAACAGTTCCACTTATCGTTACTGACCGGCGTTTGTACATCCGTTCCTACTCGTTAACCATTATACGATCGGTCGTTAACGCGGTCGTTAAAACGAGATTTATCGATTAAAATTGCTAAACTTTACGACGGTCCTTTAATTGCAATTACTCGCGTTTTATATGTACATATATATCGAGAGGGTTATGCGACCGGGCTGCTCTATGGCTGGATGAAATACTTTGTTGCCATGTTTATGGGCTAATGGTCGTTAAGAATGGAAATTAAGTCCGTAATTCATTACGGTGATGGATATCCAGCCTTAGCCGGGCTCTGTGGGCGGTAATCTATAACATTTCGATTAATATTGATAAGCAATATTTCTTCTCACGCTGATATGTTTTCAAATTGAATAATTCCATTTACAAGAAACTATTGAAATAGTACAAGCAGGTACAAAGGTCTTCAAATATTGCCATAAACATTTTCATCCGAGTACCAATTAAATTCAAATTATCGCGAGCAAAAGCACATCGAATGATTGGAAGTATCTGATATGAAGTGCTGAATTTCATTTATAGTGGGTGTAGACCCTCTGTTTCGACTTAAAAAAACTAGCGATCCACTGGAAATAAACATTTCCCAAAATGCGCCAAAGTTGGGCGTTAAAGACATATACGCCCGCATTTATTCATCACCAAAGCAGAGTTCGTCACATCTATAGATCATCTTCACATTAAAAGTAGAATACAGAAGAATGTACCGATATCTAGTTAGGCAGACTGGTTCCATGAATGAAGAAAATATTCAGAGACCACAGAACGAATTGAAAGTGTCAGGGTGAAGTTTCACGACAAAACGTCGAACCAGAGTTACGCAATAAAATAAAAAGAATATGAAGCGAAATTATAAACATAGAAAACATGGGATATCATCAAGTTCATTAGAGTACCAGCGGATATGTCATGTAAATATTTAAGAATTATGAGCCAGAAAGTACTTTAAATCGTGGCTATGTTGCATTCGTTCGGCCTTAGGGCTGTTACTGACGATGAAGCCAAAAAGCTTCGAAACATATTCATGCCTGCTTTTTATGTCCCGAAGATCAATAAAACCTACTGGAGCGCACTTGACTTCTGAACTCTTACACAGATATAAGAGGAAAATTGATTCGTTGTTGTGAATTTATGTGTTTATAATGTTAAACAGTTAAACATTTTCAGAGGAAATTTTTCTCGATCATGAAAATAACAAATTAACTGATAATTACACACAGGACCCACCATCAACTTCTTAATAATTCCATCAGAATCTCGAGAGCTAGAGATGCCTCACCTTGTTCACGGTATTCCGACAGAACCAATCCGGATACGTATTCAATGATGGTACCACGCCCAATGAGCCAATTTTGGGAACCATGTCCATCCGATAAGAGGCAACGAATTAATTCACGTTAAATTGAATATTATAGGAGTCAGATACAATCGTCACGTGATCTCGATAAGCCGTCCATTGCGATCTTATCGGTACCGTTGATGAGAACCCGTGTTTTTTTCAGGGTTTCGGGTTCTGCCGCTTTAATTGCCGGTACTTAATGACTTTTTTTCGACGGTCTCCTCGCCAATTTCACTTCGACCGATGTTTGATCACGATCAGAGACTACGCCCTTATCGGTTCATTTATTTTCACCTAATTAGATTCATTAACATTTAATAATCGGTGTGCCTTTCAGAATGATATACGAGATCCGGTTCTATAGTAATTTACTAAATTTTGTTCAAATGCAAAATCTGGTTCCTTGATCGACTGTTCAAGATATTTGAATTAATCCTCTAGATATCTATGAAATGAATTTATTCCGAGAGAAAAGTTTTGGAGCAGAATATTTCGAAAGTCACGCCAACTGCGATCTTTCGATCAATGTAAGGAGCAAATATTCACTACATCGACAAAACGTCTAACTATTAAATTGACAAACCTTCATTCAAGACTTAGAAGTTACAACCATATTAGAATATTATCAACTTGCTCAACCAAAATGAGCGAAAGTTAATGGGTCAATCAGTTCCTTACTTAAAGTTTGACCAGCTTTTCTCAGTACACAGCTAACACTGGCCACTAAGAAGCAAAGCTGCTCAAACTTTGAGTTTGCCCAGCTTTGCTCAGATGAGTATTATATTAGATGTGGTCGTTTGGTTCAGGAACAGTTCCTCTGCACTGCGACCAAAATGGTCTTTTTTGCGGTATCATACTACTAAGTTTTTCCAAAAAGTTACCTCCTCAGTGTTGATTAATCTCCTGGGAAACTTGGTTCTGAGATCAGTTGTTGTAGAGTCATACTATCCAATAGAGTAAGTCTGTGCCAGGGCTTTGTATTGGCAGAGTATGTATTCGTTGGTTTCTATTGCCGATGCACATAATCTCTAGATATCACAGTATTTTTTTAGAGGTCTTGTATAGAAGATTGTCACGACCAAGTGACCATCGTGAATTGTACCAGTTAGTTTATTGGCATGTGAGCATAGCTCTTTCGCCAAGTGACTACTCAGCAGTCTCCACAATTTTCCCCACGAAGAAGAAATCATAATATGGGATACACCTAATCAGCGCGTATGGCGAGAACCACTCCGAAGAGTTGAACCCACCAACTTCCAGTTTCGGCTTCAGGTCGAAAACCTACACATTGAGTGGTAACAGCGAAGCATCATCCAACCTCTACTGGCATGGTCCATACCCGAATTTTTGGGACGCAACTCACACGCCGAAGGGGCTTCTTATCCAAACACCCGAACGCAGTTCCATGAACCAAAATAGTTTCAAGATTGATGCCTGTATCGACGAGTTCCACAAATCCCAGAAACGTCTCTGTGAACAAATAGAAGGAATACGCTTCTAATCAAGCATGCGGTCTGTCAACCATTGCCCCTTCGAGTCCAACACCAATTGGGTGGCCAGGCCGTACGAATACTTCCTGAGGGATTCCACCCTCTCGAGGTAACGCAGTATGCTACATAACGCACTCGGCCACTGGACAGAAAAATCAGGATATTTACTGCAATGGGGTTGAGGACATTAGTTTTAAGGGAGAGACCCTCTGCTGCAACGGACTCCCTTGTCACTGAGTTGATCAACGCGGCTCAATCCTCCATTCCACCTTTACGGTGAAACTTGGCCCCCATTCGCTAGTGGCATTACTTTAAACAGCAGGACCTAAACATCCATTGCACCGGGATAAAACTAGGGTCCTGGTCAAGACAAGTGTCCCCAGCGCGTCAAGCTATAATGCCAGACCCAGTGAGGAGCCTATTAAGTAACGTCAGCTACTTCTAGCTGTAGGGCTATTTGGGTATTTTCCTAAGAGAGTTGGGCATTTTCCTAAGAGTTTGCTATGAGCGCCTTGGCTTATGGTTTGCCTGAAGTGTTAATCAAATTTGCTATTTCTTGTTCCATTCATTGACATTGTTTGGGTGATACCCAACGCAAGGGTGCCGGTCTGGTGAAAGGGGTGTCTGCTTTCTTATTTTACTCAATGCCCTGGCGAGATGGTACCAAAACAGAGACTAGTATGTTTCATTTAGATAGTGATGAGAAATTCTTTACAGCTCCCGATGATCCTTGGCTCAACGGCCATTTCCAGTGTTTTAAGGCGATACCACACGCTTAATCGTCTCAGATGAGTATAGAGCAAAGCTAGTCAAACTTTTAGTAATGAACTGGTTGACTCATTAAGCACTTGCTGATTTTGGTTGAATAAACAACTTCATAATATTTTTATATAGTTGTTTCTTTTAGCTCTCAAAATAAGCACTTCACATGTTTATCCGATATCACAAGTTGCCATTATTTTACCTCCATTTCGAGGACTGCAGGTAATTCAATTGTCAGCACATGCCCTTTGTGTAGGAAAACTTGGATTTGAATTGAAATGTACCAGTAGAATGCATGCATGTTGTCATAATCAAATCGCATATCCCTCAGAGCATTCGACTCGAATGAGGATGCAGTGCTCACAATTTATAGTTACATATAATTAACTTTGAAACAACGAAGCCGGTTCACTTATTGCACGTTTATTCGAGAAGAATGGACATGCGGCTGAAGACTTCCAGATCATTTTTCTGAAGATACCAACTATGAGGATTCTATAAAGCCGATATCCACATTTTCACGTAATGGACAACCCGGAAAAGCGCCTAACCGAAATGCTTCAAATTATCGCCCCAAAAGACCTGAAAGCTCCATATCCGGTCGCTGATAGCCCGGAAAACGTAAAATCCGATGAAAATCCAATAAACTGACAATTTGGCGTTGGATCTCTGGCGTTTTCGGCGTTTGGTCCTTCGGCTTAAAAGCGGATTATGCGGTTAGCCCTGATGAATATTTATCCCGCGCTGCCACGGTCGAGATTATTAAAACTGGCGCAAATTCGCCCCCATCATCTGGGGTTTCAATTCTGCGCCAATTTCATGTGAGGTTTATAGCAGAGGAAACTAGAGGGCGCCAACAACTAATTGCTACTGAGAAGGCGTTGAAGTAAGACAATTTAAGGTGTGAAATGAATATATTTTAGAAAAAGGACTGATTGACTGGAAAAACTCGTTTTTCTGGAATACTACCGTGAATATGATTGAATGAATATTGGTGAATAAGAAAAATTATTTAATTAGTTAAATCAAAATAAGTGCTATTATTCAAATACACAAACAAACCAAAGGTTTGCTATTTAAATACTTTAATCCGTTGATGAAACCGTTAGTCTAGATAACCTAGATAAGGTAAAACATCGACGAGTTTTGAGAAAAATATTATATTTCGTGAAATTGGATTAAAAATGAGATGGTGCTAGAATGATAGTCTGTATTATAATCCGTAGAAGAAAATGATAGATCCCACTAATTCATTGGAACCACATAAATATTAAAAAAATACCTACTTACTCAACTCTACTCTCGGTTTATTAAGCACAAAATAAAAGAGCTATACACAAAACCAATCAGTTCTAAGATACAATTACAAGAAACAATGAGGTTGTTACTTATCCCTCGGCTTCCCCAACCATCAACTGAGTCTCTTACCTGTAACAAAAAGACATAATTAGAATCGTTATGTTAATTTGAGATTTCGATGAAATTCAATTAGGCGCGTGACGTAAATGCTGACGCGAATATGAAACATTCGACGTTTTTTTCTACGTTACTTCAAACGTCGAGGCCAATTAAAAGTCGAAATACATCTGGCTGGATGAAAAAATTACCAAAACATTGTACTTTTTTACTTCTACCAGACATGAAATAAAAAAAAATGAAGAATTTTCGACGTTGAGCCACCATTGTGATGCTGGGTCATTTTTAACACGGATCATGAATTTCGACCTTTTCAGGCATAGACCGAATAGAATTGGTCTGGAGGTTGACCGCGTTTTGACTATTAAAGAAATTCAATTGTTTTAAAACATTCATATGTTTTTTCAGTGAAGGTGAAGAGTGATGAGAAGATATCTACGAGGGGTGTTCAATGTATTCTCGGCATGGGGGTGATGTGCTAATAATGTGAGTAATCTAATTATCTCATTTACTAATGACACTATCTGAGGGTGTAAACATAGAATTTCAGTAATTTACGATCATTAGTTTTCTAGGTAACCTCAGTGAAAGACGACCAAAATGACTGACGCCACAATGATGAAGAAAATCGAGCATCGCGCCGTAATAAAATTCCTCACTAAGCAGAGAAAAAGGCAAAAAATCATTTATGAAGAAATGGTTGCTGTTTATCAAGACTGTGCCCCGTTAAAAAGTAGTCAAGTGCGGCAGAGAAAGCATTGAAAACGAACCTCGCTCGGGCGAGCCCGTTAGCGGAACCACTGAAGAAAATGTGATGAAAGTGGAAAAGCTGGTATTTGTAGATGCCAGAATAAAAATCAAGTTGTCAGCAGAGATGACAAACCTATCCGTGGGTACAATACATGCTATCCTTCATGACCATCTCAAGCTCTTCAAAGGTCAGTGCAAGATGGGTACCAAGAATGCACAACTGCACCTCAGAAGAAAGTGCGAGTCGAGTGCTGTAAGGAGTTTTTTAGAGCTCTGTGGAGAAGACCCATCGACTATTTTCGATAGGCTGGTTACTCGGTATGAGCCGTCGTACAAGTTCGGCTAATAAGATTAACTGCACCATGAAATACCTGCTTCACAGCATCTTGAAGGAATAGCTCATTCCGGCAAACTACCGAAGGATAGTTTCTGGTCAAACAATCCGAAATAGGTTGCACAGTATAATTTTGAGGACGGGAATATGTGCCAGGCATCCGCGATCTAGTAGGGAGCACCAGGCTGCAAGATACAGTTGGGTTCTTGAACATGAGAACTGGAACGCGCACAGATTGAAATCTTACCTGTTCACAGATGAATCCAGATTTCGCCTGTATCACAGTCTGATGGACGAATGTGGGTGTGGCAAGAACGGGGTGAACGGTATAATAAACATTTCATGACGCCATTTCGGTAGCGACTCTGTATGCGTATGGGGAGGTTTGAATTGGCGCATAGATCTTATTATCTTCATCAATGCAATCAAGAGAGCGGTAAGGTCTCGTGATTTGATTGTAGAACCAATTATTGTTTCTTCGCGGCAGCCATTGGCGATAGTTTTGCGTAAATCGACGATAATGCTCGTGTACACCGGCAAAGAATTATCAACGATCGCATAGAAATTCATGCCATTAACCGGATGGATTGGTCCGCTTTCTCTGCAGACCAAAATTGTATTGAACATGTCTGGTCTGCAATGTCACAGCAATTACACCTTTCACTTGACTGAATAACATAAGGTTTTCTGATAACCTCGAAGACTTGCAGGTGCTGATGGACAAAATCACCTATCACAGTAGTCACTATGGCCAGAAATTAATGTTAAGAAATCAAAACTTATGATAGTCAGCAAAGAGAAGATAACACGATGTCTCCTTGTCATAAATCAAACTGCTATCGAAAGAGTTGATCACCACAGTTACCTGGGGACGGATATAAATGAAGATTGGAATAGTGCACAGGAAATGATAACGCGTATAGAAAAAGCCCAGTCAACCTTCAACAACATGAGCTCATTCTTTAAAAGTCATAACATCACCCTAGGCACTAAAAATAAGACTCTTAAGATGCTATGTCTTTTCCGTTCTCCTCTATGGTGCTGAGTCTTTGACCCTGGCATATCTAGCAACATCAATCTTGGACAGTAAAGGTAACAAACATGGAAGTATTGAGGAGAGTGAAGAAAGACCTGGAGTAATGGATACAATCAATGCTCGCAAACTAGAATATCTGGGTCATGTCATGCGGAATGAGGGAAGATACGAATTGTTACAGAAAATCTTACACGGAAAAATCTTTGTACGGAGAGGGCCGGGAAGACGCCGACTTAAGACATCAGAACTCTTTCGGATTGCTGTTGACAAAGTCTGTATTGCCATGATGATCGCCAACATCCGCAACGGATAGGCACCTTGAGAAGAAGACGAAGACCTGACTCACCGCAGACATTGAAACAGCTCGCCAATACTTTGACGGTAAAACATTTCTCAAGCTTCCATGATAACCTCATTGTCACAATGCCGGATAGAGTAAGAGCACTACGAAGTGCTATTAAGCCGTGATTTCAAGATGTTTATAACAGAAGAAACCTTTTGTTAAACCTGAATACTCCATCAGGTTATAATCTTCATTTTGATTATTTTGCTCTAGAGAACTCTTGCCCACTGTTGCCATTTCAGGCAGGATGATCGAATGTAGACACCTATCTTAATACATAAGTACATACATAAAATCGTTTTTTTATTTCTTTCAAATTATCCACTTCAATTTTTAGCAGTGAATATCAAAGATATGCAATCTGCCAATAGGAAGTAACCCTTTTTATTCTTAGGGTACAACTTCACGAATTGCCGACTTCTACCTGTAATTCAGATCGATACTCCACGTTCTTATTTCCCCCATTTGATGATCAGTAAATCAGCGATTGAATTTTTCGAATCAGTTGCTGCGAAAGCATCCTGTCTGATAATCGCCAATCGATCATTCAGCAACTTCTAAAGATACGATCATCCATTCGAAGCAATTCAAGTGTGCATAAACCAAAACAATCGCGACAATGCCGTAACGTCGCTTCACAAAAGAAGACACTCACAAAAAAGCAACCACTTTCCGGATCAAAAGAAACTGGTTCAAGGTATCATCATCGTTCCATTATTGATATATCGCAAGATAACGGATATCGGAGAGAAGGTCCCCGTAACAGATGTTTTTCTTTCGGCTTTTTCTACTTCGAAACAGGTTTTGGAAGTGATCTATTAGATCGCGGACGGACCGAATGTGTTTTACATCTTTTTTATCTTCCCATTCCCGTCCGCTATGCCATCAATAACAACATCCGATGCGAAGGACCAGCGGCACGGTCCGTGTTCCGTTTTCTTATTCCCGACCGGGAACTGTATCGACTTCTGGGAGGGAAGCGGGAGAGGGTTAGTTCGGATGAAATATGTCGTCGTGAATTGTTGCGAGGAAATTGGAAAACAAAAGGCAGGGTTTTTGTCGGGAATCCGGGATACGATACCGCCATTCCGGAGTGGCGTGTCTCTTGAATTATTCACGAGATCCGGGGATAAGATTAAGGGTGTTCTCATATTAGGATTGATGCCGGGTCCTAATTGGATTTGGACCGTTCGCAATCCTACTAATTCGATACTTCTAGCTTGGAAACGCTTCGAGGTTATGTGTGGCGGACTTTGGTTGGATTATAGCGGATAACTCTAGATCGACGATAGAAACAGAAACAAGTTAACATTATTTTACAGTTAAATCAAACAGTAATATATAATATTAAAAAAACTACGATATCAGTATACAGAGAATACGTTTGCATTTCTAGTCTGGCAACACTGCTATAATTTGTGTACTTCTAAAGTGGTGAACCTTCTATCCAAGGTCTTAGAAATTCACGTGAAAAATTCAACAGATATGAAATGCCTCACGGCAATTTATGACTCAATCTGTGAAGCGAGTTCGTGAAACTGGATCGTTATTTGTTAAAACAATCTGTTCACGTTCTCGTTCAGTGAGAACACCTGAAAACAGTGCTACTGTAGCCCAGAATTTGGCTGAACAACCATCATCCACTCGTCATCGTGCTATTATTTAACTCTTTTATATTAAGTTTCCATCCTTTATTTACCTAAAAGATAGAACGATCGTTGATGGACAGCGTCAACTTTCATGAATTTCAGTCCTATCACTATTGGAAAAAGGTGACGATCAGTATGGTCCAAAATGAAACTCTGAAATTTTCAGGTTTCGATCAACAGAGGTTTATTATATGAGAGAATAATGAAATAAAATTAAATCATTGCTTTATCTAATGGATATTTGAATCAATTAATTCGGCTGATCTGTACCAAATATCCTTAACAAGGAGTGTGAGCCATGGCAATGGAAAGTTCCACAAATCAAGGCAGTGTAACATACATCTGTATAACAATTCTACTCAAACAAACCAGATAGGGTTTTTGCTGATCACCAGGGCATAATTGCAGACATGAGCACGTTTCGAACTTTTTGCTTCTCGTCAGTGCAATGAATGCCAGTGACCACAAGATCTGTCAAGTACCCACATTCGCCATACACAGAAACTAAGGTATTAATCATGTATCAGCGGCATCTACAGTGTGCAAACACACATACAATACATAACTCCGTGAGCCAATTCAATGGATATTTATTTAAGAGTCTTGAGTAAGAAGATTTATGACTGAAACACATGCATTAAAGCTAAACACAAGATGAGTCGAAAGGATAAAATACATATACAACTCTTAATTATATATTCTGCCTTCTAGGTTCATAACCATATCAATAATCTGAAGCTTCGATTAAAGTCAGATTCGTATATGGGACTTCACTTCAAACTGAACACAACGTGAAGATACCTAGTTGTTTCACCCCAATAACAAATGCAGCAACGATCACCTTAAGCGCAGCGATTGCATAAGCTTAAGTCTGCTCATCAGGGTTCCCAGCGGACACAAACGAGCACTCAAGAGATTTCAAATGTTACCCATACAAAGAATTCAAACAACGCTTGGCTTCGCTAGCACGACAACCCTCCCTCGAGACCGTTCCCCCCTCGAAAATCTAGGAAATCTCACGCGTGCCGGACGCGGCCATCCCCAGGGGCCTATTCTCGTACAAACCGCCTCACAAACGAGACGCTACAGTAAAAACCGTCCTTATATCGAGCTTCTTCTTCGCCGTAACAGATCCAATTAGACGGTAAAAACGCTCACGTAGCGCGCATTAACGATCTCGGTCGAAAAACCGAAACCGTCCAGGGGACAACGGACGACTATGCGCGACCCGATCTTATCGCGTACACTTCTGCGGCCGCGCAAAAACGCTCAATTTGCTAAAACAAACTACTGGTCGTGCGCGACGCGAATGCGCGTTCCCTATCATCGCGCGTTTTTAATTTAGAAATTATTCGACGTTCCGCGAATCGGCCGCCTCGGGTCGCGTTTTTTGCGCAACACGCGATGCGATAAATATACATTTACGACGCTTTTTAGCCGGCTAAGCGACGTCGTACGGCCGGACGGGTTAACGGATGGTCTAGGCGCGGAACGCATAATGGATCCGTTTTCTTGGATTCGCCGATCGCGGATCGGGTTAATGGGCGCGGACACCTACGGACGAGCGTGGCCGTTTAGCGAAATCGCGCGGATTCCTGAAGAGCGCGGAAAAAAGAGGAATCTCTAATTGCGCGGTCGCTTCTTGCCAAGTTCAAAAAACTGAGATAACGAGGAAGGTTCTACTTGGAAGTAGATTTATTTCGTTGATTATATTGTCTCGGATCGTAATTCTGAATTGTGATACCGGGTTTTTGCTCGAATTGTTTCGTAGAATGTAGGAATATTTGTATGATGGCCGGGTAAGAAATAAAGCACTTTGTTATGTCACAGCTTCCTATTGCTGGTGCAAGAACTGAGCCTTGTGGGAATTTAATGATTGCTCCATTACGATCATCTTCTAAATTAATATGCTTTATATTTGAATACTTATCTATTTATTTTTCGCCTTTTGTATAAAGTTGGTTGAGCATAAAGTTGCTCGATCCTTCCGAGAAGCAAACTTTAGTCTGCTGACTACTCTTACACTCAACTTCTCAGAACGTCAAAGCAACTATTTAATTATAGGAACTCTAAAAGACTGCCTACAGGGATTTATGAAATAAATACACAAAATAAAATAGGAGAAACTAAGCTGCTTATCAACTAATAAACATAAACTTCTTGCACAGTCAGTCACAGGCACTATTATACCTTCTACAGAAATATCCATTTTACTCTTCAAATGGTCAGAATCTCTATTCTTGAAAAATATTAAGATCTTAATTTGTGCCGGATTAAGAACCAAATTATACGACAATGGGATGATTAATAAGAGATAGATATAACAAAAATATAACAAAACCTTATGAATGGATTATTCATCAACTATTGATGAATAATTCATGAAAGGACCTTTAGGTCATTACAAATAATTATCAGATTAATTTTGTGGATAGGAAATGTTTCGCAATCGAGAGGATCTTCATTTATGTATAATTGATGGTTTGAGTTTTTCATGTAATATATACGGAATCTCATAATATTTTCCAAGTAAAATACACTATTTTACGCTTATCTCTTGGGTTACGAGCAATGTTCATCTTTTGATTTTATAATCTTTGATGAATGCAAATGCATTTTAAATTCATTACTTTCCAAATTATTCTTGTGTGAACAGTATTCACGCAGGTGCAGATACAAGGGCGTTATATAAGTGTTATCAAATTTCGGCACAGTACGGAGAACCGGTTGAAATATATTTAAAAATTTTCAGTTTTCTGGAAAATTATTTTTGAATTGGATCCGTAAAATTTATAGATTATCTATTATAGAAAAATGGTGACCAAATGAACGAACTAACCCACAACTCCGTTGAATGTTTACAACGAAATCTTAATCGTGACTCGTCGTTTGAATTGACATATGCTGTTAATTGAGGCCGCATGCTCGATGGCGTCGCCATAATTAACAGGACCGAACTCAAATCGCTTGGAATCGATTTTTACTAAAAGGACTAATTTCACTTATTTACGATCATCAGTTTTATAGGTTTCCTTAGTGGAAGACGACGCCAGAATGACTGATGCCACAATGATGAAGAAAATCGACCATCGCACCGTTATAAATTTCCTCACTAAGCAGGAAAAAAGTCAAAAAATCACTCATGAAGAGATGGTTGCTCTTTACCAAGACTGTGCCTCGTCGTTATCCACCGTTGAAAAATGGTCAAGTGACTTCAAAAGAGACAGAGAAAGGATTGAAGACGATCCTCGCTCGGGCGGACCTGTTAGCGGTACCACTGGAGAAAATGTGAAAAAAGTGGGAAGCTGGTACTTGAAGATGCCAGAATAAAAATCAAGATATTAGAAGAGATGACAAACCTATCTGTGGGTACCATACATGCAATCTTTCATGACCATCTTAACCTCTCAAAGGTCAATGCAAGATGGGTACCGAGAATGCTCACCGCACTTCAGAAGCAAGTACTGCAAGGAGTTTTTAGAGCTCTGTGGAGAAGACCCATCGACTATTTTCAACCGGCTGGTACAGAGGATGAGACGTGGGTTCAACTCTATGACCCCGAAAGTAAACAAGAGTCTGTGCAGTAGATTGAACAGGGTGCACAACGTCCAAAGAAGTTTGAAGTCGCATCATTCGCTGGAAAAATAATAGCTACGGTCTTTTGAGATTCTAAAGGTAGTTTATTGAATAGAATTCACGAAAAAGGCTGAAAGCGTTAAGACAGCATCATACGCAACCACTTTGCGTAATTCAAGAGAAGCAATTAAAGGAAAAAGGCGGGAAAAACTCGCAGCGGGGTTGTTGCCGCTTAACGACAAAGCGGCGGTTCACAAGGCCCGCGTGGCGAAGGCTGCTATGTGGGAATGTGGCTTCGAAGAAACTAATCATCCTCCATACAGTCCAGACTTGACCCCCAGTGACTACTACCTATACCCAAACGTTAAAAAATATTTTCGTTGAAAGCGATTTTCCGACGATGGAGAAGTGAAAGTAGCAATTAATACCTATTTCGACGAGAAGCCGGAATAATATTTTTTACAAGGTTTAGAGAAGCTGACTTCTCGATCTAACAAATGTATGGAAATTCTAGAGGACTACATTGAAAAATAGAATTCTTCCAAAATTTTCTTTCACGCCTGTAAATGTGATTGTAAATTAACGTTTTTCTACATGAAATGAAAGAATACTGTTTGTAAAGACAATATTTCATTATTTACAGTTAAGAACTATTTGAAGGTGGGCTTGAAAAATGAAACAGATGCCTTGTATGGCAACTTCTATTTGAATGCTATACAAAATGAATTTGTCACTGCAGGTAGTTTTCAGTCACATACTGTAAAAGAAATATACAAAATCTGGCTTTGTGGATGAAAACACTTGAGAGTTCTGAGAATAACCAACAGCAGGCAAATTCTTAGGACACGTTGGCGGAGACGATGCCTATACCGAGAATACATCAACGCATATTTATATCTGTGGATGAACACGTTGTTAAGTTTTCACCCTGATATATAAATTTATAAACAAATTCTCATATAAATAAATAATGACATGGCAAACAAACAAGATGATGAACAGAGGTTCACTAATGTATAGTTCGCCTGTTAGTTCTAATACTAGGAAACCTAAAACATTTTACTAGCCGTCCCAAAAAATGAAAAAAAAAAAAAAAGAATCAACAAAGAATTTATACACATGTAGCGAAGCAGAATGACCAGACAACCAATCATCAATCAAACAATTTCACCCACAATAGAAGAGAGGTGCAGCATGCATCATCTAATCTTGAGTACATAATTTATCGTATAGTATCATATTTTGTTCAAAATAATAGTCAATTTCGGGAAATTATTGTCAATTTTTGGGGAAGTACTTAAATGATAAATGTCTTAAATATGATGTATGAAGTAATACTTCATACTACATACAAGATTGTAGTCACAAACATGTGTAATTTTAATTTTTGTGGTAATAACTCAAAATAATGTCTGAACCAAATAATAACGGCTGCAAAAATTCAATATTTAAGCTTTTAAATTCTACCCCTGCACTGCTGTCTCATGGGCGTACGCGAAAATATTCAGTAAAACGCCTGACAAAGCCAAGCGACATAAAACGATGTTTCACATATCGTCCCACTTAGTTCTTTACATTCCAGCTTCCTAAATCCAGCGGCAAACGTCCCTAAAACAACCGCAAATTCGGCAAGTCGGTAACACATTCCTCCGGATACCAAAAACCCGGTTACAGCAGTGAATATTTCACCCTGTCGACATTAAAATTTCACTACGCTCCGGCCTGACAAATTGAGAATCAGAACGAAGCGCCCGACTAGACATAAATCTTTGCTGAGTTTTTCCATAGCGAACGCGCGGGCGCTGTTCGCTTCGAAGGGAATATGAGCCGAGTTTAAATATTTAAGGGGATGTTTAATATGGAGATGAGCCTCGGAACAGGGGGGGAAAACGGGCGGCCGGGGTTCATCCCGGCACTATCTCTGCACTTTCATCAATTTTCAATTAGGCCTTCTTTCGTGCCCACATCCATTCTAACGCTCGCCTAATTAATGTGCCGTAAAGTCACCCCGAGGAGTTCGAACCGCCGCGGATTAACTCTTAAGGAAATTACGCGGCAGCCATGGAGAGGAGAAGGAAGAGGAAAAACTCCGCTTAAAAACTCCCTTGGTATTAATTCAACTAGTTGAATTCGACTCGGAGCAACTAGGGAAGTTAATCTCGATATTCCGGTCTTTTTCGCTGCCGTGCAGAGCGGGGAAACGTATTAAATTATTTTGCGAAATAAAGAAAAAACGTACGAGACTCCATAAATTTGTTGGAGGAAAGCCGTGGAGTCTAGACGATGAGATTTCTGAAAGACGAATGAATCTCTTTCCAATCTTAGATTCTACAGTCCTATATATATATATATATATATATATATATATATATATATATATATATTCGTATACAGGTGTGGAAAAGGCAGTCGAAAACAGGAAATTCAATGTTAATCAAGAGGGCGTCGGTTCAGTGGAGCAGTGGAAGAATCAAAACCTCAGCGCGATGCGATGACGAATAAACGACTGTTTTCTCTCTATAGCAATGGTGAGGATGCTTCGATCGAAACGAGCAGTGCAGGATCTCGTGCTGAGGTTTTGATTCTTCCACTGCTCCACTGGATCGACGGCTCCTCTAGATTAACCTGAATTTCCCATGTTTCCGACTGTCTTTTCCATACCTGTACATTTCCGAGGGGTGCTATCACATGAGACAAATTTATGGTCTCAGATAATTCATAATTAAAGATATATACGAGAGGCATTCAATGTATTCTCCGTATAGGCACGAAAAAAAAATGTTGGAAAACTTCTATTTTTCAATATAGTCCCCTAGAACTTGAATACATTCGTTAGATCAAGAAATAATCTATTCTGAATATTGTAAAGAATATTCTTCTGACTACTCCTCTAAATAGGTGTTAATTGCTACCTTCAGTTCTTCATCGTCGGAAAATCGCTTTCCACGAATGTTTTTTCACTTTTATGAATAGGTAGTAGTCACTGGGGCCAAATCTGGACTGCACGGAGGATGAGTAATTTCTTCGAAGCCACATTTCCGCACAACAGCCTTCGCCAAGCGGGCCTTGTGAATCAGCTCGTGGTCGTTAAGCAGCAACTGCCCACTGTAAGTTTTCTTCGCCTTTTTCCTTTAATTGCTTTCACCCTTTTTAGTGTATTTTGTCAACAGAATACCATTGGAATCACAAAAGATCGCAGCCATTATTTTTCCAGCAGATGGGGTGACTTTTAACTTGTTTGGGGCTGTGCACCCTTTCAATTGGCTGCCTGGACTCTTGTTTACTCTCAGGATCATAATGATGAACCCACGTCTCATCCTCAGTAAGCAGTTGGTTGAAAATAGTCGATGGGTCTTCTCCACAGAGCTCTAAAAATTCCTTACAGCACTCGAACGCACTTGCTTCTGCGGTGAGCATTCCCGGTACCCATTTTGCACTGACCTTTGAGAGGTTAAGATGGTAATGAAGGAGAGCATGTAGGGCACCCACGGATAGGTTTGTCATCTCTGCTAACATCTTGATTTTTATTCTGGCACCTTCCAAGTACCAGATTTCCCACTTTTTTGCATTTTCTTCAGTGGTGCCACTAACGGACCTGACCGAGTGAGGATTGTCTTCAATGCTTTCTCTGCCTTTTTTGAATTCACTTGACCACTTTTGAACGGTGGATAACGATAGGACACAGTCTTGGTAAATGGCAACTTTTTAGCTGCTTAGCGAGAATCTTTTTACCGCGCGATGCTCGATTTTGTTCACAATTGTGGCGTCAGTTAGACAGAGCAGAGTATATACTCTGCTACACAACTATATAATTGTGAACGGAAATGTCATCAATAATCTGTAATATACCGACGACGCACTTTTGCTGGAAAAAGGTTAAGATGATCTACAGGCTCTTCTGCTGCCAATTACTGAACAAAGCCATCAAATAACCCAGAATATCAAGGAAACAAAATGGATAGTTGTCAGCAAAAACAAAAATATTGCTGATAACCTAACAGATATTAGCATTGGAGAGCTTTGGAGAGAGTACAGGCATGCAAATATTTGGGCTTCTGGATGAATGAAAAATGAGTCTTGACCTCGGAAATCAAAAGTAGGATCGAGCAAGCAAGAACGTCATTTGTAAACATGCAAAAAGTGTTGACCAACGGATCCCCAAGAATTTCTATGAGTCCTCTTGTTGCGTTGCTATGTCTTCAGTATATTGCTCTATGGGATGGAAACGCGGAACCTCACTGAAACGATGTGCAAAAGGATTGATGCATTCGAAATGTGGGCTAATTGCAGGATGCTGGGGATATCGTGGGTGGATAAGGTGACAAATGAAGCAGATCTGCAACGTATGAAAAAAGGAGATTTTTAACACCATAAAGAGAAGAAAACTGGAGTACTTTGGTCAGTGTGATGAGAAATCCCAAATATGAGTTTCTCCGTTCAGGGGAAAATAGAGGCAAGGTGTGGTCCTGGTCGTCGAAGGACATCTTGACAGGAAAACCTACGCTAGTAGTATGGAGTGAGCACCACGACACTATTTGGGTCAGCTGTGAACAAAGTGAAGATCGTGCAACTTATCACCATTGTTCTGGGAAGACACGGCACATAAAGAAGAAGATAACGTGGTCCAGTTACTGTATTAGCCTACATAGCATAATTTTCTGAAAGTATTTCGCCGTAAGACTCTGTAAGGAAACGAAACCTGCTACTCGTTGATGAAACCTCAAATCTTACTGATGCTTTCCTGTAATCCATCAATTATAATGGAATATGAAAGCCTTTAAGCCATGACTGGATTATGCCACAGTATTGTGATTCTTTTCAAATGAATTGAATAAGGTTTTAAGCCAAACTCTCAGCTACCATCGCCTTCTTGTCAGCTCATCTAACCGGACGAAAAAGGTTGTTTTATAATTGTTTTAGATCGTCCTAAACCCCAAACTTTACTTTTCTGCGATCAATTCTTATTGTAGGTGGTTTATGAAAACCTTTAGGCTGACTGGCTTATGCCACAGTATTTTGATGCTTTCCGAATGAATTAACTAAGGTTTTAAACCTAAATCTCAGCTACCATTGCCCTATTTTCCGCTCATCTGACCGGATGGACACCACATCTTTATATTACTAAATTGTGCGGGACTTTAAGATTAATTGAATAAATTTCATTATATCAGTATTAATTCACGAAGTGGAAGTAAAGAAGGAATATACATAAGTCGTATATTTTAAATCTTGAGAGCTCATTTACGCTGAATCTGCTCTATTGGCATGTTTTCAGTAACCTCAAGAAGAAATTCTTCCAAAGATCCCCTGTTGGACACCACAAGTCAATTCTGTACTTTTGCCTTCCCGAGGGAGTCAACCAGGCACGATTTTAATCATCATTCATATAACATTACAATTTATTGCCCCCAGGCAACGATCGCTGTTCCTTAATATTTCCACCATTTTGTCCCGCTTTGTGCTACCGCATAAAAAGTCCCAAGGAAGTAAAACCATTAAAACTTTTTTTTACGAAATTATATTAAAAAAAATAGAAATCTCACTAACACTGATCGTTCAGAACGAGATTATGATCTTCATTCAAGTGTCTCCTAATTTGTAGCTATTCTAACATATTTAAAAAATTTGACTTGGACATTCAAGAAAGATATCAGATTTTTCTGTGAATATATGATGATATAAGATCGTTTGCATTATTTGATTCACGTTTATTCAACCGATAACTTCTCAAATGCTCTTCAAATCTGTGATAGAAACTGCGGCCGCTCTGGCCTAAATATTCTGTCGGATATTCGAAAAGTTATCGTTAGAATAATCGTGATTCAAATTATGCAAATAATCTTATCACTTATTCATCCCCATATCTTCAACCACACAATCATTCCTCTATTAAACGACATTACGAACGTCGCCTGCCTAATAATACATAACAAACAGACCCGACATAAAAAACAATCAATTTATTCGCGCAATTACAATCATTAAATGAAATGGGCAGCGAACAGTAGTGGGTAATAATCACTCAGCCAGTTCGCAGACATCAAACCGCAAATGCTCACGACATGCGTTCGATGCGGGATTAATTAGCGTTCAACATGTAGAACAAGATTTTATCGAGCTGGATCACTAATCGCTAACGTGTCGTGGAAATGACAATGGACGACGTGCGTTCAAATACCGTGAAGGAATCGTCTGGATTCAAGGATACGATAAGGATCGGTCGAAAATGTCTCCGGTGGAACTCCTGATTGCCCGATTGATATCGGTTCATTTCAGATTGAAAGCGATTTTTGATTTTGATACTTTAGAAGGACGATGGCGGGGTTGGTAGCGACAGGATAGTTCAGCTGAGAAGGTTTTCTACTCTTATTTACTCGTCAGTTGGTTCGAACCAAGTATGTTTCCTGATGCACTTCTCGCGCCCCCCATGGCGTTATAGTTTGACGCGTTGCGGGCACTTGTCTTGACTAGGATTCTAGTTTCATCCCGGTGAAATGGAGGGTTAAGTCTTTGATGCCTAAAGTAATGCTATTTGCGCCAGTCACTGGACTCGTGTGGTGGAAGATCGACCGAATAGGCCCAAGTTTCATTCCACCGTAAAGGTGGAATGAAGTCTGAGCCGCATTGATCAACTCAGTGACAAGGGCCTGACCCTTAAAACTAACGTTCTCTTGCAGTAAATCTCCGGATTTTTCTGTCCAATGGCCGAGTGCATTATGTAGCATACTGCGTGACCTTCAGGAGGGTGGAGACCCTCGGGCAGTATTCGTACGAACTGGTCACCCAATTGGTGTTGGACTCGAGGGGGCAGTGGTTGAAAGTCCGCATGCTGGACTAGGAGGATATTCCTTCTATCTGTTCGCAGGTACTGTTCTTCAGGATATCTCGAGAATTTCTTCAGGGTTTAGCAGGACTTGACGGTTCGATCGGTCTCGTCCAAAGTCCGGATCGATTGCGAGAAGTTTCTGGGGTTTGTGGATCTAGACGATACGGCTAGACCGTTGGTGCTCGAAGCCAGGATCAATTGAAGGACTTCACAAGGGTTCGTGGGTCTTGACGTAAAGGCCGGATTGATGGTGCTCGTACCAGAATCAATTGAGCCATCAATCTTGAGACTATCTTGGTGCATTGGACTGCGTTCGAATGGATGGATAAGAAGCCCCCTAGGCGTATGAGTTGCGTCCCAAACAATTGGGTTACTGACCATGCAGAGGCAGTAGAGTTTGGACAGTGCTTCGCTGCTACCAGTCATACAGTTGTACCATTAAATCCATCAATGAAAAACATCAACAGTAGCAGTAAGTCTGGTTTTATAAAAAGCATTTGCTAAAAAAAACCACAATATATTGCTGAAAAAAATCAAAAGTATGGCATCCGAGGTATTGAGTTAATAAAGTCCTACTTAAACGGAAGATCCCAGAGAGTACTAGAGACCAATAATGAAGGAAAAAAATTGGATCTGATTCATTGCTTATACGATAAGGAGTCCCACAAGGGTCCATTCTGGGACCACTAGTATACATACTGTATACTAATGACATGCAGATAAGAACCAATGCAAAGAAGTTATAGAAAAGAAATAAGGGAGCATCAGTAAGTGGTTGACGAAAAATTATTTACTATTGAATATTACAAAAACTAAAACGATATTCGTAGAAAATGATGAGCAAAGTTACCCAAAACATAGAAACCAAATTTTAGGAATAGCAATAGATCGGAATTTGAATCGGAATCCTCAAGTGGAGAACACAATTATGAAACAAAAAATGAAAAAAATTTAATTCAAGATATAACAAACTTCACCTATATACAAAAAAATTTTTACATAATATCTTTGCAGTATGGAATAAATTGTCGAATAGTTTTATGCCAAAAACTAGTTGTAAAGTAACAATAGGCAAAAAATTGTGTTGAAAAATTTTCTGTTATTATTCATTAGGAGAGTTTTTTCTTGAAGAAAATTTTGAGGGTTTATAAAGGGGATATTTTTTTATTGCTGAATTATTTATTCCTAGTTTTATTTTAATTTGTGGCACGATCTACACCACTTGGAATTTGTAAGAAGGGATCAAACAAAGTATATCTATCTAAAATATCTAATTGAATTACGTGATCTTAATTCATTGTTCTAAATTTTATGTCAATTTTAGTACGAATCTAGAAAATATGAGAGTGAGATTAATGCATTATTTGATTCTGTTGAATTTTTTCAGTCTTTTTCTGAATATCTTTTCTACCGAGTACACTTTTATGAATTTTTTTTCTCGGATACTTTTCGACTCCTTATTGAACATCTTCATGGTGGAATCCCTTCTTTGGGAGTCCTTAAAGCAATCAGATCACTAGAACAAGAAAAGTGTCCCATAGAACTCCACATAACCTATGAAAAGAAGACTCCAGGAGAACAATATATAGAAGTACAGTAGCAGTAGAACAATCTGAGCTTTGAGTGCATTCTTGTGCGTATCATGAACCTCAAACAACCTGAACTTATATTTTGAATTAATTGAAAATTTGCAACATATACATAAGAAAAAATATCAAGCATTTTCACTATCAGTTTAACAATTTGACGAAATTAAATAATTATTGTAAATCACTTTGCTCGCACGTTATTCATGCAGACAGGCCTCTAAGCTTTTCGTGTCGTTGAGTCAAGTGGATAACAACTACAGAAGAGATTGTAATTTGAGATCCTATCGCGCAACGAAGTGGTTGCGAGACGCCATCTAGTGTCGGCCGCGAACAACCTATCGCCGTATCGCATCGAAGAGTCCGACGGAACAAAGAGGCCATTAAGCGAACAAGAAGAAGATTTTCCGTTCATTAAATTCAATCCTCAATCATCGCGTTTTAAAACACACACCGGCTCCATAAATAATGGTTTTCCACGCGTAACTGCCGTATAAAACAGAATCCGCGTCAATTATACACTCAAGACGATATTTCTTCCGCTCCATTCGTACACAGCCGTCGACGTGCTGAATCGATATGAATAATTCAATTTCTTCGGCCCGTAACAACACCGAAAGATTAATATCCGACGGGATAATGGCCCCGCGCTCTTTCCGGTGTCTTCATTCCTCTCGAATCATCGAAAAAATTCCATTAATACGTGATTTATCGTCGCGCAATTATGACGTTACCTCTTGTATCTTCGGGATTGACACTGAAACTTCGCGCGAGAACCTGTCGACGCGCGTTTTTGTACCGCTACGCGGTATCGCGACTTAAATCATAACATGCTAGATCGGGCCTTGTTTTTTCGTCGGGATTCCGACATACCCGGGAAGTTTTAGAGTTCGTTCCCGATGTCGTCGAGCCGTAAGAACGACGCGACGGTTTTCATACATAATTGATGATGTTTGCCTTTCATCTACGAGCATTATTGAGCGATAATGTTAGTAGAGTCGTTTTTTGCGGCTCATTTCTTAGAGAGCCGATCTCCTTGACGACGTTGCCGTTTGACTGCCCTGGAGGATCGTCAAATTTTTATGCGAGATAGTATGGCAAGAAAAGTGGTAGCGAGTCGTTTCGAATGCGGCCGGTGTCTTAAAACTATAGGATTATTCGAAAACTTTCAGATGTCTTCTATTTAAGACCGAACTTCAAGAGTATCGAATATTCCAGACATTGAACGCTTACATCGAAATTTTTATCGGTTCAGCGTTTTAATTGAACCATGCCGTTTAAATCGAGGCCGCATGCTCTCTGGCGTCTATCATTGTGGCTAAAAACGTCAACAAACTTGATCGAACAAATTCTTCTGATAAGGCGCCAGCCCAGTTTTTTTCTGCCCAACTGAAATTATCACTTATTTACAGTCAACAGAATATATAAAAAACGATTTCATATTTACATAGGTATGGTTTAGGCAAAAACTTGAAAAAAGGGATACAAATAACAGTCATTTTTCGGAAATACAGGCGAGTAAAATATGCAAAAAAGGAATACATACTAATAACCGTAAAATATATTGGGGTTAATTATCGGAAAAACCAAACTAAGTAAAAATATTCAACAAGGGAGATCTGTTGAAATATGTTTGCGCTTTGAGGTGAATTTTAAGAGTTTCTTCACCTGTTGATTTCGACCGCTTACAACAGTGTGGTTCTTCTTCTTCCTCTTAATTTAGGCCGTAGGGCCTGTAGTTTCCAATTCAGCTCTTTCTTGTGAGATTGATGTCCAGGAATCAGTGTGATTCTGGTTCTTTAAATTTCATTATGGATAATTAAATAGTTGTTGGAGTTATGTCCAAATTCTTTCGAATGACTGGCATATGTTAAATGTGCCGTGTCTGACGTATTGGAAGTATAAATTAATTCGGGCCGTATTCAAAAGATGGATCTAAAAACGTTAAATTTTTAAATAGTAACAGCTGGTTGCCGCAGTTTTAGACATATTGGACATCTGCTGATAACATCCAGTTTATATTGTTTTGTGTTTCATACAAAATGTTTCTAGTGAATGTAAGATTTATTGATAACTAAGCAGCATTTGTGAAAAGTTTTAATATTATATATATTATCCTTCACGACCATCTAAACCTCTCAAAGGTCAGTACAAGATGGGTATCGAGAATGCTCGCCGCATCTCAGAAGCAAATCGAGTGCTGTAAGGGGTTGTTAGAGCTGGAGAAGACCCATCGACTATTTCCAACAGGCTGGTTAGTGGGGATGAGACGTGGAGGGTTCATCACTATGACCCTGAGAGAGAATAGTCCCTGCAGTGGATTGGAAAGGGTGCATAGCCCCCAAAAGAAGTTGAAAGTTAACCCATCCGTTAGAATATAATGGCTACGGTCTTTTGGGATTCTAAAGCTATTTTATTGATAGAATACACTCAAAAGAGTGAAAGCATCACAGCATTATCATACGCAACCACTTTGCGTAATTTAAGAGAAGCAATCAATGGAAAAAGGCGAGGAAAACTCACAGCGGGGGTGTTGCTGCTTAACGACAAAGTGCCGGTTCACAAGGCCCGCTTGGCGAAGGCTGCTGATCGGGAATGTGGCTTTGAATAAATTACTCATTCTCCGTACAGTCCAGATTTGGCCCCCAATGACTAATACTTATTCCCAAATGTGAAAAAATATCTTCGTGGAAAGCGATTTTCCGACGATGAAGAACTAAAGGTAGCAATTAATACCTATTTTGAGGAGAAGTCGGTTGAATATTTTTTACAAGATTTAGAGAAGCTTATTTCTCGATCTATCTAACAAATTTATTGTAGTTCTATTAGATTACATTGAAAAATAGAATGTTTCCAAAATTGAGTTTTCTTTCATGCCTATATCGAGATTACACTGAACGCTCCTCTTATTTTGGAGGTTATACAAAGAATTTGCGAATAAATCGTGTTTAGTTGGGCGATTTCTAGTACTATTTTGACATTTCAGTATATCAAAATTTCATCAGGCTCGAAATTAATTTTCCAGAGATGTTTCCAGCTTTTACCATGCCCAGTAAATCATCATTTCATCAAAAAAACGCACCAATTTTCTCTTCCACCTCCTTCACATCCAATTCGCTTTCCACAGGCTTCTTGCACCCCATCGAATATTTATGACGGAGCCCGAAAGATCAATCTTCGCTCAAGGCGCAATAAATTTCACGAGGTTCGAAGGGATCCGACGCGAAACCTATACAATGAAAATCTCCAAATGGCCAATATCTACTGCAGTCCCTCTAAATTACGAGCCCGGCGATAAATCCGCACGAACCGACGGTCGTAATACGATCTACGTAATCCGCGAGACGCGACTTATTCTTCGAGACAAGCAGGTTCCAAATGCAAAACTGCGAGGTGGTCGCCTCGACAAAAAAAAAAGGAACGATACCTCGATTGAGATACAAACGGAGACTCAGAGGTCGCACGTGCAGCGATTGTCCCGTAAATTGGGCTTAAGACGTTGGAGATCGGTCCTTGGATGGATGCTCGGAATCCTTTGGCTAATCCTCTTAAGTTTTATAAAGCGACGTTAATCCGTTTTGCATGGCTTAAGCTGCCAGCGGCCGGAGTGAAAAAGCTACTTCTCGCGAAAAGAAGGGATTGAGGCGTGAAAATTATGTTGAGTTCGACGACAATGGAGCGAGATAATCAATAAGCCTTCCTATTTCACGAGGAGCTTAGAGGGATAATTCTTTTGGGTTTTTGGAGTTTACTCCTTAAGAATCGATTTACATATATAGGCCCGGGGTATGAAAATTATGGGGACCAAAATCGTACTAGAGAGTATAGCATGTCACACGAAATGCGTTATGCGCTATAGTCTGACCATTCCCCACCACACGGTATGCTCGGCTCCATGTACTTGTATATGTTTAGTATATATCTGTGTGTGTATAATAGCATACACATTATACATGTACAGTGTAGCGCCTGCATAACTATATCAATACATTTCTAAACATTTATTTATTCGATATTAACCTACAAACACTTTGAACTTGCGGAGATATTGTTTTAAATTTTATAATTTATTTATAATCGATATAAATATAAATTTGTGTCAGTTGAATACAGTAAAATATGGAAGTTACGTATTCTAGTGAGAATGATCCGGGAGTTGCGGAACACGTGGATGCGGTAATTAAGTAAGTCTATATAATTCACTTTTACAATTAATATATAAGTTGTCCATTCACTGATAGAAGGAATTGTTTATATTTAATAAACTTTATTAATAAATGATTTTTTAACGCCAAAGAATTTAATAAGTATTTATTAACAGTTAATAAATTATTTATGAAATGCAATTTATCAAATGTATGAATAAATATTTGTTAGCTACTAAAAAAAGGTTTATTAAAAGTTAATCCATGTTTATTAAAAATAATTTATGAAGTACAAATCAAATACAAATCAACGTAATATTTATTAGTTGTTAAAAAATATTTATTAACTGTTAATAAGTATTTGTTAATTATTAATAAATACTTATTAAATGTTAATAAATATATTTTCCTTCTAAATAAATGTTAATTAAATGTAGAAAAATATTTATTAAAATTAAACAATTGCTTTCAAATAATTTAAATTATTAAATAGTTAATGAATCTTTTTATCAGTGTATATCTATACTTTTTATGTTGTGCTTTTATATTTAATTACATGCTATTAAAATAGCTATTTATTTTTTTTCTTATTAAATGTGCTTGAATTTGTTTATTCACAGTCCTGAAACCTGTCCATCAACAACAACCGGTCATAAAAAAACTCAAGCAATTCGACAACAAGAATACAGACTTCGGATTTAGTTTACGTAGCTTTATCTAGGGTTACGAGTCAACAAGGACTTTACATTGTATCTAGTGAAGATCAACGTTTTCACCATGGCAGACGTGAAAATCAAGCGATGCTTTTGTTACGAAACGAGTTTACTCGGCTTTCTACTGTCCATCTTAATACAATCGATCGAGTTATACTCGAAAAGATTAATGAAGGGAATATCATTGTTTTTTCTCTAAACTGCCAAAGTCTCCGGGCACATGCATGTGATCTTCGTGGCAACATAATACGAAAATCACATGTTTTAATGTTATCAGAAACTTGGCTTTCTAACAACGAACAGGTTGAAGTTGGAAATTTTAATCTCATCACACAATATAGGCGACCAAACATAAAGCGTGGAGGAGGGGTCTGCATTTATCACAATACTGACGATTCACAGTGGGAGTGTGCGGTCAATAGTGATACTCAATTGAGAAGAGGTCCCCAGCACACAAGTCTAACTAAATCTGCTGTAGGAGATATATGCGCCGCAAGATACACTACATCCAGCGGTAGAGAAATTATTATGGTGACTGTTTATATTTCGGTCAATACGAATGTTACTGATATAATAGATTTTCTCCACGAAGCATTGCTAGTATACACAGAAGGGGGTTCGAAACTATTAAGAAAACGCTATCATGAACTTCCGCTTATACTTGGTGGAGATTTTAATATTGACTTTAATAAAGAAGATGGTTTCCGGTTGATACAATTCCTTAAAGACGAATTAAACTTAGATTTAATTTCTGGAAGAACACTGGGAACAACTAGATATGATACCACTATTGATGCGATGTTTTCGCGATTTATTACACATATATCGTCCGACGTCCATGTATCGTATTTTAGTTACCACAAACCGATCGTCTCAGTATTCAATGATGTTGATATTGTTCCTGGAATAAATACACCGCAAGGTGATGTAAATAGTGAATAAAATCAATCTTGCTCAACATTCTATTATATTAAATTATTATTGTTTATATTTTTTCATGGCTTCCTTATGTATGTCAAAAAATTTATTGTATAATTAATAGAATAAAAATCTACCGTGCATAATCTAAGTATCATCAAAAATGCATTCATTTATACCCGTATTCCCTTATCTATTTATTTATTTTATAATCGTTCTTGAGGAGTAAACTCCAGTCGTGCGTCGGAGCGGACACACACACTTTTTTTTTATATTCATAATTTTGAAAGAGACATTCTTAGAGTTTATTGAATAACCCCCAACAATTGAAGATTTGAAAACTTTCCATAATCACAGAAAAGTCTTGGAACAGACTGTTAAGAAGCTTTCAGTCTTTTCCAAGGATAGGTCTCTTCTTATTGCCAAGATTGCGGTGAGCAGATAGTCCTTAGCAAACATTTTGCGATAGACGTTTGAACTTTTACACAAAAAGCAGTGCAAAACTCAAATAAACCCGAATAGTTTTTATTGATTGCTGGAACATAATCAAAAGACATGCACATGTTCCGAAACTTATTGGCTTCAATCATCATTGCCACCGTAACGTCCAGCAACATAACTAATTCGCTCCGCACGGAAACACTCAAGTTATATCCAAACAAAAGCGCCATCTAACGCACGCGAATACACATGCCCAGCATAACCTACTAGCGTTACTAACGTAGAAAACTTTCCTCATGCTCACTCACATAATACCATAATACTAATAAATTTGCATTTATTTCCAAATGAATTAAAAGGGCGGATATTTTCTTCCAAATATGTATTTGCGTGCTTTAGGTGGCGCTAGTGAATTCATTGCAATAGTTTTAAATTTTGGTGAATGGATGTCCAAAATAACTTAAGGTTGTGTATTTATGATCAGGATTTTCTATTATTGGATTATTTGTTCTCTTATTTTCTTTGAAATCATTCTATTCACCAAATATAAAGAAATTCATTTTGTCGGGCTATTTGACTTATTTCAGATTTCTGTAGAAAAATTTTCCTGAGACATAGTTATTATGAATAATCCTTGAATCATTGAAGTGAAAGCAGCAAATTTATAATTATAGGGATTGAAAATCATGGGAAATGATTGCATTTGTGAATGATTTTTTTCTTAAGATGGTAAAATTTGATATTGTAGTTCTGTAAAGGGAAAATTTCGAATAATTTTTGGAGTTCTGTACCTATTAGTGAATAAATTGTGAAAATTTGATGAAATAAAGTGTTGTATTTTCCAATATACAATAGATTTTCGTAGAATACATAGGTCATCAATGCTATATAAAATAATATATCTATAGCAAAAATTTGGGTTGTTATGTGAAAATCGTCATAAAGGTTAAGTTAGTTATTTGCAAAAGGATCACCGTGTTCGCTTTATGTTGTCTACTAATAAACTGTCATGAAATTAAATCAAAAGTACGAATATAAAAAAAAACTTTTAAACTAATCGGTCGATTTGATACGTTTTAACCATGGATTGTTGCAAATTTTCTGGATGTGAAAAATTTATGACACGAAAACGCCCTTGTTTTCTGTGGTTGATAACAGAGATCTTTTCCCTCAATAGGACCTCGATACAAAGGCACAAAACAAAGCTACAACGACCGCAAGCCCAAACTTCTCACGGTCCCCGGATAATTCCCCACTACATCACTCGGCCGTTCCAGTATTCCAAGATTCACGGTATAAATACAGCCATTAGCCGGATGGTTCATCCCCTAAGGGTCCAGTGACCGTACGGAAGGGATTTGGTGCCGACAACCAGGTTTATTGCGTAGCGCGACGATTGCCTTCGGCTTCATTAGCAAATTGAGTGCCATCGGTACGGGGTGAAAGGGGCTTAACGCCCGGAATCGCAGACGGTTTAGGGTGTAATCGGAACAGTGTGGCCGTATCACAAGTTAACGTATCGTAATTTATCAGTTGGTATAAGAGCATAGTAGACCCATCCAAAAATGCAAAACTTCGCCGAAGGGTACCTAGAGAAATCTAATTTTCTCGTTTCAAAACCACGTGACTGTGATTCGCAATTTTACAACAAAAATGCTTTTTCTGAAAGAAGGTAGAATTGAAAATATATAGGTTTTAAGATCACTGGTATAAACATATTGTTTGTAACACTATTGGCAACAACTATCCCGTGCTACAAAATGGCGAATGCGCAAGTATATATTTTAATAATTCGCCCCTTAAAATTATTCAAGGAATTAATCCAATTCATTATACAATCTTTCGATATAATCATTTCCCTAGAAGACCAATTAGCACAAATTCGTGTATCGAACTACCTCAGGAGTTGCAAAATGGCGGATGAAATCGCACCAGAACCGCAGTTGTTTATCTACTAACCTGTAACTGAAATAAAAAAAAATGTTACTTTGTTTGTTTTTGCATTTCAAGGAACGAAATTCACTCACGAATGCAAATCATTCTCGAAGTCCATCGAGAATCAATTCCATATTCGCAAAACGGCTGTAAACACCAGGGAAATTCAAGTAAAAGCGTCTACCAGCTTTAAAATAAAATTACACTGTTCGGGACTCTGGATTCCATCCACAACTTCACCGAGTGAAAACTTCACCTTATATCCTCCTTCCGCGAGCATGCCTTTCAACTTGCGAACGTCTTCCGACGGAACGGGAATCGATTTTATTTTCATGTCGTTTTGAAGAGGATCCCTCTGGATGGTACTCGAGACGTCGCCGAGGAGAACCCCTCACGGAAGATTGAATGTGTAGTCGTTTCGATTTTTTGCTCTCGAATATGTGCTGAGAAGGGCCAATATAATGGTTTGTATCGCATCCGAGAGGTTTCTTTGTGGCACGTTTCACTTAGTCGGCGTTTCATTCATGTTTTCCTCCGAGTGTGTAAGCATCCAGATTTAATATTTTCCTTTGCGATTTCAATCTGGCGTTTCAGGAAGTTTTTAGCGTCGACCGACAATGATAGAAAGGAGTTAAGCATATTGTTTAACCTACATTTCTTACTGTTTTTATGTTTTATACATCAGCAACTGATCTTCGTGATTTCCTCTGAGAAGTTGCTGATAGAACTATTTTCGCATAAAAAACTTCAGTCAGATTATGTCAGTCTCAAACCATTCAACGAACTTTCTATACAACACAATTTCTAATAATATTATATACTGATACTCCTAGATCTTCTGTGAAGATCCCTTAGAAGCTTTTTCAGGTTGTTCGAGTTAGAAGTTCAATTGTGTGTTGGGTAGGCTTTGTTACTGCGATCTTGCGCCACTTTAAGTCAAAGCACTGTTAATTTTCGACCAAAGAGTGAAATGGTGGCCGAGATCCGTCCAACTAGAAAATTTCTTTCCCACCTGAACAGGATTGTAACTCTCGATCGTACGGTTACGAGTCCTCATAAAATAATAATTTACCTGTAGTTAAAATAGCAAAGACAACAGATCAGAATCTGGTGGAACCAAATGCATGAAATGATAAGTTTGAATTCTCTGCACGTCCACTGCTGCGTCTCATTCAAGACGGCGCTATCTACGTTCACTATAATTCATTCTTTTCTTATCGATACTTAGTATTTCCATGTTGACATTTCAATCTAGCAACTTTTCAGCTGTGCCATAAGAACCGCCCCCCAGGCATTAGATCTTGACGTGATGGGGGCGCTCTCTTGACTAGGACCCTAGATTCGTCCCGGCGAATTGGAGGGTTAAGTCTTGGGTGTCTAACGTAATGCCATTTCGCGCCAGTCACTGGACCTGTATGGTGGAAGATCTCCGAATGGGGCCCTACTTTTACTCAGGTGAAATGGAGGGCTGAGCCGGTTGATTAACTCAGTGACAAGGGAGTCTGTCGCAGCACAGGACTTCTCCCTTAAAACTAGCGTACTCTACCCTATCGCAGTATAAATATCCGGATTCTGTGTAATGGCCGAGTGCGTTATGTAGCATACTGCGTTACCTCGGGGGGGGTGGTCTTGCCCACAGGTGTTACTGGTACCACCTGGCCACCCCATTGGTGTTGGACTCGAGGGGGCAGTGGTTGAAAGTCCGCATGCTGGACTAGGGGGGTATTTCATTTTTCTGTTCGCAGACCCTCATTTTCGGGATATTCTCATGGAACGACTCGGGGTTTAACGGGACTTGACGGTTCGACGGGCCTGTCCTGGCCCCTGGATCTGTGCGTTCATATACAGTGAACCAAGAATTACATTTCATTGTCGTTTACTTCTATTCCGTATCATCTCCGTTGAAAATGAAGATAACATTTAAAAATGCTGGAGAACAGTAATAAATCGTTGCCTTCATTAGATTTAGGAAAAACTGATTTTTCATAGATCATAAATATTTTTTCACCCCATGCTGCAAGTACTTCTGCAGAATTTTATTTTATGGGATGTCAATTCTGAACTCAGTTTATATTGATTCATCTCATCCTAGCGTTCAAGACAATTACGTCCCCTTCTTTACTCAACTTCCATCAACCACCCTAAAAACCAACCGAAATTTAACTCTCTGCAGTCCCTGGTAACACGAACCGACGTCTCGAAAAGAGGGGGAAAGTCTACCACAATGGCCTAAATTTTCACGTTTAGAATCTGAATCGTTCAGAGACTTTTTCATCCCCTTTTTCTCTTTGTTGGAAGTTTAAAACGTCTTTGAGAAGTCGCCCGTACGTCGAATAACAGCAATTCCAAAATAAGTCGCGATCTGAAGATTTCACAGCCCTCGAGCAGCACGTGGGGGTTGGTCTTTTTGGGCGAAAGTTACTTAGAGGGTTGATGAAAGCGTGTTTAACGACTCGGAGGAAATTCGGAGCTTTTGGGGAAAGAAATCGTTATACGTATTTCTTTGACGTAGAAAAATCGTCAACAAAATGACGTTCAACCCCCTGTGTATGTATGAGCAGGACTTAACAAATCGTTCACGCAATGATAATGCCGGAACAGAGAAAACCTACAATAATCAATTGTACAGAAAAATGTTTCAACTTTATTAGTTTGTAATGGTTACAATGCTACTATGGCGTTAAAGATTGCGACCAGACTCATGGACAAACATCAAATAATGGTGTTAAATTTATATACAAAAAAAGGAACCCTCCCTTTTTTTTTGAGAATCCACTGATACAAATCGTTCTGCGACTTGCCCATAACACGTAAACGAATTCCGGAGAGTGACAAATTTGTCTGGAGTGCATACAAATACGCGCGGAGGACCAGAAAAGAAACTGAGACCGGAAACAAATATGCGGCAGTTACCGTCCAAGTTTTTTCTTCCACAACGTCCTCGTATAATGTCCTGGAGCCTTTTCGGCGGATTTAATATATTACCGGACGTCGAAAAGAGGACGAAAACAGTCTCGTGATTCACCGTTCATCCTCGATTTGTCCAGGACTTCTTCCTTTTTGCCTTCTTTCGTTTCCGTAGCCCAGATTCCTTTCCGGTTGCTCTTCGACGTTTACGTGTGAGATTTGCACGCTCGACGTATAGAGAGTCGAATATTCGAAGCGATGATTTGCTATTCTCAAATGCGTGCAATTTTTCAATGACATTCTGGTGATGTACTTCAATTTCAATTGCACGTTTTATGACGTGCAAATTTTTACCTTCGTTCATGTTGATTCATACACGTTCCAATTGTATCGTTTAAATATGAATGCCGAATGTTTCGGCGACTCCCGCATTTCTAATCCATTTTCAAGTACGCACTTTGGTAGCAATAATTGTGTAAGCATGTGCAATTTTTTAACTTGCCTCCATTTCGACTCCTCATCGTGCAAACTATGATGCACAGAAAAACGGATAGATAATACGCATTTTTTCGATGACTTTAATGTCTCTAATTGATCTCCAATCTTGTATAAGGAAATTGGTAATACTGGCGACAGGAAGCAATTTTTTTGATTTCTTCTTTCTACCAATTGGTTTCTCAAAATCCAGCTGGCATGGCATAAATTTGGACGGTAGCTTTATGATTTAAACTGTGAGAACTTTAAAATGTGAATGGTTCACAGTGAATTTCTACAAGTATTCGAATATAATGTAAGTAGTAATCTCTACTTACTCTATTCATCGATATTGCGTGTCGTGCATTTGAATTAAACATGGTACCTCTTCCATCTCTCCTTCTCTAAATGGTTTCAAACGAACACATTTTGCTTCGATGTCATAAACAACACCAATGCAATTATCTTCCGTAGGAATTTGGTAACCTATCATATTCATACTTTCAATATCTTACAAATTCCAACTATTACCTCATATTCAACTATTAAAAAAATTCTGGACACATTAGAATGAATTATTGCCCATTTCATCGCAAAACATGGAATACCATCCTTTTTAAAATCGTCCGAATAACATCGATAACATTCCGGTGCTTCCTTTGGCGGCTGCTGAAATTGACGGAATAACGATATTAAAATTTTTTACAGCGAAAAATTTTCTACATCAACAATGCTATGAAGAATGTGGCCTTGACTTATGGTCGATTGTATGCTGTGATTTGGAATAATGAACACATTTCGAAGAATTCCAATTCTGAAGTCCAAAAACTTAAACGATCTTTTTGTATGGTTCGATACTTTTACCAATAAAATCCCTCCATTTGAGTTCTTGCTATTCATTGTGGTAATTCCTCTTCACCATTTAATTTCTATAGAAACATCAAAAACGTTCCTTACCCACTTCAAACCCGCCCTTGTGGCACAAAAATAACAAACACCGGAAGCACCGTCAAGTGAGTCAATTTTTCACGCTATCACGACACCAGTCGACAAGAAACTTTACGATCAAACTCATAGTCGACTTTAAATTTACAGGATAGTTTCCGTCGCGTCGCAAATTGAAATGATAACCCCGGTAATTTCACATTCTGCCCACGAGAATGAGATGCCAGGGCGAGGTTTATTAAGCTGGGGAATCCCCAGCGATAAATAATAATAACTGGGGCAGCGTCACGACGGCGAAGAAAATAAACCCTCCTGGATTACGAAGGTTTGAACGACGAGCTCGACGAAAAACCACAAATCCGGAAGGACTGCAGAGTATATTGTTGAATATTACGTAGTGACACTGTGGTGCCGTTTAGCACATAACGTTCTTATCATAAAAACAGATGAGTGCTTCCAGCCATCTTGAAGCAAATGAAAATAATTATTCCACCAAAAAAAAATTTCTCTTCAGAAATATAAAAAAATCGCAGATTGAAGCGTTTCAATTCGAATTATTATAATAAAGTGTCAGAAAATTTTGAGTCCGGTCCTATTAGCACATTTGAGATGAATTAACAAAATGGAGCAATGTTAACAAATTAAATGATAGGTAAGGTTCTAACTACGCTTGAGTATAAGGGAAAGTTGTTTCAACTTCGTGACAAAAAGAACTTCAAAATCCCCGTAAGCGGGGTTTCAAATGACCAATTCATGACTTAATGTACCTATACTACTCGGTTCATCTTCCGAGTATATCTTTCCGTTTCGAAGTATAAAACCCCCTCATGAATTCCAAATAAATCGAGTTTACGTCCATCAAATGAAGTCACTTAATAATTCGGCAAAAAGCGCCATTACGACGTCGTACGAAAAAATCGTCTACGTTTGTAACGACCGCGCCTAAAATTCAATTTTCGCGCCTACTCGTCTCCGGGACCTTACAAATGTCAGTTTACGCCCGGTGCCCGCAGTAAATCTCGGTCGGCCGGGGCGAGATAATTGCGTGCATAAAACTGCGCGTCGTTAAAAGCGACCGTTTCGTGTCCTTTTTCACATCTCCATTAAGGTTTATCGGTGGGCGTTGAAAATTTTACGGCCGCCTCACAAACCCGCCCGCGCCGACGATAATATGATCCATTAGATGACAGTATCGAAGTGCATGCATGTTTGTTAAAACTTTAGGAATAAAGCGTAATTTTTCTCCTGTTGATATAGCAATATCTAGACATTTTTGAAGAGTAATTGGAACATTAACTAATAGATGCATGAGTCGGAGTAAGTCTTTCAAATGATGAATTTTTAGGATAGTCGTAAAATTCGTGAACCGATCAGAAGGAAGTCGTCGATAAAAGGATACATAAATCAGTCAGTTTTTGAAACAGGCATGAATTTCTTGAGCAAATTAAAGGGAAGTTTTCGACAAAAAGATACATTTTTCAACTAATTAGAAGGAAGCCACTAATAGATGTATAAGTCAGATCATTCACAAGATACTCCGGTAAATTTATCGAATGGGCGCAAAATTATTCAACCAATTAGACGGGAGTCGTCGACTCATAGATGCATAAGTAAAGGTACAATATACTCGTTCAACTTTTCAGATGGGCGCGAAATTCCCAAATCAATTAACCGGAAGTCATCGACTAACAGATGAATAAGTCAGCGTAAGTATATCACAAGATATTCTAGTCAACTTTTTGGACGAACGTAAAATTCGAAAACCGATAAGACGGAAATCGTCGACTAATAGAGGTTAGTCGATCACAAGATGCTCCAGTCAATTTTTCTGGCGGGCGTAAAATTCGTAAACCGATCAAACGGAAGTCTTCGATGAATAGATAAATAAATAAGGGTAAGTCGATGGATTAAAAGATACTTCGGTCAATTTTTCGGATGGGCGCGAAAGTCTTGAAGCAATTAATCCGAAGTCGTCGACTAACAGATGCATAAGTCAGCGAAAGTCCATCACGAGATATTCCGATCAACTTTTCGGACGGGTCCAAAATTGGTAAACTGATAAAGGAAGTCGTCAACATTAGTCGACGCATATTAGTGCATAAGTTAGTGTACGTCGATAAGAAGATGTTCCGGGAAACTTTTCGGACGGGCGTAAAATTCGTAAACCGATCAGACAGAAGTAATCGACTAATAGATGGATAAGTCAGGGTAAATCGATCGATCACAAGGCAATCCAGTCAACTTTTTGAGTGGGTGCGAAATTCTTAAAGCGATTAATCAGAAGTCGTCGGCTAATTGATGCATAGGTCAGAGCAAGTCTATCATAAAATACTCCGGTCTTTTCGGACGAACGTAAAATTGGTAAACCGATGAGACGTCGACTGATAGATGCAGGGTAAGTCGATCACAAGATGCTCCAATCAACTTTTCGGGCGAGATTAAAATTCTAAAACTCAAACGTAAGTCATCGACCAGTAGATGCATAAGTTAGTATGAGTCTATCACATGATACTCCGGTCAACCTTTCAGACGGTCGTAAATTCTTGAACCAATTAGACTAACTGGACCGTTGTTCCTTGTAGAAGATTTGCTAACCAAGAAACAGCGCCGTCGAATCCGCAACACTCTATATGGACAAGTAGAACCGTCACGAAAGACTCCAAGCACGTCCGACGACGCAGCGGAAAAAAGCAATAAGAGAGTTCGATTCGAGTCGATATCCACGTAATTCGAATAAATTTTATTGGTACGAAAACGTGGCTGAAAATTCAGTTTTACGATGCGCCGGGCATACGGCACGGGAATACGAATGACGGAGGGAAACGGGATCGGTCGCAGGGGAGACGCCATAACCGGATAACGCTTACGCGGCAGAGCTTCTTCCGTCGCTGTAAAAGGCGAAGGAAGAGAAAACGGTACCGATTCACGATCGCATAGATTCGGAATTGGAATCGGATAATTCGTTTTTGCGGTTTTTCTTGACGGATTAATCGATTCTACTAAAGAGTATTCTTAAATTCGAACCTAAGCTTCCTGTCAGAACTTTGCTGTTTATAGACCAAGCGATGAAATTAGTGGGCGCCAAAGATCTTATAAACCCCATTTTTACGATCAAGGAGTTCCGCAGTCACTTGAGTAATTGCAAACATTAAATGAAGCCCTTCGTCTTCAGCAAGTACCTTGGTGTCTTACTGCATCGCCAACTTATCAATTAGCATAGGGGAGAATAAACAGTGTTTGGAAGAATGAGGAAATACCTTGACAAACTTCAAATTCTTGATACTGCACAACACTGCTTTAGGCAAGCAGCTCAGCTCAAACTAGATACCTTCCTAGACCATATCTAACTATCACAGCATTATTAGACTTGTCACGAGCATTTAAAAATACAGCGCATAGGTTTATATTGGACAAATTTCATAATTCAGACTCCTCAATCGGATTCGAAGTTATCGTTAGAATTCAAGAACCCTCTTCAAATGAGCCTAACCGAAGTTCGGAGTGCCACAAGATTCTGTTCTGGGTCCACTACTATTAAAAACCTTCCAACTGATTTCAGAAAAGTGGTCATTAAATTATTAAACTACAATGATTTAACTGAAATGTTTGGCAATGGTTCTTTTTAAGCGGTGATTGTGTGAATTCAAACAAGTTTTTTACATTCAAGTTTGCTCGTTTGCAGAAGATTGATTCCGAAGTTGTTAGTATTTATGGTACGTTATTTGTAATTTTTCACAAAAGAGATCGTTCCTTCTTTTTAGATGGAGAGGAGTAGAAATGTTTATTTAGAAGAAAAATCTTCTGATATTGGGCTACGACGTCATAGAAAATTGAGTCGAAGACATATTCAAAATGTGTATGGAGTATTTCAATCGACAGCGTGTTGCAATACAAAATTCAGTCAAAGACATATTGAAAATCTGTGTGGAGTATTTCAAACTACAGTTCGACGCTTGAGCCAAAAACTGCAAGCATATCAGGCCGTTGAAGCCGAAAAGTCGTTGTGGTAGAAAAACTTCAATGACGCCCACGGAACAGCGAGTTTTGGGGAATGTCGCTCTAAATTATAGAGAAGGGCAAGCCACTGTGAAATTAAAAACAAAGTTCAAAATATGTGGCTACGCTATGGAGAAATTTGTATGGTAAGTGGTTTCAAATGACGAAAACCAATAAAAAGGCCAAAATTGACACCAATCATATTCAAAATGCGGTTGAATTGCGCCAGTTTCTCTTGAAGACTGGCAGATAAAAAGTGATTGAAATTTTTTTTTGTTGATATAATGGTCATTGGACATTTTCAGGTTTGTTTTAGTGACGAAGCAACTTTGATGATAGCGTTAAATTTGTTCGGAGACTACTACAAGAAAAATATCATACAGACAGTTTAGCATCCCACATCTGTAATGATATAGTCGGTGTGAGATTTTGGAAGGCTTCATATCGTGGAGGGAAACATACATCAGGACCAATACAAAAAGGTTACGCAGACCAAATTGATACCACAGATCAAGAAAAATACCATACAGACTGTTTAGCATCCCACATCTGTAATGATATAGTCGGTGTGAGATTTGGGAAGGCTTCATATCGTGGAGGGAAACATACACCAGGACTAATACAAAAAGGTTACGCAGACCAAATTGATACCACAGATCAACGAATGGTTTGGCTGTCAGCGTAAAAGACTCATGCAAGATGCGCCCTGCCATATTGCTGAAAGTTTAAAAACATTCTTGGAGGAGAAAAATACCTCCTTCATCTTGGACCGGAGCTTTCGAGAATGTCTAGGAATGCCTACAACGGGAATTGGCAAAGAAAAACATTAGCAAATGATAGAGAGAATAATATGTCATTAGAACCACAATGACAAATTGAAGGAACTTGCGTTAAAGTGTATAAATAGCATTCCCAGAAAAGTGGAAGCATTATTGAAAGCGCGAGGCGGTTGTACTAAATATTCATAATTTCATATAACTATTTGCATTTGTATGATTTTTTTCAAAAATAAATACATAGAAGAATGAAAACTCCCTTTTAATGTCACCAACACGCAGTAACTGTACCTTTGAAACCTAAAAAACTATTTCCCAAGTGAGCCTAAAAAAATGAGCAGGGACTGTATAACTATTTCCTTCAATTCAAAACGTGTAAACTAATTTAAAATTTTCATCTATGTAAGTTAATACACGTAAGTAACAAGTATAGTCCGTCTAGAAAGTATCCAGAATCATATTATAACACCTGCATTCGCTTAGGTGTTTTTGAAGCACCATCAGTGTGTTATTTATGCGATCTGTAGGCCTTCGATTCTGAATTCGATCGTTTCCTGAAAGTTCAGAATTATTCATGTGTAATAAATATTCTATAGGCGTAAAAAGTCAACATCCTTTTGATTATTCCCTAAGCGCAAATTGCTTCAAACTGATAAAATTCCTGCTTAACATCAATGGCATCACATCTTTAAAAGATGAGATACGGATTTAAATAACACAAATCACGAAAAAATACTCGACAAATCGACTGAACCAAACCGCCGAAAGCAAAAGAAAACATCTTACATAACAATCTCCTCGACACGAGGAACATAAGCATTCCCAAATCAATCATCCGAGACAAGACGATAAACAGCGGAACAAGAAAAACACAACGTGGGGAGAAGACACGAAACTCTCTCATCTCGAATTTATGCACTCGGTGACATTTATTGCCGAAGAGCTATCCATACAAAAGCCGTCTCTCCACGTTATAACTCGTTGCCGCTCCCCACGGGACATACTTATCTGACGGCTGTTCGCGTTTGAAGGACCGGGATCGAAAAAAGGAGATCGAAAACCGCACAACTCGTCTACAATACGAGGGCTGTCTTTTATATTATGAATTCAGAGTAGGTATCGCTACAAAACTTAACGTACGTTCTCCTTTATTAATCAAAATACAAAATTTTACGGCGAAATGTATAGTGTTGTAGCTATGGAAAAGTTCTGACTCGCCTTTCCAGTTGGTCTCATGGATGTTCGATGGAATTCAAGTCAGGACTTCGTGCCGGTCAGTTAAGCCTTGAAATTCCAACCACATCCAAGTACGCTGTCACTATTCGGGCATGCATTGTTATGCATAAAAATTCCTTGCTCTCCCAAAAAAGATATGACTTCCAACATGGTCCATAAGAATTTCCTCTGTGTACCTTACTGCTATTAAATACCCATTTATAAAAATCAACTCTGTGTGGCCCTCTAAAGACACACCTTCCCAGACCATAATAGATCTCCACCGAATGAAACTCGCCCCTCTATACAGCATCGGCGTATCTTGCTCCTGGACGTCTATAAACGCGTCTACGACCACCAGCTTCCCGAATGCTGAATCTGGATTCATCAGAGAAAAGTACCTCGGTCCACTGAACTTCTAACCAGTTTATGTGATCTCGTGCAAATTGAAGATGCGCTATTCGATGCTCTCTGAAAAGTTTTGGACCTGTCGCAGGCCTGTAAGGTTATAAATTCGATTCTGAGAGACGTCGTCTCACGGTCCATTCACTTACGTTTGCCTGACGGTACCTCCATCAATCGATTTCGAAGTTCAACAGCAGTAAGATGGCAATTTCGAAAGTCTTATGGAAAGCATGAATCTGTTATCTCTCAACGATGTGCACCGTCTTCTTCCAGATCCAGGTCTTCTGGTCAGCCTTCCTGTCTCCTGAGGCCTTGTCAATATTCTTTGGATTGTAGTTAGGGTAACATTCATTCTTCTAGCTCTCTGGCTCAGATCATTTTCAATAAGTGCCACCATTCTTGCACAATCTTCAATTGGTAAACTCATTTTATGATATTGTTTCTTTCAGATAGTGGAAAACAAACTTTTCAATGACCAATGTTGAACGCAACTGATAAACGATGAATAAATCGTGAAGAATTTTTCGAAGATGGTTTATTTTATCAAGTTTTTTAGCCCATATGTCTACATTTTGCGCATATTTAGTTGATTTTCTAAGGAAATATAGATAATGAACAAAATATTATTGAATCATTTTGAACACGTGAGTCTATTGGAACCGTTTTTTTGCTCGCCAGTGTATTATACAATGCAGTTGTTCCAATTGTTCAGGAATCGGAAGGTGATTTATGAATTTTAGTTTCTGCACAGTTCGAAAATCGTATCAGAATTCTCACCTCTTCATCGAAGATGAACAGTAATTGAGAAGTCTTCGCACCGCAAACATATATCGCATACTGCTACAAAAACCGCTTATGATCCCGCTATATAACCCGCCATTATTTCGCGGAGTGTTAATTCCCGCTCATTATTTTATTCTTATTTGAATTATTGATAGTGGACAATTTAGACATAGCCCGCTTCAGACATAGCGAATGTGAGTGCAGTTCCAATTCTTCTGCAGGAATCATCCCCAGTTGATGGGCCTATCCTGGTGAGTTTTCTGACGCCATCGCAACGCTATTACCTATGCATTAATACTCAAGTGGTGCGTTTCGCACCCCACCCACGGCAGCCATGGAGGTCCTATTAAATCTACCACCCCTGCAGCTACTCGTGCAGAGGGAGGCGGAACGGACCATATACAAACTATATCAACTGGCGATCGACAGGCCAGAGGCAATAGTGATGGGAAGCTCAGGACTGCTGGACGAGCTTTTAACGAACAGCACCCTATCGATGCCCTCGGATCTAATGTCAATAGTCACGAGCCAAGAACGGCATTTCAATGTAATCGTCCCCAGCCGGGGACGATTACATACTGATATTGCATACTGAGCATACTGAGGTTTTATTGAGGACCGATCTTGGCTTGTTCACAGACAGGTCGCGAAAGACGAACGCAAGGGGAGTCTATGGGAGCAAACCGAGAATCAACATCTCATCGAGTCTCGGTGAAAACGCAACCATATACCAGGCAGAAATATTTGCCATTGAAACCGCGGCAGACCTGCTGATGAAACGGCAAATCTACCACGGGAAGCTCTAGTACCTCGAGAACGGTCTAGAGTTGCCGCACGGCTTCAAACAGGCTCGGTATGTATAACACAGTCGCTCTGGTTTGGATTCCGAGCCATTCAAACTATTTGGGTAACGAGGAGGCAAATCGGCTGGCGTTTGCTGGAGCTGCGCTGCCTCTGGTAGGACCGGAACCATTCCTGGGAATACCACATGACGTGGCTAAGCAGGCGATAACTAGCAGAATGAACTCAAGGCTAGAGTCTTTCTGGCGGAGCCATTCTGGCCTGAAACATTCAAAGGTGTTCCTTGGAACAGCTTCGAATAAAAATATGGCGAACCTAGCGCTAGGTCTGGATAGGGCCAAACTAAGAACACTTGTCGGAATTATGACAAGTCACTGCAGACTTAAAGCGCATTTGCATAAAATCGGTCTGACTGAAGACGATGAATGCAGGCTGTGTCTTGAGGACACTGAAACAACCATGCACATCGTCTCAGAATGCCCAGCGGAAAGTCGCATCAGATTCGAAATCTTTGGTCAGGCTTTTATAGCCTACTGGGAACTGAAAAAATTATCCCTGAACAAGATTATTCGTTTTATCCAAAAATATCTCGTCGGGGAGATATGATTTAGGGGTGAACCACAAAAGTCCGTGCGGAGGCAGTGGTAGGGTGGACAGACGCCCGCTCGCCACAAATAATAATAATAATAATACTCAAGTATGACTACTTCGTGAAACAATAATTTTAAGAAGCTGCCTACTACTTTTTCCAGCCCTCTGTAAAAAACTAACAGACAACCCTCGTAATCCAAACGCGAGCTAGGCGAAGCAGATGGAGATACGACTGACGAAAGGGAGGAGAGCGCAAAAAGGCAGAAAAAACGAAAAAATGTACATCATATGTCGTCCGTCTTTATGCCGTTTGTTTTTACGCTTTTCCGCGCCAGTTTCCCCGTCGGAAAAAGACGGGGAAATGTTTACATGTCAGCGGAGAGACTTTTATTTGATTCGGTGTCGCGGAGGAAATTTATTCCGATATGGAAACTTTGTTGACTTCCTTGTTTTCGCGTTCGTAAGCGGATTTGCATTTTTATGTCGGCAGGTTGTTCGTTCGCTCGGTATTTTCGTTGAGGGATTTAACGTGAAAATTTATTATTCCGTGAGAGAATCTTTTTATTGTTGGGAAATTAAATCAAGGAACAACTTTGAAAACGTTACAACGCGTGCCGGCTGGAATAGGGGGTGGGCGTTAAAGTTAAAGTAATTTTGAATAAAGTAGACGGGTGTTCATGGACGAAAAGAATCCCTATTGGTTTGACCAAGTAGTCGTTGAAATTCCACTGGTTCATGATAGAAAATGTACATTCTCTACTCGCTTAATTAGACTCAGTTCAGAAATCCTGCCTTTTTAATTGGTCTTCGACATATGAACCCTATGCAGCACACATTTCACCGTATCATAGCCACATATACAGTCTATCCAAATTTGTTTCCAATTTAATAGTGGCTGACCGTTCTATGATTTGAAGTCAGATTCTTCAAAATTCACTGTCTGTTATTGAAGGGATTTTTCTACCACGGCCCCTCAGAGCAGCTTCAATGGTTTGCAGTTTGGTTCAAGCGTCAAACTGCCGTTTGAGATACCTCGCATAGATTGGCAATATTTCTTTGATACAACTTTAATTGAATGTTGTATTACTTACTGTCAAACGTCTTCACTTCTCTACAACTTCTACACTTCTAAAACAAAATGGGCAACTGGTGGACAACTGATCTCCATTATTGAGTTTTGCTTTTTCCTAGCAGAATTTGTACATCAATGCAATTCAGCGCCGAGAGCTTCTACAAACCCAATCCTATCTCTTTCCAGATAATGTATTTTTTCTGGGGTTGAAATATCTGTAATTTGAACTTTCCTCTACCATTAGAAAATCTTCATATCAGCTTTATCTGAACTGGTTCTGAAAAGTTTTCCTTGGGCTCAATTCAGAATATTTGCAGACAAACTAGTTTATCACCTATCATTCATAAAGAGTACCATATTGTAGATAGTTGTGCTAAAAATTCTGTTGCAAGTTGTCAAAACAAGGGATCACTCAAACGTGTCATTTTAACTCTACTATCTTTTAAATTTATCTCCCATTTTCATCATTGCATGTAGTTATAAATAGTATGCTGAGTTTGTTAGGTCAGCGATGATTCATCTTGTGATTTAGGACATCTGTGCCAGCCCGCATTAAGCATATCATGCGCAATTTTCTTAGTTTTCCATAGCTGCTGTCCGGCTCTTTCCACCCCCAAGGCATTAAATCTTGACGAGATGGGGGCGCTTGTCAGGACTAGGGCCCTAGTTTCGTCCCGGCAAAATGGAGGGTTAAGTCTCGGTGCCTAACGTAATGCCATTCGCGCCAGTCACTGGACCTGTATGGTGGAAGATCTCCGAATGGGGCCCTAGTTTTGCCGTTCTGGTGAAATGGAGGGCTGAGCCGGTTGATTAACTCAGTGACAGGAAGTCTGTCGCAGCACACGGCTTCTCCCTTAAAACGGGCGTACTCTACCCTATCGCAGTATAAATCTCCGGATTCTGTGTAATGGCCGAGTGCGTTATGTAGCATACTGCGTTACCTCGGGGGTTGGATTGCCCTCAGGTGTTACTTGTATCACCTGGCCATCCCATTGGTGTTGGCCTCGAGGGGGTAGTGGTTGAGTTGAAAGTCCGCATGCTGGACTAGGGAGGTATTTCATTTATTTGTTTGCAGACCTCCGTGTTCGGGATATTCTCATGAAATGACTGGGGGTTTAATGGGACTTGACGGTTCGACCGGCTTGTCATGGCCCCAGATAAATGCCTAACTTTTTGAGGTTTGTGGATCTCGACGAAACGGCTTAGCCGTTAGTGCTTGACGCCAGGATCAATCAAATGACTTCACATGGGTCCGGTGGTTCAGGACGTACAGGTCGTTAGACGGTGCTCTTACCAGGATAAATAGAAGTTATCAATCTTGAGATTATCTTAGTTCATGGGACTGCGTTCGGGTGCTTGGATAAGAATTCCTTCCGGCGGGTGAGTTGCGTCACAAACAAGTCTGGTACTGATCTGCAGAGCCAGTAGAGGTTGAATAGAGCTTCGCTGCTACCAGTCAGACGGTTCTGGCTTTCGAGTCGGGACCCAAACTGGAAGCTAGTGGGTTCATCTCTTCGGAGGAGTTCTTGCTTCGCGCGATGATATGGCGTAATCCTTATCACACTTACTACCTCTAGGGGTGGACTGTGGAGACTGCCGAGTAGTTATTTGGTGAAGCTGAGAGTATTAATGTTCATTCCAAGTCTTGAATATCACGGTCGGATTAACAGAATACACTCCTCGACGTCAAAAAATTCATAACTTCCCCCGTTCCAATCGACACGTAACGATAAATCCCGAACACAATCCGTCGCATAAATAAAACATCAGCACCTACGCCGAGCTGATCCGCGATGAGAAATCTCACAAAACCGCCGTCTTCCTGACGAAAAACGCGTTTCCGTCATTCGGCTCACGTACGAACCTGGGAGAAAATCGTTCGTCCCGACGTGTGGGAAGACGAAGTGGCAGAGGAGAAGAAGAAGAGGTAGAAACTGCGACATCGGCGTTCGACGTTAATGCCGCATATGTATGTATGCCGGGCGTTGTGCCTTTTCGCGAAAACGCCACGACGCAGGACATCCCATGCGAATTTCATGGACACCCAGCGCGTTTATTCTGATTTGGACGACTTCTCGGGCCATTTGATCTCACGCGTGACCCTGAACACATAAGGGCTGATTTTCTCCATAAACCTCGTTTAGTTTCGACCACCCAAGTGAAGATTTTCATATAGTTATCTTTCGCCTAAAATATTTCATTAAAAGTAAGAGTAGGATAGAAGTAATGTCAAATCGGCGATGGGTTGTAATTGCCAAAAGGTCCTATTATGAAATGTTCATCAATGGTTGTTGAATAATCCATTCACAAGGTTTTGTTTGTATATTAGGTACATGTCTAAATCTTATATTCGTACATCTTGTTTATAAACCGATCCTTGAATATTAAATATAAATTCAAGCTTCTAGGTAGACATAACATTATATTGTACACCGTAATATGGCAGCAGAGTACAAGTTGAACCCACCGAGTATGTTACTCTTTATGTTGTTGTACCTACAATAAACTATTTCCCGAGAGCCAGTATTTTACTTCTTCCCCTTCGGCATGTGAGAAGAACCATAATCCAACTAAAAACATCACAGGGTAACTTCATCTTTATTCATATCCAAATAAAAAATTGTCAGGTCATATAGAAACGAATGAAAAGTTCAATATTTGAAAGAACAACGTTAAATAATGTCCCCTCTTCAGCCCTTTGAATTACGTGTGCCTCACAAATACATAAAATACCAGTAACCAAGAAAAACCGCAAAAATCCACTCACTCTCCAACATGACCGTGCTTGATCGAGACCTGAAACAGAAGAAAAACACGATAACTTACCTTGTCGTCTTCTCCCTCGCTATCACACTGAAACAGAAAAAAAATCCATTAGTACGACGTTCTCCACAGTTCCAGGAAAGGAAAGAACTTTGCGCCAAATACAATGGCCGAAAAACTGCGGCCGTAAAAAGTCAATCCGTTTTTCGGGCGCCGCTGGCCAGATCGGTCTTTAGAAATTCGTTTCGGGAACGGGCCGATAAAAACGGCGTAAAGAGGAGAAAAAAACGGTTTTCGCCGTTGACATAGCAGGCCGAGATCGTCGGCGGAAGCGGAAATGAAATGAACTTCGGTTCTTTTGAGAGAACGGCACATTTGCGGTCTACTCTACCACGTCGTGACGAGATAGATTAGGGAGAGAAGCCATCTTCCGGATTTAACGTACGTTAAGTCGGAGAATTAAAGGTAGGTCCGCACTATCAGATCTCAGTTCAATTTGAACTGTACTATATACTCAAAATATTAATGTTGATTTTACCGTACATTATATATCGTTATAACTGCGATAATTTGAATATATACAATTTTAGGGAGGAATCGTTCTTTAAACAGAACTAGTCAAAATAGAACAATTTCACAAAAAAACTTCAATACAAATATGGCAAGATAAGTGTTACAAACTCTTTAAAATTGTAATTAATTCACGGATTTGATTCAACCGCGAGTCTTCATATCTGTTTTCAACGTTAATGTTTCTTTAATCAAGTTTTCAACAGTAAGCGAATTCTGGAAGCCAATTATACAGGAATTTCAAGCTGAAATCACAATATCACTTCATCTTGAATCATACAGATAACAATAAAAATTCCATAAAACCCATTTTGGTTAGACAAAACTACATCTATTTACACGTTAATGGATTAAAAAGTTTCAATATATTCCAGTCTGGCAAAAAGACTACTACTACTCCAAGTAAAACGAGTCGAATAATAATCGCTTTTACGAGGGATATAGAGAAATATTTCAAAGTTTACATGCATTTTTATTGCAAATCAAGAAATACTTTATTATAAAAAATGTTTCATATGGAAATCAATTCTTGCGTCCATACTACAAGACGATTATAAGATTCTAGATGTGTTCTTTGATCAATTACTTCGAAATATATTCTGATTGAACCCAAGTTGAGTAGAAATTGCAAGTTTTCTCGTTTCCACAAAGAATGTTTCGCTCTTACATTGGCGAATATGGACGGTACAAGTACCTTTATGAACCCTTGTATTTGCTTGGTAACGAGCATAACCGATAATTCATTAAAAACAACATCCATCACTTGTGTTGAATTCAACAACACGATTCTGCGATTATAGAAAGTTCCCATCAACCTTTGGCACGTGAATACGTGAGCAAATAAATGAACAATTTACGGACGTCCAATTTTTAATGGGCTGGGGAACGATAAAATTGCATTCGAATTTCCTAGGGATCGAAAGACGAAGCACTATCTTAAGTCCTTTACAGGGTGACAAGGAAAACTTCGGACAAATTTTACTGTGTTATGGAAGCTTTTTAGCACAGTCAAATAATTTTAATTAGAGTCTCTACACTTTTTTGTACTAATATGTGAATTTTCAGTTTGATATTACTTTGTTTTGAGGAGTGTTAGAATGTCAAACAAAGGTGTCCGATACAATTTGCCGTTTCAAGAAGCTTGGCCATGTTGGTCATCGTCCAGGAAGTGGGAGAAAACGCACTGTCAATACGCCTAGCAATAGTAACATTTTCAAGAAGCGAGTCAATCGAAATCCGATACCAACCGTGAATCCGTTTGTCAAATGTCCAAAAAAGGGCTCAACCTCAAGCCATATAAGCTCCAAAAAGTTCAACTCCTTACAAATGAAAACAAGCGCGTACGACTCCAAAGGTGCCGCCAACTCCTTCGTATCGCCGCCGGTCAGTAATGGGGGCGTATTCTCTTCACAGACGAGAAGCTTTTCACCGTAGAACATTCCCACAACCTCCAAAACGACAAAATCTGGTCCACAAGGCTCTCGGTACGTCGGCTATGGCCGAACATCGTCAAAATCCGCAATCCGTCATGGTCTGGGGCAAAATTAGCGCCTTTGGCAAAACATCCTTGGTTTTCGTGGATCAAGGGGTCAAAATCTACCTCTGCGACATTCTCGAAGCCGTAGTACTACCGTGGGCCCAACAGTACTTCGGCGACACGCATTGAACCTTTCAGCAGGACTCCGCTCAGGCTCACAAAGCGAAAACGAGAATGGTGTAAGACCCATTTGCCGGGTTTCATCGTATCTGCAGAATGACCGCCCTACTCGTCGGATCTCAATCAATGGACTACAGCGTGTGGTCGATTTTGAAGCTCAAGGCGTGTGCTAAACTCCACAAAAGTTTGGAGTCGCTGAAGCAATCCCTGCGCCGAGAATGCGACCGATTAACGCCCGAAGAGCTACGGCCCATTGCCAAAAATTTCAAGAAGCGTCTGAAGCTATGTATCGCCGCCAAAGGAAGCCACTTCAAACCCCTTACATATATTATTACTAAATGTTTATGTTATTATTATTCGTTGTTGTTTTGTTTAATTTCTTTTGTTTATTAAAGTTAAATGAAAACAAGTTTGTCCGAGGTTTTTCTTGTTACTCTATAGGTGTGTGGTTTCAGTTTTTTCAACTTATCTATTTGACGATGCGACCACATTCAGACATTTCAAATTTAATCCAGTACACAACACATTCCATTTTGGAATAAGCCAATCATCGAATCCACAGATTAGCAAGGAATATCGTTCTCGATACGAATTGAAAGTTTTCTAATACTCGAATACTTTCTTAGTTTTGAGGTGGTTTCAAATAATTACTACAACGTGCACGTTCTGGTGCAGTAAAAATTATAACGATTCATTCGTCTGTTGGAAGTTGATCTTGATATACGTTCGAGAACTTGTCCGAATGGTTTCGAATACTTAATATGTCGTTTTGTTAATTCAAAATTATAACGATACTGGAACTAGCAAGCAATAATAAGATGAAATGGTTATAGTTGTAGTCGTAAATACAATATTAGAATGGAGAATCGAAAGTATTCGGATACTCGAATCAAAAATGTTCTCGAATACTCTATATGTCGTGTTTAAGTACGAACTTCGTTTGGTCAATTCGAATAGTATCAAGCAATGATCAAAAGTAGTTACAGTCGTAAATCGACCGTCGTAACTTGATCTTATTACAGTGTTACGTTCAAGAACTGAAAGTATTCAGATATTCGATTACGTTTTCGATTTTATTCAGTTCAAGAAATCTACACTCTTGAATGTCGGACCACTATATACTACTCTGTCAAGAAAGTACCGGAAATTTTCAATTAAAACAACATTTTTACATTTAATCGTCAAAATTTATTGGGTCGCCTTCAAAATAGGCTCCATTTACTCCAATACATCTATGCCAACGGCACTTCCAATTATCGAAACATTTTTTATAGGCGCTTTCCGGGATGGACTTTAGCTCTCGCGCCGAATTTTGTTTTATGGCTTCAATCGACTCAAAACGGGTGCCACGAAGGGGCAATTTTAGTTTTGGGAAGAGGAAAAAGTCGCAGGGAGCCAAATCCGGCGAATACAGTGGTTGCTGAAGCACGTTTGTTGAGTTTTTGGCGAGAAAGTCAGTCACAATCGTAGCTCGGTGAGAAGGCGCGTTATCGTCATGCAAAATCCATGAGTTGTTCGCCCACAAATTTGGCCGCTTCTCACGGATACGCTCACGCAAACGTTTCATAACGCCTAGGTAATACTACTTGTTTACCGTCTGACCCTCTGGAACGAATTCGTAGTGCACCACGCCACGGATATCGAAGAAAACAATGAGCATCACCTTCATTTTCGAGCGGCTTTGGCGTGATTTTTTCGGTTTCGGCTCATTTTTTGCCACCCATTCCGATGATTGCTGGCTTGTTTGCATATCGTACTCGTAGACCCAGGTCTCATCACCAGTTATAATGCGTTCCATGAATGTAGAATCGGAATTACAGCGATCCAGCATGTCTGAAGCAACCTGTTCGCGATGACGTTTTTGAAGAAAATTCAGGTCTTTCGGTACGAGTCGTGCGGCCACCTTTCTCATGCCCAAAATATCAATCAAAATCGTACGTGCGGACTCGTGGGATATCTTAAGATCATGTGCTATCTCTCTCAAGCTGGTACGACGGTTTTCCAGCACCCTTTCCTTAATTTTATCGACGTTATCTTCGATCGAAGCCGTCGATGGGCGACCACTTCACGACCGTCCTTGAAGGCTCTGTACCACTGATATGCACGAGTTTTCGATAGAGCATTATCACCAAAGGCCTTTTGCAACATTTTCAATGCATCAGCACACGAAAATTCATTTGCAACACAAAACTTTAAACAAATTCTTTGCTCAACGTAATCACCCATATTAAAAATCGGCACGCACTCTGACATCGACTGACTTAATCAGCTGTTGCAAACACACTAGTTGACAGATCCCGCTCAAGCTTGGCATAGTAATTAAGGACAGTGGTACCAACCTAGGAAAACAAATTTTTACCTGCCTCATTGCCCCGCCAGATTTAAATCGATAATTCCCGGTACTTTCTTGACAGAATGTACACAAGTCATATCGTTCATTCACATTTAGGATGCCATCTAGCGCCATCTGCGAGCGACTTCGCAACGTATTCCCAAGTGTTCGTCAATTAAAATCAGAACGCCGGACAAAGAAATCCGGATCTTCCGGAAACAGTGCGCCACATGGCGCATAAGGATCCGGATCTCGGGACGCACGAGATCGCCGTGCTTCCCTTCCACCGGAAAATAATAATGATCCCGAAGGACGCGCGAACGCATTAAACGGACCGAATTTGGCGTTGTAGGGACCTAACGACTCGCGGCCTTTTCTCGGTCGGTTTTGACAGGATCGTCCGATTAGGTCTCTGAAAGAAGGGGATATAAAAAGTTTTATGTGGGTTATAAAAGCTTTAGATGATATCCTTTCGATGGGGTTCCTTTTCTCTTATGTTCGCAAGAAAAAGTCGAGAACATTTCTTACACGAAGGTTTATAAATATTGAACTCTTTTAGCTACTTTGACAACAGTTCGCAGCATTTGGATGATGTTATCATAGAAAGAGGTAAACACAATCAGCGTTCACTTCGATCAGTTTTTTTCAATTTCATTTTAGCGGAACCTGTACCTTTTCTGGCATTACAATAACAATCGCAAATAGAGGGCACATGTGTCATTTTGCAAAATACAGGACGTTTTCAAAATTGAGACTTTTTTAACAGATGGTAGAACTTTCACCAAAAAAATCGCTAATACAAAATATTCAAGGGGATGAAGTTAATCACGCCGTCCAAGTTCAATTCTAAATCTTCAAATTTCTGAAAATTTCGAGTCCGGTCGTGTAACCATTACTTTTAAACGATGGCAAATGACTGGTTGGGTGACTCTAAGTGTTTTTGCGAGTTCCTCTTGCGTTTGTGACGAAATTTTGGTGGCGCCAATACTCAAGAAGCGCCCAAACTCAAAAATCTAAGTGTTGTGAGGAATCCAAAAATAATGTTCGATTTCTGTATGAGCCTATCTCGAAATAAATTCGAAAAAACCACCTGAGAATGGCAACAGCCTCCAATTTTTTTTTTAAGAGGAAAGAGACGGCGAATATGGTTTAGTTGAAAAGATTTTTCTGTTCTATAAAAATCGCAGATGAAATTTTCAAATTTGTTTATTTAATGACAGAATAATTTCTCCCTATTAAAAAAATAGGGTGTTGCTGCCTCCCTCAGGTAGTTTTTTCGGAACATTGTCGTCATAGCAATTCTTTCTTTCTAATACAGAACTTGAAAATTATTTTTGGATTCTTCGAAACTCTTAGGTTCTTGAGTTTGGGCGGTTCAACTGTCTGTTTAACATCACCCTTTGACGGTAAGTTCAAAATAGATTATTTCGTGAATAGTGAACCGATTTTGAAAATTTTAACTGGGTTGTGCACAGAACATATATTACTTTCAAACTAACCAACACTCGACATCCCTTTCCTATTCAATAAATATTGGGGGTTGATGCCACCTTCATGGGGGTGGTTTTTTCGGAACAAACTCATGATGGAAATTCGTCCCCCTCAAAACAGAAGCTGACCTGTTTTTTTAAAATCTTCAATTCTTCTTTTCTGAATTCTAGAAGGGTCAAATTTTCGTTGTTACACCCTGTATAAGAACCTATGTAAGTTTTCACACAGTATCAGTTCAAATGTAGAACATGATTAAGCCACAATGTGGCCAAACAATTGTCGTTCAGCAATAAAAGTTTGAATAAATTGAATTTTATTCAATACTAGTTAAAGATCTTCTTGCTTTTTTGTTTTCTACATCATAATAGCAAGAGTATTCTATTTTTCAGGGTTTCAAAATAAATTTCGGAAATTCTTAACAGGGAAAATGAAAGATATTCTGAATTTCAGAGCCATTCATCTGTAGTTCGATCGATCCTCGAGCGTAATCGAGACAAGTCATAAAGCGCCAAAAAAAAAGCTGTTCTCTTCTTCCAAATTACAACGATCCTTCAGCTGGTCCCAAAACAAAACGAAACAGGAAAAAAGCGCCTCAGGAGTTGCTGCTGAGCATGCGAAATCTCCGCGACCTCGTTCACGAAAACTAATTGACGTTATACGTGCAGCAGATCCGAACGAAGGACCCTCCACGGTCCACAAAAGAGAAGATTCCAGTCAGCGAATGATGGTTATTGACACAATTCAATTAGCGGAGGCCATTGGCGGCATCGTAAAGACAGGATAAGGGGGTGTTAGCCGAGGGGCATACGCCAAATGAAGGAAGACAATGGACGATGACCGGGGGGGTAGTGGTGGAAGAGAGGCAACCCTAGCTTGTCCGCAAGATTGGCACTTCACGACCTCGGGGTTTCGTTCCATCTATTTGATCCAGCCCCTGATGTGAAGTTGTTAGCAGAAGTGGGTGATCAATTAAGTGTTTAGGTGAACTTCAAATGTGAGTTCTACGCTCTAAAGTCAGAAGCTTTTGCGCACTTGTTCAACAGTCTATTTCCCCTGAAAATTTCAAATCTCTGAAAAGCTTCTTGTAGAAGCTACATATGATTAATAATCTACCCCGAGAGTTTCAAGTCTCTATCCCTTTCCGTTCGAAAGTTATATAATTTAAGATAGAGCCCAATAGTAATCCGCTTAAAATTTTTTTGAGCTTGTAATTCAAAATGGCGAATATCAGATCGATCAATGTGTAATTTAGAAAATATTGGGAGAAATAAGACAAATTTTCGAACACGAATAACTGAACCGATTTTCCGTCAACAGAAATAACTAATGCACGAGTTTAACTAAATTATCTTTTATATTTTGATTGAAATCCTTGTTGGAAACTTTTTTTTTATAGTTTGTAAAAGCCGAATTTATTTTAATTTAACTTCAATGAAGTCTCTATTGTTTCTAGCAGTTCATACAGTTCACAGGTAGATGACACATGAAGCAACTGAGTATTGAAGAAAGATATATAAGGTTGTTCGGAAAATAATTCCGTTATTTCCCCACAGAGAAATTAATTGTATTTTTTCGAACCCAATTTCACACTTAAGCCGCATAATCAATATATGTTTTGAGAGCTGATAAAGCAAGGCTTGTGTGTGAAAAAAGTTCAATCAATTATACGCAGTAGTTTTTGTTTCTTGCCCTTTTAAATATGGAGAGCAATAAGCAGCATTTTCGTCATATTTTACTTTTTTATTGTAGAAAATGTTGTTCAAGCCAAAAAGAAATTACCCGATGTATATGGAGAAGATGTGTCGACAGTACGCCAGTGCCAGAATTGGTTTGCAGAATTTCGATCCGGTAATTAAGATGTCGAAGATGCACCACGTTCCGGAAGGCCATTTGATGCTAATAAAGACATAATAAAGGCATTAGTTGATGCAAGTCGGCGAATATCAACACTTGAGATCTGTGAGAGGCTACATTTTTCGAATTCAACTATTCATAACTATTTGAAAGGCTTGGGTTTAACCTCGAAGCTCGATATATGGGTTCCCCATGTTCTCACGGACAGAAATTTATGTCGTCGCGCTGACGTCTGTGATTCATTTCTCAAACGTCACGAAAAACGTCCATTTTTGAAGCACACCATTATTAAGGTTGTATATAACAATGTCAAAAGCAAGAGATCATCGAGCAAAAAAGATGAACCGGCTCAAAGCATTTCGAAAGCCATTATCCATCAAAAAAATGTGATGCTGTCTGTTTGGTGGGATTTTAAAGGAATCTTTTTTTTTACTGATAACACAACAATTAATTCGGAAGTCTTCACTTCAACCGAAAAGGCAGAATTAATCAACAGGAAATGTATAGTGTTCCACCAAGATAATGCGAGACCTCGTACAAGTTTGGTCACTCCCCAAATGCTTTTACAGCTTGAATGGGATACACTGCCACACCCACCATATTCTCCAGATCTGGCGCCTTTGGATTATTATTTGTTCCGGTCATTGCAAAATTTTTTGAATGGTGAAACCTTTACTTTAAATGAAGAAGTGAAAAATCACCTAGATCAGATTTTTGCCAGCAAAGACTAAAAATTTTATGAGCGTGGAATCATGCTACTACCAGTCATTCTACGAAAATTGTCTTTATTTCCCAAAAAAAAAGAAATCACTTCCGTAAAAACCCAATCTTTCAAGTTTTCACAGGAATGTTTCCATTTATTATTTGTACTTTGTGATTTACTGTCAACGTCCCAATGCAACAGTGAATAAGAACAACTCTACAAACTTCTCTAAAACAAGAACCAGGTGGACAAGAAATAGTTTTCAACTTCGCCCTTACATAGATTTAACTTCAGTTAAGGAGTTATTTTTTGATAAGTATTATGGAAAAGCTCGTAGAACACGTTTATCTCAAATTCATTTTATATATAAAATTTATACTGTGGGTTTTTGTAATCCCACATACATACAATGGTATTTAATATATTGGAGTTTGGACCGTACCTACTTTCATACTTTATGTGGTTTGTAAGAGCATAGAAAAGACAATTTGTTTCTTAAGTTAAACTCCTACATTCAGTTTGTCATATGTCGTTTTCAAGTTTTTTTCTTAAGGGGTTTTTTTATTGCAAAAATTATTTATCTGCCAGTTATAAAAATCCCTTCAAGCGTTTTCAAGTACAATACTGGCATATACAGAAAAATATACCAAACAAATTAACATCCCTCTGGTGTCTCCAACAGATTAGACATAATTGAGTCGATTAACTCCGAGATTTTTTGAATCTGAATTTAGTACATATCTGATGGGACAAATTATGTCGAAACAAATTTGCCATATGATTCTAGTTCTAGTTCAACTATTTTTAAGTCTATTCTTTATTTTAAGATATTTCATATAACATTGGAATATAAAATTTTTCTGTATATCTATGTTGTATTTATACAATTGTATACAGGGTGTATATGAATAGTGGCGAAAAAATTTAGGGAGTGATTCCTTGTCAAAAACTAGGATGGGACTTTCATATTATATAAACTTAATTTTTTTGAGCCCCCCTGCTTAGTTACAGCCCCTAAAAATGGCGCTCGAAAAACAGTTTTGAAGTTTTTTCTTGAAAACCAAAAAACTGGCAAGAATAAAATTAAGCAGACATTTTATGAGGGCGAGAAGGCCCCCAAAAAAAAAATTTGTAGTGGTGTTTCTTTATTATTGCAAGGGATAGAAAAAGCCACCCCTAAACCTTCTTTCGCAAGAAACTTTTTTCCATATTCCTATTTTACAATAAAAAAAATAGTTTTGGATAGCTTGATCCATTCTTAACAAATATAACCTTTGTAATTTCTTGCTAAAATTCAAGGTTTTTGAGAAAAAATAATTATCAACATGAGGCTGGAATTATTTCCGAACTAGAATTTATCTAGAAGGCGGATGTCATTTTGTTATGACAACTGACTAATTTTGATTTACTTTGATTCAGCTACAATAATTGTGATTTTTTTGGTAAAAAAAATCACAATTATTGTAGCTGAATCAAAGATTTTTTTGGTAAAAAAAAATTGAAAACTGTTTTTCGGGCGCCAAGTTCAGGGGGCTGCAACTAGGCTAGGGGGCTCAAAAAATTAAGTTTATATGAAAGACCTACCCTATTTTTTGACAAGGAATCATCCCCTAAATTATAATAAAACTATTCATGTATATTGTAGATGTATCCAGGTATATTTTTGAAATAATTATTATATTATTCGAAAAAATATAATATTATTGCTTAGTTCTAGAAATACATTATTTTCGCAACTGTCAATTATATATTTATCCACAATTTCAAAAAGGTTGTGACAGAAATGCACCAATATTAGACATAAAGATGAGCAGTCCAAAAAAAAAAAAAGTCATCCCCAATAATGCAACAGTAGCCCATAAAGAATAAAACACGTAACAATACTTACGATATATCCTTTTCCGGAACTACAGCGGCTGCTCGCCTGTAACAAACAACCAATTATGCAACTTTTCAACAAAACCTCTCGATATAACAAGGGTTAAATTCAATTCACATTCATAAGACCGACAGCAAACACTTTGTCGAGCGTGAAAGAGATAAATGTACATGGGGGATCAGATAAGCATATCGCGTATACTGGGGAGAGGCTTTGAGCCCTAATCTCAATGCAGTTTTATCAAATTAGGGGTTCGGAAAAAAGGGGCGTGATCTGTTGTGAAACTTACATCACTGAGTCTATCCCTGGAACTGTCAGCATCACGTGGTGGCACAGAGGAACCGGTCAGTCTTTCTGACGCTCGTCCACTATCGTCGCTTGTTGCGAGGTCGTGCGTCAAGCTTAAACCCTGTAAACAATAATGACAGGTGAGAGCTAGGGGCGGCACGAGAGATCTTTCAATAAGGGATAGGTAGTCAATTGGAAATTTGCAAAGCAAACATTCTCCCGACAAATTTCTTGTTGAAAATAAACATTGGAAAGTAGTCATGGTTCCATTGATCCGACATTTTGTCAAAGCCAGTGCCCAGTAAGAACTAATAGACGTTTGTTTCAAGCCTTTTACAAATTGTAAGCTGTATATAAGGTGTATAAATTATTATTAGTACAATGTTTAAACGGCTTAAACTTATTTAAATAGTTGTATTACAATATTGAATATTCACTGCTGCTTGTCAACCATCTATAACATAGCCAATGATCTTCAGACATTCGACCTACCCAATTTTTGAACTACCTTAATTCAGTGTTAGGTGTATCTGATGATTTTTTCTCTTCATGAATTTTATAATTTCGTTGCGCTCTATTGGAAATCGACTACAGTTATAATTGATGTGAATTTGCTATTTGAACAACTGCTAGTAAGCACATATTAACATTCTTCCATCTTCTTTTTTTACAATTTCCAAATTTGACATCAATAGAATGGATAACATCTATAAATATCAAATTAATATATTTGGCAATTTATGAATTATTAGATAGTAGATCTATTTTATGGCGATGACATCTCGCTTTGTAGAAGTGTAAGGAATACACACATCGACAAAAGTCTTGGCCCCCACAGGTTTCTCAAGGAATAAACAATCTTTGTTCTGGAAATAGAGATGAATATTTTCCTCTATTTCAACTGCAATATATTTGATAGAAAATTTTTGTTTGTTACTCTTTGCTTTATGCAGGATGAGGCAAAATAGGAAAAATGAGAAAAAATCTAAATTTATCGATTATTTATTTTTGATTAATTATAGTTATTCCACAACTGAATCCAAATTCAATATTCCATATTACCACATCTTCTTCCAATAAACTGCCCAATACGCCTAGACATCCCACGAATCAAGTCATTAATGAAATTTTCAGGCATACCTTTTCATTCTTCCTGAAGGGATAAACTCAATTCCTGAAAAGTTGAATGTGGGTTTTGGCGATTGGATATTGCTCTCCCTAAGTAATCCCACAGTGCTCAATTGGATTCATGTCAGGTGAGTTAGCTGGCCATTCATTCGACTTTTGACGGTGTGTGTATATTGAATTCTTCAGGACTGACATTCCCGTTTCAAGTTTACTAATGCCATCCCAAATATTAAATATTTTCGCTTTAATCTAAGCTTGCAGAGTATTTGCATAAAAGATCATTTTCCGTGAACTGAGACTCTAAACTTTTTCATTTTTTCCAGCTACATAGTTTTCGGAATAAATAACTCAAAATTTGAATAATGAATGTGAAGCTGAAATGAGAATATCAAATTCATTAGAAAACAGGTTTAATCTTTTTTTTGTGCACCTCATAATGTTACTCCAGTAAAAAAAATTATTATCTGGTTGGGCCAATTCATTGCGGGGAGCAATTAAAATTATCTGCACTATTTCACCAGACTCGGTATCCTAATGTAAAAGTTATCGACTGTTTAACAGTTTGAAGCTTCGGGAACCTGAAATTTCGTTTTCCCTTTTTTGATTAATTCACAGTTTTATTATTTTGGCCAGAAATTCGTCAAGTCCCAGCGATATTTCATTTTACTAAGATTCCCGAATAAATAGCGGTTCTCACAATAATTATTGAGCGTAGGTTTATAAGTGAGAAAACCAGATTTCAAACGAAACATGGAAAGCAAATTATTCCACAGAAAATCCGTAAAATGCAGCGTATTCAAATAGCAGCCATTAGTGTCGTTTACATCCTCCTATGAGAATGTTTTCAGTCGTTCAGGTAATTTCCGCTAGATGCCGCACCAAAACGACAAGTAAATCTAAAGAATTCCACTTTGAGAGCAGATTAAAAGCCGAGTTCATTTCTGATAAATGCTTGTAGACATACTTGCGTGAATGTCGATTCTTTCATGAGGAATGGTCTCTTTTTTCTTGTAGTTGAGGCTATTATTAACAGAATACAAGATAATGAAGTATTCTCAACGCTACGCTGCTTAAATCTTCAGTCCACTGTTTTATATCTCATGTGATTTGATTTCGTTGGTCCTCCGAGTCGGATTAAACTATTCTATGATGTACGCAATACATTAATTTCATAAGAGATTAATTTCGCATCAGATATTAGGGTAAATTAGCTTTAGTTTTCGTTTCCTTTACTGATATGGCAAGCATTCTTTTCAGCGTTCAATTATATTACGAAGTCTTACGCTATCTCACGTAGCTGTCAGTTATTGTCCATAATAACCGGGTCAATATGCATAGGAGTTCTATTACATGTATGTGTGTTTGTTGAGTAGTCTAGGGGGTTTTCGAAGCTTATTTTCCCCCGTTATCGAATGACCTGAGGGAGCCACGTGCGTGCCTCGAGCGTCCCCGAAGGGATTTGATGTTGATGCTCACCGGAAGGGTCATCATAGCTGAATGTGGGGAAATCGAGCAAGGGATCGGGGCAATGAGAAATTAGAGTACTTTATTGTGACGGTGTCTGTGTGGAATCTTCTATTGTAGACGGCTGTTGAGATAATTCATCATTTATTAGAATGATCCTATTTATTGTGATTTCAAATCAACATAAAATTCACTAAAGTCTTCAGGATCGTTTATTGATGTCTATTTCACACCATTATACATTCTGTCAAGAAAGTACCGGGAATTGTCGATTTAAATCTGGCGGGGCAATGAGGCAGGTAAAAAATTTTTTTCCTAGGTTGGTACCACTGTCCTTAATTACTATGCCAAGCTTGAGCGGGATCTGTCAACTAGTGTGTTTGCAACAGCTGATTAAGTCAGTCGATGTCAGAGTGCGTGCCGATTTTTACTATGGGTGATTACGTTGAGCAAAGAATTTGTTCAAAGTTTTGTGTTGCAAATGAATTTTCGTGTGCCGATGCATTGAAAATGTTGCAAAAGGCCTTTGGTGATAATGCTCTATCGAAAACTCGTGCATATCAGTGGTACAGAGCCTTCAAAGACGGTCATGAAGTGGTCGCCCATCGACGGCTTCGATCGAAGATAACGTCGATAAAATTAAGGAAAGGGTGCTGGAAAACCGTCGTACCAGCTTGAGAGAGATAGCACATGATCTTAAGATATCCCACGAGTCCGCACGTACGATTTTGATTGATATTTTGGGCATGAGAAAGGTGGCCGCACGACTCGTACCGAAAGACCTGAATTTTCTTCAAAAACGTCATCGCGAACAGGTTGCTTCAGACATGCTGAATCGCTGTAATTCCGATTCTACATTCATGGAACGCATTATAACTGGTGATGAGACCTGGCTCTACGAGTACGATATGCAAACAAGCCAGCAATCATCGGAATGGGTGGCAAAAAATGAGCCGAAACCGAAAAACCCACGCCAAAGCCGCTCGAAAATGAAGGTGATGCTCATTGTTTTCTTCGATATCCGTGACGTGGTGCACTACGAATTCGTTCCAGAGGGTCAGACGGTAAACAAGGAGTATTACCTAGGCGTTATGAAACGTTTGCGTGAGCGTATCCGTAAGAAGCGGCCAAATTTGTGGGCGAACAACTCATGGATTTTGCATGACCATAACGCGCCTTCTCACTGAGCTACGATTGTGACTGGCTTTCTCGCCAAAAACTCAAAAAACGTGCTTCAGCAACCACCGTATTCACCGGATTTGGCTCCCTGCGACTTTTTACTCTTCCCAAAACTAAAATTGCTCCTTCGTGGCACCCGTTTTGAGTCGATTGAAGCCATAAAACAAAATTCGGCGCGAGAGCTAAAGTCCATCCCGGAAAGCGCCTATAAAAAATGTTTCGATAATTGGAAGTGCCGTTGGCATAGATGTATTGGAGCAAATGGAGCCTGTTTTGAAGGCGACCCAATAAATTTTGACGATTAAATGTAAAAATGTTGTTTTAATTGAGAATTCCCGGTACTTTCTTGACAGAGTAGTATTACGTTTCTTATTATCTAAAATACTAAGATTAGGTTGCCCAAGGCAATAATCATATTTTTAGTTATTGCAAGGTGTAAACCAAACAATAAATCTATTATGACGTCAGGAGATTGTCATTTAAAATACACAAGACACAGAAGTGTTTTTGAAATTTGTGAGGTATACAACAATCAACAGACAATTGAATGAACGAAGATATATAAGTATGAAAACTGAACAAAATGAAAAAAATTGCAGATTTATAGGTTTGATTCAAAAATAAAAACTCTATACCATTTGTGAATTTTCAAAAACCGTTTCAGTATTATTAATTAGAGTAATAAAGAAAATGCAGCCAACAAGTTTCATTATCCATGCTGAAACTTCACTAATAACATAATTTCAACAAAGCGTTAAATTATGATAAGGATATAATCTCCTAATATATTAGATTTCGAGCTGTTTTCGAATTCAATATTTGATTTCTTATGTGTTAGGATGAATCTGGCTTAAGATACCGAGTCCAAATATTTTTCGAGTCCACATTAACATTCCAAATGGTATAATAAATGAAATTATCATCAGATACTATCCGGAATATTTAAAAACTAACTTTCATTAGCAAATGTTGACTGTATGTATACATTCTTATGATGAAACAATAAACTTTCATTTGAGATATAAATTAGCGTGTTTCGTTAATACTTTGGTCCGTCGAGACGGATTCGACGATTTACCGATCTACGTAGCATTGTGCAAGTCAACAAATTAATTCACCATCAGGAAGGATAATATTGCAGTGATATTTTCTGGATCACACAATTATGCTTTCCTTCGACAGTCCTGAAAGTAATCATCAACGTATTATTCCAAGAAGACCTCACCATTTGCAAAAGTAATAATATAAAATTTCATGCCATATACGGAACAACTTTAATTTCAATAATACCTCGCAAAAACAATGATTAAATGCTCGTCACATCGCCCAACAAAACCATTTATTTCAACATAAAGGACATAATGAAAGGATCCCCATAACAGAAGGTTTCCTGAAACTGCATACCGGTTGTTTTCAGAGATGAAGAGGCAGGTGTTGGGATGGATGCATGTAAATGGCAAACTGGACAAAGAACCCATAATCAGAGTGTAATCCCTGTCATTACCGAGCTCCTTGTGTACAATTCTGACCTGAGAGAATCCGTTTCTTACTAATATGCTTTATTTTCTCTCTCTTCGTCTGTTCGTTTTCCTTTGCCTTGAATATACCAGTCGCTACCGAATATTGTTCAAAATTGCAGATGCATCTATATTTGTGAGAGATATTGGAACATATTAGAATCCATAGGTTATTAGATAGTGCATATAGCAATACGTGAACAATGGAATCCGGAAATGAAGTTTTTTTGCTCTTGAGCGCTCAATTGGTTACAGATTGTAAATTCGGAGTCTTCTTATTGAATAATATGTTGAACATTTTTTAGTGATCGAACTTGCGATTCTTTAACATCCAATCGAAACATATATGTATCGGGTGTTTTTTAGAGTGATAGAACTTTAAATTGAAATAAAACACATTCAAATTAAGATTGAAGTCAATTTTTTTTTATTGAATTTCCTCAATAACACGACTTATTGGGCTTCCAAAGCGTCTATTGGTTTATCTGGTTTATCAGCATAAACCAATGACTTGACATAAAACCAAAGAAAATAATCTAGTGGAGTTATGTCGCATGATCTTGGAGGCTAATTAATTGGACCATTTCTCGAAATAATGTTATCGCCAAATATTTCTTTCGATAAATCAATTGTTACGGTACCAGCATGAGGTGTAGCACTATCCTGTTGGAACCAAAACACTCCAGGGTCGATACTATTCAAATCTTGAAACAAATAATCATCGATCATCGATCTGTTACGAGCACCATTCACTGTAACATTAGCTCCAGCATCATTTTTAAAAAAATAATGAACCGATGATGCCTCCAGCGTGTAAAGCACACCATACTGTCCATTTTTCAGGATGCAATGGAACCTGCAGAACTTCATGAGGATTGTTTTCACTCCATATACGGATTTTGCTCGTTTACATAGCCGTTCAACCAGAACTGAGCTTCATCACTAAACAAAATTTTACGATAAAAAGGTGGATCAACTAGGGCCCAATCAGCAAACAAACGACGCTCATTATGGACAAGTGGCTTTAGTTGTTGACCAGTTGAATCTTGTATGGATGTAGATCAAGATCTTTACGCAAAATTTTCCATGTGGTGGATGCACAGAGTTCAACTTGTTGTGAACGTCGGCGAATAGACAAATCTGGATCATCATTAACACTATGACTTACAGCAGAGATATTTTCTTCTGTACGTACAGTTCTTTGACTTGTTGTTGCATCGAGTAGAGAAAACGTTGTCCGATATCTATCGATAGTTCGACGAATAAGCTGATCTGATGGACGATTAGGTAACCATTTTGAAAATAAATTTCAACAATTTTTAAAAGTTGCTGCGGCGTGAGTCTTTCAATGATAATTTGTCAATGCTTACTGAACAAAAAAGTCAAAACAACATGGCTTCTACCTTCTGTCAAATCACAGTTATCCCTATCGAAAATTCTATCACTCTAAAAAAACAGCCAATATAAGGTAATGTCTAAATAATTTGGTCTTCATTTTATATTTCTTTTGATTCTTTATTAGTCAATTTCCACCACAAATGATGATAATATATAGGTCTATAAAGTAATACAGTGTATCTACGACATGTTTTTTAAAATTTAATCCTAAATTTTTTCATGAGATTTATTTAGATTTAAATCTGTAATATCTAGTATCTGTAATATAGTTTCTGTATGCTCTAAAAGTGTCAACTTTTTTAATGTGTTTTTGTGGGGAGTTTTACTTCAATATGAAGAAAAAGACTGTCGAAAGTCATCGTATTTTAGTGAATGTTTATAGTGACCATGCTGAACGAACGTGTCAGAAGTGGGTTGTCCAATTTAAAAGTGACAATTTTGATTTGGAAGATGACGAATGACCCGGAGTGCCACCAAATTTTGAGAATGAAGAATTAGATGCCAGGCTCGATGAATATCCATCACAAACGCAAGAGGAAGTCGCAAAAACACTTAAAGTCACTCAAGCAGTCACTTATCATCGTTTAAAAGCAATGGGAATGATCCGAAAGGTAGGAAATTGAGTTCCGTATGAGCTGAAGCCAATAGACACCGAACCCCGTTTCTTTCACGTGTGAACAACTGCTCCAACGGCAAAAAAGAAGGGAGTTTTTGCATTGAATTGTAACTAGAGATGAAAAGTGGGTCCATTACGATAATCCAAAATGTCAGGCAACGTATGGGTGCCTAATCATTAACTATCAAGCCGAATATTAATGACGGGAAGATCGTGCTTCTTATTTGGTGGGACCAGATGGGTGTGGTGTATTATGAGTGGCTACAATCAAACTAAAGAATCGAAGGAGAGGCCTACCGACGACAATTGATGCGTTTAAGTCAAGCATTACGAGAAAAACGGCTGCAATACGCCGACACACACGGCAAAGTTAAAAACAGTGCGTGATAATGCCTGGCCACATTTTGCTGGCCTTTTTTCGCGATGAGATCCGTCAATTGCCAGAAAGATGGGAAAACGTAGTGGCTTGCAAAGGATAATACTTTGAACTTTGAATTTGCAATCAATTTCTCACAATAAAGCTCCAATTTTCGGCAAAAAACCGCGCGAACTTATACTCCTAATAAGGGATGTTTCAATAAGAGCTCAAAATTTCAGTGTTCAATAAAACATGGTTTTCTGTTGCAAACTATTGAAATATTTATTGATTTAGAAAATATACATTTGGGAATCATGTATGAAACAAAATATTTTGTAAATGGCCGCTTGGGCTTTGCTTACATATGCGTTTCCTCTTGACGAAATTTTCAATAAAGTCTGAAGGCGTTAAATCGCAAGAGCGTGGAGGCCAACTCTGGTCACCAAATCGGGAAATGACACGACCAGGAGCAAACTCGTGCAAGATCGTCGATGTTTCACCGGCGGTATAACATGTAGCACCGTCCTGCTTAAACCACATGTCGTCAAGATCAATAGTTTCCAAATGAGGCACAAGAAACTGTGTTATCATAGCACAAAAACGTTTGCCATTCACCATTACTGCATCACCTTCTTCGTTTTCGAAGAAAAACGGTCCGATTGTTCCTCCAGACCATAATGCACACCATACAGTGACCCGTTGTGGATGCTTTGCTTTCTGATGAATCATTCATAAATTTTCTGAGCCCCAAATGCGACAGTTTTGCCTATTAACAAAGCCATCGAGGTGAAAATGTGCCTCATCACAGAAATGATTTTGTTGACAAAATCAGCAGGTTGCTCAAGGATCCAACTGGTGAATTCTCTTCGCTGTTCATGGTCTACTGGCAGAAGTTGTTGAGTCAGTTTGATTTTGTAGGCATGCAGCTGTAAATCTTTAGTGAGAATTCGCTGAAGAGGGCCTGTTGAAATATCCAATTCTTATGCTCGATGGCGAATTAAGTCTCTGGCCTTTCTGTCACACTCTCGCGTACTGCCGTGATGTTTTGTCGAACCAGTACTTTCGAATTTTTTGATTATTCTTTTGCATCTACTATGGTAGATGCGTTAGGCACATTATTTCGACCGAACATTGGATGCACTTTACGAATAGTGGCAATTAAACTTTCACCATTTTGATGATAATTTTTCATAATCAGGACGCGTTGTTCTACCGCGTAATGCTCCATGTTTACTAACTCCCATCTGTCAGCTTTCGATCTGTCACGTCATAATCATGTGACATAATGACTGTCAAACATGGCGAAAATTCAAATCTTGTGCTCTTATTGAAACATCCTTTACATTCTTTTCTTATATATGTACAGTTTCCGCAACAATTCTCAACAATAAAAAGTGAAAAAAAAAGAAGTAAAATTAAGTTTCACTAAGTAACAGACCACTCAATGCAATGTTTGTCATTGAATTAATTTACTCTTTGATCAAAGTGAGCAGCTGAACGTTTAAGGGCCCGGGAGAGATGTTCGGCAGTGGTAAATTATACAGCAAAACACCTTGCGTACACTGTCACTCTTACAAACCCTTATTGAAGAAACACCTCCTCCCACCCGACAATCATGATTAACGACGTCGTGTGTAAAAGTTTTAAAGACACGTTTAAAAAATAATCACTCAATTACGCATCGTAATTATCCAATTAAAGAGCTCGCGGCGCACTAATGGTCCGAATATTAATGCGATCCGCAGCGTCGAGGACGAAAAGCCATTCATTACGATAATTCACTTAATAACCCTAATTTTACGCCGGCAGTATTGTTTAAACCTGCCCTTTCCCCTGACCGCCTACGACGCTAAGCCGGCGGCCGCTGCGCATGCAACCGCGATGAGCATTCTTCAGATGTCTCCGGCGGTACTAGAAGTACCGATAATTAAGCCCGGTTATGTCGTTTTTATCCCGTTCTCTGATTATTTCGATTGAAATTGACCTTTCATAGAATCCTATTTGGAATTTGAGCTTCAACAGGCGGCTCTCAGCGTACTCTGCTTTCTTGATTGAGTCGCATTTTACGGCAAATTGCAGACCTGAAACTAACAAAAGATTTCCGGGATCCGAAGAAGGAGTAAAAAGTCCATTTATTTACCGTATGTAGTAGTATCATGCCAACATAATCTGTTGCCCAAGCTAGAGATGAAGCCATAACGCAAATAAATTGCTTTTTGAGAAAGATGTAGCTTAGTTTTCCGGGTAGTTCAATCAGCCAGTAGGTCAAATGAACCAGCATGACATTTGCTGTGAGGAGGCGTGTCTAGTTTTTTGTCTGCGATCTCCGCGAAACTGAGGAATGTGACATTTTCTTTCGTTCGTAGCTAATAAACGTACGAAAATGAAAATGCGTTTAGTTGTTAAATCAGTCTTTCGACGATCGACCCGTGCCCGCAATTTTTTCTTTCAACCCACAAAAAAGCATATTTCAGGTCTTCAGTGGTGCGTATTCAGGGAACATTACTGTTTAATAATTAGTAGAGGACGATGTTTTGAGAAATTCATAGCCTACTACAGAAGCAAATAAAATTGAAAGGTCAAAATATTTATTACAACGAATGTGCAACGCCTCTAGGCCTATCAAAAACAATTTCTCTTCTTGCTCTGCAAACCAGGCATCTACAACTTTTATCACCCTATACCTTTTAAGATAATTCACTTTTACTTCTATACTTTTTTCCGGTTAAGGAAACAAATGACAGTCGGACAAGGCTTGATAAGTTCATGAAAGGGGGTGATCGAGCAATTCTAAATCAAAAATTCGTGTACATAGCCACTGTCCTGCAAAAATAAAATATCGGGTGTTTTTTAAGAGTGATAGAACTTTAAATTGATAAAAAACACATTTAAATTAAGTGAAGCCAAATTTTTTTTTATTTGAAAGATAATTTTATGACATTTATGTTTTAAAAATAATTTCCGGCATATGTCCACCACGATTAGCCCTGATGAACTGCATTCGACCAGACCAATTTTGGACCAGTTTTTCGAGTAATTCAGGCCTTCTTTCATCAATAACACGAGTTATGTTGGCTCCCAAAGCGTCTTTTATTTATGGTTTATCAGCATAAACCAATGACTTGACATAACCCCAAGGAAAAGAATCCAGTGGAGTTATGTCGTATGATCATGGAGTCCAATTAATTGGACCATTTCTCGGAATAATGTTATCGCCAAATCTTTCTTTCAATAAATCAATTGTTACGGTAGAAGCATAAGATGTAGCACCATCTTGTTGGAATCAAAACACTTCTGGGTCGATAACATTCAAATTTTGAAACAAATAATCATTGATCATCGATCTGTAACGAGCACCATTCACTGCAACATTAGCTCCAGCATCGTTTTCAAAGAATATGGACCTATGATGCCTCCAGCGTGTAAAGCACACCATACATTGCATTTTTCAGGATGCAATGGAACCTGCAGAACTTCTTGAGAATTGCTTTCACTCCATATACGGCAATTTTGCTTGTTTACATAGTCGTTCAACCAGAAATTAGCTTCATCACTAAACATAATTTTAAGATAAAAAGTGTATCATGCTGTTCTAGGGCCCAAACAGCAAACAAACGACACTTATTAAGGTCGAGTGGCTTTAGTTGATGAACCAGTTGGATCTTGTATGGGTCTAGACCAAGATCTTTACGTGAAATTTTCCATGTGGTGGATGCGCAGAGTCCAACTTGTTGTGAACGTCGACGAAGAGACAAATCTGGATCATCATTAACAGTATGACTTACAGCAGCGATATTTTCTTCTGTACGTACAAGGCTTTGTCTTGTTGTTGTTGTTGCATCGAGTAGAAAAAATGTTGTCCGAAATCTATCGATAGTTCGACGAATAAGCTGCTGTGATGGACGATTATGTAAACGAGGTGCTCTATAAGTTTGGCGAATAGAATACTGACTTTGAAAATTAATTTAAACAATTTGTAAACGTTGTTGCGGCGTGAGTCTTTCCATGATAATCTGTCAATGCTTACTGAACAGAAATGTCAAAACAGCATAACTTTTACCTTCTGTCAAATCACAGTTATCCCTATCGAAAGTTCTATCACCCTAAAAAAACACCCGATACCTTTGAGAAACTCAGTTGTCTAATCGCACTACAATTACAACAATTGATCGTCCAACAAATATTATAATGAATTAGGTGTTCCTCAAGGATTAGTTTTGGGATATCAAACTAAAACTCGATGTTGGAGCAAAATTTAAATTATTTCAATTCTGCTGCTCACTTAAGGTACTCAAAATATTCCTAAAGCATGCGTAATTTAAAAAGTTTCGGATTTTTGTATTCGGAATCTCTTCATTAGCTTTTACGTTTGATTATCTTTCATTCCCAATGTTCAAAAGCGACTAGTAGTGAAAAACAGCTTAAGTAACGATATTCGACATTAACTAAAAAGAAGTGACAACGATTACTCTTCGGGCATCTCACCCCTGGTCCCTTCATTAAAACTTTAATCTAAAACTAAACATCGGAATTCTCGGCGATCCCGGTCGGCGTAGGAGGGACACGGGACCTAATCCCAGAGTGCCATGTTTACAGTCTGCGGTTAATCTAGTCGTCTATTGCGGCAAGCCGGCTGATGCGTCTCCCTTTGTCTTCGTCTTTGGGACGTCCGTCTCTTTTCGACGCTCCCCCAGTCCGGAAAGGGGAGCTTTAGCCCTAGGGTTGTTTTCGTGTCGGCGTGAGGCTTTTTAGCCGAGTCGTTCGCGGATGGGACGGTAGATGTCGCGTCAGGGTCGGCGGCGGGTTATGGTGGTTTGTTCTCCTGAAAAATGTTGAGACTTGGCAATGGTGTGTAGGATATGAGGTTGATATTTGAGGTCATGTTACTATTGATCCATGGAGGAGTTCTCGAGAAGTCGGAGAAGAGATTTTTTGGGGAAGGTATATGAAGAGAGTTGGTCCCAGAAGTTGAAGCCCAAAATTCAATTTGATTTTTCGAGATGATGTAATTCCACACTGTTAACGCTTTAAGATGATTATTCTGAGATTTAAGAAGATTTACAAGTATATTTCTTCTATCGATCATAGTTTCAAAGTTGTTATTCAAAATTCCGAGAATTTAATTGATATTTTCCACCAACTACATGAGAATAACTTTTATATTCATAGCTCAGTTGAAATACTGTAACATATGTTACATGTAACTGACTGCGGAAGAACTTCAATCAAGTATTCTAAGATCCATGGCGTATAACACTAATGAATAGACTTCGAACCTTCTTATCTCTTCAGTCTCCGATCGCAACACGCTTTTAAAATACCTCTTTCCTCAGCTATCCAACTGAAGTATACTTAAGAATGGGCACAAAGTGCAATTAACGCTATTTAATAATTTAACTACCTGATATAAAAGCTTGTGGAAATGTGGTATGCTGAAGTTATGTTTGTAAATTATTGTTAATCACAATTTATGCACATTTTAAAATGTTCTTGGAATAGTTCAAGTGGTTTGATGAAGGTACGCGTAAATTTAGCCTTTCAGGACATTGTTACAAAATATTTGACGAGTTATTTTCATCTAAAATATTCAACGCTTTCTCGTATCAAATACCATCTGGAATGGAAAATTTTAGACATTCTTTGTTACATATTTTTAGTCATTGTTAAAATCGCAAAACACACTCCCAGATGAGCTGACAAAATGCGAGTACTGCGAAGAAACTATATTATAGATGGCGCTCAAACTCCGCTTGAGATTATAAGACAGTTATGCCAAGTTAGCGACAGAGACAAACAGTGGACTTTTAAAATAATCATTTCGTTGTATCGGGTATTTTTTTTTTAGAGTGATAGAACTTTCGATAGGGATAAGTGTGATTTGACAGAAGGTAGAAGCCATGTTGTTTTGACATTTCTGTTCAGTGAGCATTGGCAAATTATCATGGAAAGACTCACGCCGCAACTTTTACAAGTTGTTGAAATTTATTTTCAAAATCTGTGGTCTATTCGCCAGACTTATAGAGCACTTCGTGAAATTTAAGGTTTACATAATCGTCCGTCAGACCAGCTTATTCGTCGAATATTGATAGATTTCGGACATTTTCTCTACTCGGTGCAACAACAACAAGACAAAGAACTGTACGTACAGAAGAAAACATCGCTGCTGTAAGTCATAGTGTTAATGATGATCCACTTTCAAATTTTGGGTAAAGATCTTGGTCTACACCCATACAACTGTTCAAGAATTAAAGCCACTTGACCATAATAAGCGTCGTTTGCGACATATCTCCACTGGATTATTTTCTTCGGGGTTATGTCGAGTCATTGGTTTACGCTGATAAACCAGAAACAATAAACGCCTTGGAAGCCAACATAACTCGTGTTATTGATGAAATAAGGCCTGAATTACTCGAAAAAGTTATCCAAAATTGGTCTGGTCGAATGCGGTTCCTCAGAGCTATATTTAATTATCTCTTTTGCTATTAATCATCTCCAAAGCTTGATCAAGCATGTTCTCATCTTCCTTCGTAAACGAAATTCTGTTAGAGCTAGCGAGCAAATTTAAACTGGACTTCAGACTAGCGAAGGACTGACTAGAGCTTGTCTACTGAGTGAGCATGGACTAATATTCTTCAAAATTCAACCCAAAGTACAATAAAACGACAACATGAATCCCCCAAATCGATACCGACCGAAAAACGCAACCCCAGTCCGATCAACCCCCTCGATATCCGATGTAATAGTGCCATTTTCAGCCTGGCCGAGTACGAGCTGTATTGATTTGCAATTATCGGTGTTTATGGGACACGAAAACCAATTACCCATCGGCCAATTGGAACGGAAATAACAATTACGATCTCGGCGCACGAGTAACATATAGAAATGTCGAGGAACAAACCAATAACTCCGCGGCCGTTCGATAAGAAACCGTTCAATCGGGGATAAATTGCCGATTTCAATGATAAATCATTGGAATTGAGTTGTGAACCGGTCGAGACGATGTTGATATCGTCGAAGAAATGATTGATGATGCTTCGCAATGGCGCAACGTAATGATTGGTCAGGATGGTTGTGTACTTACGTGATTATTATGAGCCGATATATGGTGTGTTATGCGTTCCTTCGTCTCTAATTTTGGTCTCTCGATTTCGACTAAACGTTTGATGTTTTCTTTGCTTGATATTTTCAGGACGAGCTGCAACAAAAAAAATCAATTAATTAAGGATCACTGTATGCATGATATTCTAAAATAAAAGTTCACTGAACAGTACGCGAATGCATAAACAATAAATCATACCACAAAAAAGCTATACTACAATGGATATTGGACAATGAAACATTAAATTTTATCAAATTTTCATAATTTATTCACTAAAAATGTGATACACGACACGCATTGACTTTTGTTTCATGTTGAAGGTGAAGGAAGGAATGCAGAATGCGTTGTGATATAAAGGATGAGCCATCTAGCGTTTGCATTTTGAAACAGTGGTTATATAGAGTGTAGAAAAACTTCTGTCATTCGTGTTTCGACAGGAAGTTAGTTCAATATTTGACATTAACGAAATGGGTTGATTTAAGCTTGAACAAAACTTGAAATAGTGATGGATAACGAAGTAATTTCTTATTTATTCCATTTTTTAAAAATGACTGACACAAAGTAACGGACGACGCCATCTTATATTCGAAGACTGCAATACTTGAAATTTTGTAAATTAATTAGTGGAACATTGGACAAAACACCCGTCCTTCACAGTTTGGATTCGACTAAAATCTAAAATATACCTCTAATACCGAACTTACAAATCACAATGAAAATATGTAACAAGTATTCGTGGGAATCAAGAAACTATGTGATACTGTATGGCACGGCACGATGATCTTCTGCACAAACTCCAGTTACCTACATAATTTTTTAGGAAACTTCTCAAAGGACAGAAGCAGGAGGGTTAAAATCAACAAGCATTTCTCTGCAGGGTTTTCTCCGTAATAAGGTGTACCACAAGGCTCTCCATTGTCACCGCTTCTATATAATAATTACGTAACACGATATCCACAAACTAATAGTAGAACTGGAGAGTTACATCATCTAATACGTTAATGATATAGTAATATATCGTAACACCCAGCAAGAATCTGGAAGATACAACGGAAAAACCATAAAATCTATGTATATCCACCTGTGACCTCAGAAGGGTGGATTGAATAGCTCTAAAGGTACAGTCCCAAGCCCAATTATAATGGGTCTCAAACAGGGATGCTGCCTTTCCCCTGTGTTATTCAAGATATATCTACAGCAAGCACTAAAAAAATGGAGGAGCACAGGCAAAAGAATGGGAATACCACTACCAAACGGAAATATATTATATACGATTTTCTTTGCAGATGGCCAAATTATTCTAGCCCAGGTTCATGATGACTGAGAATAAATGGCAAGAAAACTGGTATGAGTGTATGGAAGATAAGATCTGGAGATCAACACTGAGAAGACCTAAAGTATGACAAAAGGGGGAACAATAGAGGATATAAAGTTGGACTAGTTATGAAGGACTGCCGGGAGTATCAATACTTTGGACTAAAGATGACACGAAACGGAACACTGGATGAGGGAACTATTGGAGGAGATCCGCTGGAAGATCAAGAATGGAAAAAAATTTTTATATGAAAATAAATAATTCTTACAAATCCTGAAAAATCTACATTAATAATATTTGGCTATAAACTATCAAACAAGTCAGCAACCATCAGAATGATACAACATGATACAAAAAACAAGTCATGCTAAATACCTAGGAATCTCAGTGGATAATAAGACCACTTTTAAAATATTTTCCTATAATAATAAAGAGAAATTAATGCTAGATCAAAACACTTTCGATCTCTCACCTACAATAAGCAAGACATTAACCTCAATACAGCTTCAAGAATCTACCAAACTATGTTCAGACCGATATTAGAATATGGGCATTTGATGTACAAGAACTATCAGGTGGTTTTCTTAGAGAGATAAAAATTTAAATTGAAATAAAACACATTTAAATTAAGATGGTAGTCAAATTTTTTTTTTTTTAAATAATTTCCGGCATATGTCCACCACGACTAGCTCTGAGAAACCGCAATCGACCAGAATAATTTTGAACCACTTTTTCGAGTAATATAGGCCTTATTTAATCAATAACACGAGTTGTGTTGGCTTCCAAAGCGTCTATTGTTTCTGGTTTATCAGCATAAACCAATGACTTGACATAACCTCGAAGAAAATAATCCAGTGGAGTTATGTCGCATGATCTTGAAGGCCAATTAATTGGATCATTCTCGAAAAAATGTCAAATCGTCAAATCTTTCTTTCAATAAATCAATTGTTACGGTAGCATCATGAGGTGTAGCACCATCTTGTTGGAACCAAAACACTTCTGGGTCGATACCATTTAAATTTTGAAATAAATAATCATTAATCATCGATCTGTAACGAGCACCATTCACTGTAACATCAGCTCCAGCATCGTTTTAAAAAAATATGGACCGATGATGCCTCCAGCGTGTAAACCACACCATACAGTTCATTTTTCAGGATGCAATGGAACCTGCAGAACTTTTTGAGGATTGTTTTCACTCCATAAACGGCAATTTTGCTTGTTTACATAGCCGTTCAACCAGAAATGAGCTTCATCACTAAAGACAATTTTACGATAAAAAAGTGGATCAACTTCAAGCTGTTCTAGGGCACAATAAGCAAACAAACGACGCTTATTATGGTCAAGTGGATTTAGTTCTTGAACCAGTTGGATCTTGCATGGGTGTAGACCATAGACGTATTAGGATAATAAGTCTATGGTGTAGAACAAGATCTTTACTCAAAATTTTCCATGTGGTGGATGCACAGAGTCCAACTTGTTGTGAACGTCGACGAGTAGACAAATCTACATCATCATTAACACTATGACTTACAGCAGCGATATTTTCTTCTGTACGTACAGTTCTTCTTCTTGATGTTGTTGCATCAAGTAGAAGTCTCTCTCTCTCTCTCTCTCTCTCTCTCTCTCTCTCTCTCTCTCTCACTGTCTCACACACACCAATGAATTAAAACTACGGATAATGCATGACATCTAGTGAGGAGAGTACGAATAATGTTATTACCATAAGGCAATTCTTCTTTTTGTTATTGGCCGTCAATTCTGATGAATGTACCGAAGAGGTGAAAACTTGCTGTCAAGTACTCGATGAACTTATCGATGTAAGAAAATTTTACCTGAAAATACAGATTAGCTACAGGTACCGAATTGTAAAGATAATCGACATCACTAATGCCCAAACGGCAACCGTCTGCGCTTTATCTTGAAAAAAGCGTGTGGATGTTGACCAAACTCGGTGTTGTCGGAACTTACCGGGTCGTGTGCTTGTGGCGCAACAGCTGGTGGTACCAGAGGTCAGCGTCCGGTTCTTCGATGACCAGTGGCAACAGCCGCAAGGTCGAGGGCTGCCGGCCGCTCTTGGTCGTAGTTCCCAAGAACCGGATTCCTCCTACCACGCGAGGAACGTAACGATAGGGTTTTTCGAATGTTCGCCTGTCAACTTTCGACAGATGTCAACAAGTGTACACGGGTACTTTTATCGCGGCAATTATTCGAATAACATTTCGATCTCGATGTATCGGCATGTGGCCGATCCATTCGGGCGATATATCGACATGGTTTTTAAATGACCATCATCAATTTGGTGTTCAGTGCTGAAACGTTTTCTTGTATTGCCCCGAATGCTCCCCAGTGAATTTATCATTATTTGGATAAAAAACTCAATATTCATATATTTTATGGGTACTAACTATTTGACCTACAATAAAAGCTAATCCAAGACATAACAGGAGGTTTTGAAACTAAGTATATATCGGGTGTTTTTTTAGAGTGATAGAACTTTCGATAACTGTGATTTGGCAGAAGGTAGAAGCCGTTGTTTCGACATTTCTGTTCAGTAAGCATTGACAAATTATCATGGAAAGACTCACGCCGCAACAACGTTTACAAATTGTTAAAATTGATTTTCAAAATTAGTGTTCTATTCGCCAAACTTATAGAGCAATTCGTGAAATTTATGGTTTACATAATCGTCCATCAGAGCAGCTTATTCGTCAAACTATCGATAGATTTCGGACAACATTTTCTCTTTCCAGATTTGTCTATTCGTCGACGTTCACAACAAGTTGGACTCTGTGCATCCACCACATGGAAAATTTTGCGTAAAGATCTTGTTCTACACCATAGACTTATTATCCTAATACGTCTATGGTCTACACCCATACAAGATCCAACTGGTTCAAGAACTAAATCCACTTGACCATAATAAGCGTCGTTTGTTTGCTTATTGTGCCCTAGAACAGCTTGAAGTTGATCCACTTTTTTATCGTAAAATTGTCTTTAGTGATGAAGCTCATTTCTGGTTGAACGGCTATGTAAACAAGCAAAATTGCCGTTTATGGAGTGAAAACAATCCTCAAAAAGTTCTGCAGGTTCCATTGCATCCTGAAAAATGAACTGTATGGTGTGGTTTACACGCTGGAGGCATCATCGGTCCATATTTTTTTAAAACGATGCTGGAGCTGATGTTACAGTGAATGGTGCTCGTTACAGATCGATGATTAATGATTATTCGTTCCAAAATTTGAATGGTATCGACCCAGAAGTGTTTTGGTTCCAACAAGATGGTGCTACACCTCATGCTGCTACCGCAACAATTGATTTATTGAAAGAAAGATTTGGCGATAACATTATTTCGAGAAATGATGCGACATAACTCCACTGGATTATTTTCTTTGGGGTTATGTCAAGTCATTGGTTTATGCTGATAAACCGGAAACGCTTTGGAAGCCAACATAACTCGTGTTATTGATGAAATGAGGCCCAAATTACTCGAAAAAGTGGTCCAAAATTGGTCTGATCGAATGCGGTTCCTCAGAGCTAGTCGTGGTGGACATATTCCGGAAATTATTTTTAGAACATAAATGTCATAAAATTATCTTTCAAATTAAAAAGAAATTGGCTTCAATCTTAATTTAAATGTGTTTTATTCCAATTTAAAGTTCTATCACTCTAAAAAAACACCCGATACTAGTCCAAATAATTTCAACGTGTATTTACGTAATGCAATTCCTTTCCAAACTTTGAATAAGATGTGATTTTTAATTCCCAAACATAACACAAAAGCAGAAGAGAACTCCCGAAAAATTAAACGTACACTAATTTAAATAAACACAATTATTGCATGTTCCTCTAACTCCCGATTATAATCATTCAAAATATAGGGAATGTTTAAGGAGTAATTAAAAAAAAATTATAATTTCAATAGTTAAGTATCAATTAAATCTACCAAGTTATTAAATGCTTGTTTTCTGGTAACATTAAGAATCAATAATAAAGCGTGTGCCATCTAGAGTTTGCGCTTTGAAGTAGTGGTTATTTCGAGTCTGGCGACACTTCTGTTTCGTGCTTTGACAAAAAGTAAGTTTTTATATATGACATTAACAAAATGGGTTACACTTGGACAAAACTAGGAAATATCAAAAACTTATTTCTAAAGTGGTGAATCTTCTACCTAAACTGTTAAAACTGTCAAATAATCCATTTCAAACGTCTCCCTTTCACTGCATGTACACATAATTACATACTAGTCACTTTTATAAATATTTTTTACTCGTGCGTAATAAATACGTCAAACGTCCACGCAAATTTCCGGAAAATTTGAACAAACTTTCCGGGCCACCAACTACAACACAATATAACCCCATAGTATTCCACGTTGTAGTCTATCCCCCCATATCCGTCCAATCTCATCATAATTTCATTCGTGTCGGAACCCTGGCTCATTTCCTCAGCGCGATATTCATTAAACCCATCGAAATTTAATTAGCGCGACCCTGTGTCGGAATATCGCGGACATACTACCGACAACATCCCCAACGGACATACGTACTGGCTTACACGCCCCGAATTAGGTTGCGTTATTAATCGAATGACCGATACGAGATCGAGCACGTAGAAAACCGGTTCGAACGCGTTCGGAGGTACATGTTGCAACAGGCTCTGGGGTTTGTCCGACATCGTTTATCTCGCCTTTTCTCTTGGGTAAGGTTACGTGCGGGTTTTTGGTATGGGGGAATCGTTTCGACGTCGAATACTTGAATTCGAAAATTATAAAAAAATATTCATCTTATTTACTTATACAACTTCCATTTAACTGTAAACACTTGACTAAACGTCGAGATACGCCAGAAACTAGATCCATCTCCATCATTATCGATGATGGTAGTCCAGGATTGTAAAACTGATTGAATTGAATTATCTTTATTTCGTGGCACTGCTCGTTCAACTTCAATCTTAATTAGTTACCATATGTTTTCAATAGGACTAAGATCTGGGGAAGCTGCTGGCCATGAAATTGTTGCTACTTGATGTTTTTGCAACAGAGCTGGAGTGTAGGACAAAGTATGGCATCTTACATTATCCTGCTGAAAACGCCACCCTTCTGGATATAAAGCATGCACCGTTTCAAGGAGAAAATCGTTTAGAATGCCAAAATACTTTTCACTATTAATGGTATTAATGGAAATTTGAACGGTAACAAGTTGTTGTTTTGATAGGATTTCCACCAAGTTGAAAACAACTCTCATCAGATATAAAGACATTATTGAAATTCTCTTCTTGAAAATGTTGACAACATTCCATCCTTCGTTTCTTTTGAAAGCTGTCATTATAGGGATTTTTTTGGTTTTCTTGATATTTAGCCTTTTCTTTTCAGGTTTCTGGACATACTTTTATATTTTTTGAATATTAAAACAAATTGAAATATGTTTATCTTCTGCAATTTTAATTTCAGAAATTTTTTTATTCAAAAAACTTTTAGAATTAAATTTATGTCTACAACAAGCACCGCTTACATTTAATAGACGTATATAATCAAAACTCAATAAATAATGTCAAATGGAATAAATAACCCAACAGATATACGAAAGTAATTAAAATTAATAAATAAATATTTAAAGGGGACAAAATTTCGTTTCTGGTCTTATTTTTAAGAACACCAATTGCCTTTTAAAAACATGAACACACTTAAAGGACTTCTCAAAGAATATAATTTATTTGAAATATTTAATATATTTAAATATTCGAATAAGTTAATTCAAAAATCTCTAAAAAAATGTGCACTATATCTTCAAAAAAACAAATATAATTCTAAGCAATCCCGTCTTCAGCCCTCATTTAATATTCCAAATATCAAAATCAAAAAACTAACCTATATCTCTCCACGTGTTAAAAGGCTAAAGCTTCGAAACACAGATCAACTATATAATTCAAGATTGATCTATGTTCTAAACAAAATCAAAGAACAGTGTGAGTTATTTTATTATACTTTTATATTTCGTTGATTTCCAAATCTGTTAGCCAATTTGCGAAATACCAGTTGCAGATTGTGTCGTCCTAATGGCAGTAAAGCGTTTTAATTGTTTCGTTTAATCTTATGTAGTCTTCCTGAAACTGATCTATGCCTCATATCCATGCCATTTTTTATCCTCTTTATTGTTTCATATACAGTACTTTTTCCCAGTTCCGACAATTGCACTAATTCTTTAACGTTTCGAAAACCTTTTCTATACAAATATTCTACCTATTTCGTTATTTCATGAATTGTATACCTGTTGACAATCAACAATATTTGGCAAATAGTGTTGCCATGCAACTTTGGCCATAGCCGACTGTCTGCACAACCTATTTTATACATAACTTTTGTCTTAGAATGTTACAAAAAAGTATATTAAAATTATGAAATATAATAAATTCCGAATACCTTCTAGAAGGACTACATAAAATCGAAACTGGGAACCAAAGAACCATTTTTAAAATGAATCTATCTAAAATTTTGCTCTTGAGGCACCGTTATTACGAATGTATCCTAGAACCTTAAAAACTTAAGGAACCCACTGAATTTTATTTCAAACGCACCATACAATGGCACATCAGAATAATTTTTAACTAAGGTAGATAAACTTGATAAAAACGAGATTATTTCCAAAGAAAAAACTGTCTAGAACTTCAGCAAGAATTTACCAAGTGTTATATCGGGTGTTTTTTTTTAGAGAGATAGAACTTTAAATTGAAATAAAACACATTTAAGTTAAGACTGAAGCCATTTTTTTTTTATTTGAAAGATAATTTTGTGACATTTATGTTTTAAAAATAATTTCCGGCATATGTCCACCACGACTAGCTCTGAGGAACCGCTTTCGACCAGACCAATTTTGGACTACTTTTTCGAGTAATTCAAGCCTTATTTCATCAATAACACGAGTATGGGTGTAGCCAAAGATCTTTACGCAAAATTTTCCATGTGGTGGATGCACAGAGTCTAACTTGTTGTGAACGTCGACAAATAGACAAATCTGGATCATCATTAACACTATGACACACAGCAGCGATATTTTCTTCTGTACGTACAGTTCTTTGTCTTGTTGTTGTTGCATCTCGATGCAACAACAACTACTCGTAGAGAAAATCTTGTCCGAAATCTACCGATAGTTCGATGAATAAGCTGCTCTGCTGAACGATTATGTAAATCATAAATTTGACGAAGTGCTCTATAAGTTTGGCGAATAGAACACTGATTTTGAAAATAAATTTCAACAATTTGTAAACCTTGTTGCGGCGTGAGTCTTTCCATGATAATTTATGAATGCTTACTGAACAGAAATGTCAAAACAACATGGCTTCTATCTTCTGTCAAATCACAGCTAACCCTATCGAAAGTTCTATCACTCTGAAAAAACACCCGATATGTAGTTATCTCGATGATGAACTAGCTTGGTTTATCTGATAAGATAAAGATAAGATAAGATTTGCCAATACTTTGGCAATCGTCTGGATTACTATATTAATAATAATAAGCGCGATAGCGTGGACCCAAAGGTCACAAGCTACGTACGACAAATTTGATTACCCGAAGGATAATGCATAATGGAGTAAAAGCTACATACGACAAATTTAACTATCCGAACGATATTGCTTTTACGATCTTTTCAAATACTGAACGTTAGAGGTGCTCGATGCACTTCTTCTAACAAAAAAAGGGAAATTTACGAAATTGTTTGGAAATACTGTTTCTGGGTGGACCAAATTAATGAAATAAACCTTCTTATTTGTTATAGAAAAGTAATGAGATCCATGCTAGTAGAATAAGGACAGAAACAGTTTATTATTTCGAATACTGTGTCATCCGAAATTAACAGGCATAAATATATCAAAATATCTAAAAGACTTTCCGTATGTTTACGGCCATATAATTATTAGAAAACAAATAATCTTAAGTGTCAAATAATACTAAACAGTTCTCGAAAACAGATCTCAAAAGTGCTAGATCGAAATTCTTAACATGGAAAGACCTGAGTATCGATGACAATATACTGTCGAAGGACAGGGCCGTCTCTAATGAGACGGAACCATATCACATTTAAAATTTTTGGATTTATTATTTGAATATGGTTACAATGGCTCGAGCAGCGCCATCTATACTTCCAACAAGGCCCAGAACAACCTACGCTTACAATCATTCAAAAATAATTAAGTCCGAATAAATCAACAGCCTTCTCATAGAACAATGGCATCCTCCGCAACCCATTAAGAACCAATCAGAGCCTCCTTGTATAACGCCGATAACAACGGAACAATAAACCCATTATTTCGGAGCAAGCGTGACAGATTGGCTCTGCGAACAGAGGAAGTAAAGACAAACTAATAATTCTAATTTGAGACGAGTAATAGAACGGATTCCCCTGATAGTCACTTGGAGTTAGGTGAAAGCAGATGGCCCGAGAATGCCGAGAATGTTATTTCATTCCACGAGAAAGTAACATACGATCGCATCGCCGGTTCTATTTGGAGAAGTTCCGACGGACGGAAATGGCTTCGTAAAAATCGGAATTTTCGGGTAATGAAACTTTATCTCGAATAAGAACATTCAAGACCAACCGAATTCGAATGTTTTGAGACGTCTCGAGAACGGTTTCGAATCTTGGAACGATTTGGAAACCGTCATCAAGTTCTGCATAGAAATTAGGCAATCTTATATATGGTGAGACGTGATCTCAGGTACAGGTGTCCCAGAAATCAACGTCAAGCCAGAACTTGGTGACGAGGCAAGTCGTACTGGTTATCAGAAAAATATAAAAAATGTGGCATGCTTTCAAAATGAAAGGCATTTAAATAAATTCTAAACTTTCTACACCCAAAGACGGTCTTTTTGCCCCAAATCTTCACTTTTTCCAAATATTTTTGTTGTTATGTAACCCTGAAGCTTCTCTAAACTGTTGTCAAAATTTCAAAACCAGCCGCTCCAGCTTGGATGAAAAAATTTTACTACGCGAGTTTGGCTAGTGACGTGAAAATTTGGCTCATATAATAAGGATTTCAAAATGGTATCGGGTGTTTTTTTAGAGTGATAGAACTTTCGACAGGGATAACTGTGATTTGACAGAAGGAAAAGCCATGTTGTTTTGACATTTCTGTTCAGTAAACACTGATAAATTAACATAGAAAACTCACGCCGCAACAGCGTTTACAAATTGTTGAAATTTATTTTCAAAATCAGTGTTCTATTCGCCAAACTTATAGAGCACTTCGTGAAATTTGTGGTTTACAGAATCGTCCATCAGAGCAGCTTATTCGTCGAACTATCGACAGATAGCAACAATAGCAAGACAAAGAACTGTATGTACGAAGAAATTATCGCTGCTCTAAGTCATAGTGTTAATGATGATCCAGATTTGTCTATTCGTCGACGTTCACAACAAGTTGGACTCTGTGCATCCACCACATGGAAAATTTTGAGTAAAGATCTTGGTGTACATCCATACAAGATCCAACTGGTCCAAGAACTAAAGCCACTTGAACATAATAAGCGTCGTTTGTTTGCTGATTGGGCACTAGAACAGCTTGAAGTTGATCCACTTTTTTACCGTAAAATTGTGTTTAGTAATGAAGCTCATTTCTGATGGAACGGCTATGTGAACAAGCAAAATTGCCGTATATGGAGTGAAAACAATCCTCAAGAAATTCTGCAGGTTCCATTGTATCCTGAAAAATGCACTGTATGGTGTGATTTACACGTTGGAGGCATCATCGGTCCATACTTCTTTTGATAGGCAAAAGACTGCGGTAAATTAACAGTGGTACTTTACAGATATAAACATCAACTAAAATTCAAATACAGAACGCTTATAATAAAAAAGACAGTATAGCCATATGATGTGTGTTATGAGATAACTGTCGAATTTCATGGCATTACCACCTTAATTGATTGAGGTATGGCATAACGAACGACAAAGCTTTTGATATTGATCCTTTACATTGAAATCCTTCTGAAATGAAGGTGTTACGAATAATCACTTGACCCATAACATATATAGTGGGCTTCACAAAACTTTACTCATCGGATCACGGAATCCTTCTACAATTTATCTAGATCTATGTTCGCAAAGTGATGAGCGAGGATTTAGTCACTGTCACGAACTATGACAGGTTAACCTCTGTTGATCATCGATAAGTACAAATCGGGTTCTACAAAACATTTTGTACTCTGATCTAACCTAGAATTGCTGCTAAATCACAGATGAAGTTGATTCGCCTATTTCGGTGAATAAAGATCATTGCATTCTTCGTTAGTAATCAGTTGAAATTGCCCGTTTGATACCGCCTTCCATTTTGCACAAACACAAGTAATACTAATAACGTAGTTCGTAATAGTACGGTATGACAAGCAAACAATAACAATCCGTTTTTGAATTCTAACCCTACATCAACCACCGGTATATATACATCCTTATTTTCCTTCTTTCTGTTTCTATGATGTAGCGGTCAAATTTTAGAAAGTGCGCCGTTGTCAGTTTGTTTTCTCAGCTGAACTGATCAACATGATCATCTACCTGAACTTTTTTTGTGAAACCCAAATTCGTTGATCCGTTTCGTCAAATTTCAAAAGAGTATCTGTTGATCCAGTGATCACCGAATCTTTATGAAACCCAACAATAGATTATAAAATTAAAGATTTTAATTTGATATCGGCATAAGCTCATCTTAGCATTAAGCAATGGGAACCTAGTATCGTCGCAAATTCTAGCGATGGCTAACAATTGGTGATGAAGTTTCGATATTAAAATGTTACTTAAACGTCGCACCGCCATGAAGAACTGACAATTATGACATATATTGCCATTTTTGAGGTTATAAGATAAGCTTTAATTTTTTTTATGATTCGACGGCCTCTGTCAAACTTGATATTATCAAGTAAAGACAACTTCGAAATACTAATATGCAAAATTTCTTTGAGAGCGAAAATTGAGAGAGAATTTGACAGTACAAATATACCTAAGATTTGTTATGCTGTTAAATGATGTGATCGCCATCTGAAACTCTCTAAAGCAAGCATCGCATTCGACTCAAACTCAAGTGAACACTCCAGAGTTTTAGACGTCTTAATTACGCTCCAGTAATTTGAAACTGTCGCCTCCACGTGGTAAAACTACGTATCACAACACAAAGACTTACGTATTTTCTCTATGCCGCCACATTAAACGTTCATTCATCCGTGACAACTTGACAGCCAGCGAGCGATAATAGGATAACATTTCCCGCGAGTGAAATACCACGGTTTATAACTGTATAACGCGACAGATTTACCTCAACGGCGAATTAGGGTGTGCTGGAGTGAAAAGGTTTATATACATATATATAGACGCCGAACAACACGACAACAACTCCAGACCGACAAAGGGGATAAAGTAGTTGTGTCGAGTTAACAGGATCAGACGGGAAACATTATATACCGCATGCGGGATCTCTTTCGCTACGTCGCTTTTGATGTAGGCAGAAGGACTTGATGATGTGCGTGTACCCTTTCTGCGGACTGAAGATGGGCGATATTGATAAAAATGGGGATATATTCGTGCCCTGTTAATAGGACGAGATTGAACGATATTGGATACTGTATTTAGAACCACTTGAAACTTATTCGTGCGCGAAAGGCTCAAAGAGTTATCTTGAAATTTAAATTCAAGCTAGTCTCTGCAAGGCTCCCCCCTGTCTCTGTACCTTAGCGTGGTAGGGGAGCTTGTCAAAACGAGTGTCCTAGTTTCATTTATGAAATGAAGGATATGGTTATGATGCCTAAAGTAGATGATTCGCAATCCAAACTTCCTTACTTTCTGTCTCATTTACATACCGTTCAATCATGTTGTCCTACTCCATCCATTTCCTTCCGCAAGACTTGGAATCGTACCTATGATTGACGACCAGAATCTGCGACCCTGCGATCGATTAGAGCTTTGTAATCCATACATGAGCGAAAACGATACCCTGCTGAATCTCAGCGTGGGTTTTCCAACTTTCGTCTACTTATCCGCTGAGGGATCTTAAATGGTTGCTAAAGGAAAAAGGTAGACTACGACGCTTCGACCGGGGTGAGACCTCGGAAGATTCGCTCTGCTCGCCTTCAAATTTGGCTTCATCTTTAGATCCTTAAGCTTCCGCTGCGGGGTCCTGTTTGGTCCGCTGGAGGAAAAAGGGAGACAACGACGTTTCGATCAGGCTTGGAGGTCCTGGAAGATTCGCTCTGCTTGCCCCCAACTCTGGCGCCACTTTTTGATCCTAAAGCCCATCCTCTTCGATGCTTCGGAGCCTCGCTTTTAGCAGTCGAACAGCAACAGCGGTCCTTCGTGCGGGGGATCCATGCTGGGAAGCTGTTTTTTGTGTGGTTTCGTTGCTTCAATCTTTCACAACCATAGAGACACTTTGCTCAAATGACTGAGTGTTGGGATCGACACGGCGATCCTTTTTTTGGTTGTGCTGACGCAAAGTTCTCTATAATCTTCCTTCAAAATTCCTTTCTTTCTCTTTCAGCTTCATATGCCGACATGTACAATTGTGAGTATGATCTCTACATATACAAGGATTCTATCACTTCTTCGTTGGAAGAAAATTTACGATCTTTTTTCAATTAGGAAATAGATGATAGTCGAACTACCAAATCAGGAGAAAAATGGGGCTTTTCGATCAATTGAAACTCTATATTACGATTTTTTTGCATGGCAAACCTGCGATTTGTGTGCAAGGACTTTGTTCTGAACGAACAAAACATATTTGGACAATTTTCCGCAGCCTTTTCCTCTCGTAGAGTGGTTATTAACGTAATCGTCCCTTAAGCAGAGTATTAACCATGATCGCTCCAAGGCAATCCCAAAAACTGGAGCAAGAAATTTTCATCAGATTTCGGAGCACGAACTTCTTAGGACTTGGAGAACCATTCCACTTGGCCTTGTCTCCATTCCACCGATTGCTGCTTCGTTAGGGTAATTGAATTTAGTGTTCTCAGATGATAAAATTATTACAGTTCAGCGATTGTGAACAAACGATCGTGTATAGTCGAATGATCGTTCTTCTTTCAATAGGGACCATTTGTGAGCATATCAAAAGCAAAAGTCCGCTTCGGTGATGGTTTGGAATATAATTGCACGAAATGGACGTTCTTCACTGGTTTTCACACCAGAAGGAGTAAAAGTTAACGCTCCAATCCATAGACGGTTAGTGTTAGAAGTTTTCTTGAAGCCTTGGGCAAGTAAACAATTCAAATCAGAACGCTGGGAGAGCAGGTATCACCAACTCACAGAGTTGGTGTCCATTGACCTCAAAACAATGCCTTCATTTAGCCAAGACAATGGCCTCCATGTTTCCCAAACTTAAACCTACATAGATTTCTGCATTTGGGTTATATGGAGAGCAAGGTGGACACAAAAAAATACTATGCAATGAATGCTTCTTCAAGCGAGAATGGGTCAAAATCCTACCAAGCGTTTAACGGGCATCATGTTATGATTTCTTTGAAAGATTGAAGAAAATAAATCACTTACATCGAAAATTAAGGACTCCATTCTGTTTGCCAGTCTATAAGTAATAAATATAAAAAACAATTTTGGAAAAATATTTATTCTTTTTTCATATTCACTACAATTGGAGACAAATTCCGTGTCTTACCCTGCAAATAAATATAATGAGCTCGAAGCACCTTTTTCACGAGGGACAAGTTATATATTCGTTCCATTATAAATAATATAAGGAATATAGCCAGATTTCGCAACAAATCGACATCCGATCTTGCCAATAATCCCTCTCGCTCTCGAAAAACGCAACGTATCTCGCGCCCTCTATCGGGACCGGCATCTAGCTCGTTACTCGCAGGTAATCAGCCGTGAAATTATCAGACTAGGAAATTACACGTTCCGTACGCAGACCGTAATAGATATTATGTTAATGTTATATCTACAACGTCATTAACGAAGTTACGACCGTGTCTGGTAGTTGCCGAACGCGACGGTAATAAAGATAGATTTGCCAATTAAAATCCGTGGGGCGATCTGGAGAACGCAGATAAAACTATTACGTATGCATGTGATAGTGACGACCTCCGAGGCAATTATGTGTAGAAAGTGTTGCCTACAGTTGTGCTGAAGGGCTAAAAACGCAACTGGAACTATTACAATTTATATATTCTTCAAACCTTTTTAATATATAATATAAAGAAGGGGCTGAAAGGCTAAAAAATGATTATGTAGGTCATAGATGTAGAAAGATCCCTATTATTTAAATCTCTCATACATTTCTTTCGGACAGCATAGTCCTTACTAACAGAGGGAGAAATAGAAGTGAATTTAACCACGAACTTATCATCTCTATCGTTAACGATATACTTATAACTTGAATTTTGAAACATTTGGATAGAATGACAGTTCTGAGATTTTTTTTTATAAAACAACATGTTTTTGAATTTTTCTCATGCTTTTTTTCATGGAAACTATGATCAATTAGAACAAATATAATAATATAATACAAATATATACCCGTATCGGTTAGCGAGCATCAATTTGATGCTACATCCACCGTAAAGCCCTGCCTTCACTTCACTTCGGACATAACTGAATTCCTTAAATAGTAAAATCTTCAAAGATGATTCTAAAAATCTAAGAGCTTGAAATCATTAAATCAACAACAGTTTCCAACAGAATCTGATTACGACTATCGGAAACTCAACTCCTACCCAACCTTTTCCGAAACCACCCTGTACATCCCCAAAATCCTCGGAATATTTCATTTTCGACGTCAATCCGAATATAATTTATCATCCCTGAAGTCCGCCAACGATCTCACTTTCCCTAATTGAAAAAATCCCCCGAACGGTATCTCTTAATTTCGGCCTAACGGAAATGCGATTTATGATCGCTTTGTCGGGGAAAAAGCTGAAAGTATCGAAGTTAAACGGCCGCGATAACTTCGCCTCGAATTTTCCGGAACAAGTTATTATTCTTCATTAGGTGTTTGCGAGGAAAATTAATTTTCGGATTAAGCATCGAGCGTATCAAACCGAAACAACGGTCCGGTTCGCCTTGGGAAAGGCGAATAAGATTGATGACTTTCCTCCACTGAAATAAAGGACTTTCTGGATTGAACTGAAGAGGAATTATGACAACTTTTCCGCAAGGGTTCTCGACATCGAACGAAAAAGCTTCTTTCTGCATCCTATATAAACAAAAAATACACGTTAAGGCAAGAAAGTTCACTCGAGGGAATTATGAAAATTTCTTTTGTCACTTAGTAAGCACAGCTGTCTTCTATAATCACGCGGAATTTGAACGTCATATCATTTAGTTTGTTCACAATACTGACAATTTTGTGAATTCATCTCAAATGTGATTGTGATGGACAGGAATGTTGAACAAGAAATTTATCTTAAATTTCACATTGCAAATGGAATTTCGTGTAAAGAAGAACTGAAAATGTTACATACAGTTTACGGTGAAGTGACTTCATCAAAAACACTTGCGTATAAGTAGGAAAAGACACCCCAACGTGGATCAACAGTGATGTTGATAGTTCTTTTCGTTTGCCGCGGTGTTGCGCACTCCAAATTATGCCAGAAGATGAGACACTAAATGAAGAACATTATTGCAAATTCTTCTGAGCAAAAAGAAAAGTAATAAAATGAAGGTATGTCTTGGGAATTTTTAGAATTTATTCAAAAAGGTTCAATCTGTCTGATCGTTAAGTAAAATGTGTATTTTATGATGCCGGTTTATTTCTAGCGGAAATGAAGTTTTACTTTGAATCATATATCGGGTGTTTTTTTTTTAGAGTGATAGAAATTTCGATAGGGATAACTGTGATTTGACAGAAGGTAGAAGCCATGTTGTTTTGACATTTCTGTTCAGTAAGCATTGATAAATTATCATGGAAAAACTCACGCCGCAACAAGGTTTACAAATTGTTGAAATTTATTTTCAAAATCAGTGTTCTATTCGCCAAACTTATAGAGCACTTCGTGAAATTTATGGTTTACATAATCGTCTATCAGAGCAGCTTATTCATCGATCTATCGATAGACTTCGGACAACATTTTCTCTCCTCGATGCCACAACAAGACAAAGAACTGTACGTACAGAAGAAAATATCGCTGCTGTAAGTCATAGTGTTAATGATGATCCAGATTTGTCTATTCATCGACGTTCACAACAAATTGGACTCTGTGCATCCACCACATGGAAAATTTTGCGTAAAGATCTTGGTCTACACCCAAACAAGATCCAACTGGTTCAAGAACTAAAGCCACTTGACTATAATGAGCGTCGGTTGTTTGCTGATTGGGCCCTAGAACAGCTTGAAGTTGATCCACTTTTTTATCGTAAAATTGTGTCAAGTGATAAAGCTCATTTCTGGTTGAACGGCTGTGTAACCAAGCAAAATTGCTGCATATGAAGTGAAAACACTCCTCAAGAAGTTTTGCAGGTTCCATTGCATCCTGAAAAATGCACTGTATGGTGTGCTTTACACGCTGGAGGCATCTTCGGTCCATATTTCTTTAAAAACAATGCTGGAGCTAATGTTACTGTGAATGGTGCTCGTTGCAGATCGATGATCAATGATTATTTGTTTCAAAATTTGAATGGTATCGACCCAGAAGTGTTCTGGTTCCAACAAGATGGTGCTACACCTCATGCTGCTACCGTAACAATTGATTTATCGAAAAAAATATTTGGCGATAACATTATTTCGAGAAATGCTCCAATTAATTGGCCTCCAAGATCATGCGACATATCTCCACTGGATTATTTTCTCTGGGGTCATTGCTTTATGCTGATAAACCAGAAACAATAGACGCTTTGGAAGCCAACAAAACTCGTGTTATTGATGAAATAAGGCCTGAATTACTCGAAAAAGTGGTCCAAAATTGGTTTGGTCGAAAGCGGTTCCTCAGAGCTAGTCGTGGTGGACATATATCGGAAATTATTTTTAAAACATAAACGTCATAAAATCATCTTTCAAATAAAAAAAAAATTGAATTCAATCTTAATTTAAATGTGTTTTAATTCAATTTAAAGTTCTATCACTAAAAAAAACAACCGATACGATGAATTTCTTTCAAGTAAAGACCGAAACAATTAAGAACTAAAAACTGTACTAAACAAAATATTATATCATGAGTTCATCCCCACCTGAATGTTAACGATTAAAACAAACAGATGTCATTGCCATCTCTACAAACGTGACGTCATCGATATAATTAATCAACAATTATTTCCTATTCATATTCCCTCGGTGACGCTAATAACAGTTAAATAATGTTACCGCAGAGTTACTTGTTCGTGTGTCGTATGAATTTATGACGTGATAAGTACGTGCTTTCCCTTTCTGCAGATATGAACGTGCTGGGATGCGGTACAGAAAGGATATCACCTTTGGGACATTCAACACTTCCGGCTTAGCACCTCCTTGTCCCTCTGGCAGTTTGGCTGTCGATCTGAGCAATGAGCTCTGGAATTTCCTGGCACCGTTTATTTGTTTCGAGATCGTCGAGAAGTAAAGCTGATAATCTTAAATATCTTTGTGACGGAACGAAAGAAATCCGATTCGAGGTACCAATTGGGAAAGAACTTCTAGCACTTGAAAAAAATAAATTTGGGGCTGTGGTATTTGGAAACCTTTCGACTTCTCCTAGTATTTGGAAAACCTGGTCCTGATATCAAAATAAATGGTGATACATGTAGAGTTTGCATTTTGAAAAAGTGTCTGAAAGTTTGACAACACTTCGTTTCTGATTTCTGGGGAGGGTCAAATTTTCGTTGGGACACCCTGTATAGAATTACCACTCATTAAACAGCACTAGAAGGAATAAAAGAATCCATAGAAACTATAGAATATTAATCAGAAATATTCAATAAATACTTGAAGGAGACAAACGTTTGTTTCGTGTGAATGTATTATGAAAACAAACATCCTCTCCCATGCTAAACATAACCTCATGAATTTCTTCGAAAATAACTCTCTTTAAAAAAGTTCCTTTAAATAATTCCAAAAACATGCAGCACATCTTCAAGAAGGCCATTTGGAATTACCACGTCGATATCTCTTCAGTCCAACTTAGTATCCAAAAAATAAAAATAATTAATGAATATATATATTACCCCACTAACACGTGTTATTCAGTGAACAAATATAGAAACTGTAGTGATTTTAAATATTAAACCATACGTATTTCATATTCGTTCATAGAAATTACACAAAGTTAGTAAAGTATTTTTATGGACTCAGATCCAAATGATACCATATATATGAGTGGAAATCAATATATAATTATTATATAGAAAATAAAATAATAAAAAGGGGATTTTTACAATATCTTAAATCAATCTGTTTGATATTTAAGTTATTCTAAATCCTTCTACCAAGTAAAAATCCCCTTTTTATTATTTTATTTTATATGAAACGTTTTAACGTATAAACAAGTAACAATCATTTATCGCTACGATTTGACTCGGTTTGCATTGGCATCGAAATAGTTGTATAGAACTAGTTAGTTCTTTGGTCGACAATTGTTTCTATTCGACTAGATAATAGTGGCAGTAAAACAAAGTCCTCGAGGGTTCTTGAGTGAATTCATTAAACTTTATTGCAGTTTTATGTACTTGTGGCTCGTTAAAAGCAGATAATACTCGTGAAAAGGCCTTGCTTGTACAGAACTCGAAAAAAATACAAGGAAGTTGTTCCCTCGACAGATGAGAAATATTGTTTTGGAAAAAAATTAATGCATTGCTAACGGTTTTAAAGAGAGAACTGTCCAAAAGTTAACAATTCATCGAAAGCTTAATCGTTAGAATGTATCTATCGTCTTAACTGTTTCGATTCATTGGAACAGTTCATTTGTCAAGCACATCATGCATGTTTCCATGCGTTACAGCCCTTTTATCAGCCGGTCAAGCATTAAAAAGAAAACAAAAAAAGGCTCTTATTGAGCTGATCTTGAATGATATATTTATTCCATCCTGTATGGTCTAGACAAGAGAACCTGAGATGAGAAAAGTTGAAAGAAATCACTTATCTTTTTCGGTCTATCTCAATTTTTTTCTTTTCGTGGATGCAAAAGTCACTAACAACTATAAGCTGTATGCAAAAAACAATAGAGGTATAATATTTTTGCAAATATATAATAGGAAATATTGGTTTGTTCGGAAAGTAATTTCTTTTCTTTTTTTTTTTTAATTAAAGACAATTATCGTATAATGAATAAATATTTTATTAAATTATATATTGGCCATTCTGGTCCAACACCTTTTTGGTAGAAGCATGATTGCACGCTCACAAAATTTTTGGTCTTTGCTGGCAAAAAACTGATCCAGGTTATTTTTGACATCTTCATTTGAAGCAAAGGTTTTACCGTCCAAAAAATTTTGCAATGACCGAAACAAATGATAATCCGAAGACGCCAAATCTGGAGTATATGGTGGGTATGATATTGCATCCCATTCAAGCTGTAAAAGCTTTTGACAAGTGAATAAACTTGTATGAGGTCTCGCATCATCTTGGTAGAACACTACATCTTTGCTGTTGATTAATTCTGGCCTTTTTTGTTGAAGTGCATCATTCAGTTTGTCGAGCTGATGACACTAGACCGTATTAATTTTTGTTATCTGGTAAAACCCCAACAAAAAAAAAACCATTCCTCCAAAATCCCACCATCATACTTTTTGGATGAATATTGCCTTTCGAAATGCTTTGAGTCGGTTCATCTTTTTTGCTACATTTTCTCTTGCATTTGACATTGTTACATCCAACCCATTTTTCGTCCCCAGTAATGATGCGCTTCAAAAATGGATCATTTTTGTGACGTTTGAGAAGCGAATCGCAGACGTCAACGCGACGACACAAATTTCTCTCCGTGAGAACATGGGGAACCCATATATCGAATTTCGAGGTTAAACCCAGGACTTTCAAATGGTCATAAACAATTGAATTTGATAAATATAACCTCACTGATCTCAAGTGTTGTTATTCGCCGATTTGCATCAACTAATACCTTTATCATGCCTTTATTAGCTTCAACCGGCATTCCGGAACGTGGTGCATCTTTGACATCAAAATGGCCGGATCGAAATTTTGCAAAACAGTTCTGGCACTGGCGTACTTTTAAGACATCTCCCCCATACACATCGGTTAGTTTTTTTCTGGCTTAAACAGCATTTTCACCTTTTCTACAATAATAAAGCGAAATATGACGAAGATGCTACTTATTGCACTCCATATTAAAAAGAGCACCGACCAAAAACTACTGCGTAAAATTAATTGAACTTTTCCACACAAGAGACTTGCTATGTCAGCTCTCAAAACATAAAATGGTTATGCGGCTTAAGTTGGGTTCGAAAAAATACAATTAAATCCTCTGTCGGGAAAGAACGAAATTACTTTTCGAACAACCTTATATAATAGTTAAATAAGAAAAAATATTGAACAGATTCGTAACTAATGTTGGGATGATATCCTGTATGATTCAATCTAAATTCTCTAAACATTGCTTAATTAGTTTCCTGATATCCCGTTTAAAAATCTATCATACTGAAATGGATAGTGATGAAATATTCGAATGCTTTGGGAATAGTGATTACTAATAATTCTGGGAATGATTATTTGAGAACAAAATTTTCATTCGAGAAACGACTGCACACCCTTTGGCGTAGCTTTGGGTTTAGATCTTTTCGCGATTTGGCATGTTCGGAGAGTTATTCAGAGCAGAGAAAAGAAATCTCATTTGGAATATGAAGAAAGAAGAGAACATACGGTAATTGGACTTTTTTAAAAAACAACTAATTCGTTATTAATTAGTAAAGCACAAATTTTATCTATTTGTATATTTATTCAGTTCTTCAATTTCATTTTGGCATTCTATGTAAGCCATAGACGATTGTTTGGGGCTCAATCTTATGAATGGCATCTTCGATTTAGTGTTTGGAGGCATCACGTGAATTCTATCAGTTAGTGTATTGGTATGTGAGCATAGCTCTTTCACCAATTGACATTAGCAGACTCTACAATCTGCCACTAGAAGCAGTGAGTGTGATAAGGGTTACGCCTTATCATCGCGCATGTCTACAACCACTCCGAAGAGCTAAACCCAACAGCTTCCAGTTTTGGGCGTCAGTTCGAAAACCAACTGGTAGCAGCGAAGCACTATCCAACCTCTACTGGCTCTGCATGGTCAGTACACGAGTACACGCAATTCACACGCCGAAGGGGCTTCTCATCCAACCACCCGAACGCAGTCTCATGAACCAATATAGTCTCAAGATTGATGCCTCAATTAATCCTGGTACGAGCACCATCAATCCGGCCTGTACATCAGGACCCACAAACCCTTGTGAAGTCTTTCAATTGATCCGAGCTTCAAGCATCAACGGTCTAGCCGTATCGTCGAGATCCACAAACTCCAGAAACGTCTCGCAATTGATCCTGGTTTAGGAAGAGGTGTTTGGAGGCATCAATCATTTCTGAATGGTTAGCGTAACACTTTTCTTCAGCGGATTCCCACCAAATATAGTCCTCCGAGTAAATGAGGTTCATCGCTAGATGTTTTTTCTGAAAAAAGGCTCATCTTCCGCCATACGAACATTAGCCCATCGAGCGAAGTGGAAATGGAATGCAAGTTTCGTTAATGTCAAATAATAAACTGACTTTCTGTCAAAATACGAATGACGAAGTGTTGCCAGCCTCGAAATAATCACTTCATTGAAATGCTCATGCTTTAGTAGACAAGGCAGGTTTCGTATCATATTTCCAGCACTCTTATTCATATAAATGTTTGTACCCAATTCAAGATCTCGATTAGAAAATAATATAAGCCCCAACACTGCATCTTGGGGTACTCCGTCATACATCGAATTGACCTCTATCAACCAAAAATTTCCTCACCTATATATCATTAATATAACCACCTTTATAATCGAATGAAGTCAAAGTTCGAACCTCCATCGTATTCCTTCTTCGGTGCGCTACCGTGGCCTTTTTAGGGGAAACAAGACACCTCGGCTTCTCTAATTGCGGGACCACATCGTCGTCGGTCCGAATTCCTACGATCAAAACCCCCGATAACCGTCAGAGAGCGCTCTCTCATAACGGGTTCATTTCAATTTGAGACGCTAATTCGACTTCCGACCCACCGCCCAGATGGAATTTTAAACATGCAAATGTTACGGGATCCGAAGGGGTCGCGGAGGGGGTACGGGGACGCGGATCGATACCCCTCGCCAGATTCGGGACGTACGTTCCACGTCGACGTCCCGAAAGTCGAGTGCTTCTCGGGGATTTGAATAAAATTCATTCGTTGTTCGTTCTGGCAATATGTCAGCTTGACACGGCGAATGGAGAGCTAAAAGGAACATCTGTTAAACTTTTCTTGCTTCCGAGGACGAATTGCCGGGCTACATTATCACTGAAGCAACATGGTGGATTTTTCTGGTGGAAAGAGGAAAATAAAGGATATAATAGCGAGCAGATATGTCTACTACGATGCCAGAGATTTAAAGTTCGAGTTTTGCTCGCTATGGATGTGTTTCACCTGCCAGTTGGAAGATACAAAGGTTATTTGTTGAATAACTAATACTAAGTGTATAAGAAAAATGAGATGAATTATTAAAGCGAAATTATAGTTTCGCTTTGGTATTTGTTAACATTGCCAAAAATAGTTTATTCGGAATACTATTTCTTTTGGAGTTCAAGAACAATTATGTGATAGTGGGTCTTGAAAAGCAGTTCTACTCAAGTTGAAATGTTTGTCAATACCACATTTCAACTATTCCTAATGAGATGTACTTCTCTGCGCGACATTTCGAAACTTCACTCCATACTTGTTTGATTTGTCTTTTCAATCTTTCTTTTTGACATATTTGACCAGTCAAATCTTTGTTTTGTGTTTGTTATACCACTTGATAAAAAAAATTATAATGGAAAAGTCAGAAGACATCACACCCAGAAAAAAGCTGATATAAAATCTTTGGTATCAAATACAGATTACTCCAACAGAAAAATAACAAACATTAGTAAAGTTTGGAGAGCAACAGTAGTCCGAATAAAGAAAAAACGGACGACGCAAAGGAAAACGTGGTCGAAAAAAAATTACAACACCAAGAGATGAGCAAAAAATACGTTATATTGTCATGGCAAACAGAAAACAGTCTCGCAGGAAACTGACAAGAATCATGCAAGAGGCAGGGGTGAACATTTCACCAAGGACAGCTCAAAGACGAATTAAGGATTTGGGGTTCTCGGCATATCGACCTGCAAACAAACCTCTTCTCACCCCAGCCATGATGAAAAAAAGACTCCAATGGGCCAAATATCACAAGGACTGGACAGGTGATGATTGGAAACAATTGATTCACAAATATGATAAATAAACGGTTAATCAATAAGATTCCTTAAAAATCCAGGTCTGCTTTTAGGATTAATCAACAGTACAAATTCTCATGAACAGATCTGATGCAATAACTGAGATTAATTTCTCCAACGACAGCTTCATCGAAAGGAACTATTGGTAACACATAAGTATCATCCTATGAGGCATAAATAATTAAATGACAGAAAGTTCCATCGCTTGAATGATTTATATATTTTGAGTCCTTCTATATATTAATGCAAGCCTCAGTAATCGATTTTCACAACCTTAACTTGATGCCAATTTCTTATCCCTCATTTGCAATGCCAGAAAAAGATAGCAATCACTTGGTGCCAGGTGTTAACTGTATGGTGGATGCATTTAAACTTCCCAACCAAGCTCCCGGAGTTTCTGGCGAGTCATTACAGACGTGTGTGGCCTAGCATTGTCCTGTTCCTCTTCTGTTGGTCAATTCTGGCCAGTTTTGGTCAATCGCTAGCTTCAAACGGTCCAGTTGATGACTAGAGATACGAATTTAGTGTTAGGCCATATGGAAGCAGCTCATAACAAAACTATTTCTTTCCAGTCCCACCAAATGCACAGTAGAACTTTCCTGGCCGTTAGTCCTGGTTTGGTCACCACAATGTCGAATGTTTGTACTCTTTATTGAATACTAGTAGGTAGTTGATCGATATAAGGAAATATAATCATACATACTTAAATATGTACCCAAGTAAAACATCTATTACGTGTATGCATCTACCAGAACATCCTGCTTAAGAACCACATTTACATACAATTTTATTCTCGGAGTACATTTGTCTTAATATATCGATTTCAAGAAGATGTGGTGGTACTTTTAAATGTCTTATTCGTAAACAAAGCTTCAAGTTTGTAATGTTCATTGTTTTATACGCTATTACAAACATTAATACACGATTTGCATCTACTAACGCCTGTCCTATTAAAGATTGCTAGTACACTCAGAATAGCAATCCCATTTGTACCCGCCATTTTTTTTTCGATTGCAAATTATAACACTCGCAGGATTTTGCGATGGTTGTCTTGACAAGCACTTTAAGAAAGAGCGCAGAGCGCTGTTGTCATGATGACGTTCGAAGAGTTTCACAATGGTCGTTAAAAAAAGAATCATAGGGAAATCTTCGTCAATAAATAGACCGTTTGCAGCTCGGCGTACGTGCACATTTGGAAATTATGTCAAGATTAACTCCTCTAAAAGTTACCATTGTCACATAATGATCCTTCAGAAATTTCTTCAATTTCATTCAATCCACGACGTTCCAATGGGGGATACGCATCAATCCTAATCCTGCCCGATATTCCCACGATATTGCAGTGAGGAAACGGACTCGTAGAAATTTCGCAGGTATTACACTCAACTTCTCCATCAGTCAGTCGGGATCTGTCGAACCACTGGACGATAAGCCGATTTAGCGGCGATATACAGTTTATACACACTTGGATCCTCATCGGTCGCTTTCGTGCAACTTGTACACTTTACCTAATCGGCCAGAACAAGAGGCGGCGAGTGGCTCTACGTGTACGTTGAACCTGTTCGGCAGCGCCCGCGGTAACGGAACGGCGAAAGAGGGAACTAATTCATCGATAGTAACTAATCGACTGAAGATACGGCCGTTTTGAGAGCTCGCATTTAAAAACGCCTACGCAAGATCTTCGTCGAGCAAGAGGCGAGACAGCGAGAAAGATACTTTTATTTAGAGAACGATCTGAACCTACGTCCACGCCAGAGCAACACGAAATGCCTTTGTGCTCGCCTGTATTTGTTTTCATTGATAGAAACAAGATATATTCAAAGCGAAGCGATTTGCTTTCGTAAAAATAGAACACTTTGTTTCATAATGGCAATAATAGTCTTCTATACACATTTCCCTTTTTAATGTTTGACGCTTTCTATTAAAACACAAGGAACATCACAACAGAGTGTATTTGTTTGAATTTCCTCGTGACACCAACCAGCAACTCGATAAAATGATTGAAAGAGAGATTGTTATCCTAAACTTACGTCTTATAGTCTTGTGATTCGACGCCTGAGCCTCAAGCATAAAGCGACAACAGCCTGAGAGGGCGTGTTTGTTTAGTTGATCTATCTTTCTTTATCGTTTTCAATCTCAATAGTTTTTTTTTACCCAGACTACACTTCAAGAATGTTTCCAATCTCTTTTATTTTTTCCTTGTCTTGCTAGTTATTCGTGGAACTATAAAAGCTACTCTGGACTTGTCCTTACTACCTCTTCTTTCTCTCTAATCCTAAATGTCTAGGAATTCAGACCAGGATGACGTCCTGATTGTTCTCCCATTCCATCTCATAATTTTCCTGATTTTGACTGATTGCGTCATTAGGTCACATTTGCGTTTTACAACGAATTTATACGTATCTTTCCTTGAATTTCAGTTTAAAGATCTCTCATATGCAAGGTGGAACAGTGAAGACAGACCTTTTTCAGAAATTCCTGGAATTGTCAATTTTTATGTTGAAAGATTTATTTATATTTTCCGGTACCTCAGTTCATAGCATTTACGACACTCAATGGTGAAAAACAACATCTGACAAGTCAGATCAGCAACGAACCGCTGAAGCCATTCTTGGAAGTTGACCGCCACTCTCTCCAGCATCACTCTGTCGATTGCGGTGGTTTCAACACGAAATACAGTATTTAAATCTTACAGAATTCGAGATTTATACGCGTATACACGCGCCTTCAGGTGTCTCCACAAGAAATAATCGCATTTAACAGGTCGAGAGGTCGAAGAAGTAGCCAAGAGTAATCAAAGATAAATGTAAACCGATCATGTTTCTGCAAAATTGAAGCAGTAGATTGAAGCTAAGTTTATAAGTCTCAATTATATGCGAGATATAACAAAACATCAAAATGAACCAACACCTTTAGCCAAACCTTATCCTTCTTTATCTTTAAGTTATGCCGCTAGAATTAAAAATATGAACATTATATTTTGGTTTGAACCAGTAACCTCTTCAAGTGATCAGTAGGCCGATAAACGTTCCCTTGATCACGAAAAAACTATAGATTTTTGCAGTCTACAGGCATTATTTTAGTTACTGGTACCAAATACAACATCGCTTCAAGTAATTGCAATATACAATAATAATCCACATCATTAAATAGTAAGAGATTTTAGCGAATAAACAAATAACTTCCGCTAGGATTAAAAATATGAACATTATATTTTGGTTTGAACCAGTAACCTCTACAAGTGATCAGTAGGTCGATAAACGTTCCCTTGATCACAAAAAAACTATAGATTTTTGCAGTCTACAGGCATATTTTAGTTACTGGTACCAAATACAACATCGCTTCAAGTAATTGCAATATACAATAAAAATCCACATCAGTAGTAAGAGATTTTAGCGAATAAACAAATCACTTCTGAAGCGAAAACCAATTGAGCAAACTCCTACAACAAACAGACTTTCGGAATTAAAAATGAAAAGCAATTACTGATTTCGTCAGTTTCTAACGCCCACCTGACTGAAACCACACAATACCTGCGGTAAAAACCCGTCATTATCTCATTACACGGTGCATTCAACAATGACCGGCCTACTACGACCGAGGTAAAATGCGCCCATGCCACCCACAGTCCGATGGAACAAGGGTTCGGATCCCATCGGAACGCGGTAGCCGTACCATAAATATTCATGGCTAGATTCAACCGTAAACCGAAACCATCAACCTTTCATCCTTGAAAGGGACTACCCTCTAAAATCGGAAAATTCAAAGAGATATAAAAACAGAAGGTAAAGTTTTCGAATGCCCAGATTTCAACTGCAAAGGAATATTGTTACATCGCATGAACAAAATATGTACAAAAGAAGATGACGCCAGAAATGGAGAACATGAAAAAAACAGTTTGTTGAAGTGTATTCGCTTAGTTTCGGCTTTAGACGTTCAAGGTATGACTTCTTGCAGTCTTTGTATATGGGTGTTAAAGTGAGAAGACATGGCAGAACGATTTAGAATATTAAAATGTAGATGAATCGGATTTTTTTATACATCATAAAGTTAATTGTGAGAGATTACTCCTTTCTCTAAATTAGTCAAATTTCCATTGTGGAGAAATCTTCGTATCTTAGTGCAATCTCTTCTTATCGCAGCACCTTGGAGTGCTGCTCCCACAGACGTATTAAAAGAGACCTAATTATTTACGTCTTCTACTGAGGAAAACATTATATTGCTCATGATTCAACTGGTCCAATATAAATACTACTAAGTCCTGTGTTATCAAACTACTCATTTGAGAATATGTTTTCTTCTAAAACCGTCGTTAGCATTCAAGTCTCACAATATTATGAATCCTACAAACCCCTGCTTTATTTATTTTCACATTGATGTCTTAATATTAATCATCATCATCATCAAATAAAGTTAGTTATCCACTGATCAATAAAAAAACATTTTTCTCCTATGATACCTTGTACAGTATAGAAGGTGGCAACCCTGCGAACTAAGTGAACCAATCACATGAGTTTATATCCCTCTCATAGACCATGTTGTCAAGGACGGTTCACCTTTTCTTTCTTCAAATATCAGTACATACATTCCCGAGTATGAATATTTAATTGGAATATTGAGCTATTTAGGGTAAATTTGGTTATAATTTATGGTTCGTCAGAATTCCCATCCTCATTTATCCTACTACAGGTAAGAAACACTTATAATACGCACGTGGTATTATGAAATTGAAGAATATTGAATTTCTTACAACGTCAGCGCAGAACTAACATATCTGTTCATCCTTGTCGCAATCGTTAGTTCTGTTATATGAGTCTTTATCCAAACAATCGGAAACAATCTGTTGTCCTCACAACAAATAAGATTTCAACAGAGGGATTCTTCGTCTCCTTAGGATAAGTCTATGGCTGCTTCAGAGTCAAAAACAATCTTCCGTTTTATGCGCTTTCTGATTTTTTTCCATTTGTAAACACAAATTTTCGTCTGTACACGTGAAATAACAAATTCCCGGAGTTTCTCCACGTAATGCGGGCAGTTCAGCTTATTTTGATGGGTAAATATTTGCGATCATAAATCATACGGAAACTTTATTTGCCGGTTAACAAATCAAACAAAGTAGAGTTGGTATCGAGCCAAAATCTCTATTGAAATATGAGGACCGATCGTGATTTAGGTCAATGCCAGATAACGCACAATTGTATCGGACAAGTGGCGACTGTTTATGTCAAGTCGTGATTTAAGGCACACATCGGCTAACGATCAACTTGGGTCAAGATAAATTTATCCGATTAAGCTAAATTATTTCAACACTGCTTCCTCTACTCATGAATCCAAAGTCAGATGTGCCAGTAATTGGCTCATCCTCATATTATGTTAGTAATAACAGACGGTAGTACTCGATATGGGTACTTTAGGTGCTTTAACTTCAATTTTTGATATTTATAATCGTCCGGATAAAAGAACAGTTGAACGATTAGTGAAGAAGTTTGAAACAAATTTTACACTTCATAATGTTACAGTACCAGTGATACAAAGAAATGCAAGAAGTTAAGAGGATATTGCTGCCGTACGTGTTCGTGAAGACCAAAATTTATCCATTTCTCGACGTTCACAAGAACTGGGCATCTCGCAGACGTCTTTGTGGCGAATTTTACGGAAAAACCTTAGTTTGCATCCATACAAAATTGTTTTAACCCAAAAACACAAACCAACGATCATTTAAAGCACCGTGTATTCAGTAATTGGTGTTTAGAAAAAATCGGAACCGATAAATTATCCGCCTCGTTCCTGCGATTTGACTCCATTGGACTTCTTTCTTTGGGGTTCATTTGTTTACATCTATCATCCAGCAAATTTAGATGATTTACACATCAGAACGAATAATTGCTAACATACCTGATTTGTGTGAGTCATGGAAAATTGGGTTACCTACGTATCGCATAATTATAACATTTTTATCGGTAAACCGTAAAACTTTCAAAAATGTTACGTCTGTTGTTGTCTATGGTTCACTAAGAAAACGCTTTCAAGTGTATGAATGACACAAAAAAATTGTAAGTGGCCTTACAGCAGTAGAATATTTGAGTCATTCCGGCAGACCGCGAACAAGTTCTTCTGACACGAACACACGTGCTATTCGTTGTTTGAAGCTGACAGGCAACTTGCAGTACACGAAATTACGAATGAAGTAGTCATTTCTAATGAGTTGGATTATCGAGAAGTGTCGGCAAGATGGATTCCTCGCCTAATACCGGAAAAAGTCACATCTTGCTGTGTGTGAAAGGTTTCTAACGCTTCATCGTGAAGAGGCTGATGATCTTTTAGGTCACATTGTCACCTGTGATGAGACATGGGTGCATCTTCTGAACAATAAGAAGGCTATCTCGAATTTTGGGAATTCATGAAAAATTCGTAAATAGTTGAACATTCATCATTTTCTCACGATAGACATCGTAAGGTCAGCGATTAACATAATGAATAATTTATTCATTATTTAATAATTATTTCTTGAATATTTAACTGGTCGTCTCGTTACAGTGATTACGTTTGTGCAAGTAATTCCTGATTAACTCATATGCATAAGTGAATATAAATATGCTTGTCTGGTTACAGAGTCATCACATTCAGTTATTTTCATCAAAGTCATGTTTGGTAAATAGAAATACTTCAAGATGTTGTTGGAAATCGGACAAAATCAACCATATTGTACATTTTTTACCTTTTTCGGTAGCATCTTTAACATCAAAAATACCTGATCGGAAACAACGAAACCGAAATTGCACGTAATCAGCTGTTACAGTATCGGGACCATAAACACCATTCACGAATTCAGCCGCCTGCTTGCATTTTCGCCTTCATCAAGGAAAAACTGTAAAATGTAACGAATTTTATCTTTGTTGACTTCCATTTTTAACACCCTGTAACTCACAACTGAATGGACCGAACGAAAAGCAGAAAAAGAATTTTTTTAGTGCGAAATGTCACCTTGACAAGCAGCATAAATCAGAAATAACCTAATATAAAGGGTGTTTCAATAAGAGCCCAAGAATTCAATTGCGCGCCATGTTTGACAGTCATAATGTCACAAGATTATCACGTGACAGGTCGTTGACAGATGGAAGTTAGTAAACATGGAGCATTACACGGTAGAACAACGCGTCCTGATTGTCAAAAATTATTATCAAAATGGTGAAAGTTTAATTGCCACTATTCGTAAAGAGCGTCCAATGTTCGTTCGAAATAATGTGCCTGCCTAATTCATCTACTGTGAAAAGAATAATCAGAAAATTCGAAAGTATTACTTCGGTTAGTGATGTGAAACATACGATACGAGCTCGTAGAGGTCGTTCAGAACAAAACATCACGGCAGTTCGCGAAACTATGACAGAAAAGCCAGAGACGTCAATTCGCCATCGGGCACAATAATTGCGACATTTCAACAGGCACTCTTCAGCGAATTCTCACTGAATATTTACAGCTGCATGCCTACAATATCCAACTGACTCAACAACTTCTGCCAGTAAACCATAAACATCGAAGAGAATTCACCAATTGGATCCTTGAGCAATCTGCTGATTTTGCAAACAAAATCATTTTCAGTGATGAGGCGATTTAACCCCTTTAGACTTCTGGCTGTGGGGTTATCTGAAGTCAGAGGTTTATGCCAATAAGCCTGCAACCATCGAAACCTTGAAAGCCCAAATTAGATGCTTTATCAATGAAAAATTCATCAAACAGATACCCTTATGCTAGCAAAGCCGTGGCGGTCATTTACAAGATATTTCGTTTCATACCTAATTTCCAAATGTAATTTTCTAAATCAATAATTTTTGCTGCATAAAACCATGTTTTATTGAAGACTGAAATCCTGCCTTCTTAATGAAACACCCTTTGAAATCGTTGAGATACAATTTGGTTTATTCAGTTCGAAAATGTAGTAAACAATACAAAACTCGAGTCATTGTATATTCAGTAAAAAAAATAATAGAAAACTAAGTAATAAATATAATAAAGTTTATTCATATAAGCATAAAATATAAATATAAATGTAAACACATAATGACAAATGTATGTATGAAAACAAAGATAATAATCCATAAGTAACTTAATACTTGTTTCGAGACAACATGAATATTGCAGATGACTACCAAATATCAACTAAGAATAAAATACATCAATTTCAAATTTTGAAACAAATAATCATTGATTATCGATCTGTAACTAGCACCACTCACTGTAACATTAGCTGCAGCATCGTTTCTGAAGAAATATGGACCGATGATGCCTCCAGCGTGTAAAGCACAACATACAGTGCATTTTTCAGGATGCAATGGAACCTGCAAAACTTCTTGAGGATTGTTTTTACTCCATATACGGCAATTTTGCTTGTTTACATAGCCGTTCAACCGGAAATGAGCTTCATCACTAAACCCAATTTTACGATAAAAATTGGATCAACTTCAAGCTGTTCTAGGGCCCAATCAGCAAACAAACGACGCTCATTATAGTCAAGTGGCTTTAGTTCTTGAACCAATTGGATCTTGTATGGGTGTAGACCAAGATCTTTACGCAAAATTTTCCATGTGGTGGATGCACAGAGTCCAATTTGATGTGAACGTCGATGAATAGACAAATCTGGATCATCATTAACACTATGACTTACAGCAGCAATATATTCTTCTGTACGTACAGCCCTTTGCCTTGTTGTTGTTGCATCGAGTAGAAAAAAATGTTGTCCGAATAAGCTGTTGGACGATTATGCAAAACATAAATTTCAAAAAGTGCTCTATGAGTTTGGCGAATAGAACACTGATTTTGAAAATAAATTTCAACAATTTATAAACGTTGTTGCGGCGTGAGTCCTTCCATGATAATTTGTTAACGCTTACTGAACAGAAATGTCGAAACAACATGGCTTCTGCCCTCTGTCAAATCACAGTTATCGCAATCGAAAGTTCTATCACTCTGAAAAAAACACCCGATATCACAAAGTAACGGTCCACTTGATCAGTTTCAAACAACAGTAATGTAATTTTCACAAAATATTCCGGTTTCTTTCATCTACAACTTGTAAAGCAAGTAAATGCAAGCTTATAAAAACCATAACAACCCTAAACGAGCGCGGTCAAGCCTCATACCCTTGTCGAACATACCAAACCAAACATCCGGCACTACATAAAACGGCCTCAACAGAAGCTAAGCAGCCTTTCGGCCTGCTTCATCCGCAACCCCCCGAACAAAACCGAACAACTCTTCGAGCCATTGGCTCAAATGTATACATATTATTACCTGAGCCATTATGGCCGATGATTGAACTGCCATCGTTCCGAAGATAACTAGTATCGAGTTCGCGGGACACCTTCGAAACCGTTCCGGTTCCAGATTCAATTAGCGTCCAAATTGCAGCCATTTCCATCGTCGATGTGTAATTATCGAGGTCATTTGTACGAATTAGGAAAAAGGGAGATAAGATCTGGAACTATGAATACATTTCACCGGCCCTCCGAGATACAACGGTCACGTGGACGAGTATAACGAGTTTCAAAACTCGGTTTCAGCGGACCATGAAAAAAGTAATGACAGGACAAATTAGAGGCGTGTATGGCATCAGATGAGAAGCTAACGACTTTATTATTAATTTGTCTATTTTACTCTGAAAGTTGTTCCTACCAGTGCCAAGTTTTTCAATGAAATACTGATGTGCATTTCAAAGCTATCACAAGCTCTTCAATTGATGTATCGGCGGATCCATGTCCAAAATCTTCGAGCTGGAACTGACGAGAAGTCCAACAAGATTCGAAAAATCCATGTCCCGTCACACGACCCTACCTATTTGGGATTGATTCGAGTTGTGAACGCTACACAGATGTATATCACCCAATGGAAAATTACGTTCGATACCGTATTCACGTGGTAACGTAGAAAGTTTCAATTACCAGCCAGGCAACTGCCGAAGACGTCGTCACGTCATTCTGTCGGCGACCCTACAGTCCACTTATCGGGTTAACGCGCACCGAAAAATGTCGCGACGTGAACTTCCAGCCTTCTCCGTTCCAGGTAATTTCAGGACAAATTGCGGGCTCCTTAACGTTCCCGTAATTGATTACCCTGACATTACGCCGTTATAAACGAAAACGATAATTTATCGCCTGGTTTTTTTTTATTCCCCGCCGATAAATTTCATTATCCACGAACGAGGCAATTATTATTCGATAACGTGACGACTGTCGGGTAAGGCAGCGATATCAACCGACGATAAAACGACGTGCACCTTTAGATGGTACTCGGGAGATCGTTCAGGATTTCCCATACGTGGAAATAACGACTGGCGATCTTATAAAGAAGATAATTAAGGTATGATTGCACCGCGTAAGAAGCGAACGACTGCTGGCTAATCGGGAAATTAAGAGGCTGTCGAGGACGTTTGGCATTTAAAATGAAAATTAAGATCAGGCCATTAGCCGAGAATGAAGTGTAGGCGAAATAACCGAGATGGACGTCTGAGAACATGAAAAGGTGTATGATCGCACATTGTTTGTACTACAACTTGACTGGATTTCAGCAAACATCGCAAATTTGGGATGGATCCGCATTAGATAAACACCCGCTACCATTTCCCAAAGAAGCGGTACAAGGTCCTTTTATGTTTTTTTCCATAAACTTCAAAGAAACTTATGCCGCTTCCCGTGGAATATGTATGTTTATTTACGGCATTATTAATTCATTGATTCATCAATTCTAAAAGCACAATAAATACTGAAATATTGATGATTCTGAATAAACCACGTTATAATTGGTGTTGACAATTATCGGATTTGCATCCTAATAGATGCACGTTTTCATTTCGATAACATGCGGCGAAGTTTCCTTTGATGTTTTCAAGCCTACGTATCGAAATACGTGGATCCGTCGAATTCCGATAGTTACATCAATATCTTCGTTTCATCGATTCTATAACGTTCGGCAGCCCTTCCGCTTGTGTTAATTACGCAGAGTACTCCGAAAAAATTCTAATCGCGAAGTCGACTGAATCGTAATTGAATCCGCTCGCTCACAATCAGTCAAAGCACGATCTGTCTCTTTTTATTTCTGCCGATTCGAGCGCTCTATGCGTTTTGTGTACATTGTAAATTAATGAGCTCTTTATCGAGGAACCATTATCCGCTCATTCATCTCCTAATTATTTATTCAATAATTTATATCGAATGACAAGGAGAGGCGATAACGACGTCGGCCTGGGTTTTACGGGTGGTCGCTCGCCGGTCGATAATTGTGTTTTACTGGCATTAAGATTTGTTGTCCGAACGGTTCATTGCACCGATTTCCTGAGGAAATTTTAATTTTTTTTTTTTTTGTTTGAAATCATAACTTGTTGGTATGGAAATAGTATTTTAGTTTCTGTTGAAATGGCGGATTCAGGTAAAGTTTTTTTCGGCCGGTTAAAGACGTATAGTACGTTTTTGTGGCATTGGGATGAGTCGGTTAGAGCTTAAGTTCCATTCATGAATTTTGTACCTGTATCTTGACAGACTACATGGCAATTTCCGTAATAAAGCTACTAATCATTATTTAATGATGGTAATATTAAGGCTTCTCTAAAATCTGTATGTCATCTAGGATGGTCTATAAATGGTACCTGTCCTTCAACGTTTGCACGCCTAATGGTAAATTTTGTGAAGAACTCACTACCTAGAATTTTACAGATAATTAATTGTCAGGAACCTCTACAGATTTTTATCTAAATAGATCTCTAGAAAACATTTAGAATTAAATTTTGAACATGCCCTAGATAACACTGTATTACATTATAGACACATATAATCAGCACATGTGGTGGTAATTAACTAATGAAGAATCAAAGGAAACATAAATTATTGAGGAAATTATTTAAATTCATCACCTAATACAATTGTTTCGAGTGGATATTAAGGAATAACAAGTTCAAAAATGTTCTACATAGAAGTCAAAAAGGTCTTTTTTATTATTCTTTTCAAAAAACAGATAGCTCATTCCCCAGAAAAAGAACCTGAAAAGTTCCAACATACGTTTCTTCAGTTAGGAGTTATTTGGAGAAAAATAAAATAATCAATAAAAAATATACATACCATCTTCCATTAAATATTCAGCGCAAAGAACTAATTTTTAGATAATGCATGGCAAAAATATATAATGGAAGAAGATACGACATAGTCTGAGCATTAGAAAACCGCCAAGCGCATGTGTGATAATACAAAATTTTCAATTATATATGTCTATAAAGTAATACAATGTTAAAAAAATGTATATATGACAGTATTTTATTTCCACAAAAATGTTTGTACTAATACAACAATTGTTTCACCACGATGTGGCTTCTTCAGGTATTACATTGTACTGTCTGAAGAAGCCACATCATGGTGAAACAATTGTTGTATTAGTACAAACATTTTTGTGGAGATAAAATACTGTCATATATACATTTTTTTAATTAAAATGAGTTTCCACCAAGTGAAGACCAAATCTATCAAATATTTATTAAAAGCTGAAACCAGCTTTTTGGTCTTATGGTATTTCAAGCTTCTGTTGAGAAGTAAGAAGAATACCCAAAATATTTGGTTTTTTACCAAATGCATACATTTGATGAAGAAGCCACATCGTGGTGAAACAATTGTTGTATTAGTACAAACATTTTTGTGGAAATAAAATACTGTCATATATACATTTTTTTAATTAAAATGAGTTTCCACCAAGTGAAGACCGAATCTATCAAATATTTAATACAATGTTATCTAGGGCATGTTTAAAATTTAATTCTAAATGTTTTTAAGAGATTTATTTAGATTGAAATCTGTAGAGGTTCCGGAGAATTAATCCATTATCTGCAATTTTAAATCATACAATCATACAAATTTATTCTGTTAACCTGCTACAAATTTTAATTTCAAAAAATTTTATTCAAAAACATTAAATTAAATAAATGAATGTCTTAGAGAACACAGTTTCAATTTAGTAGACATATAGAATTAACACTTATTACACACTACCAAAAGGGAATAAAAGAATTCAAAGAAATATGAATTTTTAATTGAAATTACGAAATAAATGCTTAAAAGGTACACAATTTTGTTTAGTACAAAACATAACCTCAAGAACTCCTTCAAAAACAACTTGCTCAAAAGGGGAATTTATTTTGAGTACGTTGTTTTTGAAGTTCTTGAGGTTATGTTTTGCATTTTTGGAAAGGAATTTGGTTTGCATAAAACAAGGTGCAAGAAAAAATTTGGTACCTTCCAAGTATTTATTTAGTAATTTTAATTGATAATTTATATTTTTTTTAGTCCTTTCATTCCCATTTGATGCTGGGTAATAAGTGTTAATTCTATGTCTACTAAATTGAAACAATGTTTTCTAAGACATTTATTTTATTTCATTCTAAAAGTCTTTGAATTAAATTTTTCGATACTAAAATTTGTAGGAGGTTAACAGAATGAATCTGTATAATATTTAAAATTTTGCAACAATTCTCCTTTCAACAAAAACCTCCTTTCATTATTATATTATCTCTAATATTAAAAAAAGAACTCTTCATAGTAAATTTTCAATTTTCATATACCTAGAATTTTGCACAAAAATATTCCATCCGATCCCAGGAATTTCAATTGATTACCTGACACCAAATAAAGATTAGAAAAACCTAGATTTTAAATTCTTGATTGTTTCGGTCTCTACTTGACGGAAATTCATCGTAAATGATTTGAAGTAAAACACTTTATTTCGGCTTATTTTTATTTTTCAACGACAATTGTTTCGTCAATTACATATATCAAGTCAATATGTAATTGACGAAACAGTTGTCGTTGAAAAATAAAAATAAGCGGAAATAAAGTGTTTTACTTCAAATCATTTTTTAACATAGATTTTGATATCAATCAGCAATAGACACATCTTAACTTGTGTGGACATTTGACTAAATAAAATGTACATATTCGCTACTATGACACGAATACAAAAATTCAAATAACAAGAAATCGTATTCTTAGTTTAACAGAATCATAAATGTATGTATATATACAGTACACTCGCTTTTTTAGGTTCACTCAAAAAATATTAATTTTTGGGGTTTCAAAGGTACTATTGCTTTATTAACAATGTGTTAGTTACTAATCTTGAAATCACTCTAATGAAAAACACCAACTTGAACATGAAGAACTTGTTTTCAATCAAATTCACTACAAAAACACACCTGCTTCGTCAGGAGAATTGACCTAATAATATCCCTTTTCTGACATTTCAACGAGAATTCTGCATTACCGACACTACTAATGCATCAATATTTGCATACCCTTAAGGCTTTTAATATCAACTATTTATGCACCCTCAAATACGAAAAAACGGTGATCTTTGGACCGAGTCTTAAAATGAGTAGGGACTGTAGATTGCGTCATTCTGATTCCATTTAGCTCTCTATTTTCATTTCAATTCCATTTCCATCCCTCAAATTACATTGATCAGACGGCTGATCCAGAACTTTCAATGAATGCCGGATGGAGCCCAAGAATCATTGACTTTCTAATTTTTCATAAATCTTCATGTGTCTTTTCAACCATCTCACGAGGAATGGGTTAAGATTTTCCAAAGCATCAACAAAGGCTGCGATAAACTTGGCTTCTTCTCCTTTGGTACGTGCCAGACCTAATAGAGAACCTCACCAACCAACTTCCAACATAATTGGCATCGTTACCACCTGTGTTAATAGGTCGAACGTAAAACAACCAGGCCGTTAAAACGTCAAAAAGCCGGACGAAAACGTGCACACCACGATAAAACTCTGACCCATCTCGTGTATATACGGCCTTAGGACGGATAATCGATATCACCAACACCCGGCATATGGTCGTAAAAAGGCGTATAACGTATTGCGTATTGTTTACGATAGTTCCAGGACTAATTGCGCGACCAGTCCGGCAATGGCGCAAAAAAGGACTCGCAGAAAACGACGAACGGCCTGCTGGGATGTCGATTTATAAACCTGGAACACAACTGCCCGGTTTTAATCTGAACGGTTCGACTATTTTTGTCTGGATTTACGTCGGGAATGATTCGATAAAAATGGGTCTGTCTAAAGGCACGATTATGTCACCTCGCTGAAGCATTTGCGAACCGTTCGTTACGAATTTAGAAGAGATTTCAGAGTTCTTAGTAACAAATCACCACCAATTTTTCCAAAAACTCAGCGCGCAAATAAATACTAATTGTACGTATTATCAAATTCGAGTATTTGGTATAAGCTCTACTTGCAGTTTATTTGTAGATTGACTCTATCCGTTCTGAACGGAATTGAGTGTGCAAACGATTAATGATTAAATACATTTTTAGTTGATAAAATAACAAAAGGCTTTTTACTTGATAGAAGGAATATAACAAAATTTGAATATCAAAACAGATTTAATCTGTCAGTCTTCTACAATTTTAATTTAAAAAAAAATTTATTCAAAAAACTTTTAGAAATAAATTAATATCTTATAAGAACGGCTTATATTTTATAAACGTATAAAATCAAAACTCAATATACAATATCAAATGGAAAAAATAAACCAACAAATATAAATTGTCAATTAAAATTAATAAATTAATATTTAAATATATTGAATATTTAAAATAAATTATATTTTCTGAGAACTCCTTGAATTATGTTTTGTATTTTTGAAAAGGAATTAGTTTTCATAATGGTAAGATCAGAAACAAAATTTTGTCTCCTTCAAATATTTATTTATTAAATTTAATTGACAAATTATATTTGTTGGTTTATTTACTCCATTTGATATTGTATATTGAGTTTTGATTTTATACGTCTATTAAATATAAGCCGTGCTTATAAGACATTAATTTAATTCTAAAAGTTTTTTGAATAATTTTTTTATTAATTAAAATTGTAGAAGACTGGCAGATCAAATCTGTTTTGATATTCAAATTTTGTTATATTCCTTCTATCAAGTAAAAGGCCTTTTCCTATTTTATTTTATACATAATATAAAATTATATTTAGGCTTGAATAAAGAACTCATTATGGAATGTCAATGGTTTAAAGACCTTATAATTCCTTACAGCTTTCTGTGATTTTTGTAAGGAACATAAAATATCTTGGATTTTAAAGTTATTTGTTCAAAGCGATGATCCCAGAACGACTTTTAGGTGAGTTATATTTATTGGTTGATTTTATTTTTTATACATGATTTAGGGCCGATGAAGATATTATCAGGATTCTAAATGTTTTTTGAAAATATAATGCATGTTTTGAGAGATTTTTGAATTAACTTATTTAAATATATTATATTTTCTGAGAAGTCCTTAAGTTATGTTTTGTATTTTTGAAAAGTTTCCATAATGGTAATATCAGAAACAAAATTTTGTCTCCTTCAAATAATTATTTATTTATTTTAATTGGCAATTTATATTTGTTGGTTTATTTATTCCATTTGATATTGTATATTGAGTTTTGATTTTATACGTCTATTAAATATAAGCCGTGCTTATAAGACATTAATTAAATTCTAAAAGTTTTTTGAATAAAAATTTTTCTTTAAATTAAAATTGTAGAAGACTGACAGATTAAATCTGTTTTAACATTTTTAGTTATTTCAAATTCAGTTCTGAGCTTACTGTTGACACTTTCATTGTAAATTATCGTAGATTGAAGTTTTAGTTAAACATTCAGATATATCCAATAAACTTCAAATCGATTTTTCTCAGAAATTCCACTTTCTAACGACTACAGATAAGAAATTCGATTTCGCGGAATATCAGTGATTTTCAACTTTTTAATTCGTGACGTTTTATTGAAATTGAAAAATAATCATGAAAGGTACTTCAGAATGAAAAAGTTAAGTAGTCTTGAAATATTGAATCTTAAAAATTGTATTTTGATAAGTTTTTCTGACATCCCTTTATAATAGGTTGGGGGAAAAAATCCATCATTTTAGGTGAACTTTAAGACTTCATTTAACATGTTTCACATTGTCCGATTTGCGTCAATTATGCACAGTTTTGTTCTATGATTTATTGCCATTTTAAAGGAGGCTTTATAATGCCTTTCTCATAAGAAGTCTTGTTACTCACTGGCGAAAAACTCTAGTAATCGATTTTTTACAATCTTCTCTTGATGTCAATTTCTTATCACTCAGGGGGTTATACATGCGAGGAAAAGATGGTATCGCTTGGTGCCAGGTCTGGACTATGTGGTGAATACATTAAAATTTCCCAACCAAGTTCCCGGAGTTTCTGGTGAGTCACTACAGATGTGTGTGACCTTACGAGATATCGATCACTAGAGCCACCGAAAAAATTGTGTTTTCTTTTCTCTAAAATCTTATTTCAGTACTTAACAAATAGGGGATGAAGTTAATGCCCATGTCTAATTCATTTTCAAATAAATGATTCGACTCTGAAACAAATTACCGTCTATGTCTATGCCATTAATAAGAATTGTACTTAATATTTGCCTCATAATCATTGTCGTTCTTAAATTCAAACGCCCTGTATTAAAACAAGTTCTATCATATAACCGCATTCGATTTTTTTCACAAAATAGAATACAGAATCGATAACAATTCAATTGAAGTTGAAACAACTTTTTGGCTAGTTCGTAATTGTTCAGAAACCCAATTCCAATATACGCACTCTCCGCCCTGCTCAGAATTAATTCCCTTACATGAAACAAACTTGATAACATAATCCAATCACTTTTACAAACCTCTACAAATTACCCTGTTGTGACGTGGTCAATTAACAGATACCCCCCGTACAGGTTCACACCCATCCAACTCGGGTCAATCAGTGAAATGGAACGTGCTATTAGTTACCGTCCGTTAATTAACTTTACATAATAATTCTCGGTTTCGTTGAACCCATTCGATTTCGATTCGCGCCATAAAAATCGCGGAATTAATTTATTTAATCGCCGTTCTCTCTACATCTCTCTCCGCCTGCTCGATTCTATGATAATAACTCCTTGTTCAGTTTTGTTATCTGTGCGTCGATCTTTATGGTCGATGGTCGTAATTCGGAATTCCTGAGATTTGTAAGGAACAAGGAGCGTTTTTTCTTTCTGTGGAATTCTCTCTGAGAGCCTGGAACGGATCTGTCAACGTTCTCGTTATTTATGTTTGTTTCGAGGCCTTGTGAAACAAAAAACGAGAGGAATTGGGGAACATAGAGGGTGTCTGAGCAATATTTGAAGGTATGGGGCGCTTTCTCCTGAAGAATTATGCTACTCGTGAACGTGGAGAGCTTGAATTCGCCCTTCGAACGTAGAAAAGAGCCATATGTTTGCTCTCCTAGTGAAAGTTTGTAGGTCATTCAGGAAAATAAATAACAAAGTGAATATTCACACATCCTCAAATTTCACTGTGTTGTTTTTATACCATAACATGATTGACAGTCATTTGTGTCTGTGGAATGTGACAGATTGAGGTTAGAAATCTAAATGTCAAATAACAGATATGAAAACTGATTGATCGTTGTAGTTATGTGCTAAAACAATATTTCCAATTAAGTTCTTGATTATCCGATTTTATTCATTTGTCTTCTGTTTTCCCAACAATTAATAATTGATTATTTTCAATCTCTATGCCCTGACATATCAGAAATAAATTTCTGTAAGTGTATGAATGAGATAATGTAGAGTTGATGCAAAACCGAACAATATTACACTTTGATAGTTGCAAAAATTCATTTACAAAATAACGACAAGTGTTTTTCACAGATAAAACGCCGACTAGAGATAAAGAGCGATATTTAGAATGAAGGCTTCTAATTTGTTACTTCCGATAGCACCAATTTCGAAATATAGTGACTATTTCGAGGATTCGGTCTAAATTTCTCTTAGTTATTAATGTTTTCCTGTTCTACATTTTATTCATCCTGATTTATGTCCGCAAACAAAAGTAGCTCGTATGGCATCATTTTTAAAGCAGAAATTGGATCGTTATTTGATAAAACAACCTGTTCACGTTTTCATTCGGTGAGTACACCTGAAAAAACATTGGTGCTGCAGACCAGAATGCAGCTGAACATCCATCAACATAAACTTGTCATCGTGCTCAAGAATTGAACATTTCTAGCACTTCTCTGCATTAAGACATCGGTATGAAGGCTTCCAAAGTTCAACTAGTGCAAGAAGTGAAGCATAGTGACCGTCCGATGCCTTTCCACTTCGCTAAATGGGCTAATGATCGCATGGCCGAAGATGAGCAATTTCCCAGAAAAATCAAACTATTTTTTGTGTGGATCCGTTAAGGATAACTGTTACGCTAACCATCCAGAAAAGGTTGAAGCCTTGAAACACGAAACCGAAGTTGTCATTCATGAGATTGAACCCTAAACAATCGACAATGTACTGAAAAATTGGGTTGATTGGGTTGGCTACTGTATGACCAGTCATGGCGGTCATTTGAATGATATTGTTTGTCCTTGGTAAATGTGTAGGTTTAACCTTTCGGATAGACTCATAACTTTGAAAAAATATTCATGAGTCTTTTATTTATAGCCGATCAAAAATACAAATTTTAAATGGTTCATCCCTTATTTAATGCTCTGGCATATCTTTTTTTCTGTTTTGAAAATCGAATCAATTTGCACTACATAGGTATAATTTATTTATTTTTGATATTTGCTATCAAAATTTACCTATTTTTCACTTATTCATTCTCTTTGAAGGAGAAAAAGCAAATACAGGTTCATTTGTGAAACAAATTTTCATCAACTTTACAGTGACACTCTTTATTATTTGGACGTTGATCATAATTAACCAACTTGTGAAACACTTGTTTCACTAGATTCACTAGAAAAATTCGGGAATCCGTATAATTTAAAAACACCTCTTTTAATTTTAGTAAGAAAATTCAAGAATCAATAACACTTAATCTCATTATTACGGATAATAAAATCAACAGAATTCACATCATTATGACTTTAAATAAACCTTAAGTCATTGCACACAACCTTTTATGATGTTTACAAAACAAATTTCTTCAATTGGCGCAGTACCATGAATTATTAGCGTCTTCAAGTTGATCCTGACCTTCATTTCTGTTGAAACTCCTCAACTAATAAATATCTCATTCCAATTTGCTATACCTGGAAAACAAAATGATCGTTCGAAGTACCTGAGATTTAAATCTTGCAGATTCTTTCCTGGAAAGTGACTACGACTGCGTAAATCCAGAGTGAAGGACCAGTAATTCAAGATTTAATTCTATGGAAATCTTACAGGATGGAATAAATAACTGTAATAATTTTACGTTGATACTTCAACTATTTGGATAAAGTTAGAAATATGAATCATTTGAAACTTCCCTGTCTTGACTGTTTCGTTCTTTACTTGACAGAAATTCATCGTATATGATTTAAAGTAAAACACTTTATTTGCGCTTGTTTTACCTCATATCATATATTATATATTATGTTATCGTGATACTCCTAGATATTCTGTGAAGATCTCTTGTTTTTTCAGCTTGTGCGAGTTAGGAGTTCAGTTGTGTTCTGGGTAGGCTTTGTTACTGCAGTCTTACGCCACTTTTGGTCACAGCACTATCGATTTTCGACCCCAACAGTGAAATGGTGGCCGAAACCCTGCCAACTAGAAAATTTCTTTCCCACCTGAGCAGGATTAGAAGCCACTACCTTTAGGTTACGATCCCAAAGCTCTTCCACTGAGCTATCGTATATATGAAACTTCTCCGACAGTCTCGAGTAAATATGACATAGATTTTGTGTTAAGGTTAAGATTGATTTGTGATGGGGAAATTGTACGAGGTGAATCCGTTAATAAAACTAACTTAGTGAGAAGAAAGAAGTGGACCCTTACATTATTTTCATCGATTTAACCCTCCTAGTGGTACCCCTGAACGGTCCGTTCAATTTTCCCTCTTAATTCCCGCGTCGAAATAAAATTACCAACTTTTCGGGCCAACAGACTTCCACTGCCGAACTTTCTTTACCGGCGTCGAGTGAAGTCGCCGGTTTCGATGAAAACTTTCGAACGACGACGCGTCACGTGAAATTCGCATTAAAATTGAATGGATGCCGAGTTTTCAACCGCCCTCGCAGAGAGTGAGGGTCTCATGCCGACAAGAAGTCGTTTTAAGGTTATGCATTCATTACGGCGTCACGTCGCGATGGATGAAAAGGGGCGGCAGGGGGAGACCTTTAAGAACGGGGGGATGGTCGACGAGCTCGAATGAGGGATTATGAATTTTATGGGCGATCGAATTCAAGCTGAATTGCTTTCCTAACAGTTTTACAGTGTAGAGATTCACAATTGACAGCGGTCGAAAGAGAAGGTTAATTTCGAGAGGAAAATTATTGCCTTTTTTTAATTTCTTTGATTTTAATTCAAAATTCAAAGGAATAAAAATTATTTCGATGTCAGTCTTCAGAATACATTTCAATTTACAAGCTTTCATTTGCGAAAAAAATTGACTAACTTGTTTCTTTCCAATTCTTTGAATTGCCAATGCGCAATGTATCATAGCTTTTTAGTAATTGTCCAACAAAGTGGAAATATCTTCAATATTTTTAGACGTTAAGTAAAAACTTACAATTTCAATCCTAATTTGAATCACTCAATATAAATAAGCCGAACTATACGTTTGTGCCTTTTCTATAGGTAATCTTTAAATTGTTCTTCATAAAACACAAGCTAGACCAATAATATTGTTTTTCAGCTCAAAAATACGCTCATTTCAAAAGATGATTAATTAACAAATTAATCGAAATATTGTCAATCACTGCTCACTACTACTTTTACCGACCTCTTAATCAACTTCCGAATCCCGTCTCGTAAAAAACTTCTTGTCTTTTAAGGCGATACAATTTTGAAGCCAATTTTCGATTTCTTCGAAATAAGTGAAGCGATGACCTGCTAAACCGTGTTGCATCCGTCGAAAAAGTCAAAAGAAGCAATGTCCGGAGAATAGAGTGGCTGCTATAAGATATCCCACAGTCTTTACTAGCCAAAGTCTTAACTAAAAAAACTTACTAGCAATTTGCCTAGAAGCTTGCATAGGTTTAATTCTATGATATGCTTGGGTGAATATACTAAGACCAATTTCCGGTGAAACGCCAACTGTGTTATCTTACCGTTATCTTCAACTTCAAAAGCTTCACAGGCAATTCTTACTTAAAGCACGGCGTGTTAAACAAAAGCTAGAAGACGTGATAAACATAACATGGATTTATCAGTTGCCTGAGGTAAAATTACTGGTTCTACCCAATTTATTTGAATAACAACATACTTCTAAGGGCCATCAATCGGCGACTCAGGATTTTAATGAAATAAAGGCCACGTGTGACAAAACCATGGCGTTATTTGCAAAAAACGTTATTTCCACAAATTATCCAGCAACATCTTATGATTTGACACATTGTCACTTCTTCCATTGGGATTATCTGAAGCCCAAGAACAACTCAAGATTTAAAACATTACATTCGTTTAATATTCGAGAAATACTGGGTAAAAAGTATGAAAACGTGATGATAAAAATTGACAGATCGGATTCGCTATTGCCAACAGAGTCTTAGAGCGCAATCGAACGATATAATTTGTAAAATATAGTTCACATTAATTGGTCTATCGAATAAAATAATATTAATTCAGATGTGCAGCAACATTTGTAATTTATTTCACTCTAAAATACTAAAAGAATCAAAATTTCGTGAGGATCGGCAATTCGGGCGAACATAATTTCAGGAGATTTTCAGTTTCTTCAAAACAGTTCTAAAATTGCAACAATTACAATTATTTGAATGTCGGATGACTAAACTTCCGTTTAGATATTATTATCAGAAATTAAATTTGAAGAGGTTTCCAAGGAATAAAAAAGAATCAGTAAAATTGAAATACAAAGGGGTTCCCATAAGAATTCCGAAACAAGAAGACATCATACATTTTGATGAAATGTGTAAAATTCCACTGAAAAATGCTTCCAAATTCTTCCCTAAAATTTCAAATCGGTTCATAAATAACCAAGTTACAGAGTGGCACATTTAGGCAGAATCAAATGTACTACATATTATTTTATGCCAATTACGTTTTACCTGACAGATTCAATTTATATTTCGTGGAATTTGAGAAACTTGTTTCAGGTATGAATATTGAACTCAACTTGAACTTCCATTCCTACAGAAGGCATCGATTTTAAAAATTGAACAATTAGAAAATTCTGAAAACTTCTACAAAATGATGCACGAGCTAAACATTGTTCGATTTTCAATTTATTCATTTAACAGAATAGCATTGAATTAATTAAAGTATAATTCATTGAAATACACAAAATTTTGAGAAAATTGCTGCATATTTCAAAAGTAAATAAAATTCAAGAACCTCATTTAAAACAAATTTTAACCTAAGTAAATAAAAAATAAATATATTACATACAATGATGACAGGTCAGTGGATCATTAAGTTAGTTTGTATCGTGTTCGGTTGATCCGCGATTTCTTTCTGGTTTCATACTTTCTTCGTTCCTCACGTTGAAATAGAAACTTTTGAAATGTTTGAACCACTTGAAACACTGTGTTTTACCTAAAGCAAGTTCACCGTAGGCGATTCTGCAGCAGTGTTCTTCAAGTGATGAGAGAAAACCAAGGCTGTGAACAAATCGTAGTTTTTAGGGACAAAACTTGACATATGTATGGAACTTGGGTAGTTGTTTTTTCAAAATCTTCGTCAGCTGTTAGAGCGAGACGTTTCAAAAATATCATTGAAACAAAAATCTTCGCTAATTAACAGCGAAAAAGTAAGATACCCCAATTTCGTTCTTCATAATTTTCCCACCCTGTGATCGAAATGAAGAAGGAGGGACGAAGCATCCGGAATCCAACCGCACTCCTATTTATTACTTACTAGCCTTTCCGCTTTCGACCCTCATCCGAAGGACTAAAACAGGCCGAATTAAACTTGCGATAGTTAAATTGGATCAAGACGCCTCACGTAACCCAACCTGAACCCGACAAGAACCGGTGACGCTGGCGGAATTAATCAGATTCCAAAGCCCCCTTTGTTTGTCTCTCTGCGTCGAAATGAGCGCCGAGCTTAGTCAAATATAATTACGTTATTTCGAGTAATAATAATGTATAAGGAGCACATCTATTCATTTAGAGAGTCAGATTTCAATTCGGTAGATAACAGATAATGCTGTTGTAAACATTAAATTAACCGATTCTCTACTTCACTGCACCGGATTATCACTATTCACATTAAAAAGAAATGGAAAGAACTTGTATATGCAAATTATACGAAAACTGACTAAACACAGGACGTACGAAATATTCTTGTACAGAACTGAATAAAGCTATAAGACTGCCCTGACAAGGTCAATATTGGCACAGTTATATACATTTATATTTCAAATTTCGAACTGTGTTGTCCTTATCTTGATAGAAATCCATTGTACACTTAATTAAATAATAAACAGATTTTTATATAATAATAAATAGATACCAACATACATGTGTATAATTTAATTAAATGATTTTTATTTCAAATTGGTCAAAGTATTGAACGTCATAATAACAATAATTCATTATATTATTGCATCAATTATTGATCCTTGCCCTAAGACGATGAGAAATTGATCAACTATTGATCGTGTAACAGACGTCTAAATGTGGTTTTGAACTAATTCAATAATAACCAAGTTTATTTTCAAATGTGAATTTCTTTAAACAGGACGTTGACCCTAAAATAAACCATTCTGCGTTAATCGCCCATATGAAAATTCTAAAACGAAGAAGTTCGTATGTTAGCCTTAAAAACTGATGCCTTTCTAAGATAATATGAATGATATTAAATGAAAATTTTTCGTCAATTTCTGCTATTTTATTAGAAACCTTGGTATTCGTTGAATGTACCCGTACAGTTACATAAATTTATAGCAATTTACATTTACATTTACAACATATTGTAAACAATAGGGGGATAACGGAAAGTAATGTCGCTTCTGGGCATGTCGATATTTGATTGTCATTTGTACTTCGAAGTAGTCTCAAAGGCATTTTGAGGTTATTGTGACTTGTTCACTTCTAAATAATTAAATATCAGACTTTTTTTGCAGTTTGGGGTAAAATGACCAGCCAAATACCAGAAGAGCAGATCCGGCATTGTTGGGACCAAAAACATTTGCGATATTTATCCAAGTGCATTAGACGTTCATAAATGCCAAAGATAGTTATCTAGGTTCAAATCCGATTATTTTGATCATCCCAAAGAGACGCTTCTGTGTATTTGGTGGAGTATACGCGGAATTAATCACTTTGAAGTGCTGAAACCTGGACAAACCGTTAATGCAGATCTTTATTGTGAATAATTGGAACGAGTGAACCACTCTTTAATCGAAAGGTATCCGGCGATTGTCAACAGAAAATGCAAGACGAACCTTTGAAAAAATTAATGAATTGGGGTGGGAGGTACTGCCAACATACTAACACGATATTGCACCCTCGGATTTCCATTTATTCCGATCACTACCACATTTTCTTATTGGCAAAAAATTTGAGAATTTGGATGGTGTCCAAAATGCCACCTCGAGATATTTCGCTCAAAAACCCATTGATTTTTATCGGTTCGGCATTGAAAATCTAGATGGCAAAAGGTTGTTGATAACGAAGGTTATTACATTATTAATTGAAAATAAAAACTTGTTAATAACTTATTCGTTTGAATTCTATTTGGAAGCGCGACATTAATTCCCGGTCCACCTAATATTATTCTAATTTGAACAACATTATTCTTCTTAATTCGCGATCTACTAAATGTAGAACATTGCAGAGATGAACTCTAGATTAAATATTAGAAAAAAAATAGATACAATATTCATATAAATGTGTTAATGTATTATCAAACATTTTTTTAGGCGTTTGTTCTTGGAAATAGCGTAGCAGTGTATCTAGGACATTTTTATTTGATTTTTGTTTTACTAAGTTATGTAGAGGTTCCACAGAATTATTCTGTTTTTGAATATTTAACTTCTAAAATATAACCCTCTTCCAAGGAATACATTCTCTAAATTTATTTTATTTCATCTATAAGTCCAACAACTCTTTGATATAATTGGATCTGGACTAGGCTTTGGTTTTACATATTTCTATGGTTGGACTGGAGATTTGACAAATGTTTTGAGATAACCTCCAATGTCAATATTTTTCACCATTTTTTATTTAATTACCGATTTCCAGAAAATCGATCCTGGAGGCTCGAAAGATTATGCTCAATAAGTTTCAAGAGATAGAATATTTATTTCATACTATTCTTGAACATGTATACCTCAAAATATAGATTAAAAATTTTGTGGAAGATTGAAGTGGGATCAAAATGTTAGTATACATTTTGATCCTAAATATGCATACATTGATCCGAAAAAAAACGTTTCGATTTTCTACTAAATGAAGTCATGAGTGCATAATATGAAACTGAGTCAAAATTTCACATTTCACACATTTTAAATCGAAGAATTGGTAATACAAAATTTAGTGAGATCCTCTATTAAACAACTATTTTTCGTTTACTAACAAGAACTTTAGTATCTTCGAAAATGACCAACAATCAAACATTAATTATATATACATAAAGGAACCATCTTCAGGAATAGATATAGCTTCAGTTATAATTACAACATTATCATATACCTAATTATAAAAGAAAAAGGAATTTTAAAAGCCCTTCCAGATATCATAGTGTATTATTATAATTTGGTAATGAAATTATTTCAAGCTTTCGATGTATAACATGCAATGCGATTATTTAGGAGTTAGTAGAAGTCTTCTTTAACACATGAAATAGAAAAAAACATTCAAAGTGAATAAGTCTGATGCTGCGCCATTAAAAAAAATTACTACTGCTACCTTTGAAATTAGAGAATGTAACACTGATGTTATGACTACATTCCAAAATCGATAACTTTTCTTCTGTACCTATAAAACTTTTGCCAAGAAACACATCTTCAGCTGTCGAAGCAAATAAACAGTTAAGGGGTCAACTAAATAAAATCCAGTTTTTGACAAGAAACAATTTGAAGAATCCAAAATAGTTAGACAATTTAAATAAAGTGAAACTGTTGGGGACAATAAGAGAATTGTATGATTTCATTTGCAGGATAAATATATTTAAACAATATGCAATCATTTATGGAAACTTCAAACAAGTTTAATGAAAATATTTTCTACCAGTTCATTTGTATTTGTTGTTTTTATATTTATTGGAGAGTGGCGTCAATGAAATTGAAATCTTACACAGCAGATAATTGAAACTATAAATTATTTCGCCCAACAATTCAAGTACAGGTTGTTCTTCATAGTGTGAAATCCACTATTGCTAAATAGAATGTATGTATTGTTTGTAAACATTGTAGGAAACTTCAAGATAAGCATAACATAGAAATTTACAAATATTCGAATGTTTAGTTTTTCTCCTTGTTGAACTTAATTCTCCCTTTATGTAAGTGACCTACTTTTACTGCACTGATAAATAAAATGCCTTTAGGAATGTTCGAATGTGGAAGCATAATATTGCCACCCTAAACCATGAAGTAACTGGAAGTTACAACAAACTCAGAATGAAGAGAATTTTTTCATAGAACAGTCTCAGAATTACAAAATAAATTGAATGCTCACTGTTACTTCAATTATTTTCCATATAAGATTCAATCTGTTCGATCTCGACCAAGGTATGCAATTCAAGGAAATTGGAGTTAACAAACACCAATATCCTTTCTCGCTCATATTCTACTCTTTTTCAGTGAGTACATCTACCAGAACCTTATCTCTTTTTCACATCAACATTCCAGAGGTAACGGCTAGTAACACACACACCTTGGAATCAGAACAAAGTCCATAATAACTTACAAATTTTACAACACCAAATATAGGCACAATCAATACCAAAGCATTTCAGGCTCATTTAATTGTTTGATATATAAAAAGAACTTCATCAATTGATTGCTTACATACTAGAACTGGTTGAAAAAACTAACATAGTCTCCGATTAATATGTTATTAACTTGAATAGAATTTTTTTTCCAGTTAATGATACTTGAACATCATCATTAACTGCCAAATATCCTTATTTGAATATAGTTGAATAAAAATTCATGATGTTTATATACGATAAACAAGAATTTCCTGAGATTTTTATAATAAACTCATCCAACAAGTTTGAATAATTTAAACAATTCATTATCATGGATTCCCAAACGTTAATTTGGTGAATATTTTGCATGATTGAAGTGTTTCAATTCACACCACAAGCATATAAATAACCTAATTATAATTCTACCTAATCCTTGCACTCAAAGGTCTAATTACAATGTTTAATTTTGGATCTACACTTAATCTTTCTTCAGGTTCAGTAAGAAACAACTTAAACTTCTAAAAATAACTCTCGACATTAAAAGGTATCTATTTTGAAATCCAAATGAAAGGCATATATTATCCTTGTCGAATGGAACAAGAAATCTCATTCAACGATAAGACTTGACGTTTTCTTTTTCAACCTACTTGATCAATGATGTTACACAATATATGGAACTTATGAGAAAAGACAAAATGCAAGAACGATAAATTTTCAACTAATCCTTTACTGCGGAAAGAAGTTCCGAGCAGCATTCAGTTCAGAAGACCCACCGATACTTCGAGAGAATGCAAAAGTTTGATATAAATGTAGAATACAAATAATATCGAACTGTGAAATTATAACTTCTATATAAAACACCCTTAATTATTTGATTAAAAATAGAAAACTTTTGTGTAGACATATGGATTGCAAATTTATAACCTCAAATTGAACCATAAAAGCATTTCATTTATAAAACAAGGGTATTTTACAGCTCATTCATTGTTATATATGTGCAATTTTATCGACCAACTGGTTTTAACATTCTAGAACAGGCAACAACCACTGCATTTGGACTGGAAGACAGGCAGATGTGCAGAATGAAGCTCTTATATTTTACATTGTATCCAGTTGCTTGGTTTTATAAATGAATAATAATGAATAATCTTAAGGTAGAATATATTTTAATGAAGGAAAATACTATTTTGATTTATGAAAATTGACTTTGAGGTTAATTGGTGTATTTTATGTTTTTTTAGTTTGTTTGGGTTTGAAAGGTTATGAAAAAATTTACCTCTAGATCGTCGTAAGTCTTGAATCCAAGAATCGCGAATCCGTCGATGATGTCCTCCTCGACGAGGGGCTCTTTAGATTTTTTTCGTCTGTTGGGGGGCCTTTGAGGCTTTTCTCTGATAATGTCTTCGTCTGCGCTGTCTCCATCTCGTTGTTTGGGGTTATTTTCTCTCTGTGCCTGCATACGCTGGGCGCGTTTTCTGCGTCTATTCCTTTGTTTTACTTCTTGATCCATGATTTAAACATAACTAAAACCCCGGTGGTCGGACATTGCCGACCCTAGGATGGATTTTACCTGGAGAATGGCGGCCGTAGGACCCCGTATTTAACTAAATCCTTCACCATATCGTCGGAAAACACATTATGTACACGCACAAACACCTTAATAAACCTTCACCACACATTCAATTCACACACGGCGACGGAAACACGAAAAAAAAACAATATTTACAGCGTACGATGAGCAAGTCAATACAATGTAAAATGTCGCGAAGCAGCCACGACCCCTAGCGGCCGAAATGTGTACCAGCGGCTGTCGCCATATGCTGCCAACCTAAGTGCACGAAAGCTCCTCTGCAAGTAGAGATACCAATCAGATTCATAGGCGTCGGTTGAGTTCGGTTAAAGGCGGGCGATTTCGAAATACGTTTTGATTTCTGCGGAACCTTTTGCAATTGTTGTACCTGAATATGTAAATATTGAAATATATTGTTTATACTCGCGATCACACGTGGTCTACAGTCCACGAATTACTTAATTCACTGTCAGTGTTTTATCTCGATAATAAAGATATTCATTCATTTTTTAGACTTGATCTTATATTGAAAAGATTTGTGCACTGTGAATTTAATGTTATTCTCCTTGAAAATGGGATTGTTTGTGTTGAATAATAATTTATTATTCTTTTCACATTAATTAAAAAAAAACTAATATTTCCCGCAAATGACGCTTACTTGGCTCAAATTTTGACATTTTCAACTTATAAAAATTATATTTTACCAATATAAAATCAATGATATTAATAGGTTATGTTGTTCTTGAATGTCCAAACTATTTTTTAAGCCGGTTATCATCTGCGAAAGCTAACCGAAACTCCGTATCTACAATAAAATGGCGGAAACTTATTTGTACTCCTAATAGAATCACACAGTACCAAAGGAAATAAAAGAATTCAAATAAATATATATCATCAATTAAAACTACAAAATAAATACTTGAAGGGGACAAAATTTTGTTTCGTTCTTTGTTTCATTGAAACTACATTCCTTTCCAAAAATGCAAAACATAACTTCAAGAACTTCTTCAAAAACAACTTGCTCAAAATAAGTTCCTTCAAAAAATTTCCTAAAACATGCAGAACATCTTCAAAGAGCAATTTAGAATTATTACAACGTAAACTTCACATTTATAAAATGAAAATAATGAACAAAATATATCTTACCATACAAACTGAATGCAGATATCTGAACAAACACTAGAACGAAGTGAACTTTTAAAAATCCTACGTATTCTATGTTCGCCACAGAAACTACACAAAGTTTGCATTTTTGGAAATTAATTTGGTTTTAATAAAACAGGGAACGAAACAAAATGTTGTCTCCTTCATGTATTTATTTTGTGGATGTAATTGATGATTAATATTTCTTTTAATTCTTTTATTCCCTTTGTTAATCTGTGATAAGTGTTTAATTCTATGTCTACTAAATTGGCACAGTGTGTTCTTTTAAAATTTGTAGGAGGTTAACAGAATGAATCTGTATGATATTTGAAATTTTTTAAATAATCCTTCTTGTTGATTGTTTCGGTCTCTACTTGACGGAAATTCATCGTATATGGTTTGAAGTGAAACACTTTATTTCCGTTTATATAATCGGAAATAAAGAGTTGAAATGTGTGAAATTCACATAAGCCAAAATAAAGAGTTTTACTTCAAATTATATATTATATAATAATCCTTCTACCAAGTAAAAAACCTCTTTTTTATTTTATTAGAAATAAAATCCATTCACTATTTTTTAATCAATTTTTTCGTACAAACTGGATCATTTTTGGATAAACAACCTATTCATGTTAAAAATCGGGTTGATTGGGTGGGGTACTGACGCCTGTCATGGCGGTCATTTGAATGATATGGTTTTTCATTCGTAAATGTCAACCTTTCTATTAGGAGTACAAATAAGTTTCCGCCGTTTTATTGCAGATGGCGCGGCACGGAGTTTCGGTTAGCTTTCGCAGATGATAACCGGATTAAAAAATAGTTTGGACATTCAAGAACAACATAACCTATTAATATCATTGATTTTATATTGGTAAAATATAATTTTTATAAGTTGAAAATGTCAAAATTTGAGCCAAATAAGCGTCATTTGCGGGAAATATTAGTTTACCTCTTTAATTTAAAGAAATCTGCTTCGGAGGCGCATCAATTGCTCGTAGAAGCATATGGTGAGGTTGCTTTGAGTGAGAGAACGTGTCGAGAGAGAGGTTTCAAAAGTTTAAAAACGGTGATTTCGACGTAGAAGACAAAGATCGCAGTGGAAGGCCAAAAATTTACGAGGATGCAGAATTGGAGGAATTATTGGAGGAAGATTCATCTCAAACACAAAAAGAACTTGCTCTAACATTAGAAGTCACTCAGCAAGCAGTCTCACATCGTTTAAAATCATTAGGAATGATTCATATTCAATTTGTGTTAAAAAACGGCGGAAACTTATTTGTACTCCTAATAATAAACTCACAAATTCGAAAAAACATTCCTTAGTTTCTTATTTATAACCGATCAAAAATGCAAATGTCGAAAAAGTTCAAAACCTCTTAGACCCAACTCGAGTAGTTTGACGACCGGGTCCTGCTGAAAATATTACTATCTAAATTGTATGTACTCCTTCGATTCTGTCTATAAAGTTTAATAACTCATCAATCGCACAAAACCACTGAGCCAGCAATAAAGGTATGCCCCAGGGGTCTACCCGAACCCATCCATTCTTATTACTACAAAAATCCCAAGAATCGGGTCCCTTCAAAGAAGTATTTACGACGGAAACAGCTCAATAAAGCGAAATCCAAAGAAAAAGATCAAAAGTTGACAGAGACGACCATCTTAATAGATGAAAAAAGACCCGGGGTTTGTTAATGAGCGATGCTCAAAGATTACGCCGCTTCCACTTCACGACGATCATGATGGCACTGATTTTCAGTTAATGAACACGATAAAACGCTGCAATAAACGATGTGAAGATATCAAAACCGTTGAAAGTACTCGTTGAACCATCGACGACTTTATGTTTCATGAAATAATAACAACCATTTGAAAATAACAAATGTAATTTGCTGCTGCGTTATAAAATCATTGCCTCGGTTGCCCCGTTGTTAAGTTCATTTATACGTAATGGAGACTGTTAATTGAAAATTATCGTTATTAATTCGTAATTATTATTGGAGTTATTTTGTTACCGGTACTGCCTTTTATGGAATTAATTGAAGCGTTTCGCGTATATGAACAAGTCCCTATAATTTTATGAATAGATTCCTTGTGAAAGCGCATAGATTTTTCGCCTAATGAATTTTTTATGTCTATTTATTATACCTGAAAACATAAAATAAGGTTCCAAGTCCAAGTCATTAAACGTGTACTGTCGTGGAAATTGCTACTTTTATGTTTAATCCTTCGAAATAATATAATATTAAAAAATTATAACCCCCACTCAAATATTTACAGTTTATGTTTCGAAGCGCGTAAATTTGAATAATCCGATAAAAAGGCTACAAATTCTCTTCTTCATTCTTCCATGTAGGCTTAAAGCCTGTTCTTCATCGATGATATCCTTATATCCTTATTCGAGGCGTAAATTATCGCTTTTTCTTGGGCGACCGATACTTCTCCTTCCTAGAGGCGATTTATCTCTAGCCCTTTTCACTAATCTGTCCTGCCCCATTCTCTCTATGTGCGCGTTCCATTCTCTTTTCCTGTTCTCTATCCACTCTCCAATGTTTTCCACTTCACATAATCTTCTGATTTCATCACTCCTTTCTCTATCGTACAGAGTTTTTCCGGAAATTTTACGGAGTATCTTCATTTCCGCTGTCTCCAGCATACGCCTTGTCTTAGAAGTCTCGGGTCTGGTTTCAGCCGTGTAGGTCATGATCGGTCTTATGGTACCCTTATATATTCTTGCCTTCGTTTTTATGTTCAGATGTTTATTCCTCCATATAGTATCGTTAAGGCAGCCTGCGATTTTATTGGCCCTAGTGACTTGTTGGGTTACCTCATCTTCAATACAACCAAAACTGGATAATTCAACCCCCAAGTACTTGAACGACATTACTTGTTCTATTATTTGCTGGTTTACTTCCAGTTTACAACGGAGAGGTTCTTTTGCTGTTGTCATGCACTTAGTTTTTTCAGTGGCTATGTCCATACTGAACTGCTTAGCGACATTGAAGAAGAGTTGGAGACTTCTCTGTAGGTCGTCCTCACTTTCCGCGAAGAGTACTGCATCATCCGCATAACAGAGGATCGTAAACTCACGATCGCCCATTTTGTAACCCCTTCCAGTTTTCATTTTTTTATGATTTCATCCATTATGATGTTAAAAAGGAGTGGACTTAAAGAATCACCTTGTCGGATTCCACTGGTAACAGGTATGTTGCTAGACAGTTTGCCATTTATTCGGGCTTGTACGCTATTTTCTGTATATATGTCCTTAGTGGTCTCGATCAGATTTGTCGGTATGCCACGGTTTTTCAGTAGGTGTAAGACGTCCATTAGTCGTACTCTATCAAAGGCCTTATGCAGATCAACGAAGCATAGGAAAGCGGGCTTATTATATTCCGTTGATTTCTCCACTATTTGTCGCATCACGAACACAGCATCTGTACAGGATCTTCCTGTTCTAAAGCTTTGTTGTTCGTCAGCCAGTGTTACAATGGAGTTGATCTTTGTTGTTATTACCTTGGTCACAAGTTTGAACATGGAGTCCAGTAGGTTTATTCCTCTGTAATTTTTCGGTTCTTTCTTATCTCCTTTCTTGAACATCAGAATCATTATACTTGTTTTCCAGGCTTCCGGAATCTTACGTTCTGATAGGATTTTATTAACTAGTGCAGTTATTTCGGATACCAAACTTTCTCCCCCATATTTTAGCAATTCATTCTGGATGTTATCTTGCCCCGGTGATTTTCTGTTCTTCAAATTCAACACAATTATTTATATTAAATTAGGTAGTTATACGGGCTTGCGTTCATTATTTATACATAATATTTTTCTTCAATTTTATATTCTGGAAGTTTCATTTAACTAGCAAGCTACAAAACTGGTAATCGGATATGGTGAAAGAATACACCATGGTGAAAGTACACCATGATGAAAGAAGGAGTATGAGCAAGGTAACAGAAAATTCTTCAAATCTGGACAGTGTAACTTGCATCTGTCTTACAGTTGAAAACTCAAATATGCTCGAATAGGTCTGTTAATCGCTGGACATAAGCATATGTTTCAAAACTGGCTTCAATCTCAGTGCCCTTTAATGTCCAATAATGCAACTCATCACACGCCCATATTCGCCTTGCATAGGAATACTAATTTTATCAAACACTTCTTCTTCTGTTGGTGCCTATCCATTCTGGATGTTGGCTAACATGATGGCGACACGGACCTTATCAATTGCTGCCCGAAATAGACCTGTGGTTGTTGAGTTGAACCAAACTCTCAAATTCTTCAACCACGATATTCTTCGTCGTCCAATGCTTCTCTTTCCCTGAATTTTTCCCTGTATTATCAGTTGTAGAAGTCGATACCTCTCCGGATTTCTCATAACGTGACCCAGGTATTCAAGTTTTCGTTTTTTCACTTGGTACAAGATCTCCTTCTCCTTGTTGAATCTGCGGAGAACTTCTGCATTCGTGATGTGGTCAACCCATGAGATCTTCAGAATACGACGGTACAACCACATCTCAAACACCTCTAATTTCTTGCAGGACGCTTCTGTTAATGTCCATGCTTCGACACCATACAAAAGCACTGGAAAGATATAGCACCTCAGTAGTCTTATTTTGGTCTTTATAGCTAAGGTACTCCTAAAAAGCTTTTTCATTTTGAGGAAGGCACTTCGAGCTTTCTCGATTCTACATTTCACCTCAAACACTAGCACAACCTAATGCACGCTAATAAACATACATTCTGCCAAGAAAGTACCAGGAATTATAGATTTAAATCTGGCGGGGCAATGAGGCAGGTAAAATTTTTTTTTCCTAGGTTGGTACCACTGTCCTTAATTACTATGCCAAGCTTGAGCGGGATCTGTCAACTAGTGTGTGCAACAGCTGATTAAGTCAGTCGATGTCAGAGTGCGTGCCGATTTTTACTATGGGTGATTACGTTGAGCAAAGAATTTGTTTAAAGTTTTGTGTTGCAAATGAATTTTCGTGTGCCGATGCATTGAAAATGTTGCAAAAGGCCTTTGGTGATAATGCTCTATCGAAAACTCGTACATATCAGTGGTACAGAGCCTTCAAGGACGGTCGTGAAGTGGTCGCCCATCGACGGCTTCGATCGAAGATAACGTCGATAAAATTAAGGAAAGGGTGCTGGAAAACCGTCGTACCACTTGAGAGAGATAGCACATGATCTTAAGATATCCCACGAGACCGCACGTACGATTTTGATTGATATTTTGGGCATGAGAAAGGTGGGCGCACGACTCGTACCGAAAGACCTGAATTTTCTTCAAAAACGTCATCGCGAACAGGTTGCTTCAGACATGCTGGATCGCTGTAATTCCGATTCTACATTCATGGAACGCATTATAACTGGTGATGAGACCTGGGTCTACGAGTACGATATGCAAACAAGCCAGCAATCATCGGAATGGGTGGCAAAAAATGAGCCGAAACCGAAAAAACCACGCCAAAGCCACTCGAAAATGAAGGTGATGCTCATTGTTTTCTTCGATATCCGTGGCGTGGTGCACTACGAATTCGTTCCAGAGGGTCAGACGGTAAACAAGGAGTATTACCTAGGCGTTATGAAACGTTTGCGTGAGCGTATCCGTAAGAAGCGGCCAAATTTGTGGGCGAACAACTCATGGATTTTGCATGACGATAACGCGCCTTCTCACCGAGCTACGATTGTGACTGACTTTCTCGCCAAAAACTCAACAAACGTGCTTCAGCAACCACCGTATTCGCCAGATTTGGCTCCCTGCGACTTTTTCCTCTTCTCAAAACTAAATTTTCCCCTTCGTGGCACCCGTTTTGAGTCGATTGAAGCCATAAAACAAAATTCGGCGCGAGAGCTAAAGTCCATCCCGGAAAGCGCCTATAAAAAATGTTTCGATAATTGGAAGTGCAAGATGTATTGGAGCAAATGGGGCCTATTTTGAAGGCGACCCAATAAATTTTGACGATTAAATGTAAAAATATTGTTTTAATTGAAAATTCCCGGTACTTTCTTGACAGAGTAGTACACTGTATACCCCGATTTTCCATGATAGGTCATATCAGATTGAATAAGAAAATTACTTTTCCTTTTATCATTGAATAGGTACATAACCTACCACAACCGAATTTCGTATAATGTTTCTATATTTTCGAACTATGATTCAAAAGTTGTGTCTAATGTTTTCATATTGTGGGATTTTTTTTTTTTTTAGAATTTCCAGAATGGGGTTATTGCGGTATTTGAATATCTCTATTGATTCCAGGATGTCTAGTTTCTTGCCTTTCTTTTTCTAATGGAGGATTCAAAAAAATTCTGGAAGGATTTGATTAGCCTCGAACTAATTGCTTTGTGAAATTATAGTTATCTTTCCGGTGCTTGAATGATGCTCGATATTCCATGAATCTTTTTGTGAATGTTTTCCCTGCTTGGCCGATATATATGCTACTATATTTATGACAACTTAATCTAGAAACTATTGAGTTATTATCAAGCCGGCTGTTTTTGTCTTAAACGTTGGAAAATTAATCAGAAATTTTATGAAATGGAGTGAAAGCTATTTTAGTATTGCTTCTTGTAATTATTCGACTCATCTTTTGTTAAATTGGTCCAAACTATGTTAGCTTGACTGTTACGTCTAGTATGAGATGCGCTAGAACATAATTTATTTATTTTGTATCGTTGATGCCAGTAAATATTTAAATCATTCCTTATAATCGTTGTAGAAGTATGAAACTGGAAGTTTCCTACATATACTAGCCGTCAGCTTAGGGATTGTGAGACCAGTTCTACAACGCCATCATCTCTAACAGCTGACGAAAATTTTCAATATACAGCAACCCAAGTTCCATACACCGGTATATTTTTCTATGACCTTAAACATGTCGAGTTTTGTGCCTTCCAACTATGATTTGCGAACAGCATTGGTTTTGTTATCATTTGAAAAAAACTACTGCAGAATCGCATCGAATGCTTGTGGAAGTTTACAGTAAACATTTTTTTGGTATACTGCAGAGTTTGGAATGATTCAAAAGTGTCGATTTTGGCGTGAGAAACCGCCGAAAAAGTTCGCAGACCACGAATTGCAAGCCTTATTGGATGGAGATGATACTCAAACTCAACAAGAACTCGCGCATAAATTGAAAGCAACACAGAAGGCTGCCTCCATTCGTTTGAAAGCTATGGGAAGATTCTTCCTTCGGTTGACTTATTTTTAAATTCATATTTTATTTATCCGGTTTGAATTTTGCGATATTCTTCTTTTAGTGCATATTTTTTCCTTAGATAAAGTAACTTTTATAGAAATTGGTATACTTAAGCTGTGAACACTTATCTGGGTATTGAAATACTTGTATGTGAAAATAAATGAATGACAATGTGGTCGAGTTTATCCTCAAGTCAAATAATAAATTTCTATTAAAAAAACGACCACACGCCCGGTTGAAAAACACTGTCAACGCTCTTCAAATTCTATAATTAATTTCACAAATAGAGCGTTAAATTTTACGCGTCAGTTTGAATAACAAATGGAGTCTAGTAAACTTTCATCGTAGAAAGTGAAGGACAGAAAATGAGTTTTACATTTCCTACTACAGGAAGTTCAAGTACCCCTTGGGTCACGTTAGGTATACCTTGGAAGGGTCAGTCTTGAAGGAGGGTGAAACTAGCAAACACTATTCATAACAATACCTAAGAATTGGGGTAGGGTGACTTTCGAGGGGTTTCTTATTCTACAGGTAAGGGAGCTATTTTTTATGGCGATTTTGCTTTAATTGTGTGTTGTTCACTCAAGGGTGAGACTCCATGAATGAGAGGGGAAACAAAAAATTGTCGAGTCTTAAATACTCATTCAGGTATTACTTTGACAAATAGGGGAACAGAACGTAATAATTTAAGAAAATTCATAAAAATGAAAAACCATTGATTTTGTTTCAGAAGCTTTCAGTTGACTTCATTTAAAATACAGTTTTCTTTACTTAAATCAATATTTGAGGTGGAATAAAATAAGAGATTACTTCCTTCGATTTCAATCACTTTTTGTTACATTTTCAAACTGAATAACTATTTGTATTTCAAAGGTGCTATATATTTATGGAAGGCTTAGGCTTGTGCAAAAGTTCGAAAATTGGGGGTTCGTCTGATCGTTTAAAAGTTTCATTGCGGAATCTTGCTTATTCTTGAAAACCTCTATAGTTTCTTACCTTTCGTTTCCAGATGTAGTATTTCAAGATTAGCTAATCCTGGGAAGACATGATTTGTTTCGAAAAAAAGTCTCTCAAAATTAGAGTTATCTTTTCTCTTCCTAAATGAAAAAAAGAAATTTTAACTCTTTCAAGACTTTGCGTGAAAGAAAATTATTTTTAATATAATAACTTTCACAAATAGGAACATGGACTAACATAAAATAAATAAAGGTTAATACTTGATAGAAGGTATATAAAATTATTTGAATATTTTAATATTAGCCTTTTACATATTTAATTTCAAAAAATTATATTTAATAATTATAACTTCAGGAATTAAATTTAATTAATGCTATTTAAGTACCACTTAAATCAAACGACATATAAAGTAAACATTCATTAGAAGACATCCAAATGATATAACAAAATCCAATAGATAAAAATATTATAGTTAACCAAAATCTTATAAATTAAATATTTTGAGTAGACAAAATTTTGTTTCTGCTGATCAATCTTATGAAAACAGATATCTTTCAAAAATGTTTAACATAGTCTTAAAAATTTCATCATAAGTATTAACCTCTATTTTAATAATAATAATGAATATTTAATTTATAGGATTTGGGTTAACAATTTTCATTTATTGAATTTTGTTATATCATTTAGATGTCTTATAATGAATGTTTATTTTGTGTCGTTTGATAGAAGTGGTACTTATATGACATTAATTTAATTTAATTCCTGAAGTTATAATTATTAAATATAATTTTTTGAAATTAAATATGTAGAAGGCTAATATTAAAATATTTAAATATTTTTATATACCTTCTATCAAGTATTAACCTCAATTTATTTTATTTTATTCATAATATATAATTATTTGGTTTCCTTAACATTCTTTATACAGATAGTCCTTGTGCTATAACAGAGGCCGTTAAATTGCCTTTGAATCTTTTAGATCAATGGTAAACCACAAAATTATTTATTTGAGTTAACATTACACTCCATTTAAATTTTTCAGTATTCATTTACCAGAAGCTTACTGAATTGTTAAAAGGTGAGTAAATATTTGTTGTTGATTGATGTTATATTTTATTGAATATGAATTAATTGAGTACAGACGAAGCAAAGTCAATCTTAAAACTTGTTTTTCAGTAATGTTTTTACATATCTTGAGATTTTATAGAAAGTAAATTAGTTAGATATCCAATAATATTGAATGTTCTAACTAAGATAGTTTTATAATGAAATTTTTAAGATTATGTTGAACATTTTGAGAGATATCTGTTTTCATAAGATTAATCAGCAGAAACAAAATTTTATCTACTCAAAATATTTGATTTATAGGATTTTGGTTAATAATTTTTATTTCTTGAATTTTGTTATATCATTTGGATGTTTCACAATGAATGTTTAGTTTATATGTCGTTTGGTATAAGTAGTATTTATATAACATTAATTTAATTTAATTCCTGAAGTCATAATTATTAAATATAATTTTTTGAAATTAAATATGTAGAAGGATAATATAAAAGTATTTAAATAACATGGACTAACAATGGACTTACCTCTCAGCCCACTCCTTGCTGAAATCTATATCTTCTTCAAAACAAAATTCTTCAAATTAACACACGCAAGGCATATCAAATTTTGGTACAAGTGTGTAAACGACATATTGGTTTGCTTCTGTGGAACATATTCATGACACTGACCGACAAAAAACATTTTTTGGTCATCACATAAAGCTGAATAGCATATTATGGTAGAATGGAGGTATCCAAATACGAAAATGAGAAAAAAAATTCCCTTTTTGGAATAACCTTCATTATTTATCAGACAAAATAGCAATCTTTCAAATGTTTAGAGGATTCTCGCCATACTATAAGGACTGCAAAATGCATGCTTTTTCTTTTCCCATTCATCCACTGCACCAATGCTACGCTACAATTAACACAGAACACATGGAAAACCCACTGCTTGCCTTGATCTCCAATTAAAGCACCAAAATATTGGAAGTAAGCTTTTTTAACATTTTCAGGAAATGCCTGGTTTGTGATTTCACCATAAATTCTCCACAAATATAGCAAAATTTGTCAGGAAAGTTTTTGCAACTGTCTCGACATTTTCGTTCTTAAAACACTTTCTCATCTACACACAGGGAACTACTCACTTCGAAACTCAACAAAAGACTTATTTTTAATCTGAATTTTATGTCTGACATTGTAAACAACACAATTTAGGTACTTTTACTGTTATAAAATGCATCCATTTTAACCGTCCCCTCATAAAATTGACTACTTGCTATTGTGAAATGGTATTAAGCTATTGAAAAGTGTACGTGTTAGGACTTTAGGAACATTTTCCTATTATTATAAGGGTATTTCCATAAAAAAATAAAGATCTGCTGTGTGTTACAAAAATCTTGTCGACCAGTGTAATTAGAAAACACACTGAATTATCTTAAAGGTTGGCCCCATACACTCAAATTTACTATGGAACTACAACCTGATAATAAAATGAATTTTATGGATATAACTTTAATTAGGAAAAATAATGGGATTTCCTTTGATATGTGCAGAAAACCCCCAAGGTCAGGTAAAACTATCTCCAACATTTCAAACGATCCGAACTCTCAACTCGCTGCTTATAGATGATAAGAGCATTTTCCATTCTCCAAATAATAATGCGTTCAGAAGGGAACTTAATACAACCAAATAAATAGCTATAAATAATAATTTATAAACAAAACTATAAATTATTTCATAAATAAAAAGAAAAAACAACTCATTCTGAAACAAATATGCCCCACGTCCAAAACAGAAAACAATAACAAAAAATTTGTGAAACTAACATATTTTGGACCAGTCTTACAAAAAATGGGAGTTTGATAGGTTCCAGATGTTAATTTATTTTGAAAATAGGAAAAGAATCTTTGAAATCCTGCATTCACCAACAATTCACAAAGTTTTTGGAAATATTTGAATTTGAATTTCTAGTTTATATCAAATATTATGAAACATTTCATTTAGCATATTATTAGAATTTTTTTTTTTCATTCTGGATCAGTTTGATCCAAAAATATGCTCCTATGATAAATAATAGAAACCTACCGGAAATGAATCAATTTTCATATATTTTGTTGGCAAATTTCAATTGCTCTTTGAGCTCGGGATAACCTTTAGATCCTAAGGCTGCGAGATTTATTCATATCATATTTTCTGTTTTTTTGTGCGGTTGTTTTTATCCCAATCAAAACTTAACCAACAATCACCATACGGAAATTCTTTAGTATTTCGACTTTACGTAATGAAGCAGAGTTTAATGAATGGTTAATAAACCTGATTTTATTTTTTAAGGAACTGAAGAAACTAGGTCGATATAATTAGCAGTATAATTTTCTACCTTGTTTCCTGTTTTGCAATGGGTGAATAATTCAGAGTGTTCAGGGTTCCGATTTGTTTTCAAGATACAGGGTTTGAACGTTTGATTTTTTTTAAGCTTTTTCTTCATATCATCTGCATTTCTCAAGATATTCAGATGGCAAAGATGTTACACTGTGAGGTATACAACATAAAATATTTCAATTGCCTGTGAAAATCTATAGGGTGCTATTTTTTCTGGAACAATGTCCCATTTTCTTTCTAAAACCTTTTTTTATAGTGCCTTTATGTGGTTAGAAAGTGTGAAATATCGGGAATACATTTCTTAATTCGAATGTATGTCTTGTGTATGTTTGCGTGCACTAGATGGCGTCTGCTATGCAGAAAAAGTGCATTTTTACTGCCTAGGCAATAGTGCACTTTCTGACCCTGTCAAGTGTCATTCAAAGGATGTAATTTTGAATCATCAAAATTTGCCCAGCCTGTACATGGCATAGGTATTTGAAAATGATTAATGAATCTTGAATGCCACAGCCAATTTTGTGAGCAGTACGGTGTAATTGAATCGAAATATCAATACTAAAAGCACGAAAATAAACATCGACAAATGGACTATGATTTGAATCCCGATGCGAAGGTTGACAAACACCGTAAATATTCACGTAAAAAGCAAATTTCAGAGTATACATTGTAGAATGATCGATATTATCCTAGCGCAAATATTTGATGCCGTATAAATAATAATTCAACGCTGATAATAATCCTTTGTGACAATTTATTTCAATACTGTATAAACAATTCACTCTGCTGAAACTTTTAGTAACCCAATTAACGGATTGCGAATTATGCATTAATGTCCGACTGCACATGTACATTTGATGCAGTGTTTAGAATGACCTTTATTGTTTTTGAAAATATAATTTTATCATTGGTCTAATGAAAACAGAAATTTCGAATTTACTTTTTGATGAGCAACAGTGAAACTCAATATGCGTAAATCTGATATTGCATGAAAAATTCAGGATTTGTAGTTGTTCTGACATTACTTCTAATAATTTGATATTCACATTCTTTCTACTTTAACAACAAGTTTTTGTATTTTGAAATTATTTATAGATAAATTATTGGAGTTCAATGGAATGTCTGTTCCATTGTTATGTTATGTCTTGTAGGAATTTTCTTACTGAAGATTGTTTCAATAAGAGCGTAAGATTTGAATTGCGCGCCATTTTTGACAGTCATAATGTTACATGAATATGACGTGAAAGATCGAAAGTTGAAAGATGGGAGTTAGTAAACATGGAACATTACACGGTAGAACAACTCGTCCTGTTTGTCAAAAATTATTATAAAAATAGTGAAAGTTTAATTGCCACTATTCGTAAAATGCGTCCAATGTTCGGTCGCAATAATGTGCCTTTATCTACTGTGAAAAGAATAATCGAAAAATTCTAAAGTACTGGTTCGGTTAGTAATGTGAAACATACGATACGAGCTCGTAGAGGTCTTTCAGAACAAAACATTACGGCAGTTCGCGAGAGAGGCCAGAGACGTCAACTCACCATCGAGCACAAGAATTGGACATTTCAAGAGGCCCTCTTCAGCGAATTCTCACTAAAGATTTACAGCTGCATGCCTACAAAATACCTCTGACTCAACAACTTCTGCCAGAAGACCATGGATAGCGAAGAGATTTCACCAATTGGATCCTTGAGCAACTTGCTGATTTTGCAAACAAAATCATTTTCAGTGATGAGGTCCATTTCACCTCGATGGCTTCGTTAATAGGCAAAACTGTCGCATTTGAGGACTAGAAAAATCCACGAATGATTCATTAGAAAGCAAAACATCCACAACCGTCACTGTATGGTTTGAATTATGGTCTGCAGGAATAAATGGACCGTTTTTCTTCGAAAACGAAGAAGATAATGCAAAAACGGTGAATGGCGAACGTTATCATGCTATGATAACACAGTTTCTTGTGCCTCATTTGGAAGCTATTGATCTTGACGACATGTGCTTTCAGCAGGATGGTGCCACGCGTCATATCGCTCGTGAAACATTGACGATCTAGCACGAGTTTGCTCCTGGTCGGGCCATTTCCCGATTTGATGACCAGAATTAGCCTCCACGCTCTTGCGATTTAACGCCTTCTGGCTGTAGGGTTACTGGAGTCACAGGTTTATGCCAATAAGCCTTATTGAAGCACCCTTTATATGGTAGGTACTTAGAAGGAATACCTTCTAGACGTCAATGAAAGTGTTGGTATACAGTCCAATTATTTTCAGGTTCTGTTCCACTGTTTTTGCTATAGGTTCTGTTCCACTGTTTTTGCTATAAGTTCCGTATGTGATACGATAATCGGTATCACATGAACTTTTTCTAGTTGCCACATCTGCTGTACTCAATAGCCAACTCGGCGTATTTGATGTTTTTCTCTTGGTTTTCATCCAATAGGTTGTTGTTGTTGGGTACAGTGACATCTACCAAATAATCAGTCTTGGTTTCCTTGTTAACCAGCATCATGTCAAGCCTATTATTTGTCAAGAGTCTAACAGTGATAATTGGCCTATCGTAATACACACATAGGTGGTGAGCAAGTTTCTGGTGTATGATGTTGCAAACCTGATTATGTTGCTGCAAGTAGTCGGTATTGCCTAAATAAGTACAGCCCAAGCTGTATAGTTTATGATTTCTCGCTGCATTTTCAGCACTCGGATTCAACGAAGCGGTACTTTATTATGAATTTAGTGTCATTTCGAGTGTTAATGACTTGGTCCTCCTGTTTTAGGAAAAAGCTGTCCACTGCCACCCATTTGATGCGTCCTTGTCTATGCAGGGCTGATTGAGGTCGTCCGTGCAGTACCATGCGAGCCCACTGTTCCTGTTTATTCGCATCAGAAAGTGATCTAAGGATGATGTTTTCACTTACGAGATGCAGTGAAGTATATGAATGGTCACTTAACCTCACCATTGAAGACTAGATGTTTGTATCTTATTTGCGAAGAATTCTCTCAACCTCTGAACTTTTTGAGAGTGCAAATCAACCAGGTTATTATTATTATTATTATTTATTTAATCATCACTATTGATGGTATTAAGCACTAACGATTTAATCCCTAGCAATCCCTTAGCAGGTAGACAGTATCACTGCCTTTTGTATAAGGCTCGTTATTTTTTGATGACCTATTATCCCAAATATCTTCGAGGCTCCCGGCAGCTCTCTATCGATAAGACCATGAGCGGATATGATTATTGGCACAATATCAACCTTTTTCAGTCTGTAAATATTTTTCACTTCACTGAACAAATTTGTGTATTCGCAGATTTTCTCCAGTTTAGCTTTTTTTTCTTCAAGGGGTACGTTGATGTCTAAAATAAAGGCAGTATTGTCCTTCTTATACCTGATCAGAATATCAGGCTTGTTATGCCTTATTTCTTTATCTGTAATAACCCCCATATCCCAATATATCTTCATTGAATCATTCTCTGCAAAATCAACTGCCTTATACTTATAAAATGGTTGAATTACTTTCAGTGGTTCTTGGTTTCTGCAGATTTCTTGATGTAAAATTCCTGCTACTTTGTTGTGTCTGTTCATATAATCCTTAGGAGCCAGGTAAAATGTGTATCAATCATTTGCTAATTCTTGTTTCAGGATATGTTTGTGGTAGCTCCTGGAAGAGATGACTTGATCTTGATCATATGTTTTTTGAACATTTTCAGGCAGTTCTAATATTTAAAATCGAACATACTATCAAGATGAGACTGTTTCACGTACTCACGGATAAACTGTGTTTAGTTTCGTTTCATATGCATGTCCAATGTTATGAAAAAGTACGTACTTTTACATAAAAAAGGGTCAAAAACAAACATTGTATATTATCGCACAATCTGCTTAATGTCAACTGTCTACAAAGTGGTCTCAAAAATCATCTGGAGAATAGTAACCAACATTTTAGATGAAAATAAACCACCTGAGCAAGCAGGATTTAGAGTTGGCTACCCAACTATGGACCATTTTTTCACTGTATTCCAGATCATCAAAAAATACAAAGAATACAACAAAAAATTGCATCTAGCATTTGTAGATTACAATAGGGCCTTTGATATGGCGCATCATACCTATCTTATAAATGCTCTAATCAATCAAGGTATACCAGAACCATACTTTCATATCCTACACAATGGCTCTAGAGAGATTTATTTACAATTGCTCAGCAAAAATCAAACTTGAAAAAATATAAAAGCCCTTCAAAATAAGAAAAGGTGTATGTCAAGGAGACCGCATTTCCCCAACGCTATTTACAGTATTATTAGAGCAAATATTCAGAACCATTGATTGAGGAAATGAACAAGGCATCAAAATCAATGGGAAGTATTTATCTAATCTGAGATTCGGGAACGATATTGTCCTCTTTTCAGAAAGCCAAGAAGAACTTCAACATATGCTGAATGACCTCAATACTCATAGTTAAGAAGCTGGACTAACCATAAATTAAACCAAAACTGAAGTGGTGACAAACAGTGAAGAAAAAGAAATAAAAATCAATGATAAAACCATTGACTATGTTCCGGAATATTGTTATCTTGGACATATTGTTTTTTTTTTTAATCGTCAGGAGAAAGAGATTAAGGAAAAAAGAAAACGCTTGGAGTCCTGTTCACTTGAGTTTATCCTGAAGGATGATTTTCCCATGAATATCAAGTGGGAAGTGATGAATATGTGTGTACTTCCTACTTCCTCTTCAATCATATAGCTGAAAAAAAAACACAAAAGTTAAAAGTATGTCAAAGAAGAATGTAAAGAAGTTTATTACAAACCAAATTGAAATACCGTATAAGGAATGTAGATATCTGAAGAAAAACACAATTAAAAGATGTAGGCAATGAACTGTTTAAGAAGAAGTGGATTTGGGTTGGCCATACAGCAAGGTTGTCAACTGAAAAATGGACCAAGTTGGTGCAGGAATGGTATCCAAGAGATGGTAGAAGAAACCGTGGTCGTCCAGCAACAAGATGGCAGGATTCTTTTAAGGAAAAGAAGAGAATATATTAGGAATATCATAAATGAAAACAAAATTTTTTCTAGGGAAGTATTAATTTTATTTTTATATAAAAATTCGTTAAATTCAAATCATTCAACATCCATCGCGGTGTATATTTGGTTTCATCTTTTTTTTAGACGTACTGAAAAACATTATTTTGGAACTATTATGGAAAGATCCAACAAGTCCAACAAGGAACAAAATAATAATTTTGTTCCTTGTTGGACTTGTTGGATCTTTCTTAATTTCAAGACCTTAGTCCTTTTTTGTCATTTTTCATCTGTAGATACAATGCAACCCATAAAATCATTTTGAACTTAAATGTATAGATATTTTTATGCTGCTTATTTAATTTGAACAAGACACGAAACTTCTCAAATATTTTGAAATGCTAGACCATCAATTTTATTTTTAAGCTTGAATGATAACAATTGAATAACTATGAAGATATTATTCGAATAGCAACAGCACAATACTACTGTTACTAAAAAAACATTGAGACGCCATGTTTCCCAGATATTTTTAACAAAAAAAATAATCTTCTTTTCTTCTTTATATTTCTATTAACCTTACTAGTCTACTTCTTTCTCAAATCCATTTTTTGTTGATATTATTGGATTCATTTCAGAAAAAAAAAACAAAACAGATTAAGAATGAGAAGGAAGCTCGGCAAAAGCCATTGTTCAGTCAAGCCAGCGCAAATTTGTTTGCACGACGCTGTCGTGGTCTAACAATGAACTTGGGCGCTTTTATTTAGCATCCCCTAGGTTAGGGGATTTATTCACCCTCATTGAAATCTCACCGTTATACAGCTTCGCCGCCAGCTATGATTAGTTCTGGAGCAACTGGGGCTTGTGGTGAGCTACTGCACTGAGAGCATTTTGAGAGCAAAAATCGAAATAAAGACTGTATCAGGAAATACTTTGAGATTGAGATCAATACTTTTGACTATACCTGTATGTAACAATTCTCCTATGAATAGTTAGGATTCAAAACTGGAAAAAAATATGTTTGAATTTGTACGACATTTCGAAAATAATTTAAGGGTGCTCCAATATTGATAATGTAACTCCAAATAAAACAGGCATGTAGAAGTAGTAGTATAAATTTATGAACTAATACAGAAGCTTTTATCCATTATAATGAAGAAAACTTCTTAACAACTAAGTAGGATCATTTCTAGTTCACATGAAGCTCCCTAGATGGCAGCAAATCTACTACGAACATTCAAATATTACTCCTAACAAGGCGCCATGGTTTGAAACAAATTGAATGCAATATTCAAGACTGAAGGAAAAAGCTTTATTAAATTTTGGGGCCCAAAACTTCGAAACCAAGACAAAACGCCCTGTGATAATTTCAGATTTGTAGAACCAAATTTTCCGCAATATCTGATGGACTCTTAAATAAAGACATGCCAAATATTTAGCAAAAGTTTCTGAGGAACATATTCTTATAACATGAAAAAAATTGATTCAACCAATTTAATGATGATTTTAAAACAATTCAATAGGTACCCCAGGTTTTATTGTTTAAACTATTTTTAATACTCGTTAGTTATTATTTTTATTATTAAAATAAAATTTTCATGAGCATGAGTCTACATCATCGTGAAAAAAATAGAGGATGTTACATTGAAAAATCGAGAAATAACAATTTGAAGTTCTTCATATTTGGCCATTAATAACGGACAATAAATTGGAGATATTGAAGGTCATTGAAAATATATGGAGTCATCCATTTAAGAAAATCACCTATTGGTTGAATAATTTTTTTGGTAACACCTGTTTATTAGAAAACAATTTTAAATGCAGAAATAAAAATACAAGGAGTCTGCTTTCGAACGGAATTTCTAAAATGTCTGATTCGGCAGCTTTGTAAGCGCAACGTACTATTGCATTACCCCGGATATTATATGCTTTTCAATAATAAATATGTAGAAAAATAAAAACTCTATTTTAATAGCACTAACACATGGTTCATAACGCCAATAGTACCTTTGAAACCCACACAACTAAAATTTCTCAAACTAATAAAGTGAGCAGACTGTACCTAAACTCGTGAGATTTCAACAAATGAAATACTCAATAAATCAACAATATTTTAATGAAACAATATTCAAAAACGCATGATTATTGATTTGAAATCAGTTTTTCAATAAATAATATGAAAAATCATAATTGAAATAATACTTGTCTTCGATTAAGTCACTAAATCGAATGAAGAATCTATGGATTTATTATTATTATTATTAATACACAAACAAAGGGAGGGGCGAACCCGTAAACCCTAAAATTAATAAAATTTGTTGCCTCAGTTGTGAACATACCTCATTAAATGTCCAATAAAAAAAAAACCCGATCACAAACTGACAAATAAAATTCATTAATGCCACACTGATAATTAAATTTTCCAGATAGAATAGGTATAAATGAGCTCAATAGCGTTTTCATAATTTTCTTTGTTTGAAATTTCATAGATGGCAATAATATGAATTCAAAAATTTAATAAAAGTAAGTGATTTTAATGAAAATTTGAATATGAAAATAAAGTTGATCTGTTAGTCTCCTATAATTTTAATTAAAAAAAAAATTATTCAAAAATTCTTGGAATTAAATTAATGTCTTATAAGCGCAGTTTATAATTAATAGACGTATAAAATCAAAACTTAGTATACAATATCAAATGGAATAAACAACCCAACAAATATAAATTGTCAATTAAAATTAATGAATAAATATTTGAAGGAGACAAAATTTATAGAATTAAATTAATGTCTTATAAGCGCAGTTTATAATTAATAGACGTATAAAATCAAAACTCAGTATACAATATCAAATGGAATAAATAACCCAACAAATATAAATTGCCAATTAAAATTAATGAATAAATATTTGAAGGAGACAAAATTTTGTTTCTGATCTTACAATTATGAAAACTAATTCCTTTTCAAAAATACAAAACATAATTTAAGGACTTCTCAGAAAATATAATTTATTTGAAATATTTTATATATTTAAATAGGTAACTTCAAAAATCTCTCAAAACATGTATTATATCTTCAAAAAACAATTAGAAATCCGATTAGCTCTGCATCGGTCCAATAAAATGACTTTAAATTCAGAATTATATCTTCCAGCTTCTACAATATATATATTGAAACTATATTCAAAAACCATCGAAATGATATCCTTATATATAATCAAATAAATTATTTTTCATTGTCTCGGAAAAAAACTTTTCACATCCCGACATGAAACGTATTAATACAAATAAATGTATTAACAAAACTATATAAGTATGTATATTAACATACAAATAAAATAAAATCCACTATTTCAAAATTATCTAAAATTCTCAGAATAAAGAATCAAATAAAAATAATTGAACAAGAACTGCAACATTTTATAACTTTTTCGGTCTCTAGACCTCTTCAGAAATCTATTGAATTCAGATTAAAATATATCAACAAGTTCAAAATTTAACTCACCAAATAAGATAAAACCTGAACGAATAAACTCAAAGTAAGTTTTATAGTTTATCCGTTCCAGGTTTTATCTTATTTGCTGAGTTAAATTTTGATCTTGTTGATATATTTGAATCTGAGTTCAATACATTTCTGAAGAGGTTTAGAGACTGAAATAGCTATAAAATTTTGGAGTTCTTGTTCAATTATTTTTATTTGATCCTTTATTTTGAGAATTTCAGATAATTTTGGAATAGTTGATTTTCTTGTATTTGAATGTTGATATACATACTTTTATAATTTTGTTGATACACTTGTATTAATACGTTTCGTGTCAAGATGTAAAAAGGTTTTTTGTGAGACATTGAAAAATATTTTATATTGGTTATATAAAAGGATATCATTTTGATAGTTTTTGTATATAGTTTCAATATATATATTATAGAAGTAAGAAGATATAATTCTGAATTTAAAGTCATTTAGAATACTTCTATCAAGTATTGACCCACATTAAAATTTTTTTTTTTTAAGTAATTTTATTCAGGAGGAAAATAATGACACATATTTATCTCAATATTTTATTGGATATATGCTTATTTGAAGGAAGTCTATTGAATTTATAGAGATTATAATAAAATATTGTACAAATATCCGAATAATCATTCAAATAAAACGATTGTTCGTCATGTTATTCAAATCAACATAAATCTAGAAAAGCCACAGTGTTATCGAATCAAATGTGGTATTTAAACCGATTTGTGTTAAATTGAATAATATTTGTGATAATATATAATTGTTTAAGTTCCAATTGAACGTCTGCAAGCTAATTAAGTCCTTTGCCAATATTTTATGGGGATAAATTGTTATCTGAAAAGTTTATCATGGATTAAAAAATTGCACAAAAATATTATATTATGTCTCCATTATATCATATCGTCGCCTTCAATAATTTAATATTTATCTACTGACCGCAGAACAATGCAATAAAATAGGGATGCTGAGTAACACGATACAACTATATAATGTTTTAAATTTTTTTTTCACTTTCTCAACTTCTAGTTACTTGATTTAATGAAAGTTGCCGGCAGGAGCACATGATGATAACAATTAAAATATAGTGTGAATAAAATTTTACCATTGTGTAGATTGTTTTTTCATGAAGCTTTTTTACACAAGATACGGTTTAAAAGAAGAAATTATCGAATTTTTTATTTCATTCAGTCGAATTTACTTCCTCTGCCTACTAGCAGTTAACAGTTAAATCATTCACATTGGTAATCATAAATAGTTGACCATTCAGACTTCCATAGGTTTTTTCTGCTAGGTATACTTAAACTTTTGAAAAAAAATTTGCTCATTTCATGCTGAGAATTGAAATTGAAATGTTTTTCTCCTAAAATTACAACAGCCGCTCGAAGGATTTAATTCAGTTGTATTGGTGAAGCCAGGAAGAATATTATAAAACTGATTAATTCAATTAATTTGTAGCCGTGATGTACAGAAACTCTGAGAAGAGTAAAAAATTGACATATTATAGATACTACATGGAATATATTGTGTTTATTATTTTATTTCGAGCGTCTAATAGCTCGTGGTGTTTCAGGCTTATTCATTCTTTATGTGACATTCTATGTAATGATGGACATAAAGTTTCTTGTCGAAATTTCAAAAACTGTCTAAAAATCAATTTACATAAATATTTGTGTAAGAAGTAAGAATTTAAATTCAATATCAATCTCACTTTCATTCACTTTTTGCTGCATTGTTCGGAGTTCAGTAAATCTCGAGTTACACCTTGTTATAAATAATATTGTTTGATTAGAACTTTAAAAAGCTCGAAATACGAAACGATTTGTTGATTTTGAAATAATGAATTGAATTCCAACCGCTTGGTTGGAGACTATTATTTTATTTTCATATCTAGCGCATTCGCCATTAGTTACTGTATAATATATGTAGTATTCTTGTCGGAAGGAAATCCAAGTTTCAAATTCAGAGAAATAAGTTTCCAGAAATTGCACCGAAAAAGTAAGATTTTATATTAAAATCGTATACTGGATAAATTTTCCTGCCTAATAAGAACTTTCGCATCCGCCATTTATTACCTACATTCTAACAAATGAAATATTAATGTGAAGGAACAATTACAGACCAATGAACAATAAAGAATAAAGAAAAGCAGATGAATTTAATGAGAAAATTTGTTGAATGGAAGTTAAAGTTTGAAATTCAATTTTCAACACATTCTTCAATGAAATATTCGCCTCCCTTCAGCTTCTAGGCAACACAGATTACCATTTTGTGTTAGCAGTTGCAGATTGTTTTTCTTATCACTTCCAGAGAAAATACTAAGTTGTTATTGATTCAAAGAAGTGAACTTTGTACTTTATGTAAATTCATTGTCAGAGTTGACAACAAGTCAGAGTCCTATTAACTTTCAGTGAAAATGTCGCAAAAACGTACTATTTCTCTGTTGAATACATGTTTGGCCACATTATCTACCCTTGGTTTAGGCCTATCAATTTATAGTTACTATGTAGAGGTTAGGCAAGAACTGGAAGAAGATTATACTGCAGTTTGCGATATAAGCGAACATGTATCTTGCAGTAAAGTTTTTAATTCGCCGTGAGTATTCCAAATTTATAAAATAGCTGGTTGTTATTAGGTTGGGTTAGGTTAGGGATCAGATCGAATCGATATAAATACACGCATGCGTTGTTTGTTTTATGATAACATGAAAATGTTTACTTGAATGTTTGAAAATTGAAATTGGGCCAAATAGTTCAAGCTAAATTTTGTAAACTCGGAGAAGCTTTTTATATTATCCTCGAGAGAAGCATTATCCACTCCTTCCACCTTGAAAGGAAGAAGCTGAAAGCAGCTTAAGTTTTTTCATAAATATTCATGCGGTTCAAATTTTTTTCTTTAATCAGGGGTTTTTCGCAGAATCCGCATATTTGTTCATATTTCCTGGGTTCCAAGATGTTTCCCTAATGAGAAAAGATCTAATTATCTAAATAATAACTGTACCTATGCGGAAAAAGGTAAAAAGCATTTAGGTTAAGTCAGGAGCTTTTATGCGCTTCATGCGTTTATATCACCCACCTACTCACAATTTTTTTTTGGCTTATAATTATACGATCCCCACAAAATTTTGTACGAACATGCGCGTTATGTTTCTACTTCTAAATGATCAATTTCAGATTGATCGTAAATATTAGAAAAAATATTGAATAATTTCAAACGTGAATAACTGCGAAACTATCTAACAGATTTTGCCCATTAACTATCCTAGCCATGGCATTTGGACCTCAAACTTTCCCTGAAAGTTTCAAGGCTATATCTTTTTCCGTTAGAATGTTAGCGTGTTATTTACCGACATTACCTAGCGAACTTAGCTCATACAGCTTTTTAAAATGATCCTTATGAATAACAAATTCTATTCCTAATCGTGTTATCAACAAGCAAACAAAAGCTTCTGATTTCACGTCAGTCCTTTTCAACATTTTTGAAGGTTACATTGATTGACCGATTTAGACTATTTGGAATAGCGTTTCGGTCGTTCTTTGATAAGAAAATTTTGGTATTTAAATAAAAGACAAAAAATTTGAAATAATGGGCTGAAATTTATTCCAGGTTCATTTCATATGGAGATTTAAATAAATTTTGATCATAATGTTTTCTAGTACTCTTTCACATATTTCAGCCGAAACGTTTATATTCCGCGTTCCATATTGTCTTGGACTTCTAAAAACGTTATTGAGCAATGGATTAGCCTCAAATCGTATGAGCGAGATGGCCATTCTGCCGGATTATTTCTCGAGATTACACGCTTACCGAACTTCCTCCTCCAATAGATCAATTGTTTGACCAGTTGCATGCCATGTGGTACCATCTCTTTCGAACCTCATATCCACCGATGTGAAGTTCATCCAATTCTGGCGAAAATAAGTCTAGACAAAGGCAATTAACGCTCTGAAGAATCTAGGTCAGTTGCTCTGGACATATCCAAGGCTTTCGATCAAGCATAAGGCTCTTCTAAATAAGCTATTTTCGTAAGATTTTCTTGAAAGTCTTTGCGAATGGATCACCAATAGGAACATTTATGTGGTCGTGGATGGTGTAGGTTCTTATGGTTTCAAGGTAAACGCTGGAAAGCTCTAAGGCTCAGTTTTTTGCCCACTCTTTTCCTGATCGACATAAACGATCTTCTTCCAAAACCAAATTGTGAGCTTCTCAGGAAAGCACGCGGATGTCTTCTTTCACCAGTGATAAACCTTTGATCACTGTGGAGTCTCACCTCAATAGATTCCAGCAAATTCATTCCCTGAACGAAGATCTCAAAAATATAAACGAATGGTATCAACGGAATCCTCTGCAATTCAATGCCTCGGAGACCCAAACATCAACTTGTTTTTTAAAAAACTCAGTTGCTGGCTTCTGAGTTGATGGAAAACCAGGTGCTTCAGCCAAGTGATTCCATGTGACTGACATTGTGAAGTCTGCTGCAAATAAGCTGGGGTATATTTATTCAAGGCTAGGAATTATTTCTCTCCAAATGAGGTTCTTCTACTGTATAAAGCTCAGACCAGACCTCCTTTTTTCTACGAGTCCACAACTTAATTATTATTTTCTTAAAGATAAAATCAAATATATACTGTAAAAACCTGTTGAACACTTTATATTATATGTTGATTCATTTATTCGATCAGAATTATTTTTTTCGTGTTTTTACAATATCGATGATATATTTTCCATATTTACAGTTATGGAAAAGGATTCGGCTTTTTTCCAGAGGACTCAATTTTCAGTGTACCTAACAGTTTATTCGGCATACCTTATTACAGCCTCTTGATGGTCTTAGGTAAGTTCAAGCATTAAAAGAAAAGTTTTGCTCGAAATCTGAATTTTCAAGTTACTAAGTTCGGAAATGCTGAAAGTTTTAAGGAAATGTTCATCAATTCCTTTTTTTCTTTTAAAATTTGTCATTTTTCTCTATTTTGACTTTCTGATACCCAGAAAAGTCTAAAGAAGCTATAAAATGATTTTATCTTTTAAGTGTGAAGTTGGACTGACCTTATCTGAATTCTAATTGTTTTTTGAGGATGTGCTACATGTTTTGAGAGTTTTTGAAGTAACTTATTTCAATATCGGGTGTTTTTTTTAGAGTGATGGACTTTAAATTGAAATAAAACAAATTTTAATGAAGATTGAAGCCAAATTTTATTTTTATTTGAAAAATAATTTTATGACATTTATGTTTTAAAAATAATTTCCGGCATATGTCCACCACGACTAGCTCTGAAGAACCGCATTCGTCCAGACCAATTTTGGATCATTTTTTCGAGTAATTCAGGCCTTATACCATCAATAACCGAGTTATGTTGGCTTCCAAAGCGTCTGTTGTTTCTGGTTCATCAGCATAAACCAATGACTTGACATAATCCCAAAGAATATAATCCAGTGGAGTTATGTCGCATGATCTTGGAGGCCAATTAATTGGACCATTTCTCGAAATAATGTTATCGCCAAATCTTTCTTCCAATAAATCAATTGTTTCGGTAGCAACATGAGGTGTAGCATCATCTTGTTGGAACCAAAACACAAATTTTGAAACAAATAATCATTGATTATCGATCTGTAACGAGTACCATTCACTGTAACATTAGCTCCAGCATCGTTTTTAAAGAAATATGGACCGATGAAGCCTCCAGCGTGTAAAGCACACCAGACAGTACATTTTTTAAGATGCAATGGAACCTGCAGAACTTCTTGAGGATTGTTTCCACTCCATATATGGCAATTTTGCTTGTTTACATAGCCGTTCAACCAGAAATGAGCTTTATCACTAAACACAATTTAACGATAAAAAAGTGGATCAACTTCAAACTGTTCTAGGGCCCAATCAGCAAACAAACGATGCTAATTGTGGTCAAGTGGCTTAGTCTTGAACCAGTTGGTTCTTGTATGCGTGTAGACCAAGATCTTTACGCAAAATTTTCCGTGTGGTGGATGCATAGAGTCCAACTTGTTGTGAACGTCAAAGAATAGACAAATCTGTATCATCATTAACACTATAACTTACAGCAGGGATATTTTCTTCTGTAGGTACAGTTCTTCATTTTGTTGTTGTTGTTGTTGCATCGAATAGAGAAAATCTATCGACGAATAAGCTGCTCTGATGGACGATTATGTAAACCATAAATTTCACGAAGTGCTCTATAAGTTTGGCGAAGAGAACACTGATTTTAAAAATAAATTTCAACAATGATAATTTGTCAATGCTTACCTAACAGAAATGTCAAAACAACATGGCTTCTGTCAAATCACAGTTATCCCCATTGAAAGTTCTATCACTCTACAAAAAACACCCGATATTTATTTATTTATTAATTTTAATTGACAATTTATATTTGTTGGGTTTTTTATTCCATATTGTATATTGAGTTTTGAATTTATACTTCTATTAAATAAAGGCAGTGCTTATAAGATATTAATTCAACTCTAAAAGTTTTCGAATAAAAATTTTTCGAAATTAAAATTGTAGGAGACTAACAGATTAAATCTGTTTTGATATTCAAAATTTGTAATAATATAATTATAATTAGGTTTTTAAATGAACATTTTTTTTATATAAGTATCAAGTGGTTTAAATAAGACCATAAAGTTCCTTACAAACTTTGTGTGATTTCTTTTGTGGTAAGCGTAGAACATAGAATACCTTGTATTTTAAATGTACCAAGTTTTAATATTGATCAAACAAAGCTGTTTTGCTGTTTTGATATTCAAAGTTTGTGATAATCCTTCAGTCAAGTAAAAAACCACTTATTATTTTATTTTATGTGGTATATTTCTGGTATTATGATAATGAGAACAAAAACTGATTGGTCTGATTAATATTGTACAGAACTCTGATTTCGAGCATTCAGCTTTTTAATTTTTTTTGGGAAGAGTTTGACGAATAATCAACTATCATTTTTTACAGCACATTCCTCTTCTCTTATCATCACTAAATTCGCGTTCGCCAACATTCTACTATCCAACTTTATGACGCCATACCTCGCCTACCTGCTCTACTTCGTCCTTCAGGATCTCTGTGTTGTTTGTGTTACCATTTATATTGTGAATGCTGCCTCCTTATTTGTATCGTACAAGAAAGTCAAGTTGTTGACTTCTATTGAAAAGACTGAAAAGATGAAGAAACGTTATTAAAATATTTGAATAGAATATCTTCACTCTTATTTGTACCTGGAATTTATACCTTAATTAAAATAAAATTTTATGGTCAGCCTTACCCAATAGTTTAATTACAACATACATAATATTTTAATAGATTAACTTGTTTAATTATAACGAATACTTTAATATTTACAGCATTCTACATATTTAATTTCAAAAAATTATATTTAATATTATAACTTCAGGTTTCCTTAACATTCTTTATACAGATGGTCCTTGTGCTATAACATAGGCCGTTATATTGCCTTTCAATCTTTAAGATCAACGGTAAACCACAGAACTATTTATTTTGAGCCCACATTGGACTCCATTTAAATGTTCAGTATTCATTTGCCAAGATGCTTTCTGAATTTTTAAAGGTGAGTAAATATTTTTTGTTGATTGATATTATGTTTTATTGAATATGATTGAGTACTGACGAGCAAAGTCTCTCTTAAAACTTGTTTTTTAGTAATGTTTTTACATATCTTGAGATTTTCTAAAAAGTAACTTAGTTAGATATCCAATAATATTGAATATTCTAAGTAAGATAATTTTATGATGAAATTTTTAAGATTATGTTGTCTACTCAAAATATTTAATTTATAGGATTTTTGTTAACAATTTATATTTATTGGATTTTGTTATCTCATTTGGACGTCTTATAATGAATGTTTAAGCAGTGCTTTTATGACATTAATTTAATTCCTGAAGTTGTAATATTAAATATAATTTTTTGAAATTAAATATGTAGAAGGCTAACAGAATATATCTGTAAATATTAAAATATTTGAATAATAATATATACCTCTATTAAGTATAAACCTCCATTTATTTTATAACGAATACTGTTCGGGAATTCAAAATTAAATTTTACTTCAGTAAAAGAATTACACAACTAAAATGGAGAAAAATGTTTGTAATGGGACATTTCTTCCCTGCAAATTTCTTTAATTTTCAAACATAAGCTATCCCATACTATACGGAGTACTCTTAAATATCCAGGATTATACGGAGTATTCTAAGGTATCTGGGATTATACGGAGTACTCTAAAGAACTCCTACCTTTTTATCGTGGTCATCTAGTGATGTGACAATAGGACATTACGTGTAGATAACCCAAGTTACACTTGATCGAGAACGAGGAAACAGTGACGGGAAGTTCAGAATGCAAGGTTAAGTAAAAATACAATATTTGGTTGCGGAAGGCAGGGTCCCGCACCTGAATCGATGTATGAGAACGGGGTTGTACTTTAGGACAAAAAGGGTCAGGGATAAAATCTTGACCTCTCTTCAGCCCTCATATATTCTTCAACCCTGTCCTTCCCTTCATTCATAAAATTGTGGTTCCAGAGATCGACGCTTTCTAATATCCTAAAACATAGTGTGCAAGCAAAGGTAAATAGACCAACCAATTGAGTGAACACATAGCAATAGAAACATGTAACAATGAACTCCGAGGTAATTTTAACAATAACCCTTTGGTCAGGAATTCCCCATTCAAACAACTATCTACTATCTAATTAGATATTAAAATCTGGACGCATAATATCGTTGTTCAGGAATGTCTTGTTGAGGCATTCTGAAGATACAGAGGTTGTGGTGTGTGTTATTTAACTACCTATTCATTATAATCTTTATATCTAATAATATAGTTGTTCAGGAATGCCTTGTTGCAGCATTCTGAATACACAGGGTTGTTGTGTCAGTATCTTATTGTGGGCCCACATTTCATTCGCTTTAAGCACTCTAATACATCAAATGAAGATAAAGACGCTCACATGTATGAAATATGTTAAATGGTCAATTCAGATTAAAGTAAACGGGTCGCCCCTAGCTGGAGCATCAATACAGTAAAATCCACCCATGAATAAAGAATACATGATACAAATAAGACTCACGTTGACCTCAGGTAATTTAATACAATGCAATAACTTTACATGTTAGGGCAGCTCAGTCGACTTCCCTTTGTGTCTATCCTTAACTTTTAATGAACAATGGATAATGGCGTTCTATTTCTAACAAAGGAAAACTGGACTCTCTGAAACCGAAGATCAACTCTTCCGGAGAGAACAGTCGCTCCTCTCTCAGGGTTATGTTTACACACGTGCGCAAATCTAAGAAGCGACCATAGACTCTAACTCCTGGCATCGACAGTGTCAAGTTTACAAAAATATGTGGATCTCTTCAAACATAAAAAAATTTAACAAAATTATTCAAAATTAAGGCTGAATCAATTGATAAACCTTATAATTTGCATTTCTCTACCTAAGCTCCTTCTCACTCGTCGATGCGGGATCTACTCTACATGAGAAAGGTAAAGATTCTAATATGTATAGTGAAGAGATTCGCATTCTCTAAGGATCATCCGGGTTAGAGAATCCCTTATAGATTATACAGACTACGTCACGGTATCACCCGCCTCTCTGTGTGTATGTCAAACATTCTATGGCACTGGAACTTGATGCATGCGCTCTGTGACAAAAACAAAGAAGATGACGCCTTTATGGCGTCTCTATTGAATTTAAAGCCGACAGAGAAGGAGGTTCTTTGAAATGAATCCCATGAACCATAGGTACTCGAGAAAGCTTACATATAGTAGTCCCCCTTGATAGATCTTGGTAGTGGACTTATCGTACATGTTTTAATTAATTGCACGTTTTGCACTCTTGAACATCCACCTTAGTTTCAATATAAGATTATCGGGTATTGCATGCTATTTTGGTCGTTGCCTGTCAATTTTCATTCTGTATTTTTGCCTTAGTAATGTTTACTCAACTGGAGTGTTGTGCTGAAACGCGTTGCTTTCGTATATAACTAAAGCGTAACAAAACTCACAAGTTATTTATTTTTATTGTATACTTTCTGTGCCTGATTTTTTGTTTATTGTATTTATTTATAATGGTTCCTTATTTGTGAAAATAATTTTATTCGCGGTGCCTGGTATATAAATTATTTGCGCAGAAAACTTAATCCTGAAAGATGAGTTATAATCAACAAGATTTTTTACGGAGCTGCATCGGATTTAATGTTAAAATTGTATAGAGGATTAATTTTTCTCTGAGGACCTCGCATCCGCCATTTATTCCTTACGTTTTAACAAAGCAAATATTAATTTAAATTAAAATTGCAAACCAAAAAACAATGAAAAATAATAAAAAACTGATGGATATTATGAGATAATTTACGGAATAGAAGTTGAAGTTTAAAATTCAACATTCAAGACATTTTTTCAATGAAACATACGTCTCTTTGGTTATTAGGCAACACAGAATACGCAGTTGCAGAACCAACACTTCAAGAGTACTTAAGTTGTTATTGATTCTGAGAGGTGAACTTTGTACTTTATGTAAATTCATTGTCATAATTGACAACAAGTCAGAGTCGTATTAACTTTCAGTGAAAATGACGCTCAATACAATTTCTTTGTTGAATATATGTCTGGCCAAATGATCTACCGTTAGGGTAGGCTCAGCAATTTATTGCTACATAGAGTTGGACTAGAACTGGAGAAAAATTATACTCCCGTTGATGTTTGCGATATACGTGAAATTTTTAATTCGTCATGAATATTCTAAATCATGAAATAGCTGATTTTATCAACTTTGAATAGGGTTGATTAGATAGAATCAATATAGAACACACGCATTCGTTGTTATTTCTATCATCACATGAAGTTGTTTACTTGATTGTTTGAAAATTGAAATTGTGTTGAACAAGCAATTTTTTTTAATTCAGAGAACCTTTATATATTAATGTTGCTACCATAACAAAAAGAAAATGGAAGTATCTTCGGTATTTTTATAAATATTTCTGTTGTTAAATTTCTTTTCATTGAAGCAAGACCTTTCGCAAAACCTCATCAAAATATTTCGACCACATATCTCTTCGTGTTTTATGGGTTCCATGATATTTTTACCCCACTGAGAAAAAATTGTTTGAAGAATCAATATATACTACTCTGTCAAGAAAGTACCGGGAATTTTCAATTAAAACAACATTTTTACATTTAATCGTCAAAATTTATTGGGTCGCCTTCAAAATAGGCTCCATTTGCTCCAATACATCTATGCCAACGGCACTTCCAATTATCGAAACATTTTTTATAGGCGCTTTCCGGGATGGACTTTAGCTCTCGCGCCGAATTTTGTTTTATGGCTTCAATCGACTCAAAACGGGTGCCACGAAAGGGCAATTTTAGTTTTGGGAAGAGGAAAAAGTCGCAGGGAGCCAAATCCGGCGAATACGGTGGTTGCTGAAGCACGTTTGTTGAGTTTTTGGCGAGAAAGTCAGTCACAATCGTAGCTCGGTGAGAAGGCGCGTTATCGTCATGCAAAATCCATGAGTTGTTCGCCCACAAATTTGGCCGCTTCTTACGGATACGCTCACGCAAACGTTTCATAACGCCTAGGTAATACTCCTTGTTTACCGTCTGACCCTCTGGAACGAATTCGTAGTGCACCACGCCACGGATATCGAAGAAAACAATGAGCATCACCTTCATTTTCGAGCGGCTTTGGCGTGGTTTTTTCGGTTTCGGCTCATTTTTTGCCACCCATTCCGATGATTGCTGGCTTGTTTGCATATCGTACTCGTAGACCCAGGTCTCATCACCAGTTATAATGCGTTCCATGAATGTAGAATCGGAATTACAGCGATCCAGCATGTCTGAAGCAACCTGTTCGCGATGACGTTTTTGAAGAAAATTCAGGTCTTTCGGTACGAGTCGTGCGGCCACCTTTCTCATGCCCAAAATATCAATCAAAATCGTACGTGCGGACTCGTGGGATATCTTAAGATCATGTGCTATCTCTCTCAAGCTGGTACGACGGTTTTCCAGCACCCTTTCCTTAATTTTATCGACGTTATCTTCGATCGAAGCCGTCGATGGGCGACCACTTCACGACCGTCCTTGAAGGCTCTGTACCACTGATATGTACGAGTTTTCGATAGAGCATTATCACCAAAGGCCTTTTGCAACATTTTCAATGCATCGGCACACGAAAATTCATTTGCAACACAAAACTTTAAACAAATTCTTTGCTCAACGTAATCACCCATAGTAAAAATCGGCACGCACTCTGACATCGATTGACTTAATCAGCTGTTGCAAACACACTAGTTGATAGATCCCGCTCAAGCTTGGCATAGTAATTAAGGACAGTAGTACCAACCTAGGAAAAAAAAATTTTACCTGCCTGATTGCCCCGCCAGATTTAAATCGATAATTCCCGGTACTTTCTTGACTGAATGTATAAGGTGATGTACAAATAATTTGGTTATTATTTTATATTTCTTTTGATTCTTTATTAATTTTCTGCATGTAACATCATGATATGAAAATCAATTAACAGAAAATTATACTCTGCACCTGCGTCTCAACACAGGAGCAAAACCACAGTCTAGCGGTCTAACCAACTCAGCCAAAGAGGCAGTTGGTGAATTCGCAGGTTTCCTACCGCATATATTTGAAGATTTCAAACGTCAGTTTTTGAAGATTTGAAAATTAATTACTGGCGGTTTTCAGGAAATTTTGCAATAACCTTCTTGAATTATATGGTGAACATTTTTTAGTGATGAACTTGTGGTTCTTTAACATCTAATCGAAACATATATGTATAAGGTGATGTACAAATAATTTGGTTATTATTTTGTATTTCTTTTGATTCTTTATTAATTTCCTGCATGTTACATCATGATATGAAAATCAATTAACAGAAAATTATACTCTGCACCTGCGTCCCAACACAGGGGCAAAAATACAGTCTAGCGGTCTAACCAACTCAGCCAAAGAGGCAGTTGGTGAATTTGCCGGTTTCCTACCGCATATATTCGAAGATTTCAAACGTCAGTTTTTGAATATTTGAAAATTAATTACTCGCGGTTAACCTTCTTGAATTATATGTTGAATATTTTTTAGTGATGAACTTGTGGTTGCTTAACATCCAATCGAAACATATATGTATAAGGTGATGTCCAAATAATTTGGTTATTATTTTATATTTCTTTTGATTCTTCATTAATTTCCACATGTGATGATAATATTTATGTCTATAAAGTGATACAGTGTATCTTGGACATGTTTTTTTAAAATTTAATTCTAAATGTTTTCATGAGATTTATTTAGATTTGAATCTGTAGAGGTTTTGGAGAATTAATTCCAGCTGTTATCTCTAATATGCAAATACTTCTTCCTAGTAATTTTCAATTCATATCTGTGAAGGATTTGAAGGTTCTTGTACCTTCTTATTTCTAGTGCTTCCAAAAGTGTGAGTCTTGCATTTTTATTATGGATAATTTCGTAGTTATTGTTATACACCATTGAGGTCAAATTATAGACTTATAACTAATAAGTTTTTTATAACTAATAGTTTTATTGTCTTTATTTGTTTGATCTAAAACTGAAATATTTAAAAATTCAACAGTATCATTATTTAATAATTAATGTTTAATTCTGTAATTGCGCTAGAGAATTCTTCCGATTAGAGGAGTTTTGTTGGTTTTACTTCGTCGCTATTGCTCAAGTATAAAACTTAATATATTTCGACAAGCCTGAAGAAACTAAAACCAATTGGTTTCGTTTTAGAGTCCTATAAAATGAACGAAATCAACCTGAATGTTGAATTTGGCACCGACTGCCTCCCACACAAGTGACGTAAGCCATTAGCGATTTTCAAGGAGCTTTGGTGTAAAGCTGCAGAGGCGTACTGGAGTTATTAAGGCTTACCATTTGAATATTTCAATGATAGAATCATAAAGTAACAATAGCGAGGTTGTGTTAGATAAAACCAGCTGACAGGAATGCCGGGATATTGCTAGTGTGGGACTCACTGTGGTGCTACCTTATACGTCCATTGGAAAGAAGAGCAGAACATTTCCTTGAATAAGTTTCTATGTACTGAATTATCATTGGTCGTAAGACCTCTTAAGGACAAGAATGGTTCCGGGGTTACTGATCGCAAGCTGTGAGATTCAATAATGAACGGTATTTGGTGGAACTTCCACAAATTCTAATCTGAAATATCTGATTTTTTTTTTAAATTGAATTAAATATCTTTGAAAATCTGTTCCTTTTTATAGACATATAAAATCGTCAAAATTTGAATATCAAAACAGATTTGTTAGCTCCTATAATTTTAATTCTTAAAATTTTATTCAAAAACTATTAGAAATAAATTCATTTAATAGATATAAAATCAAAACTCATTATACAATATCAAATGGAATAAAAAAACTTAACAAATATAAATTGTGCCAATTAAAATTAATAACGGAATATTTGAAGGAGACAAAATTTTCTTTATGATCTTATATTTATGAAAACTAAATCCTTTTCGAAAATACAAAACATAATTTTAAGAACTTCTCCAAAACTAATTTTTTTGGAATATTTAATATATTTAAATGAGTTACTTAAAAAATCTTTCAAAACATGTAGCACATCATCAAAAAACAATTATAATTCAAATGAGGTCTTCTTCAGTCGAACTTCACATTTAAAGAATAAAATCAATTAACAATAAATAACTTACCCCTAAGATCTCGTGGTGTCCTCTTTTGAACAAACAATAAAATCAGAGAACTTTAAAATCCAAGGTATTCTATGTTCTATGCTCATCACAAAAATCATACAAAGCTTGTAAGATATTTTATGGTATTAGTTAAACCACATGATATTTATATAATGAAATTTAAAACCTAAATATGATTATATATTATATACAAAATAACATAAAAAGAAGAAATTTTTACTTGATAGAAGGATTATTAAAAAATTTGAATATCAAAACAGATTTAATCTGTTAGCCTCTTATTATTTTAATTTCAAAAAATTTTCTTGAAAAACTTTTAGAATGAAATTAATATCTTATAAGCACTGCTTATATTCAATAGACATATAAAATCAAAAATTATGATATAATATCAAGTGGAAAAAACCCAACAATTATAAATTGTCAATTAAAATTAATAAATAAATATTTGAAGGAGGCAAAATTTTGTTTTTTTAAATTATAGGAGGCTAACAGATTCAATCTGTTTTGATATTCAAATTTTGTAATAATACTTCTATCAAGTAAAAAAGCCCTTCTTATATCTATTGATCTCTAAAGTTTCTAACAGATTTATTTTATGACTTTTGTTTTCGATATGTAATATTTCATAGTTCGGATTAAGACAGGTCATAATTTTAATCCGAACTATGAATTATTACATATCGAAAACAAAAGTCATAAACTTAACCTGTTAGAAACTTTAGAGATCAATAGATTTAGTGAAAGACAAATTTTATTGAATGATCAAATAGATTTAAATAGATTCCCCCTACTTAACATTTTTTATTGATTGTAAACCACCCCTTGTCACCCCTCTATTTTTTGTACCAGAGCTGTGTATTTAAGGTTATGTTTTGCATTATATATCTCAGTTTTAATACTCATCTGATGAAGTCATGGTATGATGAAACAATTGTCGTGAAGATCAATAAAAAAGGAGAAGTAAATATTTGTTTTTTTATATAAAAAAATCCATAGAAAATAGAGAATCGTGGTACGAAGAGATCTTTATTATTTTTTATATAAATTCCTTAATTATTTACCGTTCTGAAAGATACATTTGAGTCAAATTTTATCATGTTTTAAAATACTTGGAACATATTATCTGATATTTTATTCACGTAAGTACTAAAAATATATCTTTTAGTCAAATCTTTTGTAACAATTTAGTTTACCCTGTTACAAAATATTTGAAGGTAGAAGCCATGTTGTTTTGACATTTCTGTTTAGTAAGCATTGACAAATTATCATGGAAAGACTCACACCGCAACAACGTTTAAAAATTGTTGAAATTTATTTTGAAAATCAGTGTTCTATTCGCCAAACTTATAGAGCACTTCGTGAAATTTATGGTTTACGTAATCGTCCATCAGAGCAGCTTATTCGTCGAACTATCGATATATTTCGGAAAACATATTCTCTACACGATGCAACAACAACAACAAGACGAAAAACAGTACGTACCGAAGAAAATATCGCTGCTGTAAGTCATAGTGTTAATGATGATCCAGATTTTTCTATTCGTTGACGTTCACAACAAGTTGGACTCTGTGCATTCACCACATGGAAAATTTTGCTTAAAAATCTTGGTCTACACCTATACAGGATCTAACTGGTACAAGAACTAAAGCCTCTTGACCATTATAAGCGTCGTTCGTCTGCTGATTGGCTTCGATAATTGGCCCCAATATATTTTATGGTTGTGTATTCCTTTTTCACATATTTTTCTTCATCGGTATTCTGAAAATTGATGGTTATTTGTAACCCTCTTTGCAAATGCTTTTCTTATTTTTATTTTCGAAAATTTTAACTTGGTTGTCCCGCCTATTTTTTTAAAAGTTTTTAGCTATATAAGAAATGAAGGTGTAATTTTAAAAATTACACAATTACGAACAGAATATTTGCTATAATCCAAATACAATTCCTCGACTGAAATCAACAAATACTTCACTGTTTATTCAATCACTTGCTGTTAGTCCAAATACAGAAGCTGTAAATCATATATGGGATATCATATACGGGCACTGTGTTGGAATCTCTCCATTTAAGAATATTTTAAGAATTGATAACCTTGTTTAAATTCATTGCGGATCGCTCTATCAAAACGTTCATTTTAGTTCCTCATCACTCATTGAATTTGAAATTTTTACCAGAAGACAAACAACATTTGAGCCAACTGTATCGATCCAGGAAGTTGCACTTTCTCAACGTCATGCACATAAACTCGAAGTCTTTCCTCAAGAGACATGTCTGGACATTCTGGGTGCGTCCGGACATTTTGCATGCATTTCCATCATATTAGAGACGCTCAATTAGACATCTGTCATTAGAAATGGGACTGTGTAATCGATCGAGAAGGCGGTGGAAAGTGAACAAGACGTACGCAACTGAGGAAACGGCTAAGTCCCAATTTTGGTCTTATGCAACCAACTCATTTGAATGGATGTCGAAATATCTGATTGTGTCCCAATGTTTAACGATAATAATAATTGATCCAGTTACCGACATCCGAATCTGAAGCGGCCTGTGATAAGCTACCGAGTAATTTATATTCAGGTTTCTGATTGGATTTGTTCTGATGAAATTATAATTATCAGGTAGCGTTACGAGGTTCTGAAATTGGGAGGAAATTATATTTTATACTAATTTATTGAGAGCTTTTATGGAACTGAAAGTAAATGAATATATTTTATGGACATAATCTTCACTTTCTCAAGGAAGAACTGTTTTGAAACATCTATTTGTTGATAGTTTCGATGAGATTAAATATAAAAAAATATATAAGTATATGTGTATCTGTTGGCAACAATGAAATATTTTATGAATAAAAACACAATTCACAATTTTGAAGAAAAATTCATCAGTTTTTTATTTTTAACTGATTGAGAATGCAAATTTTAAACGGCCCACCCTTTAATTGCTAAATTTAATCTAGATCGTAGGACTGTTATAGTAATAATAATAAGAGAGTTTAATCAGTAAAACATTTTACAAGAAATAAACCCTATATTAGGTGGTGTAGAGTTAAAATAGAATATTTACAGTTGTAAATTTTAAATGTACCACCCCCCACCTTGGAGTTCTTATTGCAAATGACATAAAAACGGATGAGGAAATAAAACACCGAAACAATGTTGGAAGACAAGTAATAAGAGAGCTAATATAATGGGATAGCAATATAATGAAGAAGAACAAAAATAGAATCTATGACAGCATAGTTGAAAGCCTTATCATCTGTGGAAATGAAATTTGGCCTTTAAAGCAAAGAACGTTGAGTCCCCGCTGATTACCAAGATGGAGAGAGAAATTGGAGAAGGCCGCTTGAACATCAAGGATGGACATTATGAAGGTTGAACACGATATCATAGAAGGCATCAGGTTGAAACAGCTTAGTTGGAATGGACATGTATAAAGACAAGGAGAAAATAGATCAACAAAAAGTGCTATATTAAGCTGGTAAGAGGGTATTCGGAAATACATGAGAAGAAAGGTTTGCAGGACAACATTTAGGCGGACCAGGACGGGTAGAGGTTAGAATGTCTTCGTTTCAATGAGAGTAAGTTTGGATCGAGTTAACGAAATAAGCGTTACATGTTTACGCGTTGATGTAATGAGATAAGTGATAGTTAGGTTCTTATTTTGCCTATACTGCTGGTGAGCGAAATGGTCACAGCAAAACATTTGCTTCTCCTTCTTAGAGAAAATAAATGCATTCGAAGCACATGTCCAGACCATTTTAGACTTCTGTTTTCTATCCGTTGTAGTACTGTCTCCTGTGTCCTTATAATGTGTCTTATTTCGCTATTAGTTGTTCTTTCTATCTTAATATACCTGCGCTTCTTCTGAGGTTCATCACCACTGTTTGAATGTTTCTCTAATCTTTATTGAATTCTTAGGCAGCATTTGAGTTAGGTCCTCTCCTGCATCCAAACGTGGCTACTGCATTAACAAAACGCCTGTTGTATTGGATACGCCTCTTAGCCCTGCCAGTCCTTTTCTTTTTTTACTACTGTTTATCTAGATCTTCACTGTTTGAATTTTTCTTTAATATTTATTGAATTCTTAGGTAGCATTTGAGTTTGGTCCTCTCCTGCATCTAAACGTGGCTACTACATTAACAAAACGACTGTTGTATTGGATAAGCCTCTCAGCCCTGCCAGTCCTTTTCTTTTTTTCTCCTGTTTATCTACCTTGGGTGTTTGTCCCTTGACCTTTTCTGCGCGAACCAAAAAACCGTGAACTTTTCCTCCCAGAAGACCGACTGATACCTCAATATCAATGCCCGCGAATAGATCTATAGTATCATTGTCTGATATTGGTTTACCAGCAACATATAAAGAAACCTCAGATACATCAATATGTTCCAAAATAGTGATTTTCTCCTTTATTTGGAAAACTGTTTCGGTTCCTTCACAACCAATAATATGAGTGGATTGCCCACGGAAGCACAACTGCATTTCGAAATGTTATGTATTGAAACGAATTCAATAGCAACTTCACCCACAAACACGTTGTAAAGAGAGTCTTAGAGTCTGCCGTAAGTGTCCACAAATCTGAGCCATAGTACTGTACCGATTCAACCAGTGTTCAGTCTAGCCCTTTTTTGATTTTGTAGGATGTGTTTCGATCCCACCAAAGACCATTGAAACATCCAATTACCTTTTGCTATTCTGAATTCAATAGGCTGTATTCAGTTATAGATTCATACTGTAACTTTATTCCGTAAAAATATCGAGTGTTTTTTTAGAGTGATAGAACTTTAAATTGAAATAAAACACATTTAAATTAAGATTGAAGCCAAATTGTTTTTTATTTGAAAGATAATTTTATGACTTTTATGTTTTGAAAATAATTTCCGGCATATATCCACCACAACTAGTTCTGAGGAACCGCATTTGACTAGATCAATTTTGGACCACTTTTTCGATCGTTTATAAGGATAAACCAATGACTTGACATAACCCCAAAGAAAATAATCAAATGGAGTTATGTGAGTTATGATCTTGGCGGCCAATAAATTGGACCATTTCTCGAAATAATGTTATCCCCAAATCCTTCTTTCAATAAATCAATTGTTACAGTAGCAACATGGGGTGTAGCACCATCTTCTTGGAACCAAAACACTTCTGGGTCGATACCATTCAAATTTTGAAACAAATAATCATTGATCATCGATCTGTAACATTAGCTTCAGCATCATTTTTAAAGAAATTTGGACCGATGATGCCTTCAGCGTGTAAAGCACATCATACAGTGCATTCTTCAGCATGCAATGGAACCTGCAGAACTTCTTGAGAATTGTTTTCACTCCATTTATGGCAATTTCGCTTGTTTACATAGCCGTTCAACCAGAAATGAGCTTCATCACTAAACACAATTTTACGATAAAAAAGTGGATCAACTTCAAGCTGTTCTACGGCTCAATCAGCAAACAAACGACGCTTATTATGGTCAAGTGGCTTAGTTCTTGAAGCAGTTGGATCTTATATGGGTGTAGGCCAAGATCTTTACGCAAAATTTTCCATGTGGTGGATCCAGAGAGTCCAACTTGTTGTGAACGTCGATGAATTGACAAATCTGGATCATCATTAACACTATGACTTACAGCAGCGATATTTTTTCTGTACGTACAGTTCTTTGTCTTGTTGTTGTTGTTGCATCGAGTAGAGAAACTGTTGTCCGAAATCTATCGATGGTTCGACGAATAAGCTGCTCTGATGGACGATTATGTAAACTATAAATTTAACGAAGTGCTCTATAAGTTTTGCGAATAGAACACTGATTTTGAAAATGAATTTTAACCATTTGTAAACGTTGTTGCGGCGTGAGTCTTTCCATGATAATTTGTCAATGCTTACTGAACAGAAATGTCAAAACAACATGGCTTCTACCTTCTGTCAAATCACAGTTATCCCTATCGAAAATTCTATCACCCAAAAAAAAAACACCCGATGTATAAATAAAGAACCCGACAAATTCTAACTGCTCAGATATTCAAACGGCTTACAGATCGTACTTCAAAAACGTTCGAATTCAGACCCAGAATTTGTTCTCTTATCTAATTTCGGGAAAAAGTATGAGAAATTTATGAAGCTTTGTTCAATTTTCATATATTGTTTTTGCAATTTTTCTTGTAATTATATAATAATACAAATCGAAGGAAGAAGGATAACCATTTATGTTTGAATTCATCAGATTTTCCGTTTCTCCGGGAAAACAGTTTTAAAAATGCAAAATATGACGATTCGAATGTGAGTCAATACTTGGTAGAAGTAAAATTTGAATTACTTTAAATTCAGAATTATATATTCCACAATATATATTGAAACTATATATAAAAACTATCAAATTGATATCCTTATATATAACCAATATAAAAAATTTCTTAATGTCTCGGAAAAAACCTTTTTACATCCCGACATGAAATACAAATATTTTAACAAAAACCATATAAGTATGTATATCAACATACAAATACAAGAAAATCCACTATTCCAAAATTATCTAAAATTCTCGAAATAAAGAATCGAATAAAAATAATTGAATGAGAATTCCAACATTTGATAGCTATTTCGATCTTTGGACCTCTTCAGAAATGAATCGAATTCAGATTGAAATATATCAAAAGATTAAAATTTAACTCGCCAAATAAGATAAAACCTGGAACGAATAAACTCGAAGTAAGCTTCAAAGTATCCAAAATAAAACAAAAATGATTAACGTGTTATTACATTTAATCTACAACTATTTGTACTCGGAACACACAAAAACATAATAAAACTTATTCATCCCAAATAATGATGAGAAAAATAACCAGAATTTCAAAATTAATGAATAATTAAGAAATATATTGGGGTTATTTAGACTCTATATGAATTTGTTTCTTAATTTAAAAATCGATTTTATTGTGGGCCAATACTTGACAGAAGTAAAATTAAAATTATTTTAAATTCAGAATTATATATTCTAACTACAATATATATTGAAACTATATACAAAAACTATCAAATTGATATCTTTATGTATAAGATATTTTTCAATATCTCGGAAAAAACCTTTCAGTTTATTCGTTCCAGGTTTTATCTTCTTTGGTGAGTTGAATTTTGATCTTGTGATATATTTGAATCTGAATTCAATACATTTCTGAAGAGGTCTAGAGATCGAAATAGCTATCAAAAGTTGGAATTCTCGTTCAATTATTTTTAATGGATCCTTTAGTTTTAGAATTTTAGATAATTTTGAAATAGTGGATTTTCTTGTATTTGTTTATTTATATACATACTTATATTGTTTTTGTTAATACATTTATACGTTTTATGTTGGGATGTAAAAAGGTTTTTTCCGAGACACTGAAAAATATTTTATATTTATTATATGTAAGGATACTGTTAAGGCACAAAATGCGGCCACAATGTAATCTCATGCGCAAAGTGTTTGCGTATATACATTCTATAGTCTTCCGATATTGTTGTTTGACGCATAATCTTTCCACCGTAGTTGCTTCTAATTTCTCTATGAAAGAAGAACAACCATAGAAACCATAGACAAAATTTCGTGTAATTCTTGATGTACAATTAGTCATTCGAAAACGAACGAGAAGACAAACAGACAAGCAGTCAGTATTCAAACTACACCGGAGGCTTCCAGAAGCTATGGGACATAGCACATACAGAAGAAGTACAGTAAGTTAATTTTGTATACATTAACATTTTATGACACATATTTTATACTTCAACACCTTTTATACTTAATATATTTCTTATACTTGTAGCATTCTTTCAATCCCTGAAACCAGGTTCAAATAATTTAATACAATAATTTAATACAACATTTAATACAGTCCACTTATCTCTCATCTAGTTTGTTGCTCTATATTATTAGTTATATCTAATAATAATTCCAACATCAATTCTACACACACACACTACTTATATTGAGTATATCTTAGGGAATCAAATCCTACGTTGATTCTGAAATACGCAGGCTATTTTGATATACTGGCAATATTTCTACCAGCGTCAAATCTTAGGCAATTTTGATCAGACAGAAATTCTATTTCCAATAAACTCATTGCAAATTTACAGATATCAATTTGATAGTTTTTGTATATAGTTTCAATATATATTGTAGAAGTTAGAATATATAATTCTGAATTTAAAGTCATTCAAAATATAACGTTTGCACAGAATACAGAATTTTGTGTTTTTATTTCTCATATTCAGCTTCTTTAAGAAGTAATTCACAGATTTGAAATTTTCAGGAAAAATGAACGGTTGAACAAGCAAGCGCCTTCAGGTCAGTGCTTTCCAGCATTTCTTAAAATTTTATTTCACGGTTCTGATTTGACAAGGACGAGACAGCGAACTTTATTCTGGCTTCTAATAAGTTATTTCTCGTTGCTATCGTACTGCCATATTTTGTTTGTTCATGGAACCGGTCCAGACTAACAAGATTGTACATCCACGTTCATTTGAACAACTATTCTGAAAACGCTATTGAAATTTAAAGGAGGAAACTTAAAGAACAGAAAGAACAGACACGAGTAAAGTAAACAGCAATGGTCAAACAATTTTTGTTTTATTTTACAACTGAGCCATTTCAAGTGTTCGACATGAAATAGGTATTTTAGATATGAAATGCTAGTTTAAACAGTGATAATTCAGATAGTCAAACTAATTCAATCAATAAGGGCGAAAATCAGTTTGCTTCTTAGCATTTGAATTTATTGTGATTTAAAAACGAAAGCTTGCACATAAAATCAGAAAAATTTTTGATTCTGCAAAATTATCAAACTTGTTTTCAAAGTAGGTAGAGGTAGATAAAATTTATTCGAAGTGAAAATTCACGACTTGGAGAAAATTCACGACTTCAAAGAAAAACTTCACCAATCATTTTGGATATAACTGGAACCTGACACAGATGAACTGTCTTGAATATTGACTCCATAAAAGGCATTTTCAGAGAGAAAATTGCGAAAGCATCAGTTTACAATCGAAATTTTTGACAGGCAAAGCCAATCAGATTTTGTTGCATGAAAAATTTATATAACCTCGTGCAGGACAAAAAGAGTTAGTTCAATTTTATTTAGGCAAGAGTTCACATTGCCCCTCCCGTCTATTGACAAATTGCATTGCTTCTCTAATTCTCTCCCGAAGCTCAGCTATATTTTCAATTTGCTTTGAATGAATTTTTTTCTTCACTGCTCCCCAGTTAAAAAAATCTAAGGGATTCATATCAGGTAAACGGACTGGTCACGAGATTGTACCAGATCGCCCTGCCGTATGCCCGGATATCCTTCATTTAGATATTCTCTAACTGAAAATGCTAAGTGGAACATCTTCAAGTAAATTTGGCAACTGATTTCGTAAAAAATCTAAATAAATTTCAGCATATAAAACCTCTGGCAATTCAAAAGGTCCTATGACTCTTTCGTTCAGAATTCCACATGTTCACTTTAAAACGATATTGAGATCTATATTGTCCCATTAAATTCGGATTTTCTACATGCCACTCGTGTAAATTGTGTAGGTTCATGTAACCATTTTTTTTGATTCATCCGTCCTCAAAATTTGTTTTAAGAATTGTGTGTCTTCCCGGTTCTTTTGTAGCATGGTTTGGCAAAACACAACCCGAGGTAACAGAGCTTGTACTTGCTGTACATGATATGGGTGGAGCTTATGTTTTTTCAATAGTCGGTGAGCTGTACTTTTGGGTACTCCTGTGCTTCGCTGAATTTCACGTAGCCAAGAACTTGGACCTTCCTCAACTGCTTGAAGCACAATATCGTCTTAAGTTAAGGAAATTCTTCCTTCACCATGCACTTTGTTTGGAAGTCGGCCCGCTGTGAGGAGTAGACGGTGCACTAGAGTTACACCTGTATTCACCATAAATGAGGTGCATGTTGGCATATTCCTGTATGGTACACACAGGCACGATGGCAATACACAATCACAGGTTAGTCCAGGTAAAATCAAAGTTCGTCGTAAAGAGATCCTATCCAAATCACAAGCAGACAAATCGAATAAACGAAGCCAAAAGTCGTAAGTACACAAATAACACGATCAAATATGGAGAGATGCGCAGTAGACCAAGGGCGTAGCGTACTGATCTGTATTGCGTTTACGTGTGCCAATACCAAATAGTGGCGTCACTATCTGTCTCACTCACACTTTATAGAAGGACTCACTCCATCTCATTCAAACCAGATTCTTAAAGTATTGGATGCACTAGAATTATGTTTAGAAAGTTCGAAGAAATTGTCCGAAATTGTGTTTCTTTAATAAAGACCGGTTTTTTTGACCGATCTAAGAAGTAATATAGTAATTGTTGTACCATTTTAGAATCCCTAATAAATGCGCTAACTTTTAAAGTAATTTGCCAAACTGATGTAGTACAGTTTTTTCTTCGGTACAGGCAGTTAAAGTTGTGCGAAATATTAATTTTGAATACTTGGTTCCGCAAATAGTGACATTATTTTCCAAGCTGGAGTAATTGGCTTAGAATTGAAGATCACAGGTTACAGAAGCACTATTCGGGATAACAAAGAAAATAATAAAATTTGAAGAAAGTAAAAAATTGTAGCAACAGGAGTTCAGAAATAATCACAGGGTGTGCATCTTATCGAATAATAAAAAGTGCATATAAAAGTACACGACTTTGATTTTTAAAAATATTTTTTTGATGACTATGACTTAGTCTGTTACCGAATTCCGGCTTGCGTCGACTTCTGGGACATTCTGTATGTAACTAAGAAGAGAGTATGTTGAAAATATATTGACTTTAAAATTTTGTTTGCTTTTGAGTGAGGAGGAAAAATAAGCGTGTTTACTTGGAAAGTTTTTCATGTAGAACCAGAAAGAGCATTTTCCAATATTCTAAATATGAAACTGCTACATTACTCTACAAATTTCATTTCCAGGAAATTTATCAAACATTTTTTTTAAATACAAATGAATTAATGTCTCAGAAACAATGATTTTATATTAGAAAAATATTAATTAGTTTTTTATTTAGAACCGATCAAATATGCAAATTTTAAACAGAATAAAATGGAGAAAGGCTTTTTACTTGACAGAAGAAATATAACAAAATTTGATTTAAGAGATTTAATCTGTTAGTCTTCTACAATTTTAATTTCGAAAAAATTTTTATTCAAAAAACTTTTAGAATTAAATTATTGTCTACAATAAGCACCGCTTATATTTAATAGACGTATATAATCAAAGCTTAATATACAATGTCAAATGGAATAAATGAACCAACCAATATAAAAAAAGCAATTAAAATTAATGAATAAATATTTGAAGGAGACAAAATTTTGTTGATGATCTTACCATAATGAAACCAATTCCTTTTCAAAAACATAAAACACAACTTATTACTAACTTATTATTAACTTTATTTCTCAAAAAATATAATTTATTTGAAATATTTAAATATTCAAATAAGTTAATTCAAAAATCTCTCAAAACATGCACTATATCTTCAAAAAACAATTAGAATTCGGATAATCTCTTCATCGGCCCTAGATAATATTTAAAATATCAAAATCAACTAACAATCAGTATATCATACCTTAGAGTGTAACACGGAACTTGTTTGAAACAGACTAACTTTAAAAATCCAGGTAGTCAGTTCGTCACAAAATCACAGAAAACTGTAAGGTATTATAAGGTTTTCTTTAAACCATTGACATTCCAGAATGAGATTCATTCAAGCCTAAATATAATTATATATTATGTATAAAATAAAATAGAAAAAGGCTTTTTACTTGATAGACGAAATATAACAAAATTTGAATATCAAAACAGATTTAATCTGTTAGTCTTCTACAATGATATACTGATTGTTAGTTAATTTTGATATTTTGAATATTATCTAGGGTCTATGAAGAGATTATCCGAATTCTAATTGTTTTTTGAAGATATAGTGCATGTTTTCAGAGATTTTTGAATTAACTTATTTGAATATTTAAATATATTAAATATTTCAAATAAATTATATTTTTTGAGAAATGCTTAAATTGTGTTTTAAGTTTTTGAAAGGAATTGGTTTCATTATGGTAAGCTCAAAAAACAAAATTTTGTCTGCTTCAAATATTTATTTATCAATTTTAATTGCCGTTTTTATAATGGTTGGTCTATTTATTCGCTTTGACATTGTATATTGAGATTTGATCATATACGTCTATTAAATATAAGCGGTGCTTATAATAAACTTTAATTTAATTCTAAAAGTTTCTTGAATACAAATTTTTTTGAAATTAAAATTGTAGAAGACTAACAGATTTAATCTGTTTTGATATTCAAATTTTGTTATATTTCTTCTGTCAAGTAAAAAGCCTTTCTCCATTTTATTCTGTTTAAAATTTGCATATTTGATCGGTTCTAAATAAAAAACTAATTAATATTTTTCTAATATAAAATCATTGTTTCTGAGACATTAATTCATTTGTATTTAAAAAAAATGTTTGATAAATTTCCTGGAAATGAAATTTGTAGAGTAATGTAGCAGTTTCATATTTAGAATATTGGAAAATGCTCTTTCTGGTTCTACATGATAAACTTTCCAAATAAATACGCTTTTTTTCCTTCAACAAAAGCAAACAAAATTTGAAAGTCAATATATTTTCAACCTACTCCCTTCTTAGTCACTTACATACAGGGTAAGGTTTAATTCTAAAAGTTTCTTGAATACAAATTTTTTTGAAATTAAAATTGTAGAGGACTAACAGATTAAATCTGTTTTTGATATTCAAATTTTAATTTTAAACGGTCCACCCCTTATAAACTTCTCATCCAGTTCGCAGCAGAATTCCCAAAATCCGAACATCTTCACCTACCAATCCTCCAAATGGCCGAACCAACTCGCGAAAAACAAAGCAGGTACCCGTGATAACCCGGGTGCCACCTACGATACAGCCACCGCAAGGTGATCCGTGGGCTTAGATCAGTACCCATTCGGTACCATCGGTTCGGGGAACAGTCAGCTAGATAATCCACCTGTGGAATCTCTCAGTGATCAAGGTGCTGCTGGTGTGGAAACGCGTTTTCTGTTTACGTCCGATACTTGTATGCGAAAGGAGTAGGAAATTGTGAATGAACTCTTCTTGATCTGTACTGTTTTCGAACACGCGAGAAAGAGTAGTACTCGGTGGTGGTTGCTTCTTATCGTTTGTTTGGGTAGTGTGTGTTGTGGTGCTCTATTGGGATATACGGATTTTGATTTTTTCTTGTGGTGAGTAATTTCGTAGAAGACATATAGAGAGTTTCAGTTATATGCAGATAATACTGTGAGATTTTCTAATTTGAGTTAAAATTTATTTTTGCAATGTTTTTTTCAACCGAAGAGATATTTTTTCCTCATTGAAAAATTTTCATTCTAAATGAGGTATATGAACTATGATTTAGAACTGGTAGAGCGTTATCCCAATACAATTAGATGTTTTCATAACCTACAAATTTCAATTTCAGAAATTTTTCATCCAAAAAACTTTTAGAATTAAATTAAATAAATACCTTTAGAAACACTGTTTCAATTTAGTAGACATATATAATAGAATTATCACTTATTGCACAGTAACAAAAGAGAATAAAAGAATTCAAATAAATATAAATTATTAATTGAAATCATTAAATAAAAACTTGAAGAGTACTGAATTTTTTACCTTGTTTTATGAAAACTAAATTCCTTTCCAAAAATGCAAAATAAGTTCCTTTCAAAAAAATTTCTAAGACATGCAGAACATCTTCAGAAAGAAATTTAGAATTCCCACAACGGAAACTCATCAGTCTTTCTCCACATTTAAAAAGTAAAAATGATGAACAAATAATATATTATCAGACAAACTGAATGTACTTATCTGAATAAACACTAGAATGAAGCGAACTTCCAAAAATCCTACGTATTCTATGTTCGTCACAGAAATTATACAAAGTTTCCAAGGTATTTTATGGACTCCTTTAAAACCAAATGATAATATGTTATACATAGTATAATAGTATATAATAGTACAAGTATAAACCAAATAAATAATTATTATATAATACATACAATAAAATAATAAAAAGAGGTTTTTTCTTGATAGTAGGATTATTACAAAATTTTAAATATCATACAGATTTATTTTGTTGACCTCCTACAAATTTAAATTTCTATTTATAATTGAAAGTGCCATGAAAGATTTCATTGATGGAAAATAAATTTTAAACAACAATGATTCACAGTAATTAAAAAATAAATATAAACAATGATAGACATAAGAGAAACGCATAATGAAAAAATTCACTATAAAAATAAGATTTGTGATATAAATACTAAAAGAAAAGTGCTCCATACTAAAAATGCTAATAATAGAGAACCTTTATTGAATCAAACCAACCAGTTTTTTAAATTCATTTTAAGATTGAACAGATCAAAGTTATTGAAATACCATTTACAAAAATTAGTCTGAATAAATATGTATAGTATAGATTAGACTGGGCCAAAAAAAAACGACTATTTTTTTGAAGATACTGTGAAAATATCATTCATGATGATAAAAAAAAATTATCGTGAAAATTTGAGCCCTTAATAATAGCATTAAGGGGTGTATCGTTACGACTCTTGGTTTTTTAACAGTATTCGCATTTTGTCACTCAAACCTCGTCAATTATTAATCTGAAAAATTTTAGCGATTCTTATGCGAAAATTAAATTCCCTAAAAAAAAGCTCTCTTTGTACATTAATGTAAAACAGGCCGTTTGCTTGTTATCTTGCCTTAAACATTGTTTAATTTTTTCAATTTTGCGTTTCGATTTTGCATTTTTGTAACTACCAGAAATATCATTATTTTTAAGGTACAAAATACGTATTTTAAAGGAAATTTAATACTCTACAAAAAAAGTTTCCAAATATTTTTCATTAATTTCACTCCTTCCAAAGTTGGTGGACGTTGAAGTTAAATTCAAAAGTTATTTATCGTTTTTTTCGCGTTACACATGATTTTTTCCACTTGATTGAAAAATGTATTACTTAAATATTGAAAGTAACTTTTTTCTGTTGGACCACTCAACTTTTTTTTATGAAATCATAATTTATTAATATATTATTTTGCTTTTTAACGATTATTTGTATACATATAATCATTTTTAATGTATTTAACCAACTCTAATAATACAAAAAATTTGATTTCTTAATCATAAGTTATTTATTTGTGTAGAGACAGAGTTTCATTTAAAGAAAAAATTGAATAATAAGTCAAAACAAATAGAAGTAATAAAAGAGATAAAGAATCATTTTATTTTCACTTATAATTTATATTTCACAAAAAAGCTCATAGTGCTTTAATTATTATCAAGTCATGGAGAATGATCAATTGAAAAAATAACTACTCAATGAAATTACTTCTATTACAATTTGGAAACTTTTTTCGATGTTCACTAAGGGCTAGCAACAAATATTGAAGTTGTTCTTCGTTTTTAGTGAGACATTTATTGCAATCTTCAATTAATGATACACCACGCTCGGCAACATCATTGACGACAGCTAATTTTCCGAAAAATTGCTTACACTAATAAATCAATAAAATCACACGGCAAATCAAATTCCTTGAATATGGTAAGCGATTCGACAGAAATGAAGTCACTGATATCTTTTTCTAGCAATTCATCTGAATCGCTTGCTACTTCATATTTTCTGGTTTTAGTCTTTGAAGATTTTTTATTTATCAGGTCTTCAATCATTTTCTTCTTCACTTTTTTGTATTATTAGAGTTAGTTAAATACATTGAAAATGATTTTATGTATATAACTTATCGTTAAATAATACATTAATAAATCATTATTTGATAGAAAAAAGTTTAGTGGTCCAACAGAAAAAAGTTACTTTCAATATTTAAGGGATAAATTTTTCAATCAAGTGGAAAAAATCATGTGTAACGCGAAAAAAACGATAAATTACTTTTAAATTTAACTTCAATGTCGAATAACTTTGAGAGGAGTGAAATTAATGAAAAATGTTAGGAAACTTTTTTTGTAGAGTATTAAATTTCATTCAAAATTCGTATGTTGTAGTAAAAAAATAATGATATTTCTGGTAGTTACAAAAATGCAAAATCGAAACGCAAAATTGAAAAAATTAATCAATGTTTAAGGCACGATAACAAGCAAAGGGCTTGTTTTACCTTAGTTTACAAGAAGAGCTTTTTTCTAGGGAATTTAATTTCCTTTGAAAATACGCATCGCTAAAATTTTTCAGATTAATAATTGACGAGGTTTGGGTGAAAAAATTCGATTACTGTTAAAAAACCAAGAGTCGTAACGATACACCCCTTAATGCTATTATTAAGGGCTCTAAGTGCTAAATTTAAACTCTATCGTGGGACTGTTGCTATGGTTTCTTTAGCGTTCAAGGCTACTCCGCTTACATAATCTAGTTTCTGTTTTGAATCTTCGAATAATAAACTTCTCATGAAAATTTTTAGGAACAACTGCTATTCTTCTAAGCTCCAAATTTCAGATCAATCGTATTTTTGGTTATAAATATAAATAACGTGAATAAATGTAGAACCATTGAACTGATTTTACGAAAACGAAGTTAATCGAGAAATTAAGGCTCCATATGCATCACAAATGTTTGAAACCTCTATTTCTGTTAAAAAGTTATAGAGTAAGATAGCGCTCAACGCAGATCCTCTCACAATTTTTTTTAACCTTTAATAATGAGATAATCAAGAAATTTCACATGAATATGCAAACTATTATTCTACTGGCAAGTGCCAAATTAAGAACGATCGAATTTGTAGTTTCGAAATTATAAGAAAAATATAACAAATTTTAAAACGTTAGTAAACTACTCAACCAATTCTGCCCATAAAAAAATTCAGCCGAGATATTTAGACTACAAACTTTCGCTGGAAGTTTCAAGGTTCTAGCTCTTTCCGTTCGAAAGTTAACGTATTTACGACCGGCTAGACAGAATTACTTTTGTTTCGGATTCTTCACCAGCTACTTCCAGCTAGTTATTTAAGATCATTTTCGGCTCAAAATTAGAAAATTACAGATAGATAGCACTCTGTTCTCCGGAACAAGCGCGCAAAAAGGTATTCGTAATTTTGAACCAGAAGAATCGTCCAAAAGCTTGATTTGAATATTCTAAATTACTTCGTACCAGGCAAACTTGTGAAGTTTTCAATTTAGGGACAAATTAAATTAAATTAAAATTTTTGTTATCCTTGAAATAAAAGCAAATATTTTATACCTCTTCCTGACTACCTCATATGAAGTTAGGAAAATAACTTTTGATACCTCACCTACTGAGATGTACATAGTATTGAGGTGAATGGGTTGTTCTAACAATTATTAACGAAACATGGTTAAAAAATGCAATTTAAAAATAAGAAAGAGCCACAATAAGTTGCAGCAATTTTCTCTTTCCGATTGAATTCATTTTAACCAATTTGTGTTCTCATCGATGTAAATGATGAATTTGTTCTTCACTTTTTTGTGAAAATCTCATGTTTGAAATATTTTCCTAGATTTTTTTCTTAAACTGCTGAAATTTGTAATTTAACCAGTCCACAAGTATTGCATCACGACCTTAATTCGGAATACTACATATAAAATGTTTTAAGATGTATTCTTTTACTCACTAATATATTTTTTAACAAACTTTTTCCGATATGAGTTTAGAATTTATCCGTCCGATAAAGTGAATTCTAGAGGAATTTTGTTATATATTGAAAAGTATTTGAGTTCTTTCATTCAAGTATTCACTATATTAACGGATTTTGTTAAAATTTAGATTTATAAAGTTCGGAACTTCAATTACTTGGAGGTATTGAAAGTCATTAGAATTCATTCAATTATTATTATACAAACATGATAAACTCCTTACAATAATTAAGTCCATACTACTCTGATATTCATCTTTATACACATAGTTCTTACGTCTTCATCTCGAAAGGCTTTTCAAGACCTTGAACGGTTACTATAGCACATTTGTTTTATTTCTGTATCCTTTCGCAACACAAAGTTCATCATTACATTTTTAAATTTTATGTTAGCTAGCAGTACAAGGCAGAAAAATGTTTTTCCTTGAACAGAATGTAATCTTGAAAAGAATTCTATGACGCTCTATTTGTTGTCATTTTCAAGACAAAAGTGGAGACCTTCAATATTCTCTTTGAAATGTTTTCATCGCATAATAAGATGAGGAGGTTGCTAAGTAAATTTCGTTACGAGTTAAAGTTATGAGGGAGGTACAACTTCTTGTATCCGTAAAGGTAGTCGTTTTCATTCATAGGCTTCTTCAGAATGGTTATTATAGATCGTACAAACGAAGGTATTTGAGCTAGAACCATTGCTCTACTCGAAACCGGAGGAATCGGTTGACTGAACGTCAAGAGGGTGAGTACGCCCTCTGTGAGAATACCAGTGAACTCGCGCAATAACAAGTAGAGTTCTGGGATGTGTGCTTGATCTAACGTCGCCCAGTGAACATGACAAGTTGGGCAGGCTTCAAAACCTTCGAAATGCAATGAAAGAATGACCAAAAAAGGTTTATCGCAAGTGTTATGCTGAAAATTTCTCACTGTTGATCTGCAAATTGGACTCTATTGAAAAAATTAGATGAACTTTTGCACCATAATCGGAATCTCAAAAAACAGTAATATAAGGAATTTCATAGATTTATCTTTTGAAAATATGACTTCGAAAGTCAACAACAACAATGTCACCACTCAATTACTTTAATACAATCTTGTGAAATCAGTGACTCCAAAGTGGGTTATTTGAAATAGTAGAAATGATGAAAAAGTATAAGTTCCACATTCCACCTGAAAACCTACACAGATTTTAATTTCAAGAAGATTTCAACAAACATCACAATTAACTTTTTATTGCTATAAACAGTGATATTATCCTCCCACTGCTAGACCTTGAACCTTGATTTTTCCCATCGAAACCTCAAATTGATCAACTTAGCTCTGGAATGTACAGCTAAAATAATTCAATTCTATGTTCAACCAAAATTGCATAAAGGTTTTATTTCCAGTGGGAAGGCAAATTTTTGAAACATTTCCATTATTGCAGATCTATAGAGACAGTTTATTTCCTTTCGAGTTCTAATCAAGGATGCACATAAACCATTCAGCCATTTTACCGCAAACTCTCTAATTATTTAGACATCTCTGATCGATCGTGTGGAAAAATGCAATTGCTTTTCCACTGTCTGAGCTTGCATCCTGATAATTTTATTGGTTCGATTGGAATTACATTGGAGTTGCATTGGAGTTTTTCACATAGACGGCTGTGGATTATTCACCGTGAATTTTTTCTAGAATGGCTTATTACGATACGAGGAATTCCTGTAATAATGACGAATTGAAACAATTCATTTGTTCAGCCTTTGAGAATAAATTTAACTCATTGTGTATTTTCTTGAATTGTATTCGTGACAATACTTAATAAGTGAGGATTTTCCATGCTTTCTAATCTTAGAATCGCTCACATGTTGTTATGAAAATGATTTTCATTAGATTTCAACATTATATATACCATATATACAGGGGAACTCGCAATAGTAGATCCTCTCTTTCAAGTGTGAATTCAAACTTATTGAGATTTTATCCAATTTAATTATAAATAATGAAAATAATGGAGAAATTGCAGTTTACTTCAGTCGAATAGAGTAATCCAATAGATGGTGATAACCTCCATTATCATACTTTACTTGGATCATTTAATTCATTACAAGTTTCATATAATTATATTCATAATTCCTGTTTCCATTGTTCTTAATAGTTTATCTAATTTCAAGTTGATAATTTGTAATTTTCTTGAGTTCTTAAATAAGTCCTCGATAACTGTTTGCATCTGCATAATTAGAAAATTCTGTGTTCATATTGTATATCACAAATGCACCACAATTTGTTTTCCCTCTTTTACTAAGTACGTAGTTTTGTCAACATAACTTTATATTGTTGGTAATTGCGTAAGTAAATAAATGAACTTGTATTTGTTGGTATTAAAAATAACACTTGTGTTTCATTCTAATAAACCAGCGCAGAATTAAAAAATTATACAGTCCACTCGATCGAAAAAAATCCAAAGGTGGCTTTTTATACTTGTTAGGTTTTCCAATATCTTAAATATCACAGAGCAATTCTGTTGTATATCGTAAAATTCAATTTAAAACTTTTTATAGAATTAAGATTTATAGTAACGCACAGCATTTTTTAGATATAACCGATTCTTGAAAAATACCTTATATAACCCTGTGTATATTCTCTGAATAAATATAAAATGTAAGTGATTATTTAGATTAGTCACTAAGTTAACTTTTTGCGTCCTTTCTGTTCTAAATACACGTGGCATATAAGTAGATGAACTTTCATTAACATTTTGTTTTGTAAATGAAACACATCATTTATTCGAAAATTATTGAAATTTTTATTTCATTATAAAGTACAATGAATACCATTAGTTATGAATCAAAACATCATTTGAATGTACCCCATGGAAACGTTGGCAGAAATGAAGTTGTTGAACCCAATTTTCCATGACTCTCTCACACAAATCAGGTCGTATGTTAGCAATTACTCGTTCAAATGTGTGTAAATCTTCTAAGTTTACTGGATGATTGCTGGAAACCAATGACTTAATGTAACCCAAACGAAACAAGTCCAATGGAGTTAAATCGCAGAAACGGGGCGGATAATTTATCGGTCCATTTCTTGAAATAATCCAATCACCAAATTTTGTTTTCAATAATGATCTATTGATTTGAGTTCTTGGGTTAAAACAATTTCGTTTGGAAGTGAACCAAGTTCTTTTCATAAAATTTGCCACAAAGACGTCTAGGAGATGTTCTTGTGAACGTTGAGAAATCGATAAATTTTGGTCTTCAGGAATACTTTCACGTACAGCTGCAATATTCTCTTCACTTCTTGCATTTATTTGTCTCACTGGCACTGTAACATTATGAAGTGTAAAATTTGTTTCAAACTTCTTCACTAAACGTTCAACTGTTCCTTTATCAGGACGATTATAACGACTAAAAATTGGAGTTAAAGCACGTAACAGATCATGATTTTTCATAATAAATTTGGATTATTTGTGAACGTTGTTGGAGTGTGTACCTTTTCAAGATTAAAGGGTAGTGCGTGAGTAATGTCAATTCAAAAATGCATTTCCATTGAAAGACCCTTTACTAAAGATATTTTTATTGATTGTTTTTATTTTGCGTTTTTTGAAATGCCTTTTTGAATGTGTTGCATAGTTTTCTGAAAAAAATATTTTAAAGAGATGTTTCGAAGAATTTCTCAATTTTATGTTGGACGTTTTTAGAGTGGAATTTTTTTCATTTCATAATATCGATATGAAACAGCGCTGTCTCTACTTAATGTTTGTTCGATCAATATTCAAGGTTTTTTTGGATTCTTTCATCTCCTTTTAATAATTAGTGATTAGTGTTAATTCTATATGTCTATTAAAAGGTGAACTGAGCATTGATTTAATTTAGTTTTAAAAGTTTTTAAGAAATTTTATAAAATTAAAATTTGTAGTAAGTTAGTACAGAATTGCTCTGTTTGATATTTAAGATATCAATTTAATTATGTTCTTCCGTCCGTTTGTCTGTTTGTGAATAGGATAACATTGAGAGAAATAACCGAGATATTTGAAATTTGCATGAAATTTTAAATGTATGGGTTAATCAAAAAAATATTGAATTATGAAATCTACCGTTGAAAATGTTTTCTCTCAATATTTCGAAAAATGAAGATTGAAATATAATCAAGAAGTTGTGCTTAGAATATATATTTGATTGAATTAGGGGATTAAAAGCATATAGTATAATAATAAATTAATTTGGCTGATTGGAGCTATGGTAATAGGAAGTTATACAAATTGAGACAGTGCAACATACATCTGTATAACAATTCTAAACTCAAACAAGCCTGATTAGGTTTTGTTGATCGCTGGGAGATAAGTAGCAAAAATGCGCAGGTTTCGAAAGTTGTTGCTTTCTCGTCAGTGCCTTGTAATGTTCAACGAATACAAATTTGCCACGCACAATAACAATAACAATAACAATAAAAATTTTTCGAATTGATTGAAGATGTCAAATGAAGAATTGTGATTTTCTGAATATTGGAATGAAAACATTTATTACTGCTACAAATCTCTGAATTGGTTAAAATATTTTCCCTATTTTAGTCAATTTAAAATCGAATTTAATGCATGCAGGATAATTTTGCATTCATATCACATTTGATTCACAGAAAAGAGCGGTGATAAATAACCAGTTCTGAATATTAATTGGTGACTCATTTGTTATTACGAATAATATTCTGATGTATATTACTCTTCAAGATTAATAATATTATTTTGTTAGTTTTATATAATCAATCTATTGAAAATATTCATTGGAAATATTTTTAAAGCTCCTAGAACTTGGGATGTTACACTTAAGAAACATATTCACAAATATTTATCATTTTTTATTTAATGGACACTGGCACAAAAATCTGGTGCTTTTCAGTATTGATGTTCTTATTTTTCCAACCAGGTTTATTGCACATAAGGGTTGAATCTTTTGAGTTGAGGTTGACAAAATTTTTAGAAAACTTTTGAAAGGATTTATCTGAAAAAAATATTATTATACTGGTAAATTTAAAATGTTTGCTCTAATATTTCAGCACATTTCGTACCCAATTCAATAGTTGAAGAAGTTACTCTGTAAATGGATTTATATCAAGTAAAGGCCATCACGATTCGAAGAACAAATAGGGATCATAAAAAACCCCACCTCACAAAAATACATCCGATATAATTTCGGAATATCTGAAGATATTGCCAATTATTTCAAGAAAAACTTTAATTATACAGCAGCTTTAGCCACTAACAACTTGATTTCGGCATGGATAAACTTATAATAAGATATAAGCTGAAGCAATATAATCATTTTCTTAGGTAATTGTTAGTAAATATTAAGTGAGAAGCATAAGAGGTTAAAAACTTTTGACAATTTTAAGAAATACTGAATTGAATGAAATGAAACTGATACTAAAATTTACATGGAAGTTTAAGCTAATTTTCTAGAGTAGTTTCAGATCAGCAAATAGTGTAATTTCAATGTAAATAGAATACGCGTCACTTTTGAGTTAATATTGAATTGAATCAGTCCTTACTTGGTGAAAATCCATATTAAATAACGTTATTCTGATTTCCACAATTTTAATTGCTATGTTTACAACAATTGTTTCGCTATCACAGTAGCATCATCAGGCAGGTTTACATTTTAAATAACTAAGCTTGTTTCCGAAATCCGTTGCTATTTATATTACAGTGAGTACAATAAATTTTTATTGAGCACTAAAACCCAAAAAAGGGTTTCTGTAAATTTCAGCTTATCTGAATACATTTAACAGAGGTGAGTTATTTAAATCTAATTGTTCGTTAAGTAATATTCCAATTTTATTGTGTTTATTTATCTTTAGGGATTCGAACAGGTTTAAGGCATAACTTTTACTTTCTATATGTAGAATTTCATAATTATGGTTGAAAGTATGTCCTGTTTCTAACAAATGGTTAGAATATGTGGAATTACTTTTATTATTGAGGAAACTCTTCAAATGTTTACAAATTCTATGTCGGAAAGTTCTTCCAGTCTGTCCTATATAAACTTTCGGCAATCACCGTAGGTTAACTCATAAACCCCTGATTTATCATCTTTATTTGTACAGTCTCTATTATTTTTAATGAATTTACTCAAGTTGAATAGGTTTTAAAGAATTTCTTAAATCATATTTATTTTTGAGGTATGTAGCAATTTTCTCAGTGATACCTTTAATGTATATATATTATATAATATATTTGAAATTTTCTTTTATATTAGGATATACCATATTTAAAGCTATTTTATTATTTTATTCATCAACAATTTGTCTAAAGAACCAAAAAGAAAATAAGGTAATCAAGTGAATAAATGCAAGAAACGCGTTACCATGATGATAGAGAATTTCAACATTTAAATCAAGTATATATAAGAAGAAAATCAGCGACGAAAAATTAACTTGGATGGTTGGATAGCATTCAAAAAGTTTTAGATCAAACAAATAAAGACAATAAATCTGGAGTCTATAATTTGACCTCTATGGTGTATAACAATAACTACAAAATTATCCATAATAAAAGTGCAAGACTAACACTTTTGGAAGCACTAGAAATAAGTAGGTACAAGAACCTTCAAATCTTTCACAGATATAAATTGAAAATTACCACGAAGAAGTATTTAAATATTACCGAATAATAGCTGGAATTAATTCACCAGAACCTCTACAATATAAGAAAAACAAATGTTAACTTACACGACAATTGTTTCGTCATACCATGACTTAATCAGGTGAGTATTTAAACAGTTTGAATAAAATAGCGGAAGTTAACATTTGTTTTTCTTATATTGAAGATGAATTTCCGTCAAGTACAGACCGAGACAATCCAAAAAAACCTCTACAGATTATAATCTAAATAAATTTCTTGAAAACATTTAGAATTAAATTTTGAAAAACATGTCCTAAATACACTGTCTCATTAAGACATCACCTCAAACATATATATATATATATATATATATATATATATATATGATTGAATAATAATATAATATATATATGATTAAATGTATATATATATATATATATATATATATATATATATGGTGATATATAAATAATTTTATCATTATTTTATATTTCTTTTGATTCTTTATTAGATAATTTCCACCACATGTTATGATGATATTTATGTCTATAAAGTGATACAGTGTATTTAGGACATGTTTTTTAAAATTTAATTCTAAATGTTTTCAAGAGATTTGTTTAGAATAAAATCTGTAGAGGTTCTGGTGAATCAATTCCAGCTATTATTCTCCTTCACAGATGTCGCCACATCTTCTTTGTTGAATATTTTCATTTAGTGATGTATTTCCGATAATTGGCTTCAGTACATTTCATGGTTCATTGTATTCCTGTTCTGGCATATTTTTCCTTATCGTTATTTCTGTAAATTGATGGTTATTCGTTTTTGCATATGTTTTTTTATCTTTTATTCTGAAAATTGTTAGTTAATTGAATGAATGGAGTATGCGGTTGGCTCTAGGTGAAACATTATAATAATTTTATTTAAAAAAAATCAGGATTCTGAATAAACTGTGAAACATAAAAACTATATGATTTTTTAAAAATAAAATAGTTGTTAGTTATTTTTACATCCTTTTTTTTCAAGTTTCAATAGCTATATGAGGAATCAAGGTGTAATTTTCAGATTTAGTTTAACATGTAGACCTGAAGGAACAGAGTGTTTGTGAAACAATTGTCCTTAATTAATAAATTGTGGAAATATTCTGAATTATTTCATTTAATTGAAATGATGTTCCGTCAAGTAAGAACCGATTCAATAGAATGTTTCATGAATGTTATTTTTACTCTTAGGAGTATAATTTAGTATTATTTTTTTCCTGATCGCCCCCTAAGAACAGCCAATTGAATGCGTATTTGTGTCGCCTCATTGTAATTCAGTAGGTTATCATAAAAATAAATCAACCCAGTCGATTGTATAAATAAATCATAGAACAAAACAGAATCGAAAATTAATTTCTTCGTGAAATCGATGACATCATGTTCCATGTATGACAAAATGTTGATTCAACTCTTTTGTGTGCATATATAATTAATTATTCATGTATGTCAGTAAGTGGATATTGAAACAATACATGCTGTATCTAGTGCTGAATGATTAAAATAACATATTCAATAGGAATGCGGTCTTCGTGGAAACATGAAATGAATGGATTAATATAATGCGAGCATAGGAGTAGTAAATATTTATTCATCCATTTGATAATGCGATAAATCATCATTAATATCAGCGTTTATTGTAGGGTCTCAGAAGCACTTCGTTTTAATATGACTGAACAACGAAACATTTAAACGAAATTTTATTTGACTGACACAAGGTGATTGAAAACTAGATGTGTCGATTTTATGATGATAATCTCAGTGAATAAAAATGATGTCTCCAACAGATTAATTTTTTTTTGCTTTCCTATTCTTTTTTCATATTTTTGGGAGTACAAATTAATTTGGTCCGTTTTCGAAAGATGGCTCTTAAAACTTTAAATTAATCTCGATTATCATTATATGTTTTCCGGTTTATATCATATAAAATATGAATATCAAAACAGATTCAATCTGTTAGTCTCCTATAATTTTAATTAAAAAAAAAATTTTATTCAAAAACTTCTAGAATTAAATTAATGTCTTATAAGCACAGCTCACATTAATGACATTAATTTAATTCTAAAAGTTTTGAGTAAAGTTTTTTTTTAAATTAAAATTATAGGAGACTAACATATTAAATCTGTTTTGATATTCAAATTTTATATGATATAAACCGAAAAATACATAATGATAATCGTCTTGATTCATCTTTTTCATTATCCAGAAATTTAGACTAATGTGAGAAGACAAAATCTCTGAAACAACTTAAATAGAAACAAATAGAAAGCAAAGATGAAAGGTCAGCCTTGTAAACTTGATGACATCAATACTGAAGACACGTGGTTCCAACACGATGGCGCTATAAGCCATACTGCTGATGCTTAGCTCATTTTGCTGTGAGAAATAATTGACGGTGGAATCTTCTCATGGCAAAGATTTGTGAATTGACCGCGAAGGTTTCATGACTTGACACCACTGGATTATTTTCTTTGTGAAAGCACAAGTCTATGTCAACAAGCCACAGACTTTGGATCCCTTAGAAGAGAATATTCGTCAAGTATTGGCGAAATACAACCGGAACTATTGCACAGAGTGATCAAACATTGGAGCGATTGGGTGCGTCAGTGTAAACGAAGCCGTGTAGACATTTGAACGATATCTTATTTCAAACATAGCTGCATTGTTCAAGCTTCAAAATGAAGCAAGGATTAAGTTGATATATTAAACCTTTATTGTTTTATTCAGAATTAAAATCTTGTCATTCATAACGTAAGACCATTTATTACACTCAGAATGAAACACTTCATCAACTATTTTTGGATATATGCTACTCTTACATAGGGTTGTCAGATGCCATGTTTTGGTGTGGTTATTCTCATTTAAAGACATGCGTCACGCACCAATTGCTACGCTTTCAAGCCCGAACAAGGGCAATTCAAGCCGACAACAATCTCAAATCATAGACAACATACTCTGATCATTTTGTACAGTTTTATATTTTCTTACCACATTCGAATACTGAATCGAAAATAATTTTCAGTTCAATGTTCAATGCTTGGCGTGAAGAAATACCTATAGCTGCATTGAAAACAATAGAGAGCGTATGACTAAAAAAAATCGATCACCCCTCGTATCTTTATGTTAGTTCGCAGTAGATCTTTTGGCGTACCGTCGTATACTAAGGTAACATGCGTTTGGGTTTATCTTCTTAAACTATGCATTTTAGCATATGCAGGAATAAAAGCATTAAATGAAAATCTTGTAGTTATCTGTTAAACTGATATCATATTCTTCTATCAATCATTCGTTAAGTTTTCTGTACATTATAATTTTTTGAAAAATTATTGTTGTAGGAAAAATGCTATAAAGATTAACAAAAATGGAGTTTCATCCTAATTTATTCGTTGTTGAAGCAAAATCTCAAGTCACAAAATATTGATATCTTTCAGAATTCCATTCTATTTTCTTTATATTTTGAACCATAAATAATAGAGATTCTGAAAATATTACAGGATTGACTGATGCACTTCTTCATCGGGTGAATGGAAACATAAGAACATACAATAGAAAGCCAAAGAGCATCAACAGAAAAAATTAGCATAAGTTTCTTGAAAATTATGATTTGAACAATAAATTATTTTCTTCTCTGCCTGGTCATGATATAGTTAGACACATCTGCAAAAATAAAATTGATTTAATAAAATAGATGAAGAAGACAAAATTGAAACAAAATCTTCTGGGTTGTGATATTTAATTCAATTGTATTGAGGTTTGATTTTCCCAGCTAACTGAATGCTAATTTATGTTAGACACTGAGAGGTAAAACAAAAGGTTGCAGAAACAGTTATTAGTTGTTGAAAGTGTCACTCATTATACCAATATTGTGTTCGACATTGTTCCATAAAGTCCAAATTTCCACCTACGAATTGTTTTATTTTCACTACTTACAGTGACAATCGTCATTGTTTTTCATCACTGATCTAAATACTTGAGTCGGCATAACTAGAACATTACAAAGCTATAATTATATATTTCCAGTATAGCGAAGCCGGTTGTTGAACACCTTCTTATGTAATATTACCATAATTCATACACATTCCACGTATATGTAATTAATAATCTTCAGCTCGAGTTAACAATAAATTAGACAACAATAGAACCATAGGCTCTTCGTCGATAAATGGTTAATAATCGTTTTCATTGTTATCGTCATCCAGATTTTTATTACACGGGAAAAATTCAAGAGAAGAAAGTAAATTACTCTCCTTTTTTAATAATTTATTATTTTTTTTTTTCCAAAAATATTAATAAATAACAATTTCTAAAAAGAAAGCAACGATTCACTTGGCATGGGATTTTGGATGTAATATTTATGATAAGTTAAAGTTTATTCATATTTCACTGTTACTGAATTCAAGTATGAATGAAATTTTATCTATCATCATGTTGTCTTCATATCAATGATAATTCAATTTTTCTTTCTGATAATATAGCTTATAAAATTGCTTTTTTAGAACTCCGTTTATACAAGCTTTGAAATGCTCGTATGTTGGACCAAGTGATTACTTGGATATTCTTCATCATAACCGGGCATTTTGAAAAATGCCCAATATAAGAGGTCACTATGGAAATAACTCTTTAAATAATCGAACGCGTTTTATGCATGATATCCTTCAACTGCTGGACAGTTTAAAAAAATGTTCATGCTCAAAATTGAAGTATAACAAACTTATGACTGTGATGAATAAGATCCAAAGTGATTTATTTTGATATAATAAGAGTCTTACGAATAAAAAGGTACAACAAAATTATTACGAGCTCTAATTGTTCACTACATGTCACGCGTTTGTTACCGTACTTCACATCTTGCCGCTTATGTCCAAATTATCAAATTGCCCGACTATTATGCAGCAATATTCATAATGCCAAGAAATTGTGATGAATAATGAAACCTTATCGGTTGAGTTCAACAAATATTCCTGATGATTTTTTTCCTTCTATTGATTGTAAGAATTTAGTTCTGAATATTATATTATATATTTTCAAATTCAGTATGTTATATTGAGGGGGCACAAGAAGATTTTAATTTACAATTGATTTGTGAACACAAATTGGTGGATTACCTCGAAAAAGAGTTTATACTTGATATTTTCAACATTTTCACATCAACCTGTAATGAATTATAGTGAAATAAGACTTCCGAACAATGTTTGTGAATTAAATAACTAATAAATCATATAAAACTTCAAATTTTATAGAAATTCATTCTGAAATACTCGCTAAAATTATTATTAATATTGATGAAATATGATGAGAAATAACGTTCCAGATCAATGACAATATGGAAAATTCAACCATAATACAAAATTCCGAATCAGAAAAAACTCTACAGAACAAGTTGACAAAAATTTAATTCAGATATGTGTTGGAAATGCATGTTACGGACCATAATTAATTCTCAACATTTATACTCAAAATAAATTATATAAAATGAAAAAGACTTATTCAAGCGAAAATCTGCAATGAAATAATTTCTGAATGAATAAATTCTGAAGTGAACTTATTTCACTGCTTGATTATAAAACATCGAATTATATAGAAAAGTTCTGAAATTCTATGATAAGTATTGTACAATACACATAGATGAATTTAACTCTAAAATAACATTATTTCAATAATTGATTAATATTATTTTAATGAGTATCGGGTGGTTTTTTCAGAGTGATAGAACTTTAAATTGAAAAACAACACATTCAAATTAAGATTGAAACCAATTTTTCTTTATTTGAAAGATTTATGACATTTATGTTTTAAAAATAATTTTCGGCATATGTCCACCACGAATAGATCTAAGGAAACACATTCGACCAGACCAATTTTGTACCACTTTTTCGAGTAATTCAGGCCTTATTTCATCAATAACAGGAGTTCTGTTGGCTTCCAAAGCGTCTATTGTTTCTGATTTATCAGCATAAACCAATGACTTGACATAACCCCAAAGAATATAATCCAGTAGAATTATGTCGCATGCTCTTTTACGCCAATTAATTGGACCATTTCTCGAAATAATGTTATCGTCAAATCTTCCTTTCACTAAATCAATTGTTACGGTAAGAGCAACCATCTTGTTGGAACCAAAACACTCTTGGGTCGATAACATTCAAATTCTGACACATATAATCATTGATTATCGATCTGTAACGAGCACCATTCTCTGTAACATTAGCGCAGCATCCTTTTTAAAGAAATATAGACCGATGATGCCCCCAGCGAGTAACGCACACCATACACTGCATTTTTCAGGATGAAATTAAACCTGCAGAACTTCTTGAGGATTGTTTTCACTCCACATACGGCAATTTTGCTTGTTTACATTTACAAGTGGCTTTAGTTCATGCACCAGTTGGATCTTGTACGGGCGTAGACCAAAATCTTTACGCAAAATTTTCCATGTGGTGGATGCATCTTGTCCAACTTGTTGTGAACGTCGACGAATAGACAAATCTGGATCATCATTAACACTATGACTTACAGCAGCGATATTTTCTTCTGTACGTACAGTTCTTTATATTGTTGTTGTTGTTGAATAAAGAAAATATTGTCCGAAATCTATCGATAATTCGACGAATAAGCTGCTCTGATGGACGATTATGTAAACCATAAATTTCACGAGGTGCTCTATAGAGCACAATATCGCCAAACTTATAAGTTTGTCGATATTGAAAATAAATTTCAACAATTTGTAAACGTTGTTGCGGCGTGAGTCTTTCTATGATAATTTGTGAATGCGCACTGAACAGAAATGTCAAAACAACATGGCTTCTACCTTCTGTCAAATCAGAGTTATCCCTATCGAAAGTTCCATCACTCTAAAAAAAATACCCGATACTTGATCAGGGTTTAAAAGGCAAACTTTAAATTTCAGAGAATTTTTTTCTGAAACTTACACTGAAATTATTTTTAATATTATTAGTAATAAATAATCTCTAAAAAACACGGTTTCTATTTAAAGACGATATGAAAAATTCAACTAGGAAACAAAATTCTGAAACAGAAATAACTCCAGAGGACAAATCGACAAAAATATAATTCAGGCATGTATAGGACAAAATTAGTCCTCACTAAATATTTACTTATTGAATTTATTTGATTTCTTCAATTAAATAATTGTATATTTGAGTTAAATTCAACTATGGTTCAATTTTCCGTGTTTGTGAAGTTTCTGAATGAAGACTTGCTACAACGTGTTTGTACTTAAATGAAGCTCCTAGGAGAAAATCTTTCTTCACTCTGTGCTTTTTGCCAAATGTGAAAAATAATTTTAAATGATTTTAAAAACTAAAAAAAAAATCAATGAGTAAACATTCAATAAAGGTTTATAATTTAAACTTTAAATTCTATAGAAATTTATTCTGAAATCATTACTGAACTAACCATTAATATTAATAATGTTTAAGAAACACGGTTGATATAATACTTAACAGCCATATGAAAAATTCAACCATAATAGAAAATTACGAATTAGGAACAACTCAACAGAACAAATGGACAAAATATAATTCATAGATGCATATTTTGGACTTAAATTAGTCCTCATCATCTATACTGAAAGTGAATAATATTAATATAAAAAGACTAAGCCACACGAAAATCTTTACTGTTATTGGATTAACTTCAGAATCTCCATTAATTTCACTCCATGTTTATCAAACAGCTAGTAACATAGAAAACATTTTGATAGTCTATAACAACTACAAACATGTTGTAGAAAGACTAACATGTAGAATTATATCATAGTTGAATTTGAAGGGGATCGTGATTATGTTTACTTTGTTGTCCTTATGAAATTTATTGAGCATCCATGCTGTTCTAACTTATAGCCTATGTTGTCTTAGTCATCATCTTTTTTACGTTGTAATGTCATAAATCAAAAACAAAACTTTTATATCTCATATCTCTGATTCTCAACTAATACATTCGACAGCATAATCATATATCGGAAGAATATTGACCAGAACATGAAACGGATTGCGAAGTTTTTATTACATCGGTACATAATGATGTAATGGACTAACTGGTAACATGCTTCTTTCTGCAGTGCTTGGTTATTCCCATCGAACACACCTTGGTGAGAAAGATTGTCCATTTCGGTGAAAATAACGTCATTGAACTTTCGGAATATTAATAATGTTACACTCTTTTCAAACAGTGACTCATACAGAAATATTAAATTATTCACGGGTTACCTGATTCATGCTAAATAAAAAAGAAATAAATCTTAGATGAAGTTCTTTGGCAAATTTCCTCTACCTGGTTAAATAGCATTGCTTTCCTGTTTGAAAGAATCCATGATACTGACGCCAAATATGTAATAGTTATTAACGACCTCCTGGTAATTGTTATCTTATTTGGTATACAGTCTTAGCGGGGAAGGATCAAAGATTATCCATTTTTATTCCAATTTATGAATGGAGTAATTCACCAGAAACTGCGTACAATTAAACATACACAACCTCGTTAAACAATATTATTATTACTTTTAATGAAATCAATAAAACAAAAACATCCTAGAAATTAACACCTCAGCGATTGAATTGGTTATTCTTTTCCTTTCAAGGTGTTCCAGACATAAAAATCTAAAGGCGTAAGATCCAGGCTCCTTGGTTTCCATCTTACCGGACCGTACCTTCCAATCCATTGCACCCCAAAATATTTATTCTTTTAGTCCCCTACATTCCGGCTACTATGAGCACATATAAAACCAGGCATTTTTTTCTGTTAGCCAGGGGCATTTCATCCAATATGTCTGTTGAGCTGCTTTGGATTAATGTAATGAATTCTTCAGAGTTGAGGCGATCAGCAAGTCTTACTGGTCCCAAAAATTTACCTCTCATGACTCCCAACTAAACGTTGATCCTTAACTCATATTGGAAATGAGAAACAATAGTCGCATAATATCCTACCGCCCCCTTCACTCTCCTAAGTTATTCAAAATGTCTCAGCATCAACAGGTAACAGATCCTGCACATTTTTCGAATGATATGGATGTACCTTTTTTTTTAGTTCTCGGTGTACTCTAGAATGATTAATCCTCAATGTACAACTAATTCGACGAGTACTTGTGGTGGGGTCCTCCCGGACAGCTTGAAGCATCAAATGAGCCTGTTTCACCTAATCCCCTGAACACTTTAACAAATCTCTTCCAATTTCATTGTCTGTTGAGAAAACGCAAAGCGTACTCTCAAATCGCTGCGCGAGCATTTCCATTCGCGAATCCGTAAATGAACAACATATCGCGATATTCGATGTTTGAAAAAAGCAGGCATAAATTTCTCGATTTTTCTATAATACTTATTATAAATTGAGGTAATTCGTTAGATTCAAGAAAAAGTACTAAGAGCCAAAATTATTAAGCGACATAAACTGTCAGATTTTAACTTCCATGTTTATTTTGATATTCAATCACAAGGAGCTTGAAGATAGAGCAAATTTAGGTTTGGAATATTTCAACCTTTCATTGTTATCTTCTTAGGCATGATATTATGGCAGAGGACAAGCAGCTAGCACAAAAGTTGATATGTCATTCGGAAGCACACTGAATGAGGTATTTTTGCTGTTCAAAATCAATAATTCTTCATCGATAAAACCATTGAAAAAATATGACTGATTTTGGCACACAGAACTCCCACCTTGTAGCAAATTTAATGCCGTTTCCAGATATGTGGTCAAATTTGATGAGGCTACAAAGATAACTGAAGTATAAATGATTTTATGGAAAAACTTGAAATATTTCGTGTAATCAAGACATGTTAAATTGAAGAATAACCATCAACATTTCGACCATGTGTTATCTGACATTTTTTGTAGCAAATAACCTGTATGAACTCCCCTTGAAGTTTGACCCTTTTAAAAGTAGACACCCTGTATATTTAGTAGAAATCAACTTAAAATCTATTTGCCTCTCAGCTCACTCTTGGAATTTCCTTCGAACCAACAATTCCACAATTTCCACAACCTCGAGACTTGTAAATTCCGCTAATTGGGACTAATGAAACGCCGAAACAATCCACGATACCGTGAGGCCACCTTCGAAATAAACCATTCGCACCCAACTTCCTTCCTATTCAGACATTCTCAGCTCTAATTATTCGAATAATCGCATAATTGGTCCAGCAGGAATCGCCAGTCACGCCGATCCATATTTATCGTTCACGAACGGACCGCGAACATCTCCTGTAATTGCAGGAAATATACTTGTTTGTCCCACTGATCACGTTCCGAATGGTTCTGTTTAATATTTATGGACTGGGCAGGCCGAATCTGGGCGTCAGGAAGTCCAAGGTTCGAAAGCGAAATAAGGATCTGGAAGGATGTCATATTGTACTATATCTTTGATAATTATTGAGGGTTACTGGGGAAATCAAGGTTACCATTGACGTTGTGTTGAATTTAGAGAGGAACCATCAGCATAGATCAATGTTAATATGCATACTCTTTAACTTTTTGTTGCTTCGAATGAATATTTGTTTTGATATTTATTTTAAATACATCGAACAGAAATTGCGGAATAGTTTCTTCAACTGATTTTCTGCAAACGGAATGACTATATTATGGGCCAAGTGATTAAAAAGGGCATCAATCCGGTTCGAATGAATAATGACTTGCCAAGACGGGCCAAGTGAGTAATTATCATATAAACTTCATTATTCGTCATAGTGTCTGGGCATTATGAATATTGGTACATGAAAGTTGGTCAATTTGTTAATTTGGTCATAAGCAATTTATACCGGGTGTTTTTTTAGAGAGATAGAACTTTCGATAGGGATAACTGTGATTTGACAGAAGGTAGAAGCCATGTTGTTTTGACATTTCTGTTCAGTAAGCATTGACAAATTATCATGGAAAGACGCACGCCGCAACAACGTTTACAAATTGTTGAAATTTATTTTAAAAATCAATGTTCTATTCGCCAAACTTATAGAGCACTTCGTGAAATTTATGGTTCACATAATCTTCCATCAGAACAACTTATTCGTCGAACTATCGATAGATTTCGGAAAACATTTTGTCTACTCGATGCAACAACAACAACAAGACAAAGAACTGTACGTACAGAAGAGAATATTGCTGCTGTAAGTCAGTGTTAATGATGATTATTTATATGATTTATTCGTTGACGTTCCCAATAAGTTGGACTCTATGCATCCAGCACAAGGAAAAATTTTGCGTAAAGATTTTGGTATACACTCATACAAGATCCAACTGGTTCAAGAACTAAAGCCACTTGACCATAATAAGCGTCGTTTGTTTGCTGATTGGGCCCTTGAACAGCTTAAAGTTGATCCACTTTTTATCGTAAAATTGTGTTTAGTGATGAAGCTCATTTATGGTTGAACGGCTATTTAAACAAGCAAAATTGCCGTATATGGAGTGAAAACAATCCTCAAGAAGTTTTGCAGGTTCCATAGCATCCTGAAAAATGCACTGTATGGTGTGCTTTACATGTTGGAGGTATCATCGGTCCATATTTCTTTAAAAACGGTGCTGGAGATAATGTTACAGCGAATGGTGCTCGTTACAGATCGATGATCAATGATTATTTGTTTCAAAATTTGAACGGTATCGACCCAGAAGTGTTTTGGTTCCAACAAGATGGTGTTGCACCTCATGCTGCTACCTTAACAATTGATTTATTGAAAGAAAGATTTGGCGATAACATTATTTCGAGAAATGGTCCAATTTATTGGCCTCCAAGATCATGCGACATAACTCCACTGGATCATTTTCTTTGGGGTTATGACCAGTCATTGGTTCATGCTGATAAACCAGAAACAAAAGACGCTTTGGAAGCGAACATAACTGGTCTTATTGATGAAATAAGGCTTGAATTACTCGAAAAAGTGGTCCAAAATTGGTCTGGTCGAATGCAGATCCTCAGAGCTAGTCATGGTGGACATATACTGGAAATTATTTTTAAAGCATAAATGTCATAAAATTATCTTTCAAAAAAAAAATTGGTTTCAATCTTAATTTAAATGTGTTTTATTTCAATTTAAAGTTCTATCACTCTAAAAAAACACCCGACACAAATATCGTAAGATATTTACAAAAATTATTACTTTAATTCATTTCATTTAATTTTACATGATATCTGTGTTTCATTTCAGAGGTCTATTATTATGAATATTTAACATAATACACAGTTATTAGTAGTATGCAAACCAAACGGAAAATAAGAAGAAATAGTAAAACACTTGTTACAGTTATCCCGTAAACCGTGTTTACAACCTCAACTTCAAATGATCTTCATGCGAGATCTCATATTTCAGGGGATTAAATGCGATTTATATGCGGTAGGAGTAATCTGGATGTTGTATCTCTCTGAAACGTGGACAAAATAGAATTTCTCTCGAGATCAGATCTGGAGGTCGGAAATCCCGTGCAATCTAAGCCTTCAATCATTTCTCACGTCGACGGAATTCGCGGATTTTCGAATAGCGTTCTTGCCACATCTAGATTATGTAAATTTGGCGTGAACATTATCGCCAAGGGGATAGGAAATTTTGTCATAGGTTCTGTTCGGTTAGTGGGATATTCGAGGTCAAAGGAAAATCATGATGACTCCAGGTTTTTTTTGGGGACTTCTTAGAATATTCTGAAATAATGCGGTGTATCAATTGTTCATCATTTTTATTAAATTTAATTGAACTAATTATAATAAGATATTTACCATCAAAAATGGGTTGTTAATCATAATAAGCTGGGGAAAAAATCCTTTATTTCTGTATGATCTTCAAGACTTTTGCGTCTTATTAGAGACAGCCCTGTCTGCGCTAAACATAATTCATTCTTTTCCTATCGATACTTAAGTCAAAATTTGAATATCAAAACAGATTTAATCTGTTAGCCTCCTATAATTTTAATTTCAAAAAATCTTATTCAAATTATTTTAGAATTAAATTAATGTCTTATGGATACCACGTGGTCTTAGAGGTAAGTTATTTATTGTTAATTGTTAAGTTGGACTGAAGAAGACATTTACTGAATTCTAGTTTTTGAGGATGTGCTACAGGTTTTGAGAGATCTTTGAAGTATTTTATTTAATAATTGCGAATTGGAAATATTGCAATGCGGTCCATGTATCGGGTGTTTTTTTAGAGTAATAGAACTTTAAATTGAAATAAAACACATTTAAATTAAGATTGAAGACCTTTTTTTTCTAGCAATTCAGGCCTTATTTCATCAATAACACGAGATATGGCTTCCAAAGCGTCTATTGTTTCTGGTGAAAAAATGATCCAGTGGAGTTATGTCGCATGATCTTGGAGGCCAATTAATTGGACCATTTCTCGAAATAATGTTATCGCCAAATCTTTCTTTCAATAAATCAATTGTTACGGTAACAGCATGAGGTGTAGCACCACCTTGTTGGAACCAAAACACTTCTGGGTCGATAACATTCAAATTTTGAAACAATTAATCATTGATCATCGATCTGTAACGAGCACCATTCACTGTAACATTAGCTCCACCATCGTTTTTAAATAAATTTGGACTGATGATACATCCAGCGTGTAAAGCACACCATACAGTGCATTTTTCAGGATGCAAGGGAATCTGCAGAACTTGAATTTCTGAATTTCTTGAATTTGATTGTTTTCATGCCATATACGGCAATTTTGCTTGTTTACATAGCCGTTCAACCAGAAATGAACTTTATTATTAAACACAATTTTACGATAAAAAAGTGGATCAACTTCAAGCTGTTCTAGGGCCCAATCAGCAAACAAACGACGCTTATTACGGTCAAGTGGCTTTAGTTCTTGAACCAGTTGGATCTTGTATGGGTGTAGGTCAAGATCTTTACGCAAAATTTTCCATGTGGTGGATGCACAGAGTATAACTTGTTGTAAACGTCGACGAATGGACAAATCTGGATCATCATTAATACTATGACTTACAGCAGCGATATATTTTTCTGTACGTACAGTTCTTTGTCTTGTTGTTGCATCGAGTAGAGAAAATGTTGTCCGAAATCTATCGATAGTTCGACGAATAAGCTGCTATGATGTACGATTATATGAACCATAAATGTCATGAAGTGCCCTATAAGTTTGGCGAATAGAACACTGATTATGAAAATAAATTTCAACAATTTGTAAACGTTGTTGCGGCTTGAGTCTTTCCATGATAATTTGTCAATGCTTACTGAACAGAAATGTCAGAACAACATGGCTTCAACCTTATGTCAAATCACAGTTATCCCTATCGAAATTCCTATCACTTTAAAAAAAACACCCGATCAAGAAGATTCACTATTCCAAAATTATCTGAAATGCTCAAAATGAAGGATCAAATAAAAATAATTAAATGAGAATTCGAACAACATTTGATAGCGATTTCGGTACTTAGACCTCTTCAGAAATGTATTGAATTCAGATTCAAATATATCACAAGATCGAAATTTAACTCACCAAGTAGTTATAGGTTATACGTTACAAGACGTTGATCATTTCTGTTTTATTTTGGATACTTTGGTGAGTTAAATTTTAATCTTGTGATATATTTGAATCTGAATTCAATACATTTCTCCATAGGTCTAGAGAACGAAATAGCTATCAAATGTTGGAATTCTCGTTCAATTATTTTTATTCGATCCTTTACTTTGAGAATTTTAGATAATTATGGAATGTGGATTTTTTTGTATTTGTATGTTGATATACATACTTATATAGTTTTTGCTGATTCATTTGTATTAATACGTTTCATTGCAGGATGTAAAAAGGTTTTTTCCGAGACAAAAAATATTTTATATTGATTATATATAAAGATATCAATTTGATAGTTTTTTTTATAGTTTCAATATATCTTGTAGAATTTAGAATATATAATTCTGAATTTAAGTTAATTTAAATTTTACTTCTTTCAAATTGATATATTTAAATTCATCCTTTACAACAAAAACACTCAAATCTTTTTATGAATCTAAGGACAGATTTGCGTCATTACTTATTTTTATTCAAGAGATCAGATTCAAACATCATAAATAATAATTGAATTAAATTGAGGTCTTAGCTTATTTCACGATTTCCTCCGATCAAGGGAAATACCCACAGCATTCCGCACCTACCATTATCTTACCGACTGTTCATCAGATGTACAGAGGCTGCTTTTAGCTCGGAATAACAAAACCATAAAACACCCAAAGAGCGATTAATACAACAATCCTGTTACATAAGCCCACGAGAAGTTAAAAATCTCTTTAATCACTGTTATTAAGAGGAGCAGAAGTTATTGTCGTGATCTAGCATTAAAATCCTCCTGGGAATCGCGAGGTAGAAAGCTGTGATTGCGATGGCTCAGTTTATGAGTGTATCTAACAGAAAATCGATTTAGAAAATAATTTTTTTCAGATAGAGCTTTTTGAATCATGTTCATGACTACTACTTTTTTTGAGAGTCAACTACCGTCGTCAACGTTTACACTGATGCAGAGAACATCGTGAATTCTACCGGTTGTGTTATTGGCATGTAAGCGTTGCTCTTTCACCAGGTGACTACTCAGTCTCCACAATCTGCCTAGGAAGGAGATAGTGTGATAAGTATACGCCTTATCATCGCGTATTAGCGAGAACCACCCCGAAGAGTTGAACCCACAAATCTTCCAGTTTCAGCTTCAGTACGAAAACCTACACCGTGACTGGAAGCAGCGAAGCACTATCCAACCTCTACTGGCTCTGCAGTGACAGTACCCAAGTTGTTCTGTGACGCAACTCACTCGCCGAAGGATCTTCTTATCCACCCACCCGAACGCAGTCCCTTGAACCAAGATAGTCTCAAGAATTGATGCCTCAATTGATCCTGGTATGAACGCCGTCAATCCGATCTGCACGTCAAGATTCACGAACCCTTGTGAAGTCTTTCAATTGATCCTGGCTTTAAGCACCAGCGATCTAAGCCGTATCGCCGAGATCCACAAATCCAATAAACGTCTCGCAAACGATCCTAGTTCAGGACGAGGCCGGTCGAACTGACAAGTCCCGCTAAACCCTGCCTTGAAATGGACGGTGGTCATATGGCATCTCTTCTGTGAAACACCAGAAGGCAAAAAAAAGAACTCGAATTTCTTCTGTAATTTATCGTATTTGGTTGCGCTAGTTTTGGGTGTTTTTTTAAGAGTGATAGAACTTTCGATAGGTATAACTGCGATTTGACAGAAGGTAGAAGCCATGTTGTTTTGACATTTCTGTTCAGTAAGCATTGACAAATTATTATGGAAAGACTCACGCCGCAACAACGTTTACAAATAGTTGAAATTCATTCTCGAAATCAGTGTTCTATTCGCCAAACTTATAGAGCACTTCTTGCAATTTATGGTTTACAGTTTCTCAACACACAGTCATCTATTAGCAAAGGAAAATGCTCCAAGATGTACAATATGCAATGCAGAAATCACGATTCCACACATAATGGTAGACTGTCCAGCATTCCAACCACAGAGAATAGTTCACAACGTAGCTAACACTATGGAAGAAGCCCTCAAGATTGATAAATCAACTTGCCTAAACACAATAGCATTCATCCAATCCATAAGCCTCAAAATCTAATAATTAGAGTACAAGTTTATTTTGTTGAATATCATTTTAAAGTTTTCTTTAATTTGAATATTTTGTAAATAATTTATTGTACAATCCCGCTAAGGACCTTGATGTCGAAGCTTATTTGTCCAACTATCGATAGATTTCGACATTTTCTTTACTCGATGCAACAACAACAACAACTCTGTGCATCCACCACATGAAAAATTTTGCGTGGTCTACACCCATACAAAATCCAACTGGTTCAAGAATTGAAGCCACTTGACCATAATAAGCGTCGTTTGTTTGCTGATTGGGCCCTAGAACAGCTTGAAGTCGATCCACTTTTTCATCGTAAAATTGTGTTTAATAATAAAGTCCATTTCTGGTTGAACGGCTATGTAAACAAGCAAAATTACCGTATATGGAATGAAAACAATCCTCAAGAAGTTCTGCAGATTCCATTGCACTGCTTTACATGCTGGAGGCATCATCGGTCCATATTTATTTAAAAACGATGCTGGAGTTAATGTTACATTGAATGGTGCTCGTTACAGATCGATGATCAATGATTATTTGTTTCAAAATTTGAATGGTATCGACCAAGAAGTGTTTTGGTTTCAACAAGATGGTGCTACACGTCATGCTGCTACCGTAACAATTGATTTATTGAAGGAAAGATTTGGCGATAACATTTTTTCGAGAAATGGTCCAATTAATTGGCCTCCAAGATCCTGCGACATAACTCCACTGGATTATTTTCTTTGGGGTTATATCAAGTCATTGTTTCATGCCGATAAACCAGAAACAGTAGACGCTTTGGAAGCCAACATAACTCGTGTTGTTGATGAAATAAGGCCTGAATTACTCGAAAAAGTGGTCCAAAATTGGTCTGATCGAATGCGGTTCCTCAGAGCTAGTCGTGGTGGACATATGCCGGAAATTATTTTTAAAACATAAATGTCATAAAATTATCTTTCAAAAAAAAAAAAAATTTGGCTTCAATTTTAATTTAAATGTGTTTTATTTCTATTTAAAGTTCTATCACTCTAAAAAAAACACCCGATAGTTAATATTTTGAAAACCGAAAATCGGTCATATCTCCAAAACGGTTCATTTGCGGACCCATGTTTAAATATAACTTTGACTAGAATTAGATCCCAAAATATTGAAATGTTGGTTTTTAACACCCGGTATATGCTCATTGATAGTCTATCAAGTCAGTTGTATTTCATCTGTTTTTCTGCTAAATAGTCTGTCTACCTGCATTATTTGGATGTTAAAAAAAATCCCTTCATCACTATATATATAATATCTTAAGTATTATTAGTACGCGCAGAAACAAAGTAACATAATCCTAGAAAGCGCTTACTGACTCTTTGCACCTAACTCCTTTGTGTAATTATGATAAACGTCGTATTTTTCTCAGACGTAATGTTTCCTTTATAGCTTATATTGGATTAAAACTGAGATACGGATCAGTTTTTCCAGGTATTTATTTATCACCGGCATAGAATTCAATTATTTTCGCAAAAATATAAATTGCGAGCGGTTACCAGGAAGACGTTCTTCTTCTTCATTCATCGTCATTATCCGTTGATGACCTCAGTAGAAGGAACAATACCTAGATTCGAGTTGTTTTCTTGATTCTGTTTTTAATTACCTTCAACTTCTTGTAGGCGCTAATTTGCAGGAAATTGTTGATGAGGTGCTGGAACAGATGTTTACAGTTGGAACAGAGTGTTGACTATCAGATTTATGTTATCAATGGCTTAATGATGCCAAATTAAGTAACTGAATTATATATGGACCCAAAAAGGGGATCTCTCTAAATTTCAGCTTATCTGAATATGTTGAAGAGGGGTGAGTGATTTAAGTCTATTTGTGCGGTAATTTTGTTGTAGTCATTTATCTCTAGGGACTCTGACAGCTTTAAGGCATAACTTTTACTTTCTCTATGTAAAATTTCAAAATTATGGTTGAAAATATGTTCTGTTTCTAACAAATGGTTCGAATATATGCAATTACTTTTGTTATCAAGGAAACACTTCAAATGTTCACAAATTCTAGGTCGGAAAGTTTTCCAGCCATTTTTGTGTGTAATGTCTTTATTATTTTCGAGGAAGTTACTCAGGTTTGAATTAGTTTTGAATGAAGTTCTTAAATTATATTTATTTTTGAGGTAAGTAGTAATTTTCTCAGAAATAACATTAGTATATTTTAAGTACATGTATTTAAAATTTTCTTTTGTATTGGGATACACCATATTTAAAGCTTTCTCATTATTTTTATTCATTAACAAAATGTATCTATCACAGTGGGATCATAGTCATTATAAATAGCTTGTGTTGTGATGTTGAGTTCAGAAATGTAATATTCTCGATTCATGGGGATATTAACCTATAATATCTGTGGATCATACACTTAAATGCTGATGAATTTTGGTATATTGTATATAATATTATCAGTTGGTGTATGAAATATTGAAAATACATGGAAATTATTTATTTTGAATACTGTTAAATCAAGAAAATTAATAGGGTTCGGTTTCCATAGTGAAAAATATTGGAGGATGTATTTCGTTGATAAACAAAAAGAAGTCTGTCTGTCTGTACCTGTGAAGCAACAGAAAATATCGTCTACATATCTATATAAAAAATATTTCATAGGGGGTTTTGGTGAACTTTAGATTCATTTAAGTCCTTTATTAACAGAAAAATTCATGAACAGTATTGAATGTAAAATTCACCAAAATCCCCTTATGAAATATTTTTTATATTGGTATAGATTTGTAGACAATATATTCAATTGCTTCACAGGTACAGACAGATTATTAAAAAATTTTTTTTGTTTATCAACCAAATAAGTACATCCTTCAATATTATTCACCATGAAAACGAAACATAATAAATCCATTAATTTTCTTGATTTAACAGTTACCAGAATGAATAATTCACATGAATTTTTAATATTTCACAAACCAACATATACTGATACTATTATATACAATAAATCAAATCATCCTATAAACCAGAAATTATCGGCATTTAATTGTATGATCCATAGATTAGTTGATATCCCCATGAATCGAGAAAATTTATATTCCTGAACTCAAAATCATTGAACAAAAAGCTATTAATAATGATCACGAACCTATGTTGATAGAGATAACTTTTTGATGAATAAAAATAATAAAATAGCTTTAAATATTGCATTTCCCAATACAAAAAAAAAATTTAAATATATTTCCTTAAAATATACTAAACGTATTTCTGCGAAAATTGATACATATCTCAAAAATAATTATGATTTATGAAATTCATTCAAAACCTATCCAAACCTGAGTAAATTTATTAAAAATAATAAAGATATTACACATAAAGATGATATACAAGAATTTATAAATTAACCTGCAGTGATTGCCAAAAAGTTTACATAGGACTGGAAGAACTTTTCGACATTGAATTTCTGAACATTTGAAGAGTCTTCTCAATAATAAAAGTTATTCCACAGAATCGAACCATTTGTTAGAAACAGGACATACTTTCAAACATAATTTAGAAATTTTAAATATAGAATGTGAAGTTATGCCTTAAACCTGTTAGAGTCCCTAGAGATAAATAAATAAAACAAAATTGTAAGAGTACTTAAGGAACAATTAGCATTAAAAAACTCACCCCTGTTAAACATATTTAGATAAGCTGTATTTACAGAGACGCTCTATTTCGGGTTTTAGTGCGCAATAAAATTTTTGTATCTACTCTAATATAAATAGCAACCGATTTCCAAACAAAATCAGTATTTAAAATGTAAGGTACAACCTACTTGAAGATGCGAAACAATTGTAGTATTAAATAACGATAAAAATTTGTGAAAATCAGAATAACCTTATTTAATTTTAAAAAATATATAAGAGACAGTTTTCCACAAAATGTTTATAATACAACATTTGTTTCACTACGATGTGGCGTCTTCAGCTATCTACATCCTACTGGCTGATGGTGTCAAGTGTAACCGAGTTTAAATTCAGTGTTAAGTATCTGACAAAATAATGGAAGAACAGGTCATAAAAACTTAAGATGTTTATTGGAGTGTGCCGCTAAAAAATGCCATTAGGGAACGATATTTAGTAATGGAGATTTGTCAACATCTGTTTGTTCATTCAAAAAGATTTTACGGGCATTGTAATGTTGATTTCAAGAAATTCTAGAAGTGTTTATCTAGAACTTTTGCTTTCGACGTGGATAATTTCATAGTTATTGTTGAATTATACTTGAATTCCTTGAGATGATTAGCATATGTCGAATCTATGGAATCCGATATGTAACTCCTTTGGTGTTCTTGGATTCTTTTTTTGAATGATCTACCTGTCTGGCCAATATATACCAAAGGGTAATTGTTGCAAGTCAACAGATTAATTTTCTTTATTTGTTCGATCCTTATCGTTTGTTATGTAAGTACTAAGGTTATTAATGGTTCAAAAAGGTGTGTTGTAATTGAAATTATTTTTGAAATATTTAGTAATATTCTCAGATAATCCATAAGATAACGAAAATTATATATGTGTATTGTCCTCTTTTTTGATTGGTACACAAGATTTCTTGTAAAGTTCTTTTGTTTATTGGATATCATTTTGTCTATAAGAAAGGGGTTGTAACCCTTGTTTGAAGTTATCTGCTTAATAATATTTAATTCTTTCAGAAGGATCTGAATTTAGAGGGACATTCAATAGTCTATGCATAAAACTATTATATGCTGGCATCTTTTGGTTGGTGGGGTGATTTGAAGTTTTATGTATTGCAATATCTGTATGTGTGGGTTTATGAAAAATACTAAAATAATGTAAATTATCTAGTCTTGGTATTGTGAGGTCAAGTACATTAATACTGTGTTTCTTTCCTTCTTCGATTAGGAATTTGATGTTTGGATGGAGTTTATTACTAAAATTCGTGAGGATATGTAGTTGTCGCTCGGTGCCTTTGAAACAACAAAAAATATCACCTACATATCTATACCAATAAAGTATTTGCTTATCGGATTAAGGTGTATTTTTGATTCGAAATCATCCATGAAAATTTCAGCTAAAATTGAACTGAGTGGATTTCCCATTATTAAACCTTTGTTAGAAATATAGATTGTTCCGTTAAATTGAAAATAGTTTTGTTCAAGACATATTTTGAGGCAATTAAGAATATCATTAATTTTGATGGAGTTGATGTTATTTTTAATCAATAGTTTTTTTACAATTAGTATTGTTTCTGTTGTTCTTTTGGAGTATATACTGTCCCTTATATATTTCTTAATTAAAATCAGTTTCCACGAAGTGAAGACCGAATCAATCAAACATTTTTTTGAATATTATTGAAATAAAAGTTGTACCACGATAAACTAATCGTGGCACGTACACCTTTATCCGTTGTGAAACATTAGACATGTATTTTTCTTCCCCTTCAATATTTAGCATACTTCATACTTGACTTGAACCGAATAGTAATCGAAACGCATATATAACAATTTTTTTCCAGATACAACAGAGAGATATGAACACAATGACAGGTCGGTCGGAACCGTTTGTGAACGCGTTGTTAATGGTCATTATTTCATTACAAAAGATAATTTGCTGGACAGACGGCTTTATCTCCGCGTTTATAGGTATCCATGTTAAGATCGGCATTCTTGAGATAGCTGACTTCGATTCCTCCGGCTGGAATTGTGAAATATGAGCTACTGGATTCTCGATCTGGCGACCTGTCGGACGTGGAATTTGGGTTAGTTGGATGGCGGTCGCCCCAGGATGGCATGAAAAATTCACTTTCGTTACGTGCCATTCGACGCTTGCGGTCTCACTTTCCACTTGATTAAATTTGCGTTCGTTGTGGAGGGTTATCGAATAGATAAGGTTGTGGTACAACTGAGTCCACAGGTTTCGTTGTTTTCAACAGTAAGTACAGAGGAAAAAAATTAACAAGTTTTGTTGACTTGGTGGTATGATCTCTTGCAACCCCACTTTCTCCATCATTTGTCCATTTCACCCCTCAAAAATCTGTCAATTCCTCGTTGAAATTTTAATGAGACATTAGACACCCGAAAAACAATCAGGCAAACGTCGCTTCGAAATTAGTTGCAGTAAATTTTCACTAGTCTCACTATATAACTCCGAGTTAGTCTTAAAACCAGTAGGGACATCACCGAAGTCACAGTGAACATTCACTCAAGTCACAGTGAACGCATTAACCCGCTTCAGTTCACTCACATCTCACATCTCTAGCACATAAACTCATATATCTCGCTACAATACTGAAGAGTTTAAAGGCATCAAAAGAAAGAACTCTATTTGCACTCATTTGTAACTTCACAAATTTAAATACTTGTTGAGAATATATTTTATGAACATGTTCAATCGTCAGATGACTCTTATATTCAAAATTAAACACAAAACATGATTGAAAACGCCAAAACCCAATTATTAGGAGTATAATTAAATTCGTACGGTTTTTGTCGAAAATTGAAGCTTGATTGTAAAGAATTGGTTTTGCATTCGAAGCTCAAAGTTTTTCCGTGACAAGCCACTATTATTTTTCATGCTCGCAAAGCTACAGTATGGGCCTCCTAAACATCCACTAGGCTACGATGGTTTTCGGCAGCCTTTCATATTGAAGTAATGATGTAAAATTTCCCACAAAAAAAATATTCGGTTCAAAAGTAGACATCTCCTATCAAAACTACACGAACTTATTTCTACTTGTCCAGAATATATTTTATAATTCTTTTCAATCATCAGATGACTCTAACATTCAGAATTAAACACATAAACAAGATTAGAAACACCCAAACCCAATTAGCTATGAACACGCATCCCATCTAGTAGCAACTTCAAAATAAAAACATTTCATTTCAAGGTAACCAACACACCGATAGATATAACAGAAGTCAAAGAAGTACCTGAATTGTCTTCCAAGCACTCTCTACGCATGTTTAAAATCTTTTTCTATGATCTCAAGGCCTCAGTTATTACAAATTAAGGAATAGAATTGACTCAGAAAGCGATTACATATTTATCTAAATAATTATATAAATTAAGAATTTTGAGTATACTCGGTGAAAGATTTATAGGTTGAATGATTGTCAAACGCTAAAGACTTCTTATTTACTTTAGCTTTCTTCAATTAAAACATCTGATGTAATGTACATAAGTATATTTACAGGTATTTATACAAATGGCAAACGTCTTAAGTCTCAAATACAATAAAATAATAAAAAGAGGTTTTTACTTGATAGAAAGATTATTACAAAATTTTATATATCATACAGATTTATTCCATTAACCTCCTATAAATTTTAATTTAAAAAAATTTTTTATTCAAAAACTTTTTAGAATTAAATTAAATAAATGTCTCTGAAAAACACTGTATCAGTTTAGTAGACATATAGAATACACATTCATTAAACACTACCAGAAGGAATAAAAGAATTCCAATTAAATAATAAGATGCGGTTTTTTACTTGATAGAAGAATAATTACAAACTTTGAATATCAAAACAGATTTAATTTTTTAGTCTTCTACAATTTTAATTTCAAAAAATTTTTCAAAAAACTTTTAGAATTAAATTAATGTGTTAAATAAGCACTGCTTATATTTAATAGACGTATAAAAATCAAAATTCACTATACAATATCAAATGGAATAAAAAAACCCAAAAGATTAATTATCAATTAAAATTAAACATTCGATATTACTTATTTTTAATTTTAATTGATAATTAATTTTTTGGGTTTTTTTATTCCATTTGATAATGTATAGTGAATTTTGATTTTTATACGTCTATTAAATATGAGCAGTGCTTATTTAAGACATTAATTTAAATCTAAAAGTTTTTCAAAAAATTTTTTGAAATTAAAATTGTAGAAGACTGTCAGATTAAATCAGTTTTGATATTAAAAAAAAAATTCCAAGAAATATAAATTATTAATTAAAAATACTAAATAAATACTTGAAGGATACAAAATTTTGTTTCGTATCTTGTATTATGAAAACCATATCCCTTTCGAAAAATGCAAAACATAACCTCAAGAACTTCTTCAAAAGCAACTTACTTCGAATAAGTTCTTTCAACAAATTTCTAAAACTTGCAGCACATCTTCAAAAAGCAATTTAGAATTCCCACAAAGAAAACACTTCAGCCCTACTTCATATTTAAAAAATAAAAATAATAAATAAAAAATATCTTAGCAGACTGGCTGAATATCTTCTTAGCAACCACCAGAATAAAGTAAACTTTTAAAAGTCCTACGTATTCTATGTTCGTCACAGAAATCACACAAAGCTTGCCAGGTATTTTATGGACTCAGTTGAATCCAAATGATAATAACAAAATATAATTATTATATATACAATGCAATAATGAAAAGTGGTTTTTACTTAATAGAAGGAAATGAAATATTAACATTTGGATTTAACGGAGTCCATAAAATTCCTTGCAAGCTTTGTATAATTTCTGTGACGAACATAGAATACATAGGATTTTTAAAAGTTCACTTTATTCTGGTGTTAAAAAGATATTCAGCTAGTCTGGTAAAATATTTTTTCTTAATTATTTTTATTTTTTGAATATGAAGTTGGGCTGAGGAGTTTTCGTTGTGGGAATTCTAATTTGCTTTTTGAAGATGTGCTGCATGTTTTAGGAATTTTTTGAAGGAACTTATTTGAAGTGAGTTGCTTTTGAAGAAGTTCTTGAGGTTATGTTTTGCATTTTCGAAAAGGGATTTGGTTTTCATAATACAAGATACGAGCCAAAATTTTGTATCCTTCAAGTATATTTTAGTGTTTTTAATTAATATATATTTTTTGGAATTTTTTTATTCCTTTTGGTACTGTGTAATGAGCGTTAATTCAATATGTCTTCTGAATTGAAACATTGTTTTCCTACGACATTTATTTAATTCAATTCTAAAAATACTTCGAATAATTTTTTATTAAATTAAAATTAATAGGAATTTCAAGAACTTTACTCTCGGAAACTTTTTTTGTCTTTCACGTCTATTTTACTCAGTCTTTCTACCCGGTAATCCAAATTTATTTGTGAGATGTCATTTTCAGCAATAGAAGGTATAAGTTTTAGTGACAAGTACTAACATTTCATTGATAAACTTCTGTAAGAATAATACTTAAACTAAAATAAAATTTGGACCTGTATAGTGTATTTTTCAAAAATAATATGGATTTTATATTGGTGATTTTGACGAGATGACCACGAAAAAGATATTAAAATCGGCGAATGAGAAATATATAGAATTTTCCGGAGAACAACTATTTTTGCAAGCTCTACTTCCATCGTTTTGCCCTGATATTCTTCCATTCCAAAGGAGATGGCCAATCTGCCGTGGCTTGAAACCATTTGACCAGAAGCGTGTAAAAATGTCCCTATCAAGTTCCATTAATCATCTTGATACATACGCTCATACATTGTTACACGTTGATTACCCCAGCGTAAGGCATGAATCATTTTAATTACGCCAATAATCGGACTGATTCTCGGTTCCATAAATTGTATTCGCAGAACAACATTCGGAGCGCATACAAAGTCGCCGCCAAATCCATCGAAGTGTGCGTTGATACGCCGCGCCACGGCCGACTTTGACGCGATAACTCTTACTTCGAACGGATGTGATTCAGGGATTTTCCCGGACAGCCTTAGATCGAAGAGGAGTATCTTTGGACATTTTGATGGTAATGTTATCTGACGGTATTTATGGGTTGACGTAAAAAAAGTTTTCTTGAGAGAGCATGCATCTGCACTATCGTCGGGTAGAGGTAGTTGTTCCTTAATTGAGACTACGTTACGCATGATATATTTTCAATCATACTTTTTGTTTGGTTGAACCATGGCGGTATGATTTCGTCTTGAGCTCTATATGTTGTGAATTTCGTACCAAAAATATACCTTAGTGATCACTTTGTAACTACAGATAAAGAATTCGTGATCAAATCATTATTTATCCGGGTGCTCGATCTGAAATTTTTGAAAGAAACAACTTAGAAACTTGAAATTTACAAAAGGTTGTTGCGAGGAAATATTAGAAATTCTTAAGTTACTGATTGGGGACGGTAAACCTGTTTGGCCCTTGTTCCATTTGAAAACGTGCCAATCAATGTGATTTAGTTAACGAATAGAAACTATAATTGTAAATGTGTCAATAGGATGCCCTTATACTTAGAGTTTCGAAGATGATGAATTATCCTATACCTGAGCTTAAGGAATAAGGATCAACACTTTGGGTATTGTGAACCTTATAATGCCCTCTGTACATTTACCGAAGAATAGTAGTACTTATACGGATCGTTAGCACCCTAAAATTCCGAAAAGGTGTCAACGTTGAAGAGTTTTAAGAGCAAGTAGAATATTATCTTCTATTTTAAACCCTTTCTGTCTTTATCTCCAACTAACCTTTAAAAATATATGTCTGCTAGAAGTCTCTACGAGCACCGTCAATCCGGCCTGTACGTCAAGACCCACAAAACCTTGTGAGGTCTTTCAATTTATCCTGGCTTCAAGCACCAACGGTCTAAAACGTATCGTCGAGATCCACAAACCCCAGAAACGTCTCGCAGTCGAACCTGGTTCAGGACGAGGTCAAGTCCCGCTAAACCCTGAAGCATTTCTCAAGATATCCTGAACATGAGTTGCTGCGAACAAATAGATGTTATATCCTTCTAGTCCAGCATACGGACAAACACTGCCTCCTCGAATACAATACCAATTGGATGGCCGGGTCGTACGAATACTTCCCGAGAGCCTCCACCTTCTGAGGTAACGCCGTATGCTACATAACTCACTCGGACATTGGACAGAAGAGTACGTTAGTTTTAAGGGGGAAGCCCTGTGCTGCGACAAACACCCTTGTCACTGAGTTTAACAACGTGTCTAAGCCCACCATTTCACCTAGTGAAACTTAGGGCTCCAGTCGGTTGAACTTCCACCACACGGGTCCAGTGACTGGCGCTAGTGACATTGCTTTTGCATCAAGACTTAATCCTTTATTTCACCGGGATGAAATTAGGATCTTAGTCAAGAGAAGTAACCCCAGCGTGTCAACATATAATGCCATGAGAGGCACGTATTTCAAGGACATACTCAGAGTCGTACAAGTCAGTATATGAGCAGAGCTCTTCATCGACGTTAAAGTACCATTGTCATCATTGCTGTCCCGAGTTTCTGCTCAAGTTTTGACACTCCAGCTGACCCCCGATAAGCTGAAAAAGAAAGAAAGGACATTTGAAGAATGATAATAGAGAACTTGCGCCAGTAAATCCAAGGAGGAACCAGCATAGGTCACCTCCCTTCCCAAAGGGATCGCCGTGTCGATCCCAACACTGGGCCTCATGTGCAGAGTGTCTCAATTTGATGGTTGTGAAAGATCGAAGCATCGAAACAACACAAACAACAGCTTCACCTCATGGATTCCTCCCCCAACAGACCGCTGTTGCTGTTCGACTGCTAGCGAGGCTCTCCGAAGCATCGTAGAGGATTGGCTTAAGGATCTGAAAATGGAGCCGAAGTTGGGGGCGAGCAGGACGAGTCTTCCGAGATCTCACCTCGGTCGAAACGTCGTAGTCTCCCTTTTTCCTCCACAGTGGACCATTTCCGACCCCGCAGCGGACAAGTAGCTTAAGGATCCACGAATGAGGCCAGATTTGGGAGCGAGCAGGGCGAGTCTTCCGAGAACCCACCCCGGTCGAAATGTCGTAGTCTCCCTTTTTCCTCCAGCGGACCAATCAGCATCTCTCAGTGGGAGCTTAAGGATCTAAAGATGGGGCCAAATTTGGGGGCGAGCAGAGCGAATCTTTCAGATCTCACCCCGGTAGAAACGTCGTACTTTCCCTTTTTCCTCTAGCAGACCATTTCAGATCCCTTAGCGGATAAGTGACGATAAGGCGGAAAGCCTACGCTGTGATTCAGCAGGGTTTCGTCTTCGCCCGTGTATGGATTACAAAACTAATCGATCGCAGGGTCGCGTGACTCTGTCGTCAACCAGAGCCACAACTACCCTGTACGATTCCAAGCCTTGCAGAAGGATATGGACGGTTGTTGGACAACATGATGGAACGGTATGCAAGAAAGAAAGAAGGTGAGGAAGTTGGATCGAGAGTATCTGCTTTAGGTATCATAACCATATCCCCCATTTCGTAATGGAACTAGGAGACTCGTTATGACGAGCATCCCCACCACGACAAGGTACAGATACAGTTGGTGGTGCGTATTTCAAGAACACGTGAATTCTACCAGGTTTTCATAATGGCATAGCGAGCATAATTCTTTCACCAAGTCACTACTCAGCAGTCTCCACAGTCCACCACTAGAGGTAGAAAGTGTGATAAGGATTACGCCATACCATCGCGCGAAGCTAGAACCCCTCCGAAGAGATGAACCCACAAGCTTCAAGTTTGGGCCCTGACTCGAAAGCCAGAACCGTTTGACTGGTAGCAGCGCACTATTCAACCCTACTGGCTCTGCATGTCAGTACCCGAGTTAGTTTGTGACGCAACTCACCCGCCGGAAGGAATTCTTATCCAAGCACACAAACGCAGTCCCATGAACTAAGATAATCTCAAGATTGATGACTTCTACTGATCTTGGTACGAGTACCGTCAACCGGCCTGTACGTCTTGACCCACCGAACCTATGTGAAGTCATTTGATTGATCCTGGCGTCAATCACTAACGGCTAAGCCATTTCGTCGAGATCCACATACCCTAAAAAGTTACGCATTGATCCGGGGCCTGGACAAAGCCGGTTGAACCGTCAATTCCCGTTAAACCCCGAGTCATTTCATGAGAATATCCCGAACACGGGGGTCTGCGAACAGATAAAAGAAATACCTCCCTAGTTCAGCATGCGGACTTTCAACCACTGCCCCCTAAAGTCCAACACCAATGGGGAGGTACAATTAACACCTGAGGGCAATCCACCCCCTGAGGTAACGCAGTATGCTACATAACGCACTCGGCCATTACACAGAAAAATCCGAAGATTTACTGCGATAGGGTAGAGTACGCCAGTTTTAAGGGAGAAGCCCTGTGCTGCGACAGACTCCCTGTAACTGAGTTAATCAACCGACTCAGCCCTCCATTTCACCAGAACGGCAAAACAAGGGCCCCATTCGAATATCTTTCACCATACAGGTCCAGTGACTGGCGCCAATGGCATTACGGTAGGCATCAATACTTAACCCTCCTTTTCACCGGGATGAAACTAGGGTCCTAGTCATGACAAGCGCCCCATCTCGTCAAGATCTAATGCCGGTGGGGCGCGTATTTCAAGATCATTAAAACGTGGTAAAATCACGATCTGTAATATAAGAGTTATTTGAAGAACTTACGCTGTGATTCCCAACTAGCCATTGATATATCGCCAACTCGAAGTCATATAATTGTTCTCAAAATCATTATTAGTTCCGAGGTATTTTTCACTTCTCGTGGTGTAACGCAGAAACATATTCTCAATTCGTCCTGAAATATGTTAATTGATGCTATTTGCATTCTATTTGTTTCGCAGGTGCAAAACCTCGACACATTATTATTGGACTTTAAGCTGTTACTGAGAAAGATCCAGTTCAAAACGATTATCTTATTGGGATTGAGTAAACATGCAGATATTGAAACTACACAATGAAAAGAATTAATCAAACAAAGGAACGCCACACAAACTCGAGTGCAATTCGGAACAAAATAAGTTCAGAAGCGATTGATGCCTTGAAACACAAAATTGAAGTTGAGATTCATGAGATCGAGCCCCAAACAATCGACAATGTACTGAAAAATTGGGGTAATCGAATGGGGTCAGCCGTAGCGGTTGAATGATATTGTTCATCATTCGTAAATGTCAAGGTTCAAACTTTCTAATAAACTCGCGATTTCGAAAAATTATTCATTAGTTTTTTACTTATATCAATCAAAAAAGCAAATTCTGAACGGCTCACCCCTTTTATTCGAATTTATTTCTCATCGTTTCAGTTATACCTGAATTATATCAGTACTTTTAATATTGAATAATGAAATCGGTAGAGGTTTTCTGTTCTAACCGGCTGTTGGGGTCTCCTTTGTAAATTGGTTAAGAGTCACACAAATTCATTCTTGAGAGTAGCAGTCATACCTCGAGGAACTTTTTACTCTACCTTATTGAATATAAATAATTAAATATTTAAAATATATTGACTTTTCGAATTGAATAGTGACTGAAAGGAGTTTTAGAAAGTAATTATATTTTACTACGAAAAATGTATGCATATACATAAATTGAGTATTACTTCAAAGGGCTTTCATTACCCAATATTTCAAATATTAATTCGAAAAATTCTTTCTGAATACAAATTTAAATATAAAAAATCTTTCGAAAATTTTCTTTTCATTCCTTATCTGCTGACTGCCCCACATATTTGTGAATGATTCTATATGTCTATAAGAAGAAAGGAAAATTTAGTTTAATTCAATTTAATAAAATAATTCAAGGGGTTGTCTATTTTAAAATTTGTAGAGGTTCTCTGAATTTTCGTTAATCATTTTTTGAACTATTTGAAAAAAGTTCCTTCGAAGTAATACTCAATTAATGTATGTATTCAAAATGATAATAATTTGATAATAAAAAGAGGTTTTTTTTTTTAATACAAAGGATTATCACAAAATTTCAAATATCATAAAGATTTATGCTGTTAACCCCCTACAAATTTTAATTGAAAAAAAATTGTATTCAAAAACTGAATGAGAGGAATTCAAAGAAATATAAATTGTCAACTAGAAATCTTTTAATGTTTGACCAGTAAACAGTATTCAGTTGGTTTGGTAAGATATTATTTGTTAATTATTTTTATTTTTGAATATGAAGTTGAGCTGATGAGTTACGGGTGTAATAATTCTAAATTGTTTTTAAAAGATGTTCTGCATGTTTCAGGAATTTTTTTAAAGGAACTCAATTTGAGCAAGTTCTTTTTGAAGAAGTTCATGAGGTTATGTTTTGCATTTGTGGAAAGGAATTTAGTTTTTATAAAACAAGGAACGAAAAAAACATTTGTACTCTTGAAGTATTTATTTGATAATTTTCAGTCCACAATTTATATTTCTTTGAATTTCTTTCATTCCCTTTGGTACTGTGTAATAAGTATTAATTCTATATGTCTACTGAATTGACACAGTGTATTCTAAAGATATTTATTTAATTCATTTCTAAAAGTTTTCGAATAAAAATTTTTTCGAAATTAAAATTTGTCGGAGGTTGACAGAATAGATTTGTTTGATTATAATTTGTTTTTTCACGCATGTGCGTGCCAATTTTCAGATATTGAATCTGTTATCGTATCTTCTTTTCAAGATTTTTCTGTGGAAGCTCAGTTTATTGAATGCTTTACAGTTCGCTGCATACATTTCTTTCAGTCTGATTCAAGCTGTATTCGATGAAGTGAAGGTATGTAGATAAATTCCTCACTAATTTTCATTATTTTACATCCAAATAACTTCCGATTGATGGGAATATGGATAATAATTTCAAATGCTTTTTATGGAGAATTTGCTATATATTTTTTTAAAAAGAAATTAAAAAGTAATCTTTTAAATCTATTTGTTGAGCAATATTTTATACTTTCTTTTGATTCTGTAAAAACGGACCGAATTAATTTTTACTCACAATAAACTTTTCAATATCTTGAAGCAATACAGAAGTCGAATATTTTCTATTATAAGTGAGCATTACAATTCATTCAGATTATAGATTTCCTCATATGTATACTTCATATATGTAAAAACGTGACAACAAATTGTCAGAGCAAGCTAGGTGTGTAACGATTGTCGATTATCAAAACAAACAGGTATTGTAAGATCTAGTACTTATCTTCAGAAACCTGTAATTTCCGTACAATTCATTAACAATCTGCTGAATGTCCCTGTGTACTGTGTGACACATGTTGAATCACACTCATTCGAAGAACCTTGACAATTGAATATTTAATTCTGATATTCTCTCTGGTTTACTCAGCAACATTGTTCGTTGAAGATGTAATGAAGCTTGTACACGTGAACGTGAAATTATGAGTAGTAACAGCGTCACGTGGTTTCCAAGAATGTTCTCGTACATACCATTCGTAAAATTGTATAGGGTGTTTTTTTTAGAGTGACAGAAATTAAGTTGAAATAAAACACATTTAAATTATGATTGAAGCCAAATTTTGACATGACATTTATGTTTTAAAGATAATTTCCGGCATATGTCCACCACGATTAGCTCTGAGGAACCGCCTACCAATTTTGGGTCACTTTTTCGAATAATTCAGGCCTTATTTCATCAATAACATGAGTAACGTTGGCTTCCAAAGCGTCTATTGTTTCTGGTTTATCAGCATAAACCAATGACTTGACATAACCCCAAAGAAAATAATCCAGTGGAGTTATGTCGCATGATCTTGGAGGCCAATCAATTGGACCATTTCTCGAAATAATGTTATCGCCATATCTTTCTTTCAATAAATCAATTGTTACGGTAGCAGCATGAGGTGTAGGCCCATGAAGTGTAGCACCATGAGGTATAGCACCATCTTGTTGGAACCAAAACACTTCTGGGTCGATACCATTCAAATTTTGAAACAAATAATCATTGATCATGAATTTGTAACGAGCACCATTCACTGTAACATTAGTTCTAGCATAGTTTTTAAAGAATTATGGACCGATGATGCCTCCAGCGTGTAAAGCACACCATACAGTGCATTTTTCAGGATGCAATGGAACCTGCAGAACTTCTTGAGGATTGTTTTCACTCCATATACGGCAATTTTGCTTGTTTACATAGCCGTTCAACTAGAAATGAGCTTTATCACTAAACACAATTTTACAATAAAAAAGTGGATCCACTTCAAGCTGTTCTAGGGCCCAATCAGCAAACAAACGACGCTTATTATGGTCAAGTGGATTTAGTTCTTGAACCAGTTGGATCTTGTATCGGTGTAGACCAAGATCTTTACGCAAAATTTTCCATGTGGTGGATGCAAAGAGTACAACTTGTTGTGAACATCGACGAATAGACAAATATGAATCTGAATCACACAGTTATCCCTTTCGAAAGTTCTATCACTCTAAAAACAACATCCGATAAAACAAGTATCCTTATAACATTAGTATCTATTTAAACCGATTTGTGCGCTGCATACAAACTTCCCTTCAAAATCGCTTTTTACGATGTTGATATCCATTCTTCATCTTGATATTTAAAGCAATTTCCAGTCTTTCAAAAATTTCAATAATTTAAACTATCATTCAATAAAAAATATCGACTCTTAACTCCCACGTATGACTAATTCTGCATTTATTTCATAGAAATAGCTAAGAGTCCATCGATCTCTTAAATGTTTGTGAGAACGCTCTGCAAAGTAAGTAATGAAATAATAAACCACATACATGTATTATCTAGTCGGACCGGACCTATTTGTTTATAATTTGCTGAACGCAGCTCACAAACATACTTGCACAATCGCTTTATACGACGTCGATATACATTCTTCTTCTGGATATATTGACGCAATTCCCAATTGTTCACTGGAGGCATTCAATAAATCGCGTATATCTGCACGATTATTAAACTAATTGAACGCATGTAGACGCATTCTTCGGAAATAATTCATCAGATGTCCTATATTATTATCGTCGTCTCTCAGTGAACGATCTGCAGTTTCGATCGGATAAGATCCTTGCCCGTTCCATTGGGTTTCCCTTAAAAGGCGATTCTGAAGCGACTCAAGGCGGAATTGGAAATAAGCGCAAGAGCTGGATATGGGTCAAGACTTCGCATTATAACGAGCGTTTTTTTGGCTACGCAAATTGACTTTTAATTCGAGCATGGAACAATGGAAAGAGAAAAAGTCGGTAATGGTTTAATGGGCGGTATTTTCGGACCTACTTTGCCTCGATGAATGGTTGAGTGGCTGTTCATCGGCTCTATAAAGGTTTGTTCCTCCCAAAAATACACTGAATGATAGAAAAAAGGTGAACACCCATATATACTGATTCGATTTTGAAAAGCTTTAAAATATCGAAATATCTTGTCACGGGCAACAAATTATTTACTTTTTAAGTATATCGGTGGAGTTCTTAAGGTGGTGCAAAATAGTTAGAGTCCAGAGTGCTTATAATCTGCCAGGTTTTCTAGCTCGGTTACTTTGGGAAGATTCGAATTGTAGAGTTGCGTGAAGCAAACCTATCGATAACATAAGATTCAAAAAGAACCACTTCACTGCCATATAAAGGAGCCTGAAGACAAAAAGGCTCTAAGGCACATAGCAAATTGATCTGGACATCCCAGAAGAAGCATGAAGATCACTTATGGTTAGTATGCGTTCAGCCGAATGCAAAGTTTAAGTTTTTTCTCGTTCTATACGATAAGTACAACTAATCACAGCTAAACCTCAACTTAATTGTCTGTTCTGGTCTAGAAAGAGTTCAGCAGGAGAAATATTGGAATCAAGTTATCCCTAATGAAGACCTCTTGTTCTACCTGGAGGTGTACGAGGTCAATTTATAATTTGACAGACAGCAATATGTTCACCACACTGTGGTCGTTATGCGATGAAAGTTTTTTTGTATATGGTAGAATAACCACTTGTTTTCATCAGAGGCAACATGGGAGCATAGTACTATACTCAAGAAGGAATCGAATTATATGTGATTCTATACTTTTACATTACCCAAGACGCATGGAAGGACTTAAACCTTGATCTGATTCCGATTAACCATATCTGGGACATGCTTGGTCACATGATAATCGTAGGATATCCTTAAATATCGCAAGAAGATATGTAGAAGAAGATTTTGTATGATGAACTGATGTTCAATGAGATGGATATCTCTGCTCAAAGTTCTTTTGTTGACTTTTATAATAGTCCAGGTAGAGGCTGTTTCCTACACAGAGAATTTACAGTCTGTTGAGGTCTTCTAGAATTAAATTACAGTCTTCTATGTTATCAACTGATCTGAAAAGTTGCAGATCGTCGGAAAATAGTGAAAAGTGCGAATATTCGAGAAACAGTCCGATATCTTTCAAATATATAATGAAAAAAGTGTCCCCAGATGTGAAATCTGAGGTTAACCAAAATTATTGCAAAATATGACAGATTTACCGCCACCTAGATCAAGTGCACAAAAATTAGTTATATCATAATCTGCAAATAGACGAATATAAACCTTTATGCTTATTTTGTAAAAACCAACCTTCTAATGGGCATATTTCTGGACCATCTAGATGGATTTAACTCATTTTCAAGCGAAAACATCAAGTTGCACTCTACCCTACCATCAGATAGACCAAACTGATCTTTTAGTTCACATTGAAACCTGTAGGTTTACCATTTTCTAGTGGTTTCTTTCAAAAGTTATCATTCTTAAAGATAGGGGGAGGGACAAAATTTAATTTAATCATGAAATCTTCATCGATGTGATAGTTTATCTCGAATTCATTGTCAAAATCAATTTGTTCCCCAATACTTTTCATTGAACAGGTAAAAAATTTTCCTTGAAATTCTCGGTTTAATGAAAAAAACACACCTTTTTTGATCAAATTCAACTTTATTCTTCAACATTCCTTCAAAAGCTTCGACTTTTCGAACGTTACGGTAATGATCTTAAAGAACGACTTATTTTTAGCCTAAAAAAAAACATTACTTTCGGTAATCACGTTCTCATTTTCCACAAATCTTTTTTTGGTGATCATTTTTTTAGGCTTGCGAACGGGTTAAAGTTACTGGCAGCCAAATCTGTAGAAGTAAATAAGAATGCAATTCGTGCAATTTTGTCAACTAAGTTTGACCCGGTGAATTGTCTTGGTGAAACATTACATTTGTTTTCGCCTGAGGAGCTATTTCTTCAGAATTTCCACGTTCAGTGGATCTAGTTATGTAGCGATCGCTTTTAACCGTTTTGTTCTTTTCAAGGTAGTGTATGAACAAAATTCTGTATGTATTCCAAAATTTCTGGTTACTTTGGTCAAGGTTCACCGAATTTTTTTTTACTCAATAGTATAGTAATATTCAACGACAATTCAGAAGTAATCCTATTAATTAAAGCAGTAATCGTCCTTGAACAGGGACGATAAAATGTTAACCTCAAAAGTACTCTACTTGTAAACCGAAAGGCTCTTTGCAGCGGAGCCTGCAGAAAAAAGCGAGTGAAGGTCTAAATTCAATTTACCTCGATGAAAAAAGCATTTTCATTCCAGTACGATTTTCCCCTTTAGTTGCTACGAACAGTAAAATGTGACATTCCTTAATTTTGAACTATTCTCGGAGATCATAGAGAATAATAGCACATGTTCTTTCGCCGCAAATGTCATACCGGTTCATTTGACCTATCGATTTATTGAACTACTAGAAAAAATCGATTGTATTGATCACTTGGCTATGCTAGTTTTAATAAATTGTAATATGTAATGTGCCCGTACATGCATGTATTTTGCGATAACGCTCTAACTGCCCAGGTGCTGTAGACGAGCACTTATCACAGTATTTTTACCCATCACAAAGCAATGTTTCATCAAGGGAATTTTTTTCCATTGTTTTGAAAATATCAAAAGTTTTTTCACTCAAATCACTGTAGCTGTCATATCCTCAGAAAACATTTACTGCTATCTTTTGAAGGTTAGTACTTTTCGATAAAAATATTCACTGTTCATTTGTGACACCTTCTGCTGTCAAACTGCAAACGTATCAGCACACATAATACACAGTTAATCGTGTAGAGTATAGCATAGAGTAACCTAAGAAACTCCGGTACCTATTCAATAAAAATTAATAGAAAACAAAGCAATTTTCTTATACAACTTTATCTATGGATTAAATATAATCGCTGGAGATACTTTTCAATATAGTAGATTGCAAAAAAGTGACCAATGTGATAATTATGTGGAATCGTTCTCCAGAACGTTGGAGTTCTCTCAACTTCTTCCGTGAAACATAATCCCCAAGTTATTTACAACAATAAATAATATTTTGTATGCCGATAGCTTATGCTGTAATAAAATACGAATTTTTAGTAGAAACTAATTAACGGAAAAATATATTATGTATAACATATCGATATACTACTCTGTCAAGAAAGTACCGGGAATTTTCAATTAAAACAACATTTTTACATTTAATCGTCAAAATTTATTGGGTCACCTTCAAAATAGGCTCCATTTGCTCCAATACATCTATGCCAACGGCACTTCCAATTATCGAAACATTTTTTATAGGCGCTTTCCGCGATGGACTTTAGCTCATGCGCCGAATTTTGATTTATGGCTTTAATCGACTCAAAACGGGTGCCACGAAGGGGCAATTTTAGTTTTGGGAAGAGGAAAAAGTCGCAGGGAGCCAAATCCGGCGAATACGGTGGTTGCTGAAGCACGTTTGTTGAGTTTTTGGCGAGAAAGTCAGTCACAATCGTAGCTCGGTGAGAAGGCGCGTTATCGTCATGCAAAATCTATGAGTTGTTCGCCCACAAATTTGGCCGCTTCTTACGGATACGCTCACGCAAACGTTTCATAACGCCTAGGTAATACTCCTTGTTTACCGTCTGACCCTCTGGAATGAATTCGTAGTGCACCACGCCACGGATATCGAAGAAAACAATGAGCATCACCTTCATTTTCGAGTGGCTTTGGCGTGGTTTTTTCGGTTTCGGCTCATTTTTTGCCACCCATTTCGATTATTGCTGGCTTGTTTGCATATCGTACTCGTAGACCCAGGTCTCATCACCAGTTATAATGCGTTCCATGAATGTAGAATCGGAATTACAGCGATCCAGCATGTCTGAAGCAACCTGTTCGCGATGACGTTTTTGAAGAAAATTCAGGTCTTTCGGTACGAGTCGTGCGGCCACCTTTCTCATGCCCAAAATCAATCAAAATCGTACGTGCGGACTCGTGGGATATCTTAAGATCATGTGCTATCTCTCTCAAGCTGGTACGACGGTTGTCCAGCAACCTTTCCTTAATTTTATCGACGTTATCTTCAATCGAAGCCGTCGATGGGCGACCACTTCACGACCGTCCTTGAAGGCTCTGTACTACTGATATGCACGAGTTTTTGATAGAGCATTATCACCAAAGGCCTTTTGCAACATTTTCAATGCATCGGCACACGAAAATTCATTTGCAACACAAAACTTTAAACAAATTCTTTGCTCAACGTAATCACCCATAGTAAAAATCGGCACGTACTCTGACATCGACTGACTTAATCAGCTTTTGCAAACACACTAGTTGACAGATCCCGCTCAGGCTTGGCATAATAATTAAGGACAGTGGTACCAACCTAGGAAAAAAAAATTTTACCTGCCTCATTGCCCCGCCAGATTTAAATCGATAATTCCCGGTACTTTCTTGACAGAATGTATTGCGTAACCATCTCTTTATAGGATCATTATCACTATCTGATGGAAAGAACCAATTTTAATCAATTTTCATGAAGCGGAAGTCGAATGAATAGTGATGATGTAAAAGTGGACATAAATCATATCGATATATCCACTCAATGACACTGAATATACAGAATGAATGGGAACAGTGGCTCAATTGAAGTGAAATTGGATGATGGCAGTAACAGTTGGGTGATGAGATCTTGTTTCCTCTTATGGTCTTGGCAATATCATTGTTTACAAGAATCTTTTAGATATATCTTTTGTTTGCAGATATATCTTCGTATGGTTCGTATAGTACTAGCTCACGATTTAAATACAAATTTTCGATCACCTTGTTGGCGTCGTAAATATTAGCACGTTTTTCGTTAGTGATAATCGCCATTTCGTTTATTTTAATAAAAATTATATTCCCCATTTCTTTCAGCACGGGATAAAATGGAAGGTAAATGTAGTAATATTTGCTTGGGAACACTAGTAACTAATAACGGTTATTCTTCATCAATAATAGATAATATGGTTGCTACGAAATAGAATGAAAATGCTATTTACGAAATATCTCTAAGTTAGAACAGAAAAAACATACAAGTCTCTCAGCTATTATAGTGAGCCATATCTGCAAATAAAGAAGTTCCTTAATAACATATCATTCAGAATCAATCATTCTTTGGAAAAAATTTTAAAAAACCCTAAACCTAAAATGTCAATCAAAGTTATCTCGCGTTTACCGATTATCTACCCAAGAACTTATATTAGACAAACTGAATAGTCCTTAGATACTATAATAAATGAACATGGGCGATCTTTCCTCAATAATGAGTTACATTCTTTGTTTGCGGAGCATCTAATAACAGAAGAACATGATCTCCAAGAGCGATTTAAGATTTTGCATCGGGAAAATAAAGGCTTCAAGTTGAAATTCTTAGGGAGTTTAGAAATATATGGATTAAGAAATTCTAGGAATTTACTGAAGAAACAGACCGAGTTATCCAGTTAACATGCATTGGATGTACTCTCGTATGAAAGTTTTTCCAAAAGTAATAAAATCTTTATTGTATCATTATCTCAAAACTGAATCTATTTTGATATTGCATATTACCAAATTTTTGACCAGTTATTTAGAAGTTTTTGAAAAAGCAACACGCAAAACGCGTCATGTGTTAAACTTAGAATAATAAGTATTTAGATATCAATGTTAATGTTTATTATTTAATTATATATTCAATGGACTTATACGAAGTAAGGGCTAAAACAGTTTGGAGTTTAAACAAAAGTTATTGTTGTCGCTTGGGGTTGAAAGCGTGGTATTAAAAACATTAGCGCAGCGCGCGGCAACAAGTGCATCATCTGGCAAACCTTAGCACACTTATTCCGCGATCCTAGTGAATATTTTGGCACAAAAACAATTAACAAAATAAAATTTCAGGAGTGGTTTGCACGCTCGAAATCAATTAATACCCTCATGGAGGTCGACTATCGTATTTCGACAACCAGACCCTTCTATTTGCCGTGAAAGATGATGAAAGCCTGACAACTCGAATACGACACTCAAACGACTGTGCATCGTCACAAAGAGCTCGACAAGGTATGAAAATTGGCAAAAATAAAGCCGATCATGAGTGAATTATCTCCAAATTACTACAAAGAAACCAGAAAACATTTTTCCTGAAAAACTTGTCACTGGCGATAAACCGTAGTAAGTAAATTTTCGTATCACCTGGCGAAATATCAAAAAGAACACTGAAAGTCGCCCACTGTGAAAAGACTATGTGGTATGTTTAATGAGAATCATTCAATAGGAAATAAATAAAAATGGTAATTATTATTAGTGGATTGACGATGATAAGATTCAATATTTGTGGATTATATCGGGTATTTTTTTTTAGAGTGATAAAACTTTCGATAGGGATAACTGTTATTTTACAGAAAGTAGAAGCCATGTTGTTTTGACATTTCTGGTCAGTGAGCATTCACAAATTATCATGGAAAGACTCACGCTGCAGCAACGTTCACAAATTGTTGAAATTCATTTTCAAAATCAGTGTTTTATTCGCCAAACTTATGGAGCACTTCTTGAAATTTATGGTTTACATAGTCGTCCATCAGAGCAGCTTATTCGTCGAACTATCGAAATATTTCGGACATTATTTTCTCTACTCGATGCAGCAACAACAACAATACAAAGAACTGTACGTACTGAAGAAAATATCGTTGCTGTAAGTCGAAGTGTTAATGATGATCCAGATTTGTCTATTCGTCGACGTTCACAACAAGTTGGACTGCATCCACCACATGGAAAATTTTGCGTGAAGATCTTGGTGTACACCCATACAAGATCTACTTGGTTCAAGAACTAAAGCCACTTGACCATAATAAGCGTCGTTTGTTTGCCGATTGGGCCCTAGAACAGCTTGAAGTTGATCCACTTTTTTATCGTAAAATTGTGTTTGATTTCTGATTGAACGGCTATGTAAACAAGCAAAATTGCCGTATATGGAGTGAAAATAATCCTCAAGAAGTTCTGCAGGTTTCATTGCATCCTGAAAAATGCACTCACTGTATGGTGTGCTTTACACGCTGGATGCATCATCGGTCCATATTTCATTGAAAACGATGCTGGAGCTTATGTTACAGTGAATGGTGCTGGTTACAGTTCGATCATCAATGATTATTTGTTTCAAAATTTGAATGGTATCGACCTAGAAGTGTTTTGATTCCAAGAAGATTTTTGAATGTGTGGATAGCTCAGTGGGAGAGAATCGAATCCTGTTTAGGTGTAAAAGAAATTTTTCACTTGGACGGGTGTCTGCGACCATTTCACTGTTGGGTCAAAAATTAACAGTGCTGTGACCTAACGTGGCGCAAGATCTCAGTAACAAAGCCTACACAGAACACAACTGAACTCCTAACTGGCACAAGCTGAAAAAGCTTCTGAGGGATCTTCACAGAAGATCTAGGAGTATCATGATAATAATAATAAAAAAAACAAGATGGTGCTACACCTCATGCTGCTGCCGTAACAAATGATTCATTCATTGAAAGAAAGATTTGGCGATAATATTATATTTCGAGAAATGGTCGAATTAATTGGCCTCCAAGATCATACGACATCACGCCACTGGATTATTTTCTTTGGGCTTATGTCAAGTCATTGGTTTATGCTGATAAACCAGAAACAATAGACGCTTTGGAAGCCAACATTACTTTTGTTATTGATGAAATAAGGCCTGAATTACTCGAAAAAGTGGTCCAAAATTGGTCTGGTCAATTGTGGTTCCTCAGAACTAGTCGTGGTGGACATATGCCGGAAATTATTTTTGAAACATAATTGTCATAAAATTATTTTTCAAATAAAAAAAATTTGGCTTCAATCTTAATTTGAATGTGTTTTATTTCAATTTAAAGTTCTTTCACTCTAAAAGAAACACCCGATAGATAAAAATAACATGCGGCAATTCGACATCAACACGATATCAACGACCATATCAACGACCAGCTGGCTCAATTGACACGAAAAGACTGCGCAGAGGAACCATATTGCTTTCACCACGATAATGCACATCAGCATTTATTGTCGAATCCATCGAAAGAAACTTCTACAGACTATCACATCAGTCTCTCACTAACAAAACTGATAGAAGAATAAAATTTGCGATAATTCGAATAACTTTTTCTCGAATTTATCAAAAACTTTCTACAAGAAGGACTCATAAATTCATAATTACTTCAAAGGTGTGGGCCATTTGAAATTTTCATTTTTGATTGGCTATAAATGAAAAACTGATCAATACTTTCCCCAAATTGTGAGTTTATTTGAAATTCACAAATAAAAAGCACCACTCGAATGAAAACCACGACTGGCCATACAGTACGCCATCCGATCATACCAATTTTTCAGTACATTGTCGATTGTTTGCAGCTACATCTTATGAATGGCAACTGCGATTCAGTGTTCCGAAGAATCAATCGTTTCTGGATGGTTAGCGTAACATTTGAGCGAAGTGGAAGCGCGTTGGATGGTCACGATGCTTCACTTCTTGCACTAATTGAACTTTGTAAGCCTTCAGACCGAGGTCTTTAGGCAAAATTCGCCTCAGAGAAATGCGAGAAATATTCAGTTCTTGAGCACTATGACGACTTGATGTTGATGGATGTTCAGCTACATTCTGGGGCACAGCAGCAATATTTTCAGGTGTGCTCAGTGAACGAGAACTTGAAAGGGTTGTTTCATCAAATAATAATCCAGTTTGTATGAACAAAATGATTCACAAATTGCCATGAAAGCATTCAATTTCTAGTGAATTTTCAACGTAAATTGCTATCTCTATATCCTTAAGGTGAAAATGGTCTCCACTTAAGAGTCTATAATTATACGGAAATTTAAATTTTTGAAAGTCTTAATAGATGGTGGTTGTCAAATATTGTTCTTGTAAGGTTTGACGTGGTTTTCATATCCCCACATAACTTAATTCCTCTGATGTAATAATTTGTACGTCCATACTAGACTTTCGGGTAATTTGCTGTTGGATTCCATTCCATAACGAGCTCCATCATTTATTTATTTCAAATTACAAACAATTACTATAACTCTTTATGGAATTGTGTTTTTAATGAACTGTCATTTAATCCATTAGCAACCATAAATGGTATATACTCCTATGGACGAACAAAATGGTATAACCAATTATATGTAGGATTCTGGAGACAAAAATTACGCAACCTATATCGAAACAAAAAAATAATGACGATAATTCCACTCAACTGTTACTGGCCGAACAAACAAAATATTTTACAGTTATTCAAATATTTCCTTATGAGTTTTGCAGCCGTCTTGACTTGGGTATTATAAAGAATATTCATGAACACTCGACAAGTATTGACATATGTTCTTAGTTTATTGTAATGTCAATGAATCGACTGTCCATAAAACAAGTGAGAGGTCTCAAATATACGATCTATCTAATTTTATACAATGTATTTGTAAGTGCACTCAGCTTTCTAATGATGAATTAGTCGTAAAATTATTTATGTCCCTTATTTTGTGATAGTTGACTTCAAATGCAATAAGTAACTTGATTTGTTTTCTAACACTTTTCATTGAATAGGGTGCAATGCCCTGAGTGTCGTTGTTTCAGTATTTTTTCAAACTTCTAATTACAAATGTCCAGAAGTGGGGAATTCCAGGTCATTTGGAAGGTTTTCCGCTAGGGGATTGGTCTATTCAAAAAAGTCTGTTGATTTCAAGATGTCTAGATTTTTTCCTTTCGGTCATAGTTGTACTAGAATTGATTGTGGCAATAACTAAATGAATTAATTCGGCTGATCTGTACAAAATATCATTAATAAGGAGTGTGACCTATGGTAATAAAAAGTTCGAGACAGTGTAACTTACATTTGTATAACAATTTTCAACTCAAACAAACCCGATAAGGTTTTGTTGATTACTAGGACATAAGTACAGACATGCGCACGTTTCGAACTTATAGGTTTTTTGCAGTGAATTGCACTGCCAACGAATACAATTGTCAAGTACCTATATTCGCTATACACAGGGACACTAAGGTATTAATCCGACACTAGCGCCATCTAGTGCACGCCATACTTTAGCGTGCTTATTCGAATATTCTCGATATGTTCACGTTACAAATGCAGAAAAAATTTTCCTCAATCTCAAGTCAGACCATAATACGCCGTAATGCACATAATTAGGATATTTACATTCAAATTAATTAATTCGGCTGAACTGTTCAAAACATCATTAGTAACGAGTGTGAGCTGTGATAATATCGGGTGTTTTCGGGTGTTTTTTTAGAGTGATAGAACCTTAAATTGAAATAAAACACATTTAAATTAAGATTGAAGCCACATTCTTTCTTATCTGAAAGATAATTTTATGATATTTGTGTTTTAAAAATAATTTCCGGCATATGTCCACTACGACTAGCTCTGAGGAACCACATTCCACCAATTTTGGAACACTTTTTCGAGTAATTTAGGCCTTATTTCATCAATAACACGAGTTATGTTGACTAACAAAGCATCTATTGTTTCTGGTTTATCAGCATAAACCGATGACTGGCATGATCTTGGGGGCCAATTAATTGGACCATTTCTCGAAATAATGTTATCACCAAATCTTTCTATCAATAAATCAATTGTTACGGTAGCAGCATGAGGTGTAGCAGCATCTTGTTGGAACCAGAACACTTCTGGGTCGATACAATTTCAATTTCTAAACAAATAATCATTGATCATCGATCTGTTACGAGCACCATTCACTGTTACATTAGCTCCAGCATCGTTTGTAAGTAAATATGGACCGATGATGCCTCCAGCGTGTAAAGCACACCATATAGTGCATTTTTCAGGATGCAATGGAACCTGCAGAACTTTTTGAGGATTGTTTCCACTCCATATACGGCAATTGTGCTTGTTTACATAGCCGTTCAACCAGAATTGTGCTTCAACACTAAACACAATTTTACGATAAAACAGTGGATCAACTTCAAGCTGTTCTAGAGCCCAATCAGCAAACACACGACGCTTATTATGGTCAAGTGGCTTTAGTTCTTGCACCAGTTGGATCTTGTGTGGGTGTAGACCAAGATCTACACGCAAAATTTTTCATGTGGTGGATGCACAGAGTCCAACTTTTTGTGACCGTCGACGAATAGACAAATCTGGATCATCATTAACACTTTGACGTACAGCAGCGATATTTTCTTTGTACGTACAGTTCTTTGTCTTGTTGTTGTATCGAGTAGAGAATATGTTGTCTGAAATCTATCGATAATTCGACGAATAAGCTGCTCTGACGGACGATTATGTAAACCATAAATTTCACGAAGTGCTCTATAAGTTTGGTGAATAGAACATTGATTTTGAAAATAAATTTCAACAATTTGTAAACGTTGTTGCGGTGTGAATCTTTCCATGATAATTTGTTAATGCTTACTGAACAGAAATGTCAAAACAACATGGCTTCGTCCTTCTGTCAAATCACAGTTATCCCTGTCGAAAGTTCTATCACTCTAAACAATCACCCGATATAAAGTTCTACAAATGTATATAAAATATTCTGAAAGTTTTCGAGAGATTTTCTAGATTAAATCTGTAGATGTTTAGGGGGATTAATCTAGCTTTTATTTGTTTTATTCAAAAACTCTTCCTAGTTAATTTTCAACATATATTGTGTATTTCCTGAGGTTTATACGACATCATATTTTATGCGATTTGAATTAAACGTAGAAAAGAATTAGCGAACGGAAAACTTTTTTACCATTGAATGTACAGAAAACAATCAGCTTATATATCATCCGATAAACAATTATGCGGAAATGAAATTAAATCAACTATTTATTTCATGAATATTTCTATTAGCAATAAACCTACATATTATTTATTGATTGCCTATCGAATTCTCCCGATCTGAGTTGGTACTCTGAAGTGGTGTAATTCTACTGGAAATGGGTTTTTTAACAGGAGTTGGAGTTTTATGAAATCCTTTGAATTATTTGATCGAAATAAATCGATTTACAACACTTATATGCTGCACTGTAGGAAGGAATTTTCTAAGTGTTTGATACACAACCGTTTTATACAGGGATTCATTCCATTCCACTTATTTTTTTCAAAGAAAAAAAACTAAAATTTAGATAACAAATTCTAAAATCTTCCGAAATATTTATTTCCGTATTGATTAATGTAAAATTTAATAATCTTGAAATAATCATAAAAGAAAGGACGGCTTCAGAAATAAGAGCGTTTTCGTAAATTGAATGAATTTTACTGATTCGTAAATGAAACTTAGAAAGTGTTCGATTTGAACGCATCTCTGAATTTTTTTCTGGAGTTTCATTTAATACGAAAATCATCAAAAACTTAATTTTATCAATAAAAACTTAAATATAAATATTCTTATATAACTTTTCCTATTAAAGATGATCACAATGAAAATGTTTGATTAATTTTTTTTAATATTTCAATATTCACAGATATATTCTGTTAGCCTTCTACATATTTAATTTCAAAAAATTATATTTAATATTATAACTTCAGGAATTGAATTAATGTCATATAAGCACCGCTTATATCAAATGACATAAAATAATCATTCATTATTTGGATTTTGTTATCTCATTTGGATGTCTTATATTGAATTATTATTTCGTATGTCGTTTGATATAAGCAGTGCTTATATGACATGTGCTTATATATTATAACATATGCTTATATGTAATATAAGCACCGCTTATATCACATTAATTCAATTCATGAAGTTATAATATTAAATATAATTTTTTGAAATCGAATATGTAGAAAATATATCTGGAAATTTTGAAATATTAAAATTTCATATACCTTCTATCAAGTATAAACCTCCATTTATTTTATTTTGTTTAATTAATTGATTTGAAATAATAATGAGGGAGTTTCTACTTGATAGAAGGCTTTTACAATATTTTAAATATCACATAGATTAATTCTGTTAACTTCACTACAAATTTTAATTATATACAAATTTCTATGGACGAACATGGAATACGTAGGGTTGTCTATTTAGAAACATCACTACCGTTCTATGTTTGTTTATCGAAAGACATGAGCTTGGTCGGATGAGATATATTTTCATTTATTATTTTTTTTTTTTGATACGAAGTTAGACTGAAGGGTTATCGACGTGGAAATTACAAATGGCCTTTTTGAAAATGTGCTGCATGTTTTTGGAGTTTTTTTGAAGGAAATTTTTTGAAGAGAGTGATTTTCAAAAAAATTCTTTAGGTTATGTTGTAAATTTTTGGAGAGGAATTAAATTTTCATAATACATCGTTACGAAACAAACGTTCATATACTTCAAGTATTTATTTAATATTTTCAATTAATATTCTATATTTTCTTTGGATTATTTTATTCCTTTAGCTGCTATGTAGTAACTGTTAATTTTTTATGTGTACTTAATCGAAGCTGTGTTTCGTGAGACATTCATTCAATTTAATTTTAAAATGTTTTTGGGAAAGATTTTCATAAAATTAAAATTTGTAGTGAGATTAGAAGAATTAATCTGTGTGATATTTGAGATTTTAAACAAATGTAACCGTGGATTTTTATATGAAGGACATTTAATTTAACTATTTGAATTACTCTCAACTTATAGTTAATTTAAGTATTAAATATTACTTTTTATTCTGTTCACCTCCTACAAATATTAATTTCAAGAACTTTCGGATTGAAATTAAATTGATGTCTCAGAAAATCCTGTTTCAATTTAGACGACATAAAATTGACACTTATTACACAGTATCAAAAGGGAATAAAAGGGTTCAAAGAAATATAAATTATAAATTAAAATTACTGAATAAATACTTGAAGGGTACAAAATTTTGTTTCATTTCTTTTTTTATGAAAACCAAATTCCCTTCCAAAAATGCAAAACATAAACTCATGGATTTCTTCAAAAAAAAGTGGCTCAAAATAAGTTTCTTCAAAAAAAATTCCTAAAACATGCAGAACATATTCAAAAAGCAGTTTAGAACTCGCACAACGGAAACTCATCAGCCCTACTTCATATTACAAAAATAAAAATATTATCAAAAAATATCTTACCAGACAAACTGAATGTACTTATCTGAACAAATACTAGAATGAAGCGAACTTTTAAGAAATCCGTATTCTTCTTTCTAGTGTTTGTTCTGTAATTTTAATTGATAATTCATATTTCTATGAATTCTTTTATGCCCTTTGGGTACTATGTAATAAGTGTTAATTCTATATGTCTACTAAATTGAAGCAGTGTTTTCTTAGACATTTATTTCATTTAATTCTAAAAGTTTTTGAAATTAAAAATTGTAGGAGTTTAACAGAATGTATCTGTATGATATTTAATATTTTGTAATAATGATTCTATAAAGAAAAAACCTCTTTTTATTATTTTAATTTAAGTCTTAGCAATAAGTATAAAATTCTTCTTCTAAATGCCAGACTTCAGATTGATCGTATATTTAGTTTCGAAAATTTTAGGAAACATTTCAAAAATGTTCAATCATGAATAGCTGCGAAACTACAGAACTGATTACTTACTCATAGCGCACGACATCAAGATAATCAAAGAAAACACACTCACTTTTTGATCCTATCATGTACAATTAATGATAAATACTTTATGTTGATAAATGGAAAAGGTTCCTCATAGACATATTGATTTCTGATGTCAATCGGTTTGAAGGGGTTCTAAATTTTTTTAAATTTGTAACGTCCATCAAATAAGACTCGAAAAACGTTTATAAATTTCATTGAATAAGAAAAATCAACAAATCAGTACCTAAGTCTAATTTAATCGTTTGAGACCGTTCAAAATCTGTAAAATAACTATTTGAACGAAATAAAAGTTACTCTTATGAGAGCGCAAAAACCATGTCTACAGGTGGAAAGAACTTTTTTGCTTGCAAAACTAACATAATCACACGAAGATACATGTCCAAACAACGGATTCGAACAATACTTCATTGTCTATCGCACGGTTTATTTGATTCAACCATAGACTTATTATCTCCTTTAATATGTCTATGGTTATAACCCATCAATTCAAGTTCACTCCGCTCTGTTTATATTCCTAATCTGACAGTTACTCGTATATTCGTTAAATGCAATGAATTGTTTCGAAATCATTTGATTAATGAGACGCTTCTGTTGATCTCTTGATTTCTGCAATTTTACCGATGTCCAGAGCTCAACAATTGCAAGAATTTCTGCATACTTTCAATAAAAATTAAACATCCGTGTTGCCGGATAAATGAATCAATGAAGTATTTTGCTTAGATAAACATGAATTGAATATTATTGTTATTAGTGTTTATTATGAATAAAGTACTACAGAAACCATAGCAACTGGCCTACGATTGAATTAAACTTTAGCATTCAGATGTGAAATAACTACAAGAAAGCTAATGCAAAATTTCGTGAGGATTCTGGTTAATATGAACAAGCATGTAAAAGCTCCCCAGTTCACATCAATGCTCTTCGCTATTTCTGTATTTTCTGTAAGACTGTAGTCAACAAGTTCCCTGAGTTCTTATTTGGTTATTTCTTTCTTAGTGCATACTGATCCATATGTGGATTGTGGCTTTGAAGTTGTCTTGGTTATTATTCAAATATTTTAATATTTACAGATATATTCTGTTAGCCTTCTACATATTTTATTCAAAAAAATTATATTTAATATTATAACTTCACTAATTAAATTAATTTCATATAAGTACCACTTATATCAAACGACATATAAAATAAATATTCATTATAAGACATCCAAATGATATAGCAAAATCCAATAAATATAAATTGTTAACAAAAATCCTATAAATTAAATATTTTGAGTAGACAAAATTTTTTTTCTGCTCATCCCGCTTATGAAAACAAATATCTTTCAAAAATGTTTAACATAATCTTAAGAATTTCATCATACTTAGAATATCCAATATTATTGGATATCTATTATAACTAAGTTACTTTTCTCTTAAAACTTGTTTTTTAGTAATGTTTTTACATATATTATTATATATATTACAGTTACTTTCTAAGTAAGATAGTTTTATGATGAAATTTTTAAGATTATGTTAAACATTTCTGAAAGATATTTGTTTTCATAAGAGGGATAAGCAGAAAAAAAAAATTTGTTGCCTGTAAAGTCGGTATACGGGCGAAAGTTTTACGTGACAACGACTTTGAGTGGTAAAATAATTTTAATGTGAATATTCATTCGTATAGTAGGAAGAAGGATGAAATAATAGTAACAATTTAAAACATTTATTTATACAAAAAATTATATTTAAAACATTAATTTATACAAAGAATCTCGCACTGAATTTCATATTAACAAAATTTTATTTATCAATCAGTTGTTATAAGTTATTAATAAATTTAACTTGTTTTACATTGTTATAAATATAAAAACTAAATTTAAAAGTTAGAACATTTATTTAAATCACATTAATTGTTAATATCAATCGATTTTAATTCAAAGTGTATTTTCTAAAAGGAGAAAACTAATTCACATTTGATCTTTGAATTTGTAAATCGCGCGCTTACGACCTTGCGCAGTGATTAGTCGTCTCGGTTTGAATGTTTGAAAGTTTCGATTTGACAGGTTGGAGGTTAAACATTGTTATTTCAATTTTTTACATAGCAAGTCGCGCTCATTTTTTCAAGTTAAACAAATTATTATTGGTTGAGAAACGATTTCTACTACTTTTTTGATTGAAAACTACCACAACATTGTGATTACTACAACATAACCTATTAACTTATGTCTTAGTCATTTATTTCATCATGTTATATTATCAGTTTGAAATTATTTACCTTTGCTGTTTGAATTGTTGCGATGGACGAAACTACCTTCACATTATCACTACACAATCGTTTTACAATTAACTGGCAACGTGTAAACTTGTATGCAGGCGCCTAAGCGAAATAGAAGCGCAAGACATGAACCGGTGTGTATGCCTATCTCTCTCACTCTCTCTCTCTCTCTCGCTCTGTCTCTCTTGCTCTTAGGCGGGCTAACTGTGCTCGAGTGGAAGGGATGCGTGCCTTTCACTTTTTATGTCTGTCTCTCTCGCTCTTAGGCGGGCTAACCATGCCCCAGTGGAAGGGACGCGTGCCTCTCACTCGCTCTCATTGTGAGCGCATAACGTGAGCGGAGCGTAACGCAGTTTCTTGAAGTGTCACCCGGCAAACCAATTTATAAGACGTTGTCACGTCAAAAATAAATATGCCTGTGGAAAACGAACCCAGCGAAGTATCATAAAAGAAACTTCGATACCAAATAGAAATGAAGCAAGATTATAAACAAGAGGAATAAACGAAAAAATGTAGTGGATTGGTTCAAGTGATGGGTCCGCAGACACCCTGGGTTGAGCAGAAGTAAATCTTATGCTTCTCATCATAAAAACATCTCTGATGACTTATTTTTCGAATGGTGCGTGTAGGCACACCAGGAACACAGATCTGAACTCGAAACCTCATTACAAAATCGAATTGCGACTCTACAAAGTATCATTCAAAGGCGATACAGTCCGATGCAGTTATATCGAGCCTATAAAATCGACAAATGAACCACTTAAAATCGTAAATAAGCAAATGGCTCTGTCTGGATTTCTCGTATTGCCTTTTATAGATGGACAAGGCGCCTATGGAGGAGAGCAGCCGATCGCGATCTACTCTGGCGTTGATCGGTTTGCTGACTCATAGCCGCCTCGATCGAAGAATAATTTGCCTGGAGTCCTGGCACGACCATAAGAAGAAAACGAGGTGCACGTGGTCTGAATGATGGGAATCTCTAGTAATAAAGAGATCGATATTCTAATTTTCGATTAGCAACTGTAGATGGTGAGCAGGTAAATTTCCAGCTGCGAAGTAAACGATATACAGGTTGAACCTACGATTAGAGAAGAATTTCGGGTAGTGTATGCTTCATATTGATAGTATTTTGTGGTTTCGTTTTTACTATTAAAATATTGAACTATCAGCCTTCAATCATTTGTAGTTTAACATAATAAACACAAGTTTTCAGGAATGTTTATGTAAACATAAACATTATGTCATATTGTTATGACAACTGACTAATCAAAAAATGTTTTTCGAACGCCAACTTTACGGGGCTGTAACTAAGCAGGGGGGCTCAAAAAATAAAGTTGGTATGAAAAACCCACCCTATTTTTTGACAAGGAATCATCCCCTAAATTTTTTCCCAATTATTCATATTCAGCCTGTATATTAGATGTCCATATTCTAATATCGGTCTGCATATAGTTTGGTAGATGATTGAGGATGTTGTGTGGTTTATGTCTTGATTTTTGTAGGTGAGGGATCGAAAGTGCTTTTATTTAGCAATTATTATTCCTTTTTCTCCTTTTTAGGAATACAATTTAAATTTGATCTCATAAAGTAGATATTCGGTCGTACATAAATTTCAGACCCAATTAATTTGTTCAAATGAGTGACTTACTGCTTCCGTGAGATCGGTTGTATAATAGTTGTTATAATTATTCCCATTCTTGGTATACTGTTTCCTTGAAAATGACTCATATGAGATTCTCTAAATCTCTTAACATTCATAAATATTAAATGGGAAAATTCCCACATTCGATGAGCACTAACTTTAAGTGTATTTTATACTCTAAAAAATTTGGAATGACGCATCGTTTTTTGTCTGTTTTGTATAGATCACTTTCCCGATTTTACTTCCTCAGTTTTTTTCTCATAATATAAATGAGTAGATTTTAATATTTCAAATTTCACTCATGTTGGGTGAAAAAGGATTTGTTATATTTAGGAATTTCGTTATCTTCCGTACCATATATTTGATTCTCTCCTTCTTTGATTCGTTTCAATTCTGAAATATAAGGAATCAAAACAATTTTAACTTTCGATAGTTTTGAATGTTTACACAGCTATTTCGACATACCGTGTTTTTTTGAGTATTTCAACTGAATTAACAATGCAAAATCATGTTCTTAGATACTAAACAATGTTCACAAAAAATAGAGGGCTGAAGAAGAAATATTTACTAACAATGGCCAACAAAAAAAATTGTTTTGGTTGTAACAAGAAGCTGAATAGCATATTATGATAGAATGGACGTATTCAGAAACGAAAACAACAAGAAAAAAGTTGTAACACGTAAGGTTTTCTTGTTACATTCTGAAACAAATAGCTGTTTTTCTCCTTGGCTTATGAAAGCATTTACAATTCTTTCACTTCCAAAACAGGAAACAACAACAAGTTTGTGAAACCAACATATTTTGAACCAATTTCACAAAAAATAGCTCAAATAGTTTCAACAACTAACATTTAAGTAGCTCTCACACCCTCACGCAAAATTTACAACCAATTTTTTAAATGCTAAAGACTAAAAAAACCAGCTTAAGAAGTTAAGTTTATTTATTTCATTTTTAAATATGGATACGACACTGAAAACTTACATGTTTATAATGATGAGTGTGTACAAAGAATTCCTCCATATTTTCTTTGAAATTTCATTCAACAATCTATTTTAAGCAACAACAACTTAAATCTCGTATTGTTTCAGATTGGATTATGAGTGTCTAGAAAAAGATGACCGAAGTAGCGAGTTTGCATCCAGCAAACCATCGTTTGACCTCCGTTAGACAATACGAAGCAGGACCACCTCCAGAATTAGCTTTGGTAAGTAGGATCTCTTAATTTTAGCAAATTTTTCACACCTTCAACATAGCACTCATCAAAATGAATTTAATTAATTTTTTGTTGATTTGCCGATTCTCGTATTCGGACAGACGATTATTTGGAACAATTCATTTGTTTAGTCACTGGATTGATGTTCCACCCATGCTTAATGTAGTAATTGATTGGATGGTAATGAATTCTAGATGACAAACAAATCTCTCAAGGTTTTCTGAGAAAGCAATTCTGAGTTGCGTAACAACAATTCAAGATGATACCTCGCGGGCTGCATTTTGGTCGTAGTTTGATTTGAGTGCAGTTGGCACTTTCGATTCTGATTTGGTTTTAGAATTTTTTTCTACAATTTAACAATAACAAAGTTAGATCCCAAGAGACAAAATGATATATTTTGGAATGCAGAAATCCGATTATTTCATGGTGTTTTCGTGAATGAACTTTTTCTGTTATATCTTGTGATCTTCTCTTAATATAGAACAATTAGAAATTCAAGAAACATATATTGATATGGTTCGATTTTGTTCCAATGGAAAGTACCCAGGATAACCGATCAAAAGAAAGAAAAATGTTCATACATTACGATTCCTGCATAAATTTGAAATTTCTTATTAGCGAATCCAGCAAAATCTAAACTCTCAAAATGACTCATTTTTTTTATCCAGTTACAATCCGAAGTTAATCCATCAGGTTTTAAATTTCCATAAACTTTATTTTATTCCAATATGAATTCGACTGATTGAATTAAGTATAATTCCAATATATCAAATTTTTTCTTAAAATTAAATATCGGCATATTGGATGCAGTAGTAGTAGTTTATTCATTTAAAACAGCTTTAAACCTCAGTTAATGCTTTAAATATTTTAATATTTTTAGATATAAAATAAAATAGAAAAAGGCTTTTTGCCTGATAGAAGGGATATAACAAAATTTGAATATCAAAACAGATTTAATCTGTTAGTCTTCTACAATTTTAATTTAAAAAAAATTTTTTATTCAAATTAAAATTGTAGAAGACTAACAGATTAAATCTGTTTTGATATTCAAATTTTATAGATATATTCTGTAAGCCTTCTTCATATTCAATTTCAAAAAATTATATTTAATATTATAACTTCAGGAACTGAATTAATGTCATATAAGCACCGCTTATGTCAAACGATATATAGAAAAACATTCATTATAAAACATCCAAATGAGATAACAAAATCCAATAAATATAAATTGTTAACAAAAATCCTATAGATTGAATATTTTGAGTAGACAAAATTTTTTTTTGCTCATCCCTCTATGAAAACAGATATCTTTCAAAAATGTTTAATATAATCTCGAGAATTTCATCATAAAACTATCTAACTTAAAATATTCAATATTATTGGATATCTATCAAAGTTACTTTTTAGAAAATCTCAAGATATGTAAAAACATTACTAAAAAACAAGTTTTAAGAGAGACTTTGCTCGTCAGTACCCAATCATGTTCAATAAAATATAATATCAATCAAGAAAAAATATTTACTCACCTTTAACAATCCAGAAAGCGTTTTGGCAAATGAATACTGGAGTCCAATGTTGACTCAAATAAATAGTTCTGTGGTTTACCATTGATCTTAAAGATTGAAATTTTTTTAATATTTCCAGATATATTCTGTTAGCCTCCTACATATTCAATTCCAAAAAATTCTATTTAATATTATAACTTCAGCAATTAAATTAATGTCATATAAGCACCGCTTACATCAAACAGAGCAGAAACAAAATTTTGTCTACTCAAAATATTTAATTCATAATATATATATATAAGAACTTAGAAGAATTTTCAATGTTTCGAACAATTCGTTTTAAGTTTCTCTGCAACTATTTGTTGCAAATTGCAAAGCAATTCGTAGAACTTAGAAGAATTTTCAATGTTTCGAACAATTCATTTTAAGTTTCTCTGCAACTATTTGTTGCAAATTGCAAATTGCAAAGCAATTCGTAGAACTTAGAAGAATTTTCAATGTTTCGAACAATATTATGAATATTTAATTAATAGGATTTTTGTTAACAAATTATATTTATTGGATTTTGTTATCTCATTTGGATGTCTTATAATGAATGTTTATTTTGTATGTCGTTTGATATAATCGGTGCTTATATGACATTAATTTAATTCCTGAAGTTATAATATTAAATATAATTTTTTGAAATTTAATGTGTAGAAGGCTAACAGAATATATCTGTAAATATTGAAATACTTAAATTATTTTATATACCTTTTATCAAGTATTAACCTCCATTTATTTTACTCAGTAAATTGATTAAAAACAATGAATATATCATATTGATATTGTATGGAGTAGTCCTTTACTTTGGATAGTTCATTTTTGAATGAAATGGAATAAAATACTATGAAATGAAGGGAATTACAACGTAATAACTTTAGTAAATATCTAACCCTTACGATATTTTTATATTTTATTATAGACGTTCTGTCAAGGAAGCACTGTTCTTAAAATGACAAATTTAAATTTTTTTTTACATTTTCACTTTAATAAGGAATGATAGAAGAAATTACTTAGATTTATTTCACTGTTATAATTTATAATCTATCAGATTTTTATAATTTCGGAACCTTCAACACATTCGATTTGGATAATAAATATGTTTTTCATGGTGTAAATTAAATGTCGAGAATTTCTATTACCACAACCAATGTAGCAATGAGCTGTATGTTGGGTAGCCTACCTCAGGGCGTAAATAATAACACCGAGATACTGAGAGGAAAGCGGTCTTTGCCGATTTTGAAGCTGGTTTTTTATCGGTTATGATTTGATGTCATCTGAAAAAATTATTTCAATTTATGTTTCAAATATTTGTAGATGAATTCAAATCAATTAAATATAGAAGACAATTTTTTGAATATCAAGCAGAATAATTCTCTGAAACCTGTACAAAATTTTGAATATCGACCGAAATTACCTATCAAATTTCAGCCGATACAGCTATTTCAGATGGACTTAATGAATAACACATTGGATTAAAAAAAAGGCTCCATATAAATTTAAAAAATATTTTTCCATTTATTTCCAAAAAACTATAGCACATTCTCCAGAACTTTGCAAACATCCACCCATCGTAGTCAGTAAAATTTGTTTGTATGATTAATAAAAACAATCAATAAAAATACATCACATCAATCTCGAAAACTGGACTGAAACAAATCGTTTATGGTCAACCTCAAAACACTTTTGAAACTCTACAGACAAAAATCTAAGCTTCAATTATATCAGAAAAGTGCCACGCAGAAATGAGAAAAAACAAATAATAATTATCATTCACGAAATAAAAATAAATTGAAATTGTATATTACTTGACAAAAGATTTTTTTTTAATATTTCAGATATTAAACAGAATAATATCTTTTCTTCATGATTTTTCCTCTTGATAAATATACATAAATGTTTCAAGGTAAGCCTTAAACGGCAAAAGTATGTGATATATTTTTATTGATTGTTTTTATTGATCATCCAAAAATCCAACTGACAAAATAATGTGCTTGTTTCAATGCTATTCTAAAGAATGCGCTATATTTGAAAAAATCGGAATAATTTTCTAAATTTATGGCTTATGCATAATTTCGTTTAGATAAATTACCAGAATTTTTATTTTTTTTTTTATTTTGGTGTAAAGTAAGTTGAAGTGTAGTTTCATATTTTTTTTCCACCCTTTCTCGCCAGTATGTTACACTGCAGTTTGAAGGAAGGATAGAGACTTTTTATAAGACTACTCATTTTTCAGAAAAACAGTTCTAAAATTGTACTTCGACTTTGCAATATGATAATTCGAATGACAGAACATATAATTCAATATTTTCAGTGATCATATGTACCTTCTTCAAGAATTAATTCGCAGATTTGAAAATAACAGGGGGTATGAATTCTTGAACACGCAAAAGCTTCCAACTTCACGTTAGTACTTTTCACCATTTTTCAGATGAAAATCGATTACTAATTGTCTCAAAGCATATTATTGAATAATTTTCCGTCTGTTATATTTGTTTCAATATAAATGAGTCATACTTATATAAGACACCCAATATTAAATTTTCCTGAAATTTTAAATATCATACAGATTGATTCTGTTAACCTCCTACAAATTTTAATTTCAAAAAATTTTTCATTAAAAAAATTTTAGAATTAAATTAAACAATTGTCTTAGAAAAACACTGTTTCAATTTAGTAGACATATAGAATTAAACATTTATCACACAGTACCAAAGGGAAAAAATGAATTCAAGGAAATATAAATTAATATTTAAAATTACTGAATAAATACCAAAAGGGTACAAAATTTTGTTTCGTACCTTGTTTTATAAAAACCAAATCCCTTTTCAAAAATGCAAAAACATAACCTCAAGAAATTCTTCAAAAACAACTCGCTCAAAATAAGTTCCTTCAAAAAAATTCCTAAAACATGCAGAACATCTTCAAAAAGCAATTTAGAATTCCCGCAGCCAAAAACCAATCAGCCTTACTTCATATTTTGAAAATAATAGAATAAATCTGTATGATATTGAAAATTTTGTAATGATCAAGAAAAAATTTCTTTTTTTATATTCAATTTTTCTGGTCCACATATTCTCGCAAAAGCAATAATTCAACTGTTTTACACTTGCAACCTTCATGACTACCCTGTTTAATAAAATGCAGGTCCTTGTACGGATATGTTAATTTGATATGGTCTTCCATAAGATCCAACCGCGCCTCTATTTCTTGTGCAATATTAGAAATAAAATATTGTAATGGGGATTTTTTATGGAAATCATCATGAGTTTAATATACCAAGTAACAGATAAGTGAACTTTGCCTGCGTACACATCTAATTCGCTATAAAATTAGATAATCGTGAAGACCACGCCTGTAACACTTCCTTTCTCACAAAATGTTGCGACTCCACCTTGCTTTCGCTTTAAAAAAGTGCGCACCAGCTCGCTCAACGTTTTTAATGACTCACCTTGTTTCATTTTTTGAATCTTAAAGATGAGAAAAAACAGAAAATTGAAACTAGAAGACATTTATTGGAAGCTTCAATCACAAAACATTTTGAACTAATGCTTAGTTTGGAATAAGATCTTGTTTTCGTGAAAAATCATCAAAGATAAACGGTTAAAACAAAGAAATTATTCCTTCTTGCTGGGACACTTACGGCCAGTTTCATAAACAACATCAAAAGGCTCCTTTATGATAAAGTCCCTTTATGAAAAAGGATCCTTTAAATGGGAGCATCAGTTTCATAAACGCACATCGACCGTCCTTTACTTATGGCTTCCTTTAATGCGCCGGTCATATGTATCCGACTGTTGGCTATCCTGAGAACGAGTGATTTTACGAATGTTGGTGATATTCTGTAAAAATTGTGAGTAATGCGTTGGAACTTGTAAAAAGAAAAAGAGAAGAAGCATAAATCGATCTTTGCATAAACATTGTTATGTGCAGAAGACAGTATATTGAAATTTATATCATTATTACGTGTGAATTGTTATATTTTATTACGTGGGTTATATGAATGTATATGGAAGAAAAGAGAAAAAAAGTATTACTTTAAAACCTGAGGAGGAACTATGCCTCTTGGAATTGATTGAAAAAAAGAATTTTAATATTATAGGATAAAGTCTGGCAGAGAATAGAAACTGCTTTCAATGCAACAGTTCTCCATTGGAGAAATGGGGACCAGCTCAAATCCAAATATGACAATATAAAAACTAAAACTAGAAGGTGGTAGCTGCTCAACGCAGTCATATTGACTGGTGGTGGGGCTCCATTGAAATTGAGGGAGCCAATTTCCAAACAGTTGAGACCAACTGTTACGAACCCACTTGCCGAAGCGAAAGAGATGTATTAAAAAAAAACAGCTCTAGTAGAAGCTCAGATAGTGGCTACCAAGGAAGAGAATAGAAAAAAAAGAAGAGGAGCCTTCAAAGCTTAAAATATTAGATTTTCAAATTATGGAGATGAAGAGCAAATTAAATAATAATAATTAAATCTTTTTCATTTTGAATGCACTTTCTGGAAAAAGCGGTATTAGAATTCTATCAGCATTGCTGCAGACTATGAAGTCCCCTCAAATTTGAATTAAAAACAGAAATTTCAATAACACATAATATTTTTATTTCTTTATTACTCGAAACTTTTTCAGATGTTACCTGAAGTAAAACAATGAATCAGAAATACAAACATAGAAGCCTATCTAAATACATACCTTATAAAATCTTATAAAAATTATATGAAATCTTATCATGTTGAAGATACAAATTGAATATGAAGAATAGTTCCACAAGTGACAAGCAAATTTATTTTCAATTATCACACAAATATAAATTAGCAAAATGTTTATTAATAATAGAATCTCGCTTGTCGAGCTGCATTAACATTAGTTGAATTTATTTGAAAGTCCTCTTCCTCCTGCAATCATTCATTTGGAAATATTTCGTTCATATCTACATATTGTGCAAAACAGCGGCAGCAAGAATAATTGCCCTTATGGTCGTTAACTTAACACTCATTCCTTTAGAAAGTATAGGAAAATGACGTTTCCAAACTCCAAACTTTCTCTCCACCACATTTCTAGTTCGTATAATTGACTGCTTATATAAATTTTCAGCTGCAGTTATAGCTTCCAGTAGCTTTGTCATTAGATAAGTCTGCAAACTATAACCACTACCACCAAGTTACAAATACCGTCCAAATTTACCACTCTCAAATTGTCTCTTCAAGACACTGTTATTAAAGATGGTTTGATCATATATTTCCAGTTCCATAGAATCTCAATGTCAAAAGTAGTTGGTTCATCGATTCAATAGAGCTGCCTCTGAAAATTGTCAATTTAATGATTTGGTATACATAAAATTATATCAACAAAATAATAAATCAAAATTTGTTTACCTGTTAAATGGGAAGTACAATTGATCTGCAATTCTTTGAAGCAAAGATTAAACAGTTGGTTTTGTCAGGCAAAAACGATAGACGAAATCTAGATCATCTAACGTGGTAAAATGTCTCTCCTGTAAATTTTTGGTCTTCTCACAATTATTTCTTCATCATTTAATGAAGAAGTAGAACTAAAATCAGCATTCAACATTTGGTGCAACATATTTCATAGTACGCTAAAATTAAACAAAATGGGTAAATGTGACAGAACAAGGTTATGTCCACTGTTTTCGTGTTTATCGAGCACCTGCGCAGTGTCGAGCTTCTCGTTAAAGGATCCTTTTCCAGCCGTAAAGGGCCGATTTTCTCACTTTAAGATAAAGGACGCTTTTAAGTTCCCTTAAACCTCAAAATTTGTTTATGAAACACGTTTTATCATTAAAAGAGACTTTGTGGGAAAAAGGAGGCTTTAATTTCGTTTATGAAAACGGCCGTTAATGCACTCGAATATATTTCTGAGATATAATATTGATCACTGTGAAATCAATTCCACAGTAGAAATGGAAGCAGATTATAAATCAAATTTCTTAGACCTAACAATTTCTAGAAACCTATTAAAACTCAACATCTTCAGAAAAAGTGCTTTCCAAGATGAAGTCTCAAGGTTCTTTTAATCTCTCTTATCAAAAATTTACTGCTCTCAATTCCATAATTTATAGGGTATTCACAATACCTATTGATATGTCCCAAGAAAACTTTTTTTTAAGTAAGTAAGTAAGTAAGTAAGTAAATATTCTTTTCAGCAATTATAGTGAACTACAAATTTGAAACAAATCAAAATTACAATATCCTCAATCACAAAAATTCATATACTCTTTAATGTCATAAGGTTCGCAATCTATCAAGCACTTATGGACTTCTTTTTTAAAATTTTTATATTCTATAATATTTTGGATCTTTCTAGGTAAAGCATTGAACATCTTAATTGCCATATAGAGGATGCCTTTCATAACTTGCAAGTGAGTGGCTAGGAAAGAAGAATCGGAGAACATACGTCTAGTATTATTTACATTTTTATAATTCACAAAGTAGTTATTATGTTTGTGTTTTCTTGAATAAAGTTCTACAGGTTCCCCTATATTTTAGGCCGAGCATTGCCCATTTTTGAGTAACAAAAATTCTATCAATACATGAAGAACCACCCCAAAAAATTATACCACAATATGTTAAAGATTGAAAATTTGCAAAGTAAATGGTCCTCAATAATTCAAACTGTATATTACAGAGTTTAATTATATTCTTTGCTGTTCGACCTGATTTGTCCACTTCAAATGTTCATCAATTAAAAGTCCTAAAAATGCAACATCATTCTTTACTACAATTTCATGATCTTCATAGTTAATACTTCTAGGGTAAATTTGCTTTGATATATCCGTAGAGAAATAAGTTCAGACAGTTTTTTATCGATTCAAAACAAGTTTGTTATCACAGCACCAGTTCCACTAATTTGAGGCACTCAATGGATGAAGGGACATTATCACATTCAATCAAAACATTAGCATCATCCGCAAAATTTAATGATGTGCAATTTGCTGGCAAAATAGAGCCGAGGTCGTTAATATACACAAGAAATAGTAATGGTTCTAGAATGCTACCTTATGGTATGCCCATGGTTATGCCCCGATCTTCTGATGTAACTTCTTCTCAACGCAATGATATTTTTACTCTCTGTTTCCTGTTCTACAAGTAACTCCTCATAAAATTAAGTTGTTAATCTCTAATGTCACACTTTTCCAGTTTCAATAAGATCTGCTCATGGTCAACACAATCAAAAGCCTTAGAGAGATCCAGAAACAATCTCACAGCTACATTTTCTCTCTCCAAAGCATCCATTATAGTCAAGGTCAGCTCATATATTGCTGTTTCAGAATTTCTTTCTTTCATGTATCCATGCTGATGACTTGAAATATCGTTAAGCTTTTTGAAGAATTTGAGTAGATGGATAGCAACAATTTTCTCGAAAATTTTTGAAAAGGAACTGAGCAAACTTGCTGGTCTATAATTTCCTAAATCATCTTCTTTCCACCTTTTATAGATTGGCTTAACCACCGCCACCTTCAATGCATCAGGAAAAACACCCTCTTTAAGAGCAGTATTCAGTGTATAGGTTATTGGTGTTACTATATTACTCATGCACTTCTTCAATAGACTCATAGAAACTTCATCATAGCCGCTTGTGTTCTTATTATTGAGTTTTTTCACCACTGACCTTACTTCCAATTCTGTTACGTCGAATGCAAAGAAGGAATTTTTTATTTGTGTTTGCTGCCCTATATTTCTTCCAGAGGGGATATCCTTAACTAAATTTGGTCCAATGGTTGTGAGGAACTCATTGAAATCTTCAGCCAGCCGTTTAGTTCTTTGTTCTTTATAGGTAACTCTTTGTTTCTTTGTTCTTTTCCAGTTATCGACTTCACCAATTTCTAAGTGGCTCTACCTTTAGTCTCTGCAGTTGTTATCAGATTTGCTGATGTGATAGCTGCGTCATATTTTTCCTTCATATATTTATAAGAGCTTTTCAACTCCCGTTTTGCTGTAGATACCACTAGCAAAGTATGTTTTTCATTGATTTTATGTGAGTCTTCTTGAATTGTTTTTTACGGCTTTTTTTTATTTTTTTTACCAATGAAAAACAGGTGTCAAATGAGGTCTTGAACTTACTCTCAAAATCATTCCACACCTCATTAACTTCATTCCCCTTAGATTCAAATATATTTCCTCAATCTTGTTTTGCAAGATAGTCAAGAAATTCATTTGTAGTTTCTTCATTAATTGGTCGGATCAAAACTTTACTATCTTTGATAGTTGGCTTATTGTAATCGCAATTGAAAACATAGCTGGAATGGTATGATATATGATTTTCAATTACCTTTGATTCTCCTTTTATGATGGTGAGGAAGTTATCTAAGCAGGATCCTGAGATTAGTAGAGTAGCTTCATTGATGCTCATTTCGAGGTTGTAGCATTCAATAATGGAACGGAACTTACGTGCTTCCCTGTTCTCAGATAGGACATCTACATTAAAATCTCCCATTATTATTATTTCAGATATCTCCATCTTAAATCATATAGACCGAAATAATAAATTTCCTTTATATTAGGCAAAAAGAATAATATCGAAGAAAATAAGCGGCCAAATAAATAAAATAATAAGAACAGGTATTTTACTTGATAGAAGAATTATTTCAGAATTAAATTATCAAAACAGATTTATTCTGAAAGCCCCCTACAAATTTTGATTCAAAAAATTTTATTCAAATACTTTTAGAATTAAATTGATGTCTTATAAGAACTGCTCAAAATTTAGTAGACATATAAAATAAAAACTGATTATATAGTATCAAATGGAAAAAAACCCACGAAATATAAATTATCAATTGAAATCACTAAATGAATACTTGAAGGAGACAAAATGTTATTTCTTATCTTATAATTATAAAGACCAAATTTTTTTCAAAAATGCAAAACATAATTTCGAGAACTTCTCCAAACTAATATATTTAAAAATTTCACTTTCATGAGCTTTGTAATTTTTTAGTTTTGTTGTTGATTTTGTACTTTTTGAAAGTTCGATTAATTTTGAGAAAAAATTAGAGTCATAAATAAACCCAGGTTACTAAATCGGCAACTGGTATAGAGCTTTTGAAATTTTCAATATGCACTCAGAGGGGGAATGCTCAATATCAATTTCCTGCATTATGTAGAGCCCATAAACTGTCAATATTTTATTTTTCTTGAATAAAGTTTTACAGGTTTCTCTATATTTTAGGCCCAGCATTGTTCTAATTGACCATTTTTGAGTAACGAAAATTCTATCAATACATGAGGAACCACCCCAAAATATTATACCATAAGATATTAAAGATTGAAAATTTGCAAAGTAAATGGTCCTCAATATATCTACATCAACTTGTTTTTTTACTTATTCAAACTGTATATTACAGAGTTTAATTATATTCTTTGCTGTTCGACCTGATTTGTCCACTTCAAATTTTCATCAATTAAAAGTCCTAAAAATGCAACATCATTCTTTAATACAATTTCATGATCTTCATAGTTGATACTTAAACTGAAGTACCTACAGTTTTTTGTCGATTTAAAACAAGTTTCTTATCACAGCACCAGTTGTCTTTTAGCACTAATTTGAGGCACTCAATCGATGAAGGGACATTATCACATTCAATCAAAACATTTGCATCATCTGCAAAATTTAATGATGTGCAATTTACTGGCAAAGTAGAGTCAAGGTCGTTAATATACACAAGAAATAGTAATGGTCCTAGTATGCTATCTTGTGGAATGCCCATGGTTATGTCCCATCTTCTCCAAAATAATGTATTTAATTATTTAACCTTAGGGAGTTTTGTAATTTTTTAGTTTTTTTGTTGATTTTGTACTTTTTGAAAGTTCGATTAATTTTAAGGAAAAATTGAAGTCATAAATAAACTCAGATTACTCAATGGGCAACTGATATAGAGCTTTTTAAATTTCCATTGTGCACAGCTTTTTAACTGTATTTAGACGAATCTATAAATAAACGCCACTCAGAGGGGGAATGCACAATATCAATTTCCTGCATTAAACCATCAATATCAGTACACACACACAAAGAATTTTCCATACTGTAGAATGCAGAAAAAGGAGCATTTTTTTTCTGAAATTCGTAATTTTCATTTCGTTGCCTAATAAGTTCCATTTCTTAAGACGAGAACCAAGAAGTTCTGACTCTTGCTTTGATAACCCCAAATCACGTACTAAACCATTTAACTCACTTTGGACAATTAAATGTGGCTCGCTGGAACTGGGACCTGGAGTAAAAGTAGGGTCGGTGGAGAGTTCTTCGGAGCTGCCTTATGATACGTTGTCTCCAATATCTTCCAAAACAATATTTCGCAGATCTGAAGGTTAGATCGGCACTATGAGGAACAAGTCGTATTGGAGACTGCAAATTTGGAAAGTCGATCTTATGCTTTGCCTTTTTGGAATAACCTTCAGTCTTTGTCAGGCAAAAAGCAATCGTCTAAATAATAAGTGGGATCTCGCCATACCATAGGGGTAGCAAAAGACATGGTTTTTCTCTTCCAATTCTTCCACTGCACCAATGATACGCTACAACTAACACAGCACACATGGGACCCCTGCTTAGCTTGATATCCAATTAAAACACCAAAATATTGGAAGTAGGCCTTTGTAACGTTTTTAGAAAATGGCCTGACTTTTGATTTCAACATGAATTCCCCACAAATATAACAAAATTTGTCAGGAGAGATTTTGCAACTGCGGTGCGTCTGTTATTTTCGTCCTCAAAAAACTTTCTTATCTACACACAGGGAACCACTCACTTCGAAACTCAACAGAAGACTGATTTTTAATCTTATTTTTATGTCTTATATTGTAAACAACACAGTTTAGGTACTTTTCCTGTTATAAAATGCGTCCATTTTAACAGTCCTCTCATAAAATTGACAACGTCGCTAATGTAAAAAGGCCTTATCGAGCTATTGAAAAGTGGTATGTGTTAGAGCTTTAGGAATATTTTTCCTATTATCAGAAAGGTATTTCCATCGAAAAAATAAAGATCTGCTTTGTGTTACAGAAATCTTGTCGACCATTGTATTGAATTAAAGGTGTCTGCCAAGTAAAATGAAGAATTCCCTCCTTGTTGTGATTTATAAAACACTAAATATATTGCGGCTTTGCCAGATCAATAGCTTCGCCCTTCGAAAGAACGTAATAAAATTTCCTTTCGATTCCGGATCGACTCTAAGAATCCGGAACGTCTTCGAAAGGCGAAACCTTCTCGATGGAATTCCGCCATAAATAAGAGCGCCAAGTTCAAACGTGGGCACCTCTGAACGCTCCGATAAATAACCACGTAGAAGTTACACCTATATAGAATTCAACTGTAGCCGTGATTGTCTATTAGGTAATATTACCGTTCTCACGATATAGTCGATTGTCCCGCTAATGAGCTGAAGATAGGAAGGTAAACAGCGATCTAGACACCTCTCGACTGCATTCTTGGGGACGGACCATGCCGTGCCCCCTTTTTACGGTTGCTGATCGCGTTTAGATCTCGCCAAATACAATGGAAGACCAGCAGGTAGTATGGTACTTACTGGCATTTATTTGTTTAATGTTTACAGCATCACTGTTGACCAGTTGGTTTTCTTCGTGTTCTTCTACCTTCCTCTGTCCACACACGACACATACGCCTTATTATTATAGCATTACAATTAAAATGGCGGAGATCTTTCATCTTATGCGTCTGGTTGTGTGAAGTTGAAGTATTTAGTGTGAATTCATTATCTTTAGGGCACCAATCAATTGAGATTGATACTTGAACCTTAATTCAAGACAGGCACTTTCATTATTGCAAAAAATGAAAGAAATGGTTCATTAAAAGGTTTCAATGAGAAGAGTTGAGCTTATTGAAAAGGTTAAACCTTGAATTTACGAATAAAAAACAATATCATAAAAATGACGTCACGTTTAGGGGGCCCAAACTCGTGAATGGCAAATTCTATTTTGTGTTTCAGGGCTTCAATCGTTTCTGGACGGTAAGCGTAACACTTATCACCAACAGATCCCCACACTAAGATTTAAATCTCTGAATAAATATTTAAAGGATTTTATCACTTTATTCCATGGATTATAAATTTTCATTGTCAATATATGTCATATGTCATCCAAGTGACATTCGTTCAAAATTCAGAAAATAATAAAAATTCAATTCTGGTAAATTTAAAGTTGATTTCCTCCATACAAATAGAAGGAATGAACATAAATCGAAATTTTTACGAATACTAGTGGCCCTATCCGTGATCTTTAGTAGTGAGTAGGCCTTGTTGTTAAGGTGGTGTTGCCGAGGACTTTATGCAAAATTGCGAGAAATGTTCATTTCTTGAGCACGATGACGAGTTGATGTTGATGGAAGTTTAGCCACATTCTAGGCTACAGCAGCAATGTTTTCAGGTATGCTCATTGGACGAGAACGTGAATGAGTTGTTTTATCAGATAACGATCCAGTTAAATGAACTTACTTTACAAATTGATCCACAAATTACCGTTTTATTTCTATTGAATTTTAGAAGTAGATTTCTTAAAGTTTGGATAGAAGATTCGCAACTTTAGAAATAAGTTTTTAATATCTTCCGTTTTTATTCAAGCGTGAATTGAACCATTTCGTTATTGTCAAATATGAAACTAACTTTTTGTCAAAACGCAGAAGTATTGCCAATCTCAAAATAACGACTTCTTCAAAATGCAAACGTCAGATGGCCCATCCTTTATAAAGAACAATTATTATTATTATTATCCTGATACTCCTAGATCTTCTGTGAAGATTCCTCAGAAGCTTTTTCAGCTTGTGCGAGTTAGGAGTTCAGTTGTGTTCTGGGTGGGCTTTGTTACTGCGACCTTGCGCCACTTTAGATCACAGCACTGTTAATTTTTGACCCAACAGTGAAATGGTGGCCGACACCCGTCCAACTAGAAAACTTCTTTTCCACCTGAACAGAATTCGAACCCGGACCTTCCGGTCATGAGCCCAATGCTTTGCCACTGAACTGGGTTGTGTACAGAACATAATTAACTTTCAAACTAACCAACACTAGACATCTCTTCCCTATTCAAAAAATGTTGGGGGTTGATGCCACTTTCATGGTGGTGGTTTTTTCAGAACAAACTATGATGGAAATTTATCCCTTTCAAAACAGAAGTTGACCTGTTCTTTTTAAATCTTCGAAAATCCTTTGTATCTGAGTTCTGAAGGGAGGTCAAATTTTCGTTGGGACACCCTGTACCACATGTCCTAAATATAATCATTCTATAGATGGCAAGGGATAAATATACTGGCAAAGACAGAAGCTAATAATTCACACAGCTCTTAGATTGGAAAGGAAGATATAAAAGGACATTTCCAGAATAGCTTGGATTGGATAAAAGAAACTAACAATATTCGTAAATAATAAAATTTAGATATTTGATCAGAACTAACAGGATATGAATATAATTATACTGCAGCGTCATACGGAAAACCACTATGCCATAAGAGAACAATTTGTAACTAATAAGGTTGGACAATTAGCATGAGTAGAGTGAACAATCATAATTGTACTTTGCAATTCTGTGAGCTATCGTGGATCCATATATGTATCAAAGGAAGGAAGTGGCTTTTTACCAGCCTTGAACCTTTGAATTGCTATTAAAGAAAGAAGGACAATGATCTAGTTCATTAATCATTTCATTTACGTGTAGTAATCATTTAGTTCTACAAGGTGAACAATTGGCATCAGTGTCGGATTCAAAATTTCCGGGACCCTACGCTAGAAGACTTTGGGGGCCTCTTCCCTATTTTTTCAATTTATTTCGAAACAAATTGTTAAAGGAAACTCGGATTTTTCAAAAAGAAAACTTGGTTTAGTGAAAAAATATATCCAAACAAAATTAAATAAATGAATGAAAATCAATAACCAAGCGCAAAATATTTCAACAAGAGTGAGTAAATCAGGTTGAAAACATGGAAAATTTCACTTCGAAAAAAACAAACTTAATAATAAGGATAAAATAACATATGAAATTTTTGAAAATTCAACACAGAGAACAGAGAAACGGATTCATTAGAAATAACATTTTTTTGTTATTTACATGAGTGCAATTTTTTTTATTACAGCATATTAATTCAGACTGTTCGTTACATCACTTTCGATTGAAAGTATTGAAAAAAGTGCAGTCTACTTTCCTTCATAACAGTTCTATGTTTAAAATAATAAAAAAAGGTTTTCACTTGATAGAAGGATTATTTGAAGAAATTTTAGATATCATACAGATTTATTCTGTTAACCTCTTACAAATTTTAATTTCAAAAAATTTTTATTCAAAAACGTTCAGAATTAAATTAAATAAATGCCTAAGAGCACACTGTGTCAATTTAGTAGACATATAGAAGTAAACACTTATCATATAGTACCAAAGGGAAAAAAAGAATTCAAAGAAATATAAATTATCAATTAAATCCAGTAAATAAATACTTGAAGGAGACAAAATTTTGTTACGTTCCTTGTTTTATTAAAACCAAATTCCTTCCCAATAAATTTCAAAATAAAACCTCAAGAAGTTCTTCAAAAACAACTTGCTCAAAATAAGTTCCTTCAACAAAATTCCTAAAACATGCAGAACATCTTAAAAAAGCAATTTAGAATTATTACAACAGAAACTCATCAGCCTTACTTCAGATTTAAAAAAATAGAAATAATTAACAAAATATATCTTACCAACTAAACTGAATGGAAATATCTGAGCAAAGACTAGAATGAAATGAACATTTAAAAATCCTACGTATTCTATGTTCGCCACAGAAACTATACAAAGTTTACAAGGTATTTTATGGACTCCCTTAACGTCAAATAATAATATGCAATAAGTGTAACCAAAATATATAATTATTATATATACAATAAAATAATAAAAAGAGGTTAGAATTATTGAGGGAAATTTAAAATAATTTAGTTCTAAAAGTTTTTGAATAAAAATTTTTTGAAATTAAAATTTTTAGAAGTTTAACAAAATAAATCTGTATGATATTTAAATTGTTTTTAAAAGTTCTATGTTTGTTCATTATTAGCAACAGCTTTAAAAATGAGTGCTCTCCTATGCAACCCGTTATAGGTAAAGTTAGAAACAATCTTAAAGCGATATATAAATTTGAAAATACTTTATCATTTATAAATCATACATTATCTTCAAGATCATTGAAGAACTCGTGTTATTATCAGGTTTTAGTAGTTTGAGACAGATATTCCTTGAATTGAGATCTTTCGCTGATAATTCCCTCCTCAAGATCTTTATCGTTATACTCTAACAGCTTTTTTGAAACTGTCCCTATCAATGCCTTGCGAGAGATCCCCTATATCGAATATACATTTGAATTGGACAAATATACCTGGATAGATCTAACTGCGAGTGTCTAAGTCACCAATGAAGAAATTCAACAGTCTATTAAATACCTCAATCCCAAATTTATTTAACAAATTAATTTGACCAATCTGTCCTATCATGGCTCAAATTATATTACTAAATGACGGAAGAATGTTATTCAGAAATTATGAAAGTGAAACCTTTTATCGTTCAATGAGAATATGGCGGAATTGAAGTCAAATACGAACATAAATAGAAAAAGTTCAATTACAACAACATTTTTGAGTTTTCGACAATAATATCTTACATGAAATGGAAGTAAAATGAAGGATAAACTGTAATCGCCCCTAACTATAAACACTTGTAATATTATAAGAAAATAAGAAGAGGTTTTTTACTTGATAGAAGGAATATTACAATATTTGAATATCAAAACAGATCAAATCTGTTACCTATAATTTTAATTTCTAAAAATTTTATTCAAAAATGTTTAGAATTAAATTAATGTCTCATAAGCACAGCTTATATTTAATAGACTTATGAAATCAAAACTCAATCTACAATATCAAATGGAATAAATAACCCAACAAATATAAATTGCCAATTAAAATTAGTAAATAAATATTTGAAGGAGATAAAATTTTGTTTCTGATCTTATATTTATGAAAACTAAATCCTTTTCAATAATACAAAACAATTTTAAGAACTGCAAAACTGATTCATTTGAAATATTTAATATACTCAAATTTACTTAAAAAATCTCTCAAAACATGTATTATATCTTCAAAAAATAATTAGAATTCCAATAAGGTCTACATCGGTCCTACTTCACATTTAAAAAATAAAATTAAAAACAAATATTAAAAAAAAAATTTGAATATCAAAACAGATTTAATCTGTTAGTCTTAGTTTTTTGAATAAAAATTTTTTTGAAATTAAAATTGTAGAAGACTAACAGATTAAATCTAATATAATATATAATTATATTTAGGCTTCAATAAATCTCATTATGGAATGTCAATGATTTTAAATATAACCTTAAAAATACCTTACACTGTTCTGTGAGGTAAGTTTGAAGCATTCATCCTTAACACGTGTAAGGTCAGATATAGGGATAGTTATTTGATTTTGATATTTGGAATGTTATTTTGGACCGATGAAGAGAATATCTAGAATTATATTTGTTTTTTGAAGACATAGTGCATATTTTGAGAGATTCCTGAATTAACTTCTTCGAATATTTAAATATATTAAATATTTCAAATGAATTATATTCTTTGAGAAGTCCTTAAGTTGTGTTCATGTTTTTAAAAGGCAATTGGTTTTCTTAAAGGTAAGATCAGAAACAAAATTTTGTCTCCTTTAAATATCTATTTATTAATTTTTATGACTTTTTTATATCTGTTGGTTTATTTATTTCATTTGACATTATATATTGAGTTTTGATTATATACGTCTATTAAATATAAACGGTGCTTATTGTAGACATTAATTTAATTCTAAAAGTTTTTTGAATAAAAATTTTTTTGAAATTAAAATTGTAGAAGACTAACAGATTAAATCTGTTTTAATATTCAAATTTTGTTATATTTATTCTATCAAATAAAAAGCCTTTTTCTATTTTATTTTATAACAACAAATATAACACACCTCACAAAACTAGGGATATCCTTCGTTTTGGACAACACAATTTTTAAAATCCAAGGTATTCTATGTCAAAAAACACAGAAAGCTATAAGGTATTATATGGTTTTTTTTTTGAACCACTTGATATTCCATAATCAGTTTTATTCAAACCAAAGTATAATTATATATTATATTATTATTATTATTATCCTGATACTCCTAGATCGTCTGTTAAGCTCCCTCAGAAGCTTTTTCAGCTTGTGCGAGTTAGGAGTTTCATTGTATAAGTTTTATATAATATAAAATAATAAGAAGAGTTTTTCTATTTGGTTGAAGGAGTATTACAACATTTGAATATCAAAACAGATTGAATCTGTTGAAATATTTTCTGAAATCAAGAAATGTTAAATTGAAGAATTACCATCAATATTTCGATCATGACATTTCTTAGTGCAAATAAGTTGTATGATCTCCCCTTGAAGTTAAAAGTAGACATCCTGTATAACCACGATAAGATTGCTTACTTTACGTGTTTTATAGGGCCAAGAAACCTTCATGAAATTCCCAATTTGCATTGAAGATTCGTCACAGTTTCGAACCAAATTATCCTAACAATTGCATTATGCTTCTCACGTATGTTGTACACTTTTTTACAACGACTTTCGACAAAAACACCGTGATGCCATCAACCTTCACCCATTTTAGAGTGCGCAATCGGTCATTTACCATTTAACGAGGATGTAAGGAGGTACAACGTTCAGTTGATAAAGGTAATTGCTAATGGAGCGACTAAAAGACTGCGTTATTGAGTAACACCATTAAATCCTAGGTTTATGTTTTCGTTTGTGTGATATTTTCTAATGACTGAACTGTTTCGTAGCATCCAATAATATTACTTTGTAAAAGGATATGTAACTTGCAAGCTTCTGCAGGAAAACCATTTTATCTGCACAATGATGGTATTTAAAATGTCAGAATTATATTTTTTTAATTTCAAGTTTCCTTCCCAGTACACATAAATTATAAGAGAACGCATAAAGACATAACGATAAATGTAACAATTATAATGGTATTATCTCCGAAAGTTGCGATAAAATCCAACTTACAGGTATGGAAAAGACAGTCGGAAACATAGGAAATTCAGTGTTAATCTAGAGGACCACGAGGGTCCAGTGGAGCAGTGGAAGAATCAAAACCTCAGCGCCATGCGATGACGAATATACGACTATTCTCTCTCAATGGCTGTTGGGTGATGTTTTGATCGAAACGAGGCTCTGCTTTCAGCAATCAGAATAATTCGCTCTTGAAACGTGGGATGCGTTAGTCTATATCGGTTGAAAATAAAGTGAATCGAAATGTTCTTTGTTAGTCAATCAATTCAGGGGACAAAAAATTCATTTATTGTTACCTTTGAAGATAGGCCGATTCCTTCAAGTTCGGCTACTTCTAAAATAATAAAATTTGAATAACAAAACAAATTGAAATATGTTTATCTTCTACAATTTTAATTTCCAAAAGAATTTTTTTTATTCAAAAACTTTTAGAATTAAATTAATGTCTAAAACAAGCACCGCTTACATTTAATAGACGTATAAAATCAAAACTCAATATACAATGTCAAATGAAATAAATAACCCAGCAGATATACGAAAGTAATTAAAATTAATAAATAAATATTCAAACGAGACAAAATTTTGTTTCTGGTCTTATCTTAAGAAATACTACTTGCCTTATAAAAACATGAACACACTTGAAGGACTTCCCAAAGAATATAATTTATTTGAAATATTTAATATATTTAAATATTCGAACAAATTATTTCAAAAAACTCTAAAAAATGTGCACTATATTTTCAAAAAACAAATATAATTCTAGATAACCCCTTCATCAGCCGTTTTTCAATAAACTAAATATCAAAATCAAAAACATAACCTACATCACTCACGTGTTAAAAGACTTAAGCTTCGAACTACAGATCAACTATATATTCAAGATTGATCTATGTTCTAACAAAATCACAGAACAAAGTGAGTTATTTTAAGGTTTACCTAAATCCATTGACACCGTATAAAAAGATTTATTGAAGCCAAAATATAATTATATATTATATATAAAATAAAATGGAAAGGCTTTTTACTTGATAGAAGAAATATAACAAAATTTGAATAACAAAACAAATTGAAATATGTTTATCTTCTACAATTTTAATTTCCAAAAGAATTTTTTTTATTCAAAAACTTTTAGAATTAAATTAATGTCTAAAACAAGCACCGCTTACATTTAATAGACGTATAAAATCAAAACTCAATATACAATGTCAAATGAAATAAATAACCCAGCAGATATACGAAAGTAATTAAAATTAATAAATAAATATTCAAACGAGACAAAATTTTGTTTCTGGTCTTATCTTAAGAAATACTACTTGCCTTATAAAAACATGAACACACTTGAAGGACTTCCCAAAGAATATAATTTATTTGAAATATTTAATATATTTAAATATTCGAACAAATTATTTCAAAAAACTCTAAAAAATGTGCACTATATTTTCAAAAAACAAATATAATTCTAGATAACCCCTTCATCAGCCGTTTTTCAATAAACTAAATATCAAAATCAAAAACATAACCTACATCACTCACGTGTTAAAAGACTTAAGCTTCGAACTACAGATCAACTATATATTCAAGATTGATCTATGTTCTAACAAAATCACAGAACAAAGTGAGTTATTTTAAGGTTTACCTAAATCCATTGACACCGTATAAAAAGATTTATTGAAGCCAAAATATAATTATATATTATATATAAAATAAAATGGAAAGGCTTTTTACTTGATAGAAGAAATATAACAAAATTTGAATAACAAAACAAATTGAAATATGTTTATCTTCTACAATTTTAATTTCCAAAAGAATTTTTTTTATTCAAAAACTTTTAGAATTAAATTAATGTCTAAAACAAGCACCGCTTACATTTAATAGACGTATAAAATCAAAACTCAATATACAATGTCAAATGAAATAAATAACCCAGCAGATATACGAAAGTAATTAAAATTAATAAATAAATATTCAAACGAGACAAAATTTTGTTTCTGGTCTTATCTTAAGAAATACTACTTGCCTTATAAAAACATGAACACACTTGAAGGACTTCCCAAAGAATATAATTTATTTGAAATATTTAATATATTTAAATATTCGAACAAATTATTTCAAAAAACTCTAAAAAATGTGCACTATATTTTCAAAAAACAAATATAATTCTAGATAACCCCTTCATCAGCCGTTTTTCAATAAACTAAATATCAAAATCAAAAACATAACCTACATCACTCACGTGTTAAAAGACTTAAGCTTCGAACTACAGATCAACTATATATTCAAGATTGATCTATGTTCTAACAAAATCACAGAACAAAGTGAGTTATTTTAAGGTTTACCTAAATCCATTGACACCGTATAAAAAGATTTATTGAAGCCAAAATATAATTATATATTATATATAAAATAAAATGGAAAGGCTTTTTACTTGATAGAAGAAATATAACAAAATTTGAATAACAAAACAAATTGAAATATGTTTATCTTCTACAATTTTAATTTCCAAAAGAATTTTTTTTATTCAAAAACTTTTAGAATTAAATTAATGTCTAAAACAAGCACCGCTTACATTTAATAGACGTATAAAATCAAAACTCAATATACAATGTCAAATGAAATAAATAACCCAGCAGATATACGAAAGTAATTAAAATTAATAAATAAATATTCAAACGAGACAAAATTTTGTTTCTGGTCTTATCTTAAGAAATACTACTTGCCTTATAAAAACATGAACACACTTGAAGGACTTCCCAAAGAATATAATTTATTTGAAATATTTAATATATTTAAATATTCGAACAAATTATTTCAAAAAACTCTAAAAAATGTGCACTATATTTTCAAAAAACAAATATAATTCTAGATAACCCCTTCATCAGCCGTTTTTCAATAAACTAAATATCAAAATCAAAAACATAACCTACATCACTCACGTGTTAAAAGACTTAAGCTTCGAACTACAGATCAACTATATATTCAAGATTGATCTATGTTCTAACAAAATCACAGAACAAAGTGAGTTATTTTAAGGTTTACCTAAATCCATTGACACCGTATAAAAAGATTTATTGAAGCCAAAATATAATTATATATTATATATAAAATAAAATGGAAAGGCTTTTTACTTGATAGAAGAAATATAACAAAATTTGAATAACAAAACAAATTGAAATATGTTTATCTTCTACAATTTTAATTTCCAAAAGAATTTTTTTTATTCAAAAACTTTTAGAATTAAATTAATGTCTAAAACAAGCACCGCTTACATTTAATAGACGTATAAAATCAAAACTCAATATACAATGTCAAATGAAATAAATAACCCAGCAGATATACGAAAGTAATTAAAATTAATAAATAAATATTCAAACGAGACAAAATTTTGTTTCTGGTCTTATCTTAAGAAATTCGATGACCAGAAACAAAATTTTGTCTCGTTTGAATATTTATTTATTAATTTTAATTACTTTCGTATATCTGCTGGGTTATTTATTTCATTTGACATTGTATATTGAGTTTTGATTTTATACGTCTATTAAATGTAAGCGGTGCTTGTTTTAGACATTAATTTAATTCTAAAAGTTTTTGAATAAAAAAAATTCTTTTGGAAATTAAAATTGTAGAAGATAAACATATTTCAATTTGTTTTGTTATTCAAATTTTGTTATATTTCTTCTATCAAGTAAAAAGCCTTTCCATTTTATTCTAAAATAATAAAAAAATTCGGGAAATGTGGGATAGAAGTGTTCGGAATATTTTGAAAAGAAATTGGTACCGATGTTATAAGGTTCAAACAAACCAAGAAATTTTTCCAGAAGACCATATCAAATGAATGGAATTTTGTGAAACTATGACGAAAATAGTTCAACCTTAACAGTATCTTATTCATTAATAATTCATCGTTTTCCTTAAATAGAAAACATAACTCATCAGTAGTAAGATATTGGTCTAGAAAGAATAAGCATCTGAGTATTCCTGGCGCACCCAGTATCCCCCAAAACTTAATGTTTGGACAGAAATACTGGGGAGTTACATCATAGGGTAATTTTTCATCGATGGTAACCGAAACGCTGCCAAATATCTGGAGCTTTTAGAGAATCAAATTATTTCGACAGTTCGACAGCTACCAATTAATTTCGATGATGTCTGGTTTCAACAGGATGGCTCTCCAACGCAAGAGTAGCCACACAATATCTTAGGACAACTTTTTCAGACCGTGTCATTTCTACAAATGGCACGATCAGATGGTCCCCCAGATCACCAGATTTATCTACCAATGATTTTTTTCTTTGGCGATATCTGAAAAATTGGGCGTGAAATTGATAGAGCGATGAATATCAATAAATTAGGGTTCAAAATAATCCAAATTTGTGCCAAAATAGAAACTATGCCGAATCTGCTCAGAGATATGAGATTATTTCTTTATTATAGATTTGGCTAGTATTTGCTTCAACAAATTGGATTATTTGAACATTCAATTCTACCTTCGATTTCGCATATTTTAGAACTTTTGTTTTCGAATTTCTTATTTTCGTAGAATTTATTTTATTTTCAAACCAGTTATGGCTAAGAAGGACCTAACTACTCACTACTAGACAGAGGAAATTATTTGTGTCATTAATAGTGGCAAATAAATTTCTTGCATACAATGGAATAAGATTATCGTATTTATTTTCAGCCAATACGATCTTACGCATTCCACGTTTGAAGTGCGAATGATTCTGATTTCTGAAAGCAGATTCTCGTTTCGATCGAAGCTTTCCCCCACTGCTGTTGAGAGAAAAGTCGTTTATTCGTCATCGCATCGCGTTGAGATTTCGATTCTTCCACTCCTCCACCAGACCATCGTGGTCTTCTAGATTTACACTGAATTTCCTACATTTCCGACTGTCTTTTCCATAACTGTATAATTGACATAAATATTTTGGCACACATGTTCATTACCTTCTACTTACTGAATGAGTAGTATTGGAGAATTATCAGATAAGTTATTGAAAAACTGATTCAGTATTGTGTTGACCACTGCGATTTCTTTATACACTTATTTCTATTCGTTTGAGGTGGTCGAAGTCTTCTTGGGATATCTCATTGCAGGCTACCCTGGCATCATAGGGAAGGTTTGGTTAAGTATGTGAAAGGTGCTACAAAGTAAACAGCCTGCGACCATTTATGTACCAAACATGTTCAATCAAAGAAAGATCAGGAACTCTTGGGGGCTAAGTTAAACTATTGATATGATGTCGACGCATGAAAGTATGACATTACATGTTTTCAACTTTCTAGTAGTACTGTCATGCTACAATGTTGCTTTAAATGAATACTACTGATAATCTACTGCTGTAACGTTGCTTTTAATGCATACTACTGATAATCTACTGCTATGGCATAGAACCGCATACTTGGTCTCTTAGTCACAAGCTATATTAAGATTGCGATGAAATATGATTGAATACTGTGGCCAACTGAATGCTCTTTCAATATTTAACAACCTTGCTATCACCCCAAAAACTTGGGAGATCAAGCTGACCCTTTAATCGCCTTATATATCACACAAATTGATTGTGATAACCTCACTACAAATTTAAATTTCATAACTGAGTCCTCAAAATACTTTACAAAATTTGTGTGATTTTTATGGACGAACATGGAATGCGTATGATTTGCTATTTAGAAAAATCGTTACTGTTCTATGTTTGTTTGTCGAAAGACATAAGATTGGTCAGGTAGAAGTATTTTTATTGATCATTTTTATTTTTCGGATACGAAGTGGAACTAAAGAGTATCGGCGTCGAATTCCAATTGGCCTTTTTGAAGATGTGCTGCATTTTTTTGATATTTTCTTTGAAAGAACTTTTCAAAGAGAATTATTTTCGAATAAATTCTCAAGATTATGTTGTGCATTTTTGAAGAAGAATTTAGATTTTATAATTCATCGTTATGAAACAAACGTTTGTATCCTTCAAGTATTTATTCAATAATTTTAATTAATATTCTACGTTTTCCTTGGATTCTCTTATCCCTTTCGGTGCTGTGTAATGAGTGTTAATTCTATATGTCTGCTAAATTGAAACTGTGTTTTCTAAGACATTCATTCATTGTTTTTTCATTTAATTTTAAGTTTTCCTGAGAAAAAAATTTATAAAATTAAAATTTGTAGTAAGGTTACCAGAATTAATCTGTGTGACAATTAAGCTATTATAAAAGCCTTTTATCAACTAAAAGCCCCCTTTTTATTAGAATAATAAGAAAAGGTTTTTCACTGGATAGAAGGATTATTACAAAATTTGAATATCAAAACATATTTATTCTGTTAGCCTCCTAGAAATTTTCATTTCAAAGAATTTTTATTCAAAAACTTTTAGAATTAAATGACTGTCTTCTAAGCACTGCTTAAATTCAGCAGATACATAAAATCAAAACTCATTATATAATATCGAATGGAATAAGAAAAACCCAACGAAATATAAATTCAATTAAAATTACTAAATAAATATTTGAAGGACACAAAATTTTGTTTCTGATCTTATATTTATGAAAACCAAATTGTTTTCAAATATACAAAACATAATTTCAAGAACTTCTTCAAAACTAATTTTTTTGAAATGTTTAATATATTCAAATATTTAAATAAGTTACTTCAAAATTCTCTTAAAACATGTAGCACATCCTCAAAAAACAATATAACATTGAATAAGCTCTTCGGCAGTCCTACTTTACATTTAGAAAATAAAATCAATTAACAAGAAATAACTAACCAGACAGACATCGTGATATCCTTGTTGAACAAACACTAAAATTAGAGAACTTTGAAAAACCAACTCTATGTTTATCACAAAAATCATACAATCACATTGTAAGGTATTTTAAAGCCTTAGTTAAAACCATGTGGCATTTATATAATGAATCAGGAAAACCAAAATATAATTATATATTATATATACAATAATATGATAATATTATTCTATTTAATCACCTGTTGTTCGTAATAAGATTTTTGTAGCCCGATAATAATTTATGATCACCTTTTTTATCATCAGTTACCTATGTGTGGAAACAAAGTAAAATCAGTTAAAATAAAAAAAAAGAATTAAAAAAAAAGCAAAAAAACAACTTGACCTAAAGAAAATATTAGACTTGTAAAAACAATTTCATTGCTATATGGAAAAATCTCTGATGGATAGAAACACTGTTTCAATAGAATATTTTTTGCCTCAAGTTTGAGGGGAATTTCAATATCTGCAACGACGTGAAAAAATAGAAAAATTGTTTGAAATATTTGAATTCTCTGGAAATTATATTCGAATGTTCTCATGATATCGTAGCGTATCTAGTTAAGAAATGAACAAGTCAGAATTCAAGTAAGCACGAATAGATTTTGTCCATTTTCGGAACATAAGCAGCTACTATGCACATGTTCCTAAGCTTATTGGCTTGAATCAGAAGCTATAATGCCCAACGAATGCAACTCAGATACGCACCTTTACTCACCCTGCACTTGAGTTTTATCAAACACTAGCGCCACCTAAAGCACGCTTATATATAACGCTAATTCAAGCAATGAATTGTATTTCCGATTATTTCTAGCGTCACTAACGTCTACGCTACCTTATTTTCGGTCGAATATCTCTCATCGAAGTGATTATAAATTCCTCCTTTCAACATATCGACGTATAATAATACGCATTCCCTCAAATAAAGCAACTCTAATAATCGTAAAAATAAACTAGACAAGTCAGAAGACGCAACAGCCTACATTATGCAAAGGAAATATATGATTCCTGTCACTGGAATACATTATATTCGCAATATCTTTATCAGAAATACCCACCATAATAGGTCTTTGAGAGATAACATCTCTTCTCAGCGGTATCTTGACCATTGCTAGTGAAGTGTGTTCAAGAATAACTCTGTTATCAGATGTTGAAATGGGTTAATTCACTGACATGTATAGTTGAATCTACGAGACCATAGGGATATTAAATGGAAGGAGTGGAAATTTTTTCATTGTAATTACAAAGCTCTGAAGTTATTGTAGCCATATGATGATTGTGACACAATGGGCATTTCTAATTTTTTAGGAGAAACATATTTTCAATAATATAGTTATGCGAAATAGTGTATTGACTTTAATGTAAAACTAAATTTTTTTTTATATACTTGTTAAAAATTCCTGAACTGCAAAATAGAAGTGAAAAAAAATTCATGCTTTATGTACCATTAGGTAATTTTGTGTTTGAGTCTTGAGAGTACTGGCAATTCAATTGTTCCGCACTTGAAATATCACAAAAATCATAAAATAGAAAAATTACCGGTACCATACTTTCTGATATGACTATTATGGATTATTTTCAGAAATACTGTTCAGTATGCTTAGCAAATTGTGATAAAAATACAAGAATTTAAACGAAATATTGAATGATATTATTTGAAATTTGTACAAGTTCATTTAAATATACTGATTGTTCAACTACAAGGTAAATTCTTTTGATGCTACATTCTAATTAACTCTATTTATTTTGCGAACTATCTTCTTGATCAAATGATCTGGTTATATATTCCAATAATTAATGGACTATTATATTAACTATTATAATAATTTCAAATATATTCAAAAGAAGTGAAATTTTACACATATTTGTTCCTTAAGTAGGATTTCTGTCATACATATTCATAATAAATAATATTCAATAAGGTTATTCTGATTTTCACAAATTTTTATTTTTATTTAATACCACAATTGTTTGGCTATCACAGCATCATCTTCAGCTAGGTGATATCTTACATTTTGAATAACTAAATCTGTTTTCGAAATCAGTTGCTATTTATATCAGAGTAGATACAAATATATTTATTGAGCACTAAAATCCAAAAAAGGGTCTTTGTAAATTCCAGCTTGTCTGAATATGTTTAACAGGGATGAGACAAAAAAAAATGTTCTGTACCTACTCTAATATAAATAACAACCGATTTCAAAAACAAATTCAGTTATTCAAAATGTAAGATACCATCTATCTGAAGATGCTATTGTGATAGCGAACTAATTGTTGTATTAAATAACAATAAAATTTTTTGAAAATCAGAATAACCTTATTTAAAATTATTTAATATGGATTTTTATCAAGTAAAGATTGATTCAATTAAACATACATATGCAACTTTAGACACAAGTTCAAAATTCAGCTTTTATCTTTTTTTATTTGTGAATTTTTCTGCAAATTCTTTAGCACAAATTAACTGATAATTTCTCGATTTATCTATTCCAAATATGAAATTCTTATCATTTTCAATGAATCTTTCGAGGTTGAATTTAGATTTTTAACTTGACATTTTTTATTCTTTTCATTAAAAATGAAAAGGACATCACATCTGAACATGGTAAATTAGACATTTATAAATTAACTTGTGATGTTTGCAAAAAGGTTTATGTGACAAACGTGCAGAACAGTCCAAAAGAGAATAGAAAATCATGTTAAAAATTACCTAAACCATATATATAATTTCAATTCTTCGAATTCTTCATCAGAAAGAGGACATATCTTTATTACTTGCTTGAGGGTTTTTTTAATATCTTGAATATCAAGAAGAGTAATAAATGATAAAAATAAATGGAATGTCTATTTGTAGAAAGGTGGTACAAAATTACTCTGTTGAATATTTAAGATATTAACATTAAGTGTTAAAAAAAACAACTATTGATTGTGCTATTATTTGAATTTTTCTTCCGTAAATACTGGAATTTTTGCACATTATTTGAAATATTCGTTTTCAATTATTTATGATAAACTGGAGTGATACAGAAAAATTATTCCTTCAACGTCATTGCATAGATTTCTCTGGATTGTAGTGAAAAATATTATTATTTGAAAGAGATATATACGCCGATGAGATCTAAAAGTTCCTTTATAAATTTAAATAGGTTTCAAATGAATCCATGGATTTAATTCTCTTGAGAAATAGTTGGTTAATATTTTGAGATTGAGGTTATTGAAATAAAACGCATTCGCCATTTTGTACTATATTTTATTATTATTATTATTATTTTTTTGTATTATATTTTAAAAATTTTGTTGACACAAAAACTCAATTATTCACTGTTCATTAGAAGAAAATCATAAAAGACTCCTGCCAAATTATCCAAATGTAAAATTTTGTATACTTGATATCATTCAAAAAGTTATCTTGGGCACCTTTTCGATGTATAATTCTTTGATTTATCATTTAACTTTTCAGTTGGTAGAAAATTCTTCGAATAAATACATGCAGCTATCAACAGAAAATAAAAAGATAAACTGAAAACGTTTCCTGTTAATCTGACATTCCGTACAACAAATGGTTAATTGAGTGTTAATCTGACAGGAGAATATTCTATCGTATATTGGACCTCATTGGAGTTAAGACAGAAATTGAATTAATTGACCTGAGTTGAATGAATACAAATAGACGATCGAAAGCAATGTGGGAAACAAAATTGTGCTGAAATCTCTAGCTTGAAGAAAATTTATTTTACTAACTTCATTAGTCGTATAATTTGAGATACTATACTTTCGATATTTTGAATATATCTCAATATTCTGTTCTGTTAAATAACTATAGAAAAAATTCAGAAAAGAACCGATGTGAAGTCTGAAGCTTTCAGGCGCTTGTCCAACAGTCCATTTCCCCAGAATTGAATTACTTTTTGAAGGAGCTACATATGATGAATTAATATTTAGGTCCCAAACCTACCCTGAAAATTGAAGTCCCAATCTATTTATGTTCCGAAAGACAAAATTTTCAAGGTAGCGCTCAGCTGCTCCGCTCACATTTTTCTCAAATTATCAGTAATACGATTCTCACGAAATTTTGCAAGAACATGCATGTTATATTTCTTCTCCTATAATCCAAATTTCAGATCGATCGGATCTTTAGTTCGGAAAATATTAAGTGAAATGGAAGACAATTTTAAATGTTAACAACTACCGTTAAACCGATTTTGCTCGTTGACGAACAAAAGGGAGATGTTCATACTCTAAACCTACCCTGAAAGTTTTGAGACTCAAGCCTTTTCCTTTTGAAAGTGAGCGTTTTTACAGATGACCAGCTGCACCAGCCAGACAGAATTTGTTTTTGAAATGAATTTATTCGGCTGATAAGTTTTTCCAGATATCATCAAAGAAGTGTATGGTGACAGAAAGTTCTTTGAATCGGAACAGTGCAACTACATCGTTATAACAGTTCAAATCTCAAATAAGCCCAAGAATAAGTATTTTGATCGCTAGGACATAAGTAGCAGACATCCGCATGTTTCGAAGCTTATTGATTTCGGTAGTCTGTAATGTCCAACGAATACAAGTGAGCGAAGTACCTATATTCGCCCTGCATTATTTTTGATCTTGAATTTTTCTTCAGTGAGTCTAATTTAGTGGGTTGAGATCATTTTCGTCCTAAAATTCGAAAATTACAGTAGTCTGTAGTAGTAGTCAGAAAACAAGATGCGTTTCGCCCAATAGTCGAAACGCATCTTGTTCCCTAGAACAAGCGCGTGAGAATTGACATCGTGTAATTCTATTTCAACTGAAAGAGCATCAACAAAAAGTGAATAATTTAGTACTTAAGAAAAGTACGTTACTCCTCCAGATAATTACGCAAAAACCGTATTAAAAACTTTACCATTTGCTCCAATTCACGTCTACAAATCACGGATTCTAACACTTAACTCTAAACAATACTACAATTCCATTTCAAAACGAATCGTAATAAATAAAAATGAAGATCTGACGTCCAAATTGAAATTTCCCACAGCCGATAATGCAGAACTCTCGCTTCCTGCGTACTTTTACTATCTTCGAATTCTATCGCAATCCGTTTTTCTATGGTCTATCTGTCAGAAGAGAGCGCGAATCTAGGAGGCTGGGTCGGTCCGTCGCGGCGTAACTGGGACGGGAAACGCCGTACACAGGTGGAACAATGCACCGTGTGATGTAATGATCTCCTTCCGCACCGCCCGCCGCTGTTTCACGACTTAGTCCCGCTGAATCGTGCGGCGTAAAAAGTAAACATCGAGCTCGGCTGTCAGTCCTGTCTAGTGAGTAGCGAAAAGCGCGCTCTGTGCTCGGGAAAATCGGGGTGCGTGCAGGGGTGGCCGCCGTACAGGCAGGATCTGATTGCTGTGGTTCGTACTTTCGATTGTTACGGAATCGGCGGGTTTGGTTTGAGTTTGAGGTTTCGTGGATTCCTGGAAGATGTGACGATGTGGATCACTTAATTTGGATCGAAATTTTGGCTCTGAGTCGGTAAAGTTTCAGCAATTGATGTTGGTTATGATCAGTAATTTCCTCAGTTCAATATGATAATTGGAAGGGGTCATATAGGGTTTTTTAAACACGAATACGGTACTTTAAGTTAAATGATATACATATATATGTTGATTTATATTCATTATCGTGAGTTGCTCACATGAGGCATTTCGTTTATATAGTAACTTTATCAAATGCTTACAAACAACTAGTGTGAAATTTGGTCACATACTGTATTTAAATATTTTCCGTTTTGAGATGATGGTTCAGTAAAAATTTTATTACTTTTGGTAAAATCACCGGGTCCCTAGTTGAACAGATCCATAGAGGTGAATTAGATAACTCTGTTTGTTCGTTCAATAAATTACCCGAATTTCCAAATCGGTTTATTTCCAAACTTTTCAACAGACTCAGTTTTCGACCCTTATTTTCTTCATGAAAAATCTTGAAAAGTACATCAAAATCATGTTTCTCTTTTATCAGATGTTCCGCGTACATAGAATCCAACATATTAATGAAGAAAGAGCGTCAGTGTTCCTTTATTCTAGTTTCAAAGTATCTTCCAATGATAAACACTCAACAAATGTGATTTATTTTATATTCCCCGTTTTACCATATAAAGTGAGCAAATTGTATATATTTTCTTCTCTTGTTTTTACAATTGGGTACATTTCCTTAATACAATTTTTATATTGTTTTCTGTTAATCATCCTGTCTACTATTGATGTCGAATAACCGTTTTTAGGTGCTATTTCTTTAATAAATTCAATTCTTGATTGAAATTATTCTGAGATGAAGAAATTAATAATCTATGTGTCATGCTATTATAAGCTGATAATTTATGTTGGATGAAACGAGTTTTTCGGAATTGTTATATCTGTATGAGGGTTTATGAAAAATGGGAAAATTCTTTTTTTTTTCTATATTACAACAATTTTGTATTCCATTTCATAATTTTTATCAATATACTTCTTTTTCTTCGAATTTTTCGTTTTCGAATTATTTCCTATTAATATTACATAATATTCCTATTAAGGAATATTATGTAAAAAAATTTAGCAGTAGAAATCCGAAATAAAAAATCAAATTGCCTTGTCATTGAAATTTAAATCAGGTTGAATATATTCATAAATACACCATTCAAAATAAACTTGTTCAATTAAAGCAAAAATTATTTGCATTTCACTTATTGAACTAATTGATCCTTCTCAAATATTTCCATCAACTTCCTTTATAAATGTTAACGAATAATTTAATAAAGAAATTATTGTAATAACTAAGTGAACCAGGATCTCTCTTCAATAAATGCGGTAATGTAGCTAGGACGGTAACAGAAGTTAATTGCCACTTTGAATCATAAATGTCATCTTAAGCTGCAAAAGTACGGTAATGAAAGATTTCACATAAATTCTTGTACCATTTAAATCTTCAATTACGTTTTTTGAAATTTGGCAACAATATGTCAAATTAAATGGAATGAAATAAGAAATTACTTCGTTTTCCATCACTTTTGATTAACTGAATATATAGTGACTCGAGTTTCGTAGTATTTACTACATTTTCAAACTGAATAAAAACCAATTGTATCACAATTATTATATACATTCGTTGAAGGCTACGGCAAAATTCGAGATGTTGGGTGTGCCATTTGAAAGTTTTATTGTTGAAACGTGTTGTTTATGTTTGGATATTTCGATGGATTCCATGATGTTGAATTTTTTCTTTTCGCTTCCAGTTGCAATATTTCAAGATTGTCCAATTCTGGAAAGATATGATTGGTTTCGAAAAAATGTTCCGCAGAATTAGACTTATATATTTATGGCTCCTAAATGAAGATTGATGTTCTTTGAACCTTTTTTGGAAAGATCTCCCGGTTTGTCCTAGGTATACGCTACTGCACTGTTGGCAACTTAATAGACTCCAGAATTTTTGTTTTTGTCTTCTACATTAAAAAAGAGGTTGGAAATTTTATGTGAGTGCCAAACCTGTTTTATGTTTGTTTTTGAGAATATTTGAGCTATTTTTTACGAGATTGGTCCAAAATATGTTAGTTTTACAAATTTTTTGTCATTATTATCTGTTTTGGAAGTGGGGTATAATTGTTTTCACATGAGTTGTTTTTTTTATTTATGAGTTTTTTGTCACAAGTGATTGTTTGTGGCCATTTCTTTGATTGTATTCAGTTCTCTCTTCAACGTTATATTGTTTAAAGGAATTGAAAATGCTCTTGACCTGTAAGCAGCGAGTTTATGAGTGATCGGATAGTTTGAAAAGTTGGATAAAGTTATATCTGTCGTTGTGGATTTTCTGAATATATCAAAGGAAATTTCATGATTATTCTTAATCAAAGTTATGTCCAGTATCACATTGTGTTTCCATAGTGAATTTGGCCTCATTGTGCAAACCATTAAGATGTTTTAATGTGTTTTCTAATTCTAAATGAGTTCCACAGGAGAAAGCCAATATATCGTCTGCATACCTGTACCAAAAAATTATATACTTTACGTGTGGTGATTTTAGGAATCAAATTAGATTATTTCTGCTTTTCACAAAGAACGGTTTATTTTCAAAGCACAAACGCATATAAAAGCAGTTCATACTACTGAATAAATGATAACAGTACTATAATGACTATTACCAAGGATTGCATAAAACGCATTACATTCTGTTTACTATAAATAGTTTTAGTTTAATTAATGACTTGTATTCATTAAACATTGAGATATTAAAATATGTCGTTTGTTGAAAGTTTAAATGATATTTAATTACCTTGAGCCTATTTATGGAAATAAAGTTTCCAAAACGAAGCATCAATCCAGTTCTGCTCCACTGAATTAATTTTAAGGATCAATTCCCTCACATAATTTAGAATACTTTGTACCTTTATTTTTAGAGTGATAGAAGGTTTATTTGAAAATTTCATATATCATACAGATTTATTCTGCCAATCTCCTATAAATTTCAATTTTAATTTTTAAATCAAAATTTGTAGGAGGTTAACAGAATAAATCTGTATGATATTCAAAACTTGTAAATAATCCTTCTATCAAGAAAAAATATAAAATATAAATTATATAAATAATAATTAAATATTCTGGTTTGCACTCATAACATATTATAATTTGGTTTTAAAGGAGTTCATAGAATACCTCACAAACCTTGTGCAATTTCAGTGAGGAACATATAATACGTAGTAGGATTTTTAAAAGTCACTTCATTCTTGTGTTTGTTCAGATATGTGCATTCAGTCTGTATGGTAAGATATATTTTGTTAATTTTTTTTTATTTTTTTAAGTGTGGAGTAGGGTTGATGAATTTCCATTGTAATAATTCTAAATTGCTTTTTGAAGATGTTCTGGATATTTTAGGAATTTATTTGAAGGAACTTATGTTGAGCAAGTTGTTTTTGAAGAAGTTCTTGAGGTTATGTTTTGCATTTTTGGAGAGGAATTTGGTTTTGATAAAACAAGGAACTAAACAAAATTTTGTCCCCTTCCAGTATTAATTCATTAGACTTAATTGATAATTTATATTTCTTTTAATTCTTTTATTTCTTCTGGTACTGTGTGATAAGTGTTGAATTCTATATATCTACTAAAGTGCCGCAGTGTGTTTGTAGACATTCATTTAATTCAATAAGTTTTTGAAGACAACATTTTTTTAATTTAAAATTTGTAGCAGGTTAACAGAATAAATCTGATTGATATTTAAAATTAACTTTCTTACATTAACTGTTGATTCAAGGAAGCAAATATTATGCACGTTACATTGAAGAAATAGTTGTACTATAAGAAGAGCACTGGATAGTTTCGAGTGAGCTTAAATAATCCAATGTACCGCTGTGACGATATTTCCTTTTTAAATGTATAAAGGGTTGGTATTCTAGAGTTTGCATTTTGAAGTAGTGGCAATTGCGAGTGAGACTACACTTCTGTCATTTTTGACAGAAAGTTAGTTTAATATTTTACATTAAAGAACTGAACATTTCTTGCACTTTTCTGAGGAGAATTTTGAATGAAGACCTCGCTATGAAGGTTTACAAAGTTCAACTAGTGCAAGAAATGAAGCCTGGTGCCTATATGATGTGTTTTCACTTCGCTCAATGGGCTAAGGATTGCATGGACGAAGATGAGCATTCTCACAGAAAAATCATAATTAATGATGAAGCTCATTTTCACCCTGGGAAGACTACTTTTTGTAGGGGTATGAAACGATTGATGCCTTGAAACACCAAATCGAAGTTGTCATGAGATTGAGCCCCAAACAATCGACTATGTAACGACAAATTTGGTTTATCGGATGGGGTACTGTGGCCAGTCGTAACGGTCATTTTGATGATATTATTTTTTATTCGTAAATGTGAGGGTCTGACCCTTATAATAAACTCAAAAGGTGGAAAACATCTCATTTGTCTTTTTTTTTATAGCCGATCAAAAATGCGAATATTGGTCGGACCTTATTTACGATTATCGCGATGATAACTTGACGAAAATTCATTTTGATCTTTATTAATTTCTCAAATATTTCATTTATTGGTACATTTTCGTTGTCAAATATAATAAGGAGTACGAGCTAGAGAATTAAATTTGCATCGGTATAACAGTTCAAAATACAAATACACCCGAATAGGTTTTCCTAATCGTCATAATCAGTTGACATGCACATGTTTCGAAGCAAATTGACTTCAATCATCATTGCCAACTGCAATGCTTACCGAATAGTATACAGCTAAGCACCTTCTTCTCCCTGCATAAAAACGCTAAAGTTTCACCCATCTAATTCATGCGAATATACATAATGGGTGTTTCAAAAAGATCGCAAGATTTTAATTGCGGACCAGGTTTGACAGTAATAATGTCAGATGATTATGACGGGACAGATCGAAAGTTGACAGATGGGAGTAAGCAAACATCGAGCATTACACGGTAGAACAACGCGTCTTGATTGTCAAAAATTATTATCAAAATGGTGAAAGTTTAATTGCCACTATTCGTGATGTTCGGTCGAAATGATGATACTATGATCTACTGTAAAAAGAATAATCAAAAAATAAGAAAGTACTGGTTCGGTTAGTGATATAAAACATACGATACGAGCTCGTAGAGGTCGTTCGGAACAAAACATCACGGCCAGAAAGGCCAGAGACGTCAATTTACCATCGGGCGCAAGAATTGGACATTTCAACAGGCACTCTTCAATTCTCACTAAAGATTTACAGCTGCATGCCTACAAAATCCAACTGACTCAACAACTTATGCCAGTAGACCATGAACAGCGAAGAGAATTCACCAAGTGGAGCAACCTGCTGATTTTGCAAACAAAATCATTTTCAGTGAAGAGGCGCATTTTCACCTCGCTGGGTTCGTTAATAGGCAGAACTGTTTGGGCTTGGAAAATCCACGAATGATTCATCAGAAAGCACATCCAAAACGGGTCACTGTAAGGTGTGCATTATGGTCTCGAGGAATAACTGGACCCTTTTTTTTTCGAAAACAAAGAAGGTAATGCAGTAACGGTGAATGGCGAACATTATCGTGATATGATAGCACAGTTTCTTGTGCATAATTTAGAAGCTATTGATCTTGACGACATGTGGTTTCAGCAGGACGGTGCCACATATCATATCGTCCGTAATACATTGACGATCTTGCACGAATTTGCTCCTGGTCGTAACATTTTTCGATTTGGTGACCAGAATTGGCCTCCACGCTCTTGCGATTTAACGCCTTTAGACTTCTGGCTAAGGGGTTATCTGAAGTCACAGGTTTATGCCAATAAGCCTGCAATTATCGAAGCATTGAAAGTCTAAATTAGACGCTGTATCAATGAAATACCACCACATGTATAATATTTAATAATGTTATTGAAAATTTCGTCAAATAAAAAAGGTAACGCAAATGCCAGCAAAGCCGTTTACAAGATATTTTTTTATACATAATTCCCAAACGTATATTGTAAAAATCAATAAATGTTTCAATACTTTGCTACAAAAAACCGTGAACACTGAAATCTTGCGCTCTTATTGGAACTCCTTTTACAAAGCATACCACACCAACCTAATTCAAGCAATGAACTATATTCCCGATGATTCTCACGTTATTCACGTAGAAAACTTTCCTCATGCTCGAGTGCTATCCTATTAGGCCGTAATTCCAACAATTAGCATTTAAATCCAAATGAATTGAAACGGCGGATATTTTTATCCAATATAATAAGGAATATGAACTATGGTAACACGAAAAACTTGCATTTCTCATTTGTTCACGTAACTTTCGCTGGGTTCATGATCAGGAACTTAAAATTAGTTATCGATATCGTTTCTCAATATCGATAATTTATACTCGCAGCTGTTAATTTCGCTAAAACTGGGAAATTCTCGTGATCGATTCTACGCAATATTTGCATAGTCTGTTATTGATAATCACCCGGTTAGCAAGAATTTATCATTTTATGAATTTTACGTGATGCTAATAATACAGTCCCCTGTAATTCTGTCAGCTATTGCTGTATTTGTACGATTGATTAGGTAACTCTGATTAAAACTGCGACATAATTAGTTTATGAAATAGAAAGGCGAACTGTGAACCATGAAGTGAGTTTCTGTTAACCAAATATTTTCCTGAACCTTTGTACTGTCGTAAAATTATTGCTATAATAAATACACTGATGACTTGCTTATTCATTCTTCAAATATCCATTGCATATTTGGGAATAAAACTCTTTGTTGAATTTTACAGATCAGCCATTACCAACAAATTATTTTTATAAGTAGGACCTATTCGAAATTTGCCTCATACTGAAGGGTTTTCCAATAAGAAAATTTCAAATATCATACAGAATTATTCTGTAAACCTTCCACAAATTTTAATTTGAACAAAATTTTATTCAAAAATTTTCATAAAATTAAATAAATGTCTGAAGAACACACTGTGTCAATTTAGTATACATATATAATAAAGACTTATTATACCAAAGGGAATGAAAGAAATTCAAAGAAATATAAATTGTCAACTAAAAACTTTAAATGAATACTTGAAGAGTACAAAATTTTGTTTCGTTCCTTGTTTTATGAAAACTAAATTTTTCCAAAAATGCAACACATAAATGACCTCAAGAACTTCTTCAAAAACAACTTGCTCAAAATAACTTTCTTCAAAAAAAATTCCTAAAACATGCAGAACACCCTTAAAAAGCAATTTAGAATTAACACAACGGTAACCCTTCAGCTCAACTTCATATTAAAAAAATTAAAAAAATTAACAAAAGATATCTTACCCAACCAACCAAATGCTGTTTACTGCACAAACATTAGAATGAAGTGAACTTATAAACATCCTACATATTCTATGTTCGTCATAGAAATTACATAAAATTTGCAAGGTATTTTATGGACTCCTTTAAAATCAAATGAATTATTATATATAAAATAAAATAATAAAAAGAGTTCTTTTCCTGATAGAAGGATTATTACAAAATTTTAAATATCATACAGATTAATTCTGTAAACCTTCTATTAATTTTAATTTAAATAAATTTTTAGAATTAAATTGAATAAATGTCTTCAGAACACACTGTGTCAATGTAGTAAACATATAGAATTAATATTCATTACACAGTTGCAAAGGGAATGAAAGAAATTCAAAGAAATATAAATTGTCAACAAAAAATTATTAAATAAATACTTGAAAAGTACAAAATTTTGTTTCATTCCTTGTTTTATGAAAACTGAATTCCTTTCCAAACATGCAACACCTCAAGAACTTCTTCAAAAACAACTTACTCAAAATAAGTTCCTTTAAAAAAATTCTTAAAACATGCAGAACACCCTTAAAAAGCAATTTAGAATTGACACAACGGTAACCCTTCAGCTCAACATATTAAAAAAATAAAAAAAGTTAAAAGATTTCTTACTCAACCAACTAAATGCTGTTTACTGTACAAACATTAGAATGAAGTGAACTTAAAAACATCCTACGTATTCTATGTTCGTCTATGGACTCCTTCAAAATCAAATGATAATATGTAATTAGCGTAAGCCAAAATATTAAATTATTATATATGCAATAAAAATTTTAATTAATTTATTTCCAATAAGAGAGTTCCATTTGATTTTGAAAAAAAAAGAGTATATTTTGAGAGAATTCAATTGAAGTTAATATCATTGTAAAGAGGAGAAAGTATGCCCTTAACAATGGAAAACGACATTAGCCAAATTTTTTCATTTTGAAGAGTAAGTAATCCATTATGCCAAGTTTTATCGAAAGCTTGAATTGAGTCTAAGAATGCAGCAGTGGAGTATTTTTTCGAGGCTTATTAAAATGGTGTTTATTACCCCCGTGTATTAAATGTATTGCTGAATGGTTTTCTCTAAATCCTAGTTGGTGGTTTGGTAGATGTTTGTGTAGATCGATATCCCTCTTCAATCTTTTTGACAGGAGTTTCTCAAACAATCATGACATATAAAAATTATCATTGAGAAACATCACATTATCAATAAGCTGAAGTATTCATGATTAATTCGCACATTTGCGGTATATCCTCGATAACTTCACAAATTCCACCTTTAAGGTCTTGAATCGATTCTGGAGCATTGGCATAGATCTTATCTTTAACGTGGCCCCAAAGAAAATAGTCTAAACGTTTAAAATCACAAGATCTCGGTGACTAATTATCATTTCGAGAAATAACAGGACTAGAAAATTTGTCTAGTAAAATTGCGATTGTTTCGTTGCTTGTGTGACATGTAGCGCCGTCTTGTCAAAAATAAACATCGTCCACATCAATATCTTCCAATTTCTTCATAAAAAATCATTAGTCATAGCTTGGCAGCTCAATTCATCACTGTAACAGTTGCGCCAGCCTAATTTTCGAATAATTAAGGTCCAGTCACACCGCCAGCCCAAAAACCGCACCAAACAGTGACAAGTTGAGGGTGGAGAGGCTTCTGAACAATCATTCTTGCATTTTCCGAGCCCCAAATGCGATAATTCTACTTAGGAACGTAGCCTCCGAGGTTAAAAAGGGCCTCATCACTGAAGATGAGTTATCAATGTAAATCTATCATTTTGATGCATTTCAAGGACCCAATCAGCGAATATATGAATTTTATTGAAAAATCCGTTACAGTGTAAATAACCAACAATATTATTTATAATCACTGAAATAATGGTAAAGGTCATACCTCTATATTATAACAACAATTTCTTCTTAAACGAACCTTCAGTTTCCCGAACAATTAAGAAATGAAAGTACATGAATAGGCAAATTTCCAAACTAAAAACAACAACTTTTAAAAAATCATGAACAATGGTATTATCCAATATAAACAACGCCATTTTATTCGCTGTGCATATTAAACCCATATATGTATTTCAGCCTGAGGTGAACCTACTCGTTATAGTTAAACAAACTGTTATGGTTTGATAGTATCGTAATGTAAGATCTCGTGTATAAATACGAAGTCGAGACTTATCGTGGGAGAGTGAAGACGCAAGGACGACATATTGTACAATTCTTGTCCACTTTGAGTATTGTGAATGGATGTAGGATGGACAGTTCACAGTTCGCATAACCTTCGTTTATGTAGGTCCGTTATTTTTGGATTCTATGAAAGATTCTAGTGTAATTTCATTGTTTACGCATCGCTGGCTGGTTAAGTTTGCATGAAATGGATGTCAGCATTGTGGTATTTAAAATCAATTCAATGGACTGAAGATCCACAAAATGAGAGTTTAAAATATCGCTTCTTAACTATCAACAAAAGTGTTTTTCGTCATTCCCATAGATTCTGCATAAATATTTCAGTCTTCATTTTATTTCCATGTTATTTCAAATATAACGATAGAATTGTTCTGTAAAACCTCTACATAATTTAATATTTTAAAAATTTAATCAAAATATCTTAAAAAAACTATGATTCTATTTAAGAAGACATAAAGTATTCTCAAATATCGTATAACATTTCCGTTTTCCAATAGGATGTTTCATTTTGAATAGCCCGGTATCCGGGCAGCTGTCACTTTTGAAGTTGTCACCTTATGAATTTTGGCAAGTAAAAACTATCAATACTAAAAATGGACCGATACAACGCATTGAACGTTACTTACAGATTATAGAGGAAAGGACCAAATTTGATTTGGACACGAATCCTCATCACTTTGATGATTCGCAAAATTAAATCATTTATACCAACTTATACATTAACATAAACATTACATAAACATGTGCAATTATGGAATCTTGTTTCAGGCTAAATTTCTGCCCATTTTAACATATCAACTCTTTCAGATTCAGATACGGAGTATGATGAATTTCAAGACTTCAGGCTTTCAGGGGGGAATATTGAGTTTTCCCTAAAGTTATATTTTAATAAAATGATCAATCAAAAATCTATTACTCTAATAGTATTATTCAATTTGCAAATGAAATGAATTATCTTCAACCAACAAATCACATAACATTAAAGCGGTGGACTTCAAACTCATAAAACCTTGACAGTAAAGATCGAATGTCTCCTTGGCAAGGCTAAATTTAGTAAAACAATGATGTATTCAGACGAGTTCGACTTAGTCATTCCTTCTCGTTTGAAATTAATAGTAAATAATTATAATGGAAAATGATACTGAAATAGGATACAGGAAACATTTACTTTTGTAGATGATTAAACTATTTTTCCTGAATACATATTAAGAATTTGTCTGTTGATTTTGTTAGAAATAAGACGACAATCAAATTTCGAGCTATAATAAATATTCTTGAAATATTTCACAATAAATATTTTTTTAACGTTTCAAGTAAAGTATCGTTTTAAAACCGTCTTAGATTTTGTTACTTTGTTAATCTTGACAGATTTGAATTGAAAAAAAACTTTGCATACATCACAGGATGTTTATATCAATTTCAGGACTTTTCTAAATTGATGCGACGAGGTGGTTCTTTAGCAGAAATTAATGGAAATCTTTTATATAATTTTTTGTTCTAAGCCTCTTTCCTTCTAAGGTTCTGCCCTTTTGAAACTGGAGGAAAAATTTTGTTTTTATTGAATATCTCCTGTATGAAACAATTCAGAATATTGAAATTTGGATGTTAGCTAACGCTTGCTTCTTAAATGTCACCTTTCGAAGGTTCTCTAATTTTTGATATATCATCACTAAAAGGAAAAATCAACCAATACAATATTTTTCATCAAAACTTCTTGATGCTTTAACCTTTCCAGGGTAAAAAATCGATTCAAGAAGGAAAATTCAATGAGATTTTTTTTTGCTTTGACTTTTTCTCTTATAATTGTTAGTTTGATTCGAAAAAATAAATAATACTCAGGCTCTTTTATTATAAATTCACATACAGTACAATTTGTTGATGAAATTGAGTAGGCGGATAGAGTAGAGGACAGACACGTGTATTATTTATGTTTAATTGAATCAGTTTAATTGAATCATATGATGAAAATCCATATTAAATAAGATTATTTTGATTTTCACAAAATTTTTATTGTTATTATTATAATACAACAATTGTTTCGTAGTAACATCTTCGTGTAAGTGGTACTTTACATTTTTGAATAACTTAGTTTGTTTTCGGAATCGGTTTCTATTTATATTAGACTAGGTACAAAATTGTTTATAGAGCACTTAAATGCAAAAAAAGATCCCTGTAAATTTCAGCTGATCTGAATATATTTAGAATGGTGAGTTATTTAGGTCCAATTGTTCTATTATTCCAATTTTGTTGTATTCATTTAGATCTAGTGACTCTAATAGTTTTAAGGCATAATTTCTACTTTCTATACAGTGTGGTCCAACGAAAACCTAACACCTCGATTTTCCGGCTTTAAAATGAAAATGTGGAAAAGCGCGAGGATCCGTCACTTTCTGATTCGAGGGGGAACAACTTTTCCGCTCTTCGCATCCCCCTAACTGAAACCCCCTAATGGGGGTGAGTACAACCCCTTGATTGTGAATAGGGATGAGGGGTGTTGCGATACCTCATTTTGAAGATCTTATCGGGTACTATCTGATACTGAAATTCCGCTTCAAAATTTCAATCGATTACGAAATGACAGGTAAAATAGTGCAAGAGTACTTTTGTGATTAGTTTATCAAATGCTGGAAATGGGCACCATTAACTTCCATGCAGTAGGGTAAGTTTTGCTGAAAACGTTCACTTACGTTGCTTAAGATTTCTGTTGTAATTTGACGGCATTCATTAATGATCCGAGTGCGCAAATCCTCTAGTGACGCAGGCTGGGTAGCGTAAATCTTGTATTTCAGGTGACCCCATAGAAAAAAGTCCAGTGGAGCCAAATCAGGCCATTCAATATGTCCACTTTTTCCAATCCGGGCGTGAGGAAAATTTTCATCTAAGAACTGACGCAACGTTGCAATGAAATGAGGTGGTGCGCCATCTTGTTGGAAAATAGTGGTTTTATTGTCTTCTGCATTCTCCAATACTTGCACGAGGGCTGGATAAACAGCGTTCTCCAATAGATCTAAATAAATTTGGTCAGTGAGATAACCGGGTATCAAAAAAGGCCGATTATGTGATATCTATAAATACCCGCCCAAAAATTTTATTTTTGGGGACGTTGAATATGCACCTCACGAAAGAAATGTTGGATTTTCATCTGACCAATACCGAGAGTTACGCCGGTTGACAATGCCATTAAGGTAAAATGAACACTCGTCCGAAGAAAAATTTGCAATCGCTTTGACACACTTTTAACGTTCTTAAAATTTCACGATAGACTAAGGTAAATCAATTTACAGAGACCCCCTTTTTTGGGTTTCAGTTAAATTTAGTTATTCAAAAATGTAAGATACCACCTACCTGAAGATGCTACTGTGATAGCAAAACAATTACTGTATTATTATAACAATAAAAATTTGTGGAAATCATAATAACCTTCTTTAATATGGATTTTCATCATCAAATGAAGACTGATTCAATTAAACATAATTAATACGCGTATCCACCATTTTCTCCATCGTTTTAAGTAAAAATTATGTTAGGCAAATAGTTAATTTTAATACTGTTCATTCAGCTACACCTGGTAGTATGTATGGAAAAATCCATTTTGTATTTTAACCATATCAAGTTTCCATTAGCAGACCAGGGAATTCTCACTTCAAGGGCAGCATTTCGCGATGTGCTATATTATATTTCTACGTTGCTCTACTAAGCAGTAAAATAGGTGCATGAAATAGAAAATCAGAACAAAATAGAATAGAATAGTCAACTCCCAAATCCACCATCCGAAAGGACGGCAAGATATCTTTCTTCTACAGGTAGAAAAATAATATTAAATAATGTTTTCACGAAGATTCAGAAAGAACGCCGCTTTGTGCACAGATCCTACAAATGTGTGCCATTTAGAACACAAATGGAACCGCTAGTTTCCCAATTTCTAGACGTTCGAGTTCTAAATAGAATGTAGGGTGATTACGACCTCGTCAAATCTAAAAGATTGTGACGGTACTATTGGGCAACTAGATAGGCAAATTGGTTGCGAATTTCTTTAATACATAGCATAATTAGTGACAATTAAGAAAATGGGAATAATTATGGTTTTGCCCGGGATGAAATATGGGCTTACTGCGAAAGATGGATGTACACGATTAATGGAAGAATTGCCGATTAAGTAATGCTGCTAGTTTTAATCCTCGAAGTGGAATTATCCTGCGATTATCCACATGAAAGGACGATCTTGGAAATTTTAGGTGTTCAACTATTGTAACATCTAAATAAATGCCGTCAGGTTCACAGAAGGTCGAATTACGAAAGACGAATTCCACATACAATTTACTGGAAAAAGCTAAGGAAAATGATAATTTAGGAGTATACAATAAGAGGTTTCCTTTTGAATGACCCTCTATCTGGGCAGCTGTCATCTTTTGACATTCGACAAACAAAAACTACGCAATTACTAAAAATTGAACGATACGCTTCAACAACGCATTGAAGTTCTTAAGATTCAACAAAAATTTTGCAATTGGCAATAGAGGTGGAGTGACAGGTCGTTTTAAAGGTTCTACAATATGCTGGCACTATTACTTTAACATGTTCCACTGAAATACTAATATATCGGGTGTTTTTTTAGAGTGATAGAACTTTAAAACACATTTAAATTAAGATTGAAGCCATATTTTTTTTTATTTGAAAGATAATTTTATGACATTTATGTTTTAAAAATAATTTCCGGCATATGTCCACCACGACTAGCTCTGAGGAACCGCATTCGACCAGACCAATTTTGGAACACTTTTTCGAGTAATTGAAGCCTTATTTCATCAATAACATGAGTTGTGTTGGCTTCCGAAGCGTCTATTGTTTCTGGTTTATCAGCATAAATCAATGACTTGACATAATCTCAAAGAAAATAATCCAGTGAAGCTATGTCGCATGATCTTGGAGGTCAATTAATTGGACCATTTCTCAAAATAATAATATCGCCAAATCTTTCTTTCAAGAAATCAATTGTTACGGTAGCAGCATGAGGTGTAGCACCATATTGATGGTACCAAATCATTTCTGGGTCGATACCATTCAAATTTTGAAACAAATAATCATTGATCGTCGATCTGTAACAAGCACCATTCACTGTTACATTAGCTTCAGCATTGTTTTTAAAGAAATATGGATCGATGATGTCTCCAGCGTGTAAAGCACACCATACAGTGCATTTTTCAGGATTCAATAGAACCTACAGAACTTCTTGAAGATTGTTTTCACTCCATATACGGTAATTTTGCCGTTCAACGAGAAATGAGTTTCATCACTAAACACGATTTTACGATAAAAAAGTTGCGATATTTTCAGCAGCGATATTTTCTTCTGTACATACAGTTAATATAAATATTTAAAAAAATTTTAAACAATTTTAAAAAATTAGCCTTCTACATATTTAACTCCAAAAGATTATATTCAGTGATTATAACTTCTGAAAATAAATTAAACTAATGTCGTATAAGTACCACTTATATCATGACATAAAATAAACATTCATTATAAGATATCCAAATGGTATAACAAAATCCAATAAATAAAAATTATTAACTAAAATCCTATAAATTAAACATTTTGAATAGACAAAATTTTGTTTCTGCTTATCAATCCTATGAAAACCAATATCTTTCAAGAATATCCAACATAATCCTGGGAATTTTATCACAAAACTATCTTACTTAGACTATTCAATATTATTGGATATCTAACCAAGGTACTTTATACAAAAACTCAAGATATGCAAAACATTACTGAAAAACAAGTTTTAAAATCGACTTTGCTCATCAGTATTCAAATATTCATATTCAATAAATATAAAATCAATTAATAACACATATTTAAACTCACCCTTCGTCTTCGAGAAAAAGTTCTATTTAAAAATGAGAACCTTTAATAGGTATCCAATACAGACAGAAATATCTCTGTGGTTTAACCTGATCTAGAAGATTGAAAGACAAATTTAATGGCCTTTGCTATAACACAAGGACTCTCTTCATGAATGTTTGGGTAAACCATATAATTATATATTATAAATAAAATAACGTAAATATTTATATTATTTTATATACCTTCTATCAAGAATGACCTCTATTTACGTTATTTTATTTATAATATATAATTATATGGTTTACCCAAACATTCATGAAGAGAGTCCTTGTGTTATAGCAAAGGCCATTAAATTTGTCTTTCAATCTTCTAGATCAGGTTAAACCACAGAGATATTTCTGTCTGTATTGGATACCTATTAAAGGTTCTCATTTTTAAATAGAACTTTTCTCGAAGACGAAGGGTGAGTTTAAATATGTGTTATTAATTGATTTTATATTTATTGAATATGAATATTTGAATACTGATGAGTAAAGTCGATTTTAAAACTTGTTTTTCAGTAATGTTTTGCATATCTTGAGTTTTTGTATAAAGTACCTTGGTTAGATATCCAATAATATTGAATAGTCTAAGTAAGATAGTTTTGTGATAAAATTCCCAGGATTATGTTGGATATTCTTGAAAGATATTGGTTTTCATAGGATTGATAAGCAGAAACAAAATTTTGTCTATTCAAAATGTTTAATTTATAGGATTTTAGTTAATAATTTTTATTTATTGGATTTTGTTATACCATTTGGATATCTTATAATGAATGTTTATTTTATGTCATGATATAAGTGGTACTTATACGACATTAGTTTAATTTATTTTCAGAAGTTATAATCATTGAATATAATCTTTTGGAGTTAAATATGTAGAAGGCTAATTTTTTAAAATTGTTTAAAATTTTTTAAAATATTTATATTATTTTATATACCTTCTATCAAGAATGACCTCTATTTACGTTATTTTATTTATAATATATAATTATATGGTTTACCCAAACATTCATGAAGAGAGTCCTTGTGTTATAGCAAAGGCCATTAAATTTGTCTTTCAATCTTCTAGATCAGGTTAAACCACAGAGATATTTCTGTCTGTATTGGATACCTATTAAAGGTTCTCATTTTTAAATAGAACTTTTTCTCGAAGACGAAGGGTGAGTTTAAATATGTTTATTAATTGATTTTATATTTATTGAATATGAATATTTGAATACTGATGAGCAAAGTCGATTTTAAAACTTGTTTTTCAGTAATGTTTTGCATATCTTGAGTTTTTGTATAAAGTACCTTGGTTAGATATCCAATAATATTGAATAGTCTAAGTAAGATAGTTTTGTGATAAAATTCCCAGGATTATGTTGGATATTCTTGAAAGATATTGGTTTTCATAGGATTGATAAGCAGAAACAAAATTTTGTCTATTCAAAATGTTTAATTTATAGGATTTTAGTTAATAATTTTTATTTATTGGATTTTGTTATACCATTTGGATATCTTATAATGAATGTTTATTTTATGTCATGATATAAGTGGTACTTATACGACATTAGTTTAATTTATTAACTAAAATAATATTTAGTGTCCTCCAAGATTTAATAATGAATAATTATTTTTTAGTGGGATTAGGACAAATTATAATATGTCAGATTGTTTAGTACATATATTCGGCGACGTTTCGCAAATTCACATTTGCTTCCTCAGGCCTACAAAAATTAAAAATATATCAGCAATATTCTTCTTTACATAGATACATAAAGTGACAGAAAATTACATACCTCAATATGAAGGTTGTAAATTCTGACCATATAGTATAGAAAAATCTCCCAAATACAAGTTAAAATATAAAATTAAAAACATGGAAGAATGGAATTGCACACCAAATAAAAAGACGTTCAAAACAACAAACCATAACCTATAAATGAGACGTCACAAAACAAGTCGTGTTTTGGTTGTCAAATATTGAACTATTTCACGTTTGAACCACCTAGTTTATCTTTTGTCAAATTCTTATATTTAGACAGTATTGGATTATATAAACAACTAAGATGACTAGTATCAGATCTAAAATTGACAGACTTTTTCAAATTAATGTGAATCATCTCTAAGATATTTCTTTTTGTAAATTGTTTTTCTTTTTCAAGAATTTTCACATTCGGAAAATCGAACCTGTGATTCTCCACGAAGAAATGGGAGCACAGTGCCGTCTTTTCTTTGTTTTTTACGTCTTTCAAGTCATATTTGTGTTGTTTCATCCTGCTACTCAAATATTGCCTTGTTTGTCCAATATATACCCTATCACAGTCTAAGCATGGAACTCCATATATCAACCCCGATTTTTGTTCTTTTTTAATAGGATCTTTGATATGGCTGTGTAACAATCCCACAGTTTTCATATTGTAAAATATTAATTCCTTGTTGTCTATTTTTAGAGTTCTTTTGAGTTTTTGTGATAGTTCTGGTATATATGGTATTTTATAGTATTTCTTAGTTGTTTCAATTATGTTATTGTCTTTGTTCCTGTTTTCAATTTTCGGTATAAGTTCTGAAATAATTCTGCTGACGAAATGTTTAGGATAATTGTTGTTGTATAGGATATTCTTTACTTTTTCTATGTTCTGGTTGTGGTATACAGGTGCACTTAAGTTGACTGCTCTATTCAGAATGTTGTGAATGGCACTGATTTTATAGCCAAGGGAATGTGTAGATAAATAATTTAACATAACACCCGAACTTGTGGGTTTCGTATACCAGTTAGTTGTAAGTTTTTGTTGTTCAGTTCGGTGCACACATACGTCAAGGAATGGTAGTGATCCTTCATTCTCTACTTCTACCGTGAACTGGATTCTATCATGGTAACGGTTGAACAATGACAGTGTCTCATTCACCTTGTCTTTTGGTATGGCTGTGATAGAGTCATCGACATAAAACTTGAAGAGTGGTATCGCAAAAGGTAATTGATCAATTACTGTTGTGACGAGGTCATTCATCACAAGAGCAGCCAATGCAGGGCTAGCAATCCCTCCCATCGTTGTACCTTCGACCTGTTGGTAAGTGTCATCATTAAATACGAAATAACTAGATTGGAAAAGGAAATCAATTAATGTTAAGAAGGTTGGTTTATCCAATGACGTATACGCTGATATTGTGTGCCAATTCTTCTGTATGACATTTCTTGTGTGACTGTGTGTAATGTTAGTAAACAACGATACCACATCCAGTGAAACCAGGATATAGTCTTCAGGTAGGACCACAGTTTTGGTGAATTCCACAAACTCAAAAGAGTTATTTATTTGGTGTTGGAAAATAGTTGTTACACCGCTCAATACATCGTGTACAAGTCTAGCTATGCTGGCTGAGGGGGAATCAATTCCACTTACTATTGGTCTCAAATGTAAGCCTTGTTTATGTGTTTTTCTGAGGCAATAAAGTCTAGGAGGAACGGAGTTGTGTATTTTCATGTTCTTCTTTTGAAAAACAGAAATAAAAGAGCTATCAAATAAATAGTCTATCAAGGTATTAGCTTTTGTCTGGAATGCTAATGTTGGGTCCTTTTTTAACCGTTTGTATGTTGTAGAGTCACTGAGCATGCTCTTGACTTCGTTGATGTATTCTTCACGGTACATTATGACTGTTGATCCTCCCTTATCTGATCTACCAACAATGATGTCATTATTGGATTTCAAGAAATTTTTTGTCATATAGAATTTTTTCCGAACTCCATCATGGATAGCAGTTCTTCCTTTAACATGGTGTAAATGATTCGTCAGTATGTTTACGAAGTCAGATCTTAAAATATCCTTATTAGCGTCTTCAACCTCCAGAGAGGAAATATAGAATTCAACATCTGTTATGATTCTAGGTATTGGTAATTCACCACTAGTAAAGGGGACACTGAACTTTGGTCCCCTTTACTAGTGGTGAATTACCAATACCTAGAATCATAACAGATGTTGAATTCTATATTTCCTCTCTGGAGGTTGAAGACGCTAATAAGGATATTTTAAGATCTGACTTCGTAAACATACTGACGAATCATTTACACCATGTTAAAGGAAGAACTGCTATCCATGATGGAGTTCGGAAAAAATTCTATATGACAAAAAATTTCTTGAAATCCAATAATGACATCATTGTTGGTAGATCAGATAAGGGAGGATCAACAGTCATAATGTACCGTGAAGAATACATCAACGAAGTCAAGAGCATGCTCAGTGACTCTACAACATACAAACGGTTAAAAAAGGACCCAACATTAGCATTCCAGACAAAAGCTAATACCTTGATAGACTATTTATTTGATAGCTCTTTTATTTCTGTTTTTCAAAAGAAGAACATGAAAATACACAACTCCGTTCCTCCTAGACTTTATTGCCTCAGAAAAACACATAAACAAGGCTTACATTTGAGACCAATAGTAAGTGGAATTGATTCCCCCTCAGCCAGCATAGCTAGACTTGTACACGATGTATTGAGCGGTGTAACAACTATTTTCCAACACCAAATAAATAACTCTTTTGAGTTTGTGGAATTCACCAAAACTGTGGTCCTACCTGAAGACTATATCCTGGTTTCACTGGATGTGGTATCGTTGTTTACTAACATTACACACAGTCACACAAGAAATGTCATACAGAAGAATTGGCACACAATATCAGCGTATACGTCATTGGATAAACCAACCTTCTTAACATTAATTGATTTCCTTTTCCAATCTAGTTATTTCGTATTTAATGATGACACTTACCAACAGGTCGAAGGTACAACGATGGGAGGGATTGCTAGCCCTGCATTGGCTGCTCTTGTGATGAATGACCTCGTCACAACAGTAATTGATCAATTACCTTTTGCGATACCACTCTTCAAGTTTTATGTCGATGACTCTATCACAGCCATACCAAAAGACAAGGTGAATGAGACACTGTCATTGTTCAACCGTTACCATGATAGAATCCAGTTCACGGTAGAAGTAGAGAATGAAGGATCACTACCATTCCTTGACGTATGTGTGCACCGAACTGAACAACAAAAACTTACAACTAACTGGTATACGAAACCCACAAGTTCGGGTGTTATGTTAAATTATTTATCTACACATTCCCTTGGCTATAAAATCAGTGCCATTCACAACATTCTGAATAGAGCAGTCAACTTAAGTGCACCTGTATACCACAACCAGAACATAGAAAAAGTAAAGAATATCCTATACAACAACAATTATCCTAAACATTTCGTCAGCAGAATTATTTCAGAACTTATACCGAAAATTGAAAACAGGAACAAAGACAATAACATAATTGAAACAACTAAGAAATACTATAAAATACCATATATACCAGAACTATCACAAAAACTCAAAAGAACTCTAAAAATAGACAACAAGGAATTAATATTTTACAATATGAAAACTGTGGGATTGTTACACAGCCATATCAAAGATCCTATTAAAAAAGAACAAAAATCGGGGTTGATATATGGAGTTCCATGCTTAGACTGTGATAGGGTATATATTGGACAAACAAGGCAATATTTGAGTAGCAGGATGAAACAACACAAATATGACTTGAAAGACGTAAAAAACAAAGAAAAGACGGCACTGTGCTCCCATTTCTTCGTGGAGAATCACAGGTTCGATTTTCCGAATGTGAAAATTCTTGAAAAAGAAAAACAATTTACAAAAAGAAATATCTTAGAGATGATTCACATTAATTTGAAAAAGTCTGTCAATTTTAGATCTGATACTAGTCATCTTAGTTGTTTATATAATCCAATACTGTCTAAATATAAGAATTTGACAAAAGATAAACTAGGTGGTTCAAACGTGAAATAGTTCAATATTTGACAACCAAAACACGACTTGTTTTGTGACGTCTCATTTATAGGTTATGGTTTGTTGTTTTGAACGTCTTTTTATTTGGTGTGCAATTCCATTCTTCCATGTTTTTAATTTTATATTTTAACTTGTATTTGGGAGATTTTTCTATACTATATGGTCAGAATTTACAACCTTCATATTGAGGTATGTAATTTTCTGTCACTTTATGTATCTATGTAAAGAAGAATATTGCTGATATATTTTTAATTTTTGTAGGCCTGAGGAAGCAAATGTGAATTTGCGAAACGTCGCCGAATATATGTACTAAACAATCTGACATATTATAATTTGTCCTAATCCCACTAAAAAATAATTATTCATTAGTTTAATTTATTTTCAGAAGTTATAATCATTGAATATAATCTTTTGGAGTTAAATATGTAGAAGGCTAATTTTTTAAAATTGTTTAAAATTTTTTAAAATATTTATATTATTTTATATACCTTCTATCAAGAATGACCTCTATTTACGTTATTTTATTTATAATATATAATTATATGGTTTACCCAAACATTCATGAAGAGAGTCCTTGTGTTATAGCAAAGGCCATTAAATTTGTCTTTCAATCTTCTAGATCAGGTTAAACCACAGAGATATTTCTGTCTGTATTGGATACCTATTAAAGGTTCTCATTTTTAAATAGAACTTTTTCTCGAAGACGAAGGGTGAGTTTAAATATGTGTTATTAATTGATTTTATATTTATTGAATATGAATATTTGAATACTGATGAGCAAAGTCGATTTTAAAACTTGTTTTTCAGTAATGTTTTGCATATCTTGAGTTTTTGTATAAAGTACCTTGGTTAGATATCCAATAATATTGAATAGTCTAAGTAAGATAGTTTTGTGATAAAATTCCCAGGATTATGTTGGATATTCTTGAAAGATATTGGTTTTCATAGGATTGATAAGCAGAAACAAAATTTTGTCTATTCAAAATGTTTAATTTATAGGATTTTAGTTAATAATTTTTATTTATTGGATTTTGTTATACCATTTGGATATCTTATAATGAATGTTTATTTTATGTCATGATATAAGTGGTACTTATACGACATTAGTTTAATTTATTTTCAGAAGTTATAATCATTGAATATAATCTTTTGGAGTTAAATATGTAGAAGGCTAATTTTTTAAAATTGTTTAAAATTTTTTAAAATATTTATATTATTTTATATACCTTCTATCAAGAATGACCTCTATTTACGTTATAGTACATACAGTTATTTATCTTGTTGTTGTTGCATCGAGTAAAGAAAATGTTGTTCGAAATCTATCGATAGTTCAACGAATAAGCAGCTCTGATGGACGATTATGTAAACCATAAATTTCACGAAGTGCTCTATAAGTTTGGCGAATATAACACTGATTTTGAAAAAAAATTTCAACAATTTTTAAACGTTGTTGCGGCGTGAGTCTTTCCATGATAATTTGTCAATACTTGCTGAACAGAAATCAGCAGGTGTTCAGTTTCAAATTGTTCCAAATGACCAGTAGAGCGTCCGGAACTAAGATGGTGCGGTAATAAGATACTCTAAATCTGGCACAAGGAAGATTGTCTGGTATTAAGATAATCCAAGCAAAAAAGCACTCCAGTACTAAGATCTCCGGTACTAAGATCTCCGGTACTAAGATCTCCTTCTGATTAGACGTCTTGTAGGAAACAATAAAAATTCAATATTCCACGATTTTCATGATTAAGGTACACTAATTCGTTTAAAATACCACAAGGTGTGTCTTCTTGCAACCTCACAGTACGAAAGAAAGAAATCTGGGAAATTCTACGCTTCTTTAAAACAATGCAACTCTACTCTCTAATAGCGACTTTCGGAAACTTCAAACTTCTTAATGGTGTTAGCTTAATCACATTATTGGAGGATTTTTTAGCGATTGTAATTCAAATTAATAGTGGAGCGTTTTTTAACGTTACAAATCTTTCATCACTGAACAGAAATGTCAAGAAAACATGGCTTGTTCCTCCTGTCAAATCACAGTTATCCCTATTGAAAGTTCTATCACTCTAAAAAAAACACCCGATAAATAATAGAAAATTCAACAATCTTAGAACACTTGGTTATGATTAACAAAATACTGCTACTAAGTGTATGGTTAAAAATGGCCATTGAGGAGTAATTCAGAGTTCTCTCTGTTCTATTTTGATCTGGTCTCCCTTACACCAACATTCACCTTTTCGACCTGTATATTCCACTGATAATTACGCGGTAATTTCGTATGTTTTCCAAGAAACCAGATAAATAATTCACCAGCAGCGAAAGTCAATTACAAATTCTATATGGGTGCCAAGCACGTTTATTCATAATAGCGGTCATAACGGACGATTTAGCCAGGGTAATTAAATTTGCTTTATAATGACATGTTTTGTGCACTCCACTGAGATATTTGACGTTAAATTTCCGTCGACTTCGATTATTGGTATCATTTCTGAAACGGAGCCTATCGGTTACGCTGATTTTTATAACTTTTAGAAACACGAAACACATAAATTTGTTCTTCGAAGGATATTTTGTCTTGTTGCGTCATTATACTGTTCGTAGATAGGATTTTTCGACCCTTCGTTTTACATGAGAAGTCGATAAATGTTACGGGTACAAGTGCGGTTTTACAGTCAGTTTTCATTAACAAATTATAGTTTTCTTCACTTCACTCAACAAGAAACGGCCATTAAATTGAAGACAACATAGCGATAACTCAAGCGAATGAACCGGGTAAGATAAAGGTGCAAGAGAATTTTTCGCAAACTCATTTCAGAGTGAGAATTATTTCTTCTGTATTTTTTGAATTTTGAGCTAAATTATTCATTAAGGTGCGCCTCTAAAAACTAGAAGCACGACACTTTCGAAAAAATAAGAGTTGTAAGAAGATTTTAGAGTTATCTTTTTATTGAATTTGTTTACGTAATGTGGACATTCTATAGATTGATCTCTATTTATTTATTTCATTACATTTCTTTTCAATTCGGCGAGTCTCAAACATATATGTTCAAGATTAGATTTATTTTGTATTTAGAATAAGGTCAAAATACACTGGCGAGCAAAAAAAACGGGTTACTAAGATTTTACACTGTCTTTTCCAATAGACTCACGTGTTTAAATTGATTCAATAATATTTTGTTCATCTATCTTTCATTAGAAAATCAACTAAATATGCGCAAAATGTTGACATATGGTCTAAAAAAACATGATAAAAGAAACCATCTTCGAATAATTCTTCACGATAAATTCATCGTTTATCAGTTGCGTCCAACATTGGTCATTGAAAAGTTTGTTTTCCACTTTCTAAAAGAAACAATTTCACAAAATGAGTTTATCAATTGAAGATTGTGCTAGAATAATGGCACTTATTGAAAATGGGCTGAGCCAGGGATCTGTTGCTAGAAGATTGAATGTTACCCTATCTACAGTCCAAAGAATATTGACAAGGCATCAGAAAACAGGCAGACTGGCCAGAAGACCTGGGTCTGGAAGAAGACGGTGCACATCGTTGAGGAATAACAGATTCATGATTTCCATAAGACTTCGAAGTCGCCATCTTACTGCTATTGAAGTTCGAAATCGATTGATGGAGGTACGTCAGGTAAACTTAAGTGAATGGACCTAAGACGAAGTCTATCAGAATCGAATTTACAACCATATAGACCTGCGACAGGTCCAAAACTTCTCAGAGAGCATCGAATTGCTCGTCTTAAATTTGCACGAGATCACATAAACTGGTTAGAAGCTCAGTGGGCCTAGGTACTTTTCTCTGATGAATGCAGATTCAGCATTCGATGAGCTGATGGTCTAAGACGCGTTTGTAGAAGTCCAGGAGAAAGAAACGCCGATGCCTTTTTAGAGAAGCGAGTTCCATTCGGTGAAGGAACTGTTATGGTATAGGGAGGTGTGTCTGTAGAGCATCGCACAGAGTTGGTTATTATGAAAAGATCTTTAACAGCAGTAAGGTACATAGCGGAAATTCTTATGGACCATGTTGTATCTTATATACCATTTCTGGGAGAGCATGTAATTTTTATGCATGACAATGCGTAAAAGAATAAATTCATGAATATAATTATACATACGTGTATTATTTATAATTATTTATATGTGAAATATATTCACTGTATAATCGATTCATAAATTTTAAGGACAGAAAATCTGGAGTAAACAGCAATCCATAAATGTCAGCATGATTAAAGGGTCGATCTCCACAGACTTTAATTTTCTTTTTCCGTAGAATTATTGATTCTGAAGGATAGGCTTATGTCTATTTTACTGAGGAACCTCTTCATTTACAGAAACAGTTTACCATAGTAGCTTTTTCGGTTTTTAACCTAGGATACATTTTGTGAAGAGTATTTTTATATCGACAAACTATTATATAAAATTCAACAGAAACAATCCATGTCATTAGTTTGCCCACAGACTAACAAATGAAAACTATATTTGCTTACCATATATAGGACCAAACACCTGAAATGATAGCTAGATATTTGAAGAAAAATCGAAATCTCAATATTTCATTTAAAACCATAAATTCTTTAGCTAAATGGATAAAAAATAATGAAGATATCGTCAATAAGAACAAGAGATCGGGAGTAGATAGGTTAACATGCGGTACATGTCCATATGTATACATTGGCAAATTTGGCAGAGCTTTCGAAAATAGGATCAATGAACATCACAATTCATTCGATATTTTTAACGTTTTTTTTTTAGAGTGATAAAACACATTTAAATTAAGATTGAAGCCATTTATGTAAAAGAGATTTATGAAATTTATGTTTTAAAAATAATTTCAGGCATATGTCCACCGCGACTAGCTCTGAGGAACCTCATTCGACTAGACCAATTTTGGACCACTTTTTCGATAAATTCAGGCTTTATTTCATCAATGACACGAGTTATGTTGGCTTCCAAAGCGTCTATTGCTTCCGGTTTATCAGCATAAATCAATGACTTGACATAACTCCAAAGAAAATAATCCAGTGGAGTTATGTCGCATGATCTTGGAGGCCAATTGATTGAACCATTTCTCGAAATAATATTATTTCCAAATCTTTATTTCAATAAATTAATTGTTACGGTAGCAGTATGAGCTGTAGCATCATCTTGTTCGAACCAAAACACTTCTGGGTCGATACCATTCAAATTTTGAAACAAATAATGATTGATCATAGATCTGTAACGAGCACCATTCACTGTAACATTAGCTCCAGCATCGTTTTTAAAGAAATATGGACCGATGATGTATCCTACAGCGTGTAAAGCACACCATACAGTGCGTTTTTCAGGATGCAATGGAACCTGCAGAACTTCTTGAGGATTGTTTTCACTCCATATGCGGCAATTTTGCTTGTTTACATAGCCGTTCAACCAGAAACGAGCTTCATCACTATACACAATTTTACTATAAAAAAAATTGAGAGGTGTCAAGGGACACCCGGATGGAACAGAGTTCCTTTCGATTAATTAGTGAAGGGATTGTAATAAAATTTTATTTTTTTTGAGTTATAATAATGATTATTTTATATTATTAACAAATATAATGTTATATAAACTTGATTAGTAGACTCAATTTCAGTGATAATTGGATTGTGGTAACTGAAGTAGGAAACATATGTTTGGGATTCTATTTTATTTAAATGTCTTGAAAAAACTGCATCGATGGTAGTATTATATTTTGTCGTTAATTCTGCTGGATTATTGTTTATTTTTAAATCAAATTCTTCCTCTAGAAACTGTAGCAATGGTTTTGATTTTTCATCACCGAAGTTGATGTTAAAATCAACGGCCACAATAAGTATACGTTTATCTAAATTTCTGTTGTATCTGATAAGTGTTTGAGATACATCTTTAGAATACTCTAGCAGTGCTCGATGAATGAACTCCTGAATATCTATTTATTTGTTATTTGGTGAGACATATATGACTGATATGATTAAATGTAACGCCGTTTTCCATTACACACTCTGCTGCACATAAATCTGCAACACTTGTACATCTTACGTGCAAGTCCTGAATATTGTTCATAATGACCGACATATTTGGTGTTACAAGATTGATCGTTTCATTTGTGTTGTGATAAATCGCAACTCCACCTGAACGAACAAAATCACGTTTAAAGTGAGCTATACAATTAAAATTCGGTATATCACATTCTTCTTGATTGTCCAACCATGTCTCTGATAATAACAAAATGTTCGTTTTTTCTGTAACAGAGTCGATTAAAAGAACTGAATGTTTACGAAGGGTTTGGACGTTGAACGTACACAATGAAATGCCTTTATCTCTAGTAATGAAATCAATGACTGATTTTCCCTTCGTTTCAAGCTTATTTAATGACAATCTCTGAAACTCTTGTACTAGAGATATTGTTGGTGAAACTTGTACTCGATTATGATGAAATCGAAATTTAATTTAATCATCATCAAATGTAACGATAAATAAACCTAATACACTCAACAAAAATAACCGTCGCGACACCACACTGTTTAATGGAAAATAGAAAGACGAAACGAAAATAACTGGCTTGCTTTCCGATGAATCGAATTCTACCTATACCAACCATCTACAAGAATCTGGACATTATTTTTGAATTTCGAAGTTCTCTACATCGAGAACAAATGCAATAGTCTGAACCGACATTATAAAAAACACTTTTTACTCAATGGACAGATAGATTTAAACCGATCCCTGTTGTTGAACCTTTTGAATAAATTCTGAAAATTTCCAAGAGAAAACTTCATGCTATCACTTTTCTTTTTACTCATACTTGTATTTAAGAAGACCGATTTTTTAAAAATAGTTCGGTATCATAGTCACTTGATGTAGTCAAAATATAATTGATGAAACAATTGTTATGCAAACAGTACATATTTGCCTAAATAAAGTGTTTCACTTTAAATCAGATACGATGAATTTGAGTCATGTAGAGACCGAAACAATCAAGTATTTTTATATTATTTTCTGGTAATCATTGTCTATTATTGATGCGAATAACCCTTATTAGTTGCTATTTCTTTCATTGAATTCAATTAATGATTAAATTTTTTCGGTGATAAAGAAATCGGTAATAATCTATTTGTCATACTATGATATGCTGATAACTTATGTTGAATTGGACGAAACGAGCTTTTGGGAATTGTTATATCTATATAAGAAGGTTTATGAATGACTAGACTGAGTTATCTAGTTCACCGCTATTGGATTTACATTTATAGGGATCCAATGATTTTTCCGAAAGTAGTAAAAACTTAATTGTACCCTTATTCCAAAACTGAATCAATTTAAGTATTGTATGTTATCAAATGTTGACCAGTTGTTTGAAGCATTTGTTACAGTGTAACCAGTCACATCATGCGTTCAATTCTTAAAAAATCAATAGAAATGAACATTTGTGTATTATATTATATTATTGAAGTGTAAAAAGAATTTCTATAAAGTGAAGATCAACATAATTCAAAATTCATTCTGAATATTCTGAATCATTGAGTCATGGACCTGTGGATTCTATGAAAATCTCCTTTCCGGTAGCTTCGAATTAGAAAAATTTATTGTTTTCAGTTATTCAGTTAATAAAGTTTGAACTTCATGATATATTCATCCCAGAATTTCACCGATATAAGGATGGACCATTTGAAATTTGCATTTTTGATCGGCTTTAAATGAAAAACTAATGAATTTTTTACAGTAATGAATTCATTAGAAAGGCTTAACTTTGCCCTTTACGAATGAAGAATATCATTTAAATGACCGCCACGACAGGTAACAGTACATTTTCGATTGCTTGGGATTCAATCTCATGAATGGTAATTTCGATTTCTTATTTAAAGTCATCAATACTTCTAGTTGGTTAGCGTAACACTTATCCTTAACGAATCCCCACAAAAAATATTCATCCGAGGGTAAAATGTGCTTAATCGCTAAAGATGATTTTTCTGGGAAAATGCTCATCTTCGTTATGTTTCGTACTGAAATACTCTTTATTTCAGAAATATAAATTTCTTCAATGAACTGAATATATAAATATTCCTAGGATAAAAACCAATATTCAAGGACAAAAACTATAGACATATACAAAACAAAACAATATGAGCCATATTCGTTCCAAATTCAAAGTGCAATTCATAAAATAAACAATGTGAACAAAAAGTCAAAACACAGTTATATTTGAAAGAATTGTGTAAATGAATTCTATTCTGAAAATAAAAAACAGTGCTATGTTGAATGGTGGTGATTTTGTTCCTGAGCGACCCTAGAGGTCACTACACCGATAGTGCGCGAAAAATAACTTACCATACTAGGATATTTATAGCACCAACACATATTTTTTCGCAGGTGGAACCTGGTCAATCCATTGCTCTTACCAAGGAAGGTGAGTGTGATTTCATTTATATTATTATGAGAATAATATCCTTTCCGACAGATATCATTTAAACTTAATTATGTATGAGTAAATTATATCTGCCAGCCAAGTATTCTGACGAAAATATTGGAGTGCATTATAATTATCCATCGTTTTTTTCACTTAATTATAATTTTTTCGACATAAACGTATTTAGTTAATTATTCTGGAGCGTATTCACCATCCGCTTCGAATTTGTCTGACAGATAGTCAATCCACAGTTTAACATCGATCGACAAGTCATTCAAATAGTTGAAAATTGCTTGCCTGCTTTTAAGCAAACGATTGGCGTGGTAGTCCATGGGAACTTCTGTAAGTAAATATGGTAGCAGATCTCACCCTTTGTCTCCCTCATAGCGCGAATATGCATTATCGTGGCAAAAGACAATATAATAAAGTAAATAAATTTTTGCGCGGTCTTTTCGTGTCGATTGATGCATGTAGACGTTGAGTTGAGTTAGGTATCACTATTGTTGTTGAATTACCACATACCGGGTATCCGCCAATGCTAACCAGCATCGTCATCCCCTCAAAATCAAATGGAATTTGTAATGTTTCCAAGTGGACTTTTCTACTTCTGTCACATCAGACACGTCAAACACCTTTTCTAACATGGACGAGTTATGATATTCTTTTCGGTGTTTTACGTGAAAATACGCAAACCTTCTCTTTATTGGCGTTTTTGAAGAATAACCATTAATTATTGTCAGTGATGTCGTCTGGCGAAGAGATTTAGTGTTAATTCAACAGTTTTTGTTGCGTTTATTCATAGAAGGAAGCCAAAATTGGATATGCTGCAAACTGCAAGCTTGCAGAGACTGTACAAGCTTCAAATATTTGATTGTCTAATATCGGGCGTTTTTTTAGAGTCATAGAACTTTAAAACACATTTAAATTAAGATTGATGCCATATTTTTTTTATTTGAAAGATAATTTTATGACATTTGTGTTTTAAAAATAATTTCCAAAAATAATAGCACCATCTTGTTGGAAACAAAACACTCCTGGGTCGATACCATTCAAATTTTGAAACAAATAATCATTGATCGTCGATCTGTAATGAGCACCATCCATTGGAACATTAGCTCCAGCATCGTTTTTAAAGAAATATGGACCGATGATGTACACCATACAGTGCAATTTTCAGGATGCAATGGAATCTGCAGAACTTCTTGAGGATTGTTTTCACTCCATATACGGCAATTTTGCTTATTTACGTAGCCGTTAGACCAGAAATGAGCTTCATCACTAAAGACAATTTTACGATAAAAAAGTGGATCAACTTCAAGCTGTTCTAGATCCAATCAGCAAACAAAAGACGCTTTTTATGGTCAAGTGGCTTTAGTTCTCAAACCAGTTGGATTTTGTATGGGTGTAGACCAAGGTCTTTACGCAAATTTTTCCATGTGGTTGATGCACAGAGTCCAACTTGTTGTGAACGTCGATGAATAGACAAATCTGAATAATCATTAACACTATGACTTACAGCAGCGATATTTTCTTCTGTTAGTACAGTTCTTTGTCTTGTTGTTGCATCGAGTAGAGAAAATGTTGTCCGTAGTTATCCATAGTTCGACGAATAAACTGCTCTGATGGACGATTATGTGAACCATAAATTTCATGAAGTGCTCTATAAGTAAGCGAATGGAAAACTGATTTTGAAAATAAATTTGAACAATTTATAAACGTTGTTGCGGCGTAAGTCTTTCCATGATAATTTGTCAATGCTTACTGAACCGAAATGTCAAAACAACATGCCTTCTGTCAAATCACAGTTATCCCTATCGAAAGTTCGATCTCTCTAATACACGATACTAATAAGTAGTGGTTATTTCGAGTCTAGTAATACGTCATTCTTGTTCTGATTTAAACATGAACAAAGTTAGAAAATATTGAAAACTCATTTCCGAATTGGTGAATACTCTAACCAAACTGTCAGTTTCACTTCGTGGAAAATTCAATAGAAATAAAATGCCCTCACGGCAATTTGTGGATCAATTAAGAAACGAGTTCTTAAAACTGGATCGTTATTGGATAAAATAATACTTTAACATTCTTGTCCAGTGAGCACACCTGAAAACATCGCTGCTGTAGCCCAGAATGTGACTGAACATCCATCAACTCGTCATCGTGCTTAAGAACTTAAGTTCTCTGAGAAGAATTTTGCATAAAGACCTCGCTATGAAGGATAACAAAGTTCAACTAGTGCAAGGAGTGAAGCCTTGTAACCATTCGATGCATTTCCACTACGCTCAATGGGCTAATGACCGCATGGCCGAAGATGAGCATTTCCCCAGAAAAATAATCTTCATCATTAGTGTATTAACGAAAGTTTAACTCTACAAGAAGTTGCTAACCGACTTCGGGATTTGCAAAGTAAAGTTAGTAGACAGCGAAATCGCTATTGTAGATAGTAGTGCAGGTGCTGCATATACTCATGAGGTGGAAGAACAAGACCTACAACCGTCACACACGATCTGCTTATATGGTTAACTGCACGACAATATCTCTGCAGCATCCCAAATTAATCGCTCATTCCGGCAAGCTACCGGTAGGATAGTTTCTGGTCAACCAATACTGAATAGGTTGCACAGTTTCAGTTTCAGTTTGAGGGCAAGAAGATCCGCGAGGCAACCGAGATTGAGTAGGGAGCACAAGGCTGTAAGATATCGTTGGGCTCTTGAACATAAAAACTGGAAAACGCACAGATGGAAATCCTGCCTGTTCACAGATAAGTCCAGATTTCTGTATCAGTTTGATGGAAAAATGTTCGTTAGATTTTTGGCTCAGTATTGATATTGGGCGATAGTTAGCAATATTGTCATCAGCGTCCCTTTTGTGTACTGGAATGGCCCTGGCCAGTTTAGGTATAGATGGAAAGATACCAGCCACATGTTCCGATATATTATGGACAATCGACTGCAGTTCTCTTGCCGAGATGAGATCACTACCATCGCATTCACCATTCCTCAAGCCACGCACAACAGATAGAATCTCATCAGGTGTTACAAGAAAAAAATAGAAATTGCAGTTTAGCAACTTCTGCTAAACTATGAGTCTCTATTTAAGTTATTAAGAAAATACCATTATTTAACGCCTGACAAATTATTAATTTCATTATTTCATCCGGTATTTTACATAATAGACCACGCTTTAGTTAAAATCAGGTTGTTAAGAAGCTTAAAAAGATATAAAAATATGCAGGGTGCTCCATTTAAAATAAAGGAGACAGACTGTGCTGGAATTGCGCGAGTGACCCGTATATTTAAATTTATGCTTAAAAAGTGCACCAATGAATTTGAAAGTTGACGTGTTTCAGTGTTTTTTTTAACCTCCTTACATAAGGACACAAAGAATTTTATTTCGTAAGTGATTTCCACACTGTATGGTACAAAAATTGAAACATGCAAAAAATTACTCATTAGTCGGAAGTTCATGACGTGGTATACGCATGCAAATCACGCATTACTTTGCAGTTAAATCGATTCTTTATCTATATTGAACAGTTGCAATCAATATAAGGTATAATGAGCGAATGAATATCTCACATGAAGCCCAGGAAATGCGCTTTGTAAATTCTGTCCGTCACAATCAGTGCATAGAATGATTTCCTATTCCGGTTGCAAGTTCAGAACGACCTCGACAGCGACCTCTAAACCAGCCGTCACTCAACAACGAAGAACAGTTATGTCGGCACAGTGCCACGGAATTGCAGTTTCAACAATAGACCATTATTTAAATAAAATTATAAATCATTCTCCATTCAATTGCATTCTTTCTGACCACAGGCGGTGTCAAACCAATGAATGATTTTCTATGGTACTTGTCAACGCGTCACCATAACTTTCCACATTTTAATGAACACTTAACATTTTATGGTAGCATGCAATTAAATTGTCAGAAGAAATTATGCAAAAACTGCAATCTTTTACTTTATTCAGGGAGAAAATAAAATATACGGTAATTGTGATCTCTTTTTATTGGCCGATAAAAATTGAACAACGAAATTTCAATATGAAATTAGTTTGAAAGCTCACGAAGTAAAAGATATACATACGTAAAAGGTGGGTCGTCTAGAGTTTGCATTTTGAAGTAGTGGTTATTTTGAATATCACAACACTTCTGTCATTCGTATTTTGACAGTAAGTTGGAATAATACTTGACATTACGAAATGGGACAACTTACACTTGAACAAGCCTGGGAAGTATTAAAAACTGCGTGTGTGTGTCGAAGCAGAAAGAAAGGGATTGTATGTGTGTTTCTAGCCGAGCGCCAAAAATTTACTTATCGTATGTGTCTTCACCGAGTGCTAAAAAGGATACTGTCCGATGATTAGTGCGAGCAGGTTGAATTCTTCCCCAAGTTTCGATCCGGTGTTGGTCTGTTTTTGGGTCTAGTTTTTGAGTATTCTACGAAAAATATGTAAGAAAAATAGTTTTTATCTTAGGCTGGTGTGCAGGCCTAAATTCTTGCCAGATGCCATACTTTGTTAAATATGGAGAAATCGAAGTTGCCATTCATGAGACTGAGACGCAAACAATCAACAAAGTACTGAAAAATAAGGTTTGTTCTGATGAGGTACTGTATGGACAATCGCGGCGGTCATTTGCATGATATTGTTTTCCATTCATAAATGTCAAAGTTCAACCTCTCCAATAGACTCACAACTTTGAAAAAAATATTCATTAGTGTTTTATTTATAGCTGATCGAAAATGCAAATTTTAAATGGCCCACCATTTATATATTCTGGCAATTTTTTAAAATAGTTAAGAAATCTTGTTCTAATGATTCATGCATATAATTACTGTACTATGCACAAAAAGTTTATTTTCACTGAATCACAAATAGACTTAAAATCTGCCAAAAATTCACTTAGATATCAGTTTAAAATTTCTGGAAATCTATTCCAAACATTTATAAATATAGTCCGTCTTGAAAGTATCCGAAGAAAACAAAGCGCAATTCTTAGTAATTCTTGAATTAAAAAATTATAACAAAATAATCATCTTATTTACTTATACAACCTCCATTCAACTGTAAACACTTGACTAAACGTCGAGGTACACCCGAAACTAGATCACCTCCATAATTTTTGTTGATGGTAGTCCAGGACTGAATTAAATCATCTTTATTTCATGCCTCTTCTTTTTCAACTTCAATCTTCATTAGTCCCCATATGTTTTCAATGGGACTAAGATCTGGTGAAGCTGCTGGCCATGAAATGGTTGTCACTTGGTGTTCTTGTAACCAGGCCTGAGTATAGGCCGAAGTATGGCACTTTCCATTATTTTGCTGAAAACGCTACCCCTCTGCATATAAATCATGCGCCGTTTCAAGGAGAAAATCGTTCAGAATGCCACAATACTTTCCACTATTAATGGAACCATCAACTATACAGAGAGACGTAGCACCACGTTGAGGTATTGCTTCCCAAACTATTATTTTGGTGGGAAGTTTTGAAATTTGAATGGTAGCAAGTTGTTTTGGTAGGATTTTTAAGTTTGAATATCAAAACATCATTCAAGAAACTTTAAGAATTGAATTAATGTCTTTATAAGCACGGCTCATGTTTAATAGACGTATAAAATCGAAACTCATTATACAATATCAAATGAAATTAAGAAAAACCCAACGAATATAAATTGTCAATTAAAATTAATGAATAAATGAATGTAGAAGACTAGCAGATTATATCTGTTTTGATATTCAAATTTTGTAATAATCCTTCTATCAAGATAAAACCGTTTATTATTGGATTTTTAAGTGATTTCCACTAAGTTGGAAATCACTTTTCCAACTAAGTGGAAATCACTCTTCCTGAAACTGGTCATGCCTCAGATCCATGCCATTTTTTATCCTCTTTAATATCTCGTATACAGCACTCTTTCCCAGTTCAGTCGATTGCACTAATTTTTTAAAGATTCGAAAACCTTTTCTATCCAACTATTTTACCTGTTTTATTTTTTCTAGATGTGACATTATTTCATAAATTATCTACCCGTTGACAATCAACAATATTTGACAAATAGTGTTGCCATGCGCCTTTGTTCATAGCCGACTATCTGCACAACCTGTTTTATACATTACTTTTGTTTTAGAATGTTACAAAAAAGAAGTATATTAAAATTATGAAGAATAATAAATCCCGGATACTTTCTAAACGGACTATATATTTTTTGAAGGTTTTGTGTTTTTCTGACAGAATAGATTTCCATGGGTACACTCAAAACCTTGAAGATGATGGAGCTATCGATCCAATAAAATAATCTTTTTGTGGACCTTTACTAATGTTAAAATATCTTCAATCCGATATTTGATTCTTTAAGATAATAAGATAAAATATAAAGATTATTTATATCTCATTATCATTTGATTATAATATAATTTTGATTCTACAAATTAATTAAAAATCGAAAAAGGAATGAAATCTTTCAGATATTCATTTCCAGTATAACTCTTTTTTCAGCAATACTATAGCATCATTTTGTACTTTTTGTCCAAAATTTTCGCCTTATACATATTGGATGTTGTCAAATGATTATTTCGTCTGTAAAAATAAGATTCGAAAAAAAATGATTGAAAGTTGTATATTATCAATATTTACTACATTGTCCGAATAGTGATTTTGAATTCGTGTTGACTGCAACTAATGAAAGATTCCAATAATTAATTTTTAATTTTTCGAATGATTGAATTTTCTTATCCTGTTCTGTGTCATATGTTCATTTCAAAATGTAAAAAATCAGAACAGTTGTAATATTCTAAATATTTTTCACCATTGTTTTTGATTTTCTTCAAGTACAAATCGAATCAATAAAATATTGCATTTATTCATATTTTTCAGAGGAATGGATAAGTAAAAAGAAAACAGAAGTCGTAAATACCAAACAGATAGAAACAAGAGTGAAAAGGCAAGTGGTACTAGAAGATGGAAAGGTCGTGGAAGACTCTGGACCAATGGTCACTACGAACACAACAGAAGATACAGAAACTCAAGAACACCATCAGACTGAGGTATGTTTAGCTGAATTTCTTCCATTCTCAATTTCATGTTGAAAAGTCTAATAGAACAAAATATATGGGATCAGTCACAGACTGACCTTTTCAAAACGAAATGTTTCATAAATTTCCTGCAATGACTTATTAGAGAAATAAACGTAAACGGAGCTATGTGGGTGGTTCTATACGTTATGGTTCAATCGGTGATTGAGAGATTTCGATACATGTTCAATTAATCATAGGAGGCGATTGAGTGTGGTTAGGAGTGAAGTAGTGTACAGCTTGATGCAACATGCAAAGGTATCGGCTTTCTTCAGGCTATCAGTTGATGTTAACTTGTAAACATCAAGCTACACCCACACATCATCGATGCTCTAAGTATTAGTATCATTTTCTATGAAATATGAAGGTCAGGATTTAATGTGTTCGCTGGAAATATTGCCAAACTAGATATTCCTTGTTTACGATTATTGCGATAAATTTATTCTCCTTTTCATATCAACAGCAATGTCTTTGAGATTTCCCCCTTATTTCAGCGTTACAATACTTCTAAAATAGTAACTTATTGATACTTCTAAAATAGTAACCTATTAATACTACAAGATGAAATATCTCTTTTACTGTTTCAACTTGTTGATACTTTCCTTGTCTATAAGTAACTAAATAATATTAAATAAGGTCATTCTGATTTTCACAAATTTTATCACTATTGTAACACAAAATTCGTTTCGCTTATACAGTAGAATCTTCAGATAGGTGGTATATCTTACATTTTTGAATAACTGAATTTGTTTTCGAAATCGACAAATATTTATATTAGAGCACGTATGAAATTTTTATTGAGCACTATATCCAAAAAAGGGAGTCTCTGAATCAATTCAACAGTGAAGAGTTATTATGGTCTAATTGTTCGTTGAGTACTACTCCGATTGTGTTTTATTCATTTATCTCTAGTGACTCTAACAGGTTTAAGACAACTTTTATTTTCTATATGTAAAATTTCAAAATTATTGTTGAAAGTATGTCCCCTTTGTAACAAATGGTTCGAAAATGAGGAATTTCATTTGTTGTTAAGGAAACTTTTCAGATGTTCTTCAATTCTCTGTCGGAAAGTTCTTTCTTTTCGTCCTCAGAAAATTTTTTGGCAATCACCGCAGGTTAACTTATTATATGAATTCTCGATTTATTATCTTTACGTGTGATGTTTTTATTATTTTTAATGAATTGACTGAGGTTTTCAATGTTTTCAATGAATTTCTTGGATCATAATAATTTTTGAGGTATGTAGCAATTTTTCAGAAATACCTTTAGTATATTTTGAGAAAATGTATTCAAAATTTTATTTTGCATTCGGTTATATCATATTTAAAGCAATTTTCATCATTTTTATTCATCAAAAATTCATTTTTCAGTATGTAGTCCTTATTAATAGCTATTTGTTTAATGATGTTGAGCTCTAAATTATAATTTTATAGATTCATGGGTATGTTAACTAATCTGTGGATACAATTAAATGCTGATAATTTTTGGTTAATAGGATGATCGCATTTATTGTGGATATTTTGGTTTATGTATATGTTGGTTTATGAAATATTGAAAATTGAGGTGAATTATTGATTCTGGTAACTGTTAAATCAATGAAATTAATATCGGGTGTTTTTTTAGAGTGATAGAACATTCGATAGGGATAACTGTGATTTGACAGAAGGTAGAAGCCATGTTGTTTTGACATTTCTGTTCAGTAAGCATTGACAAATCATCATGAAAAAGCCCATGCCGCAACAGCGTGTACAAATTGTTAAAATTTATTTTCAAAATCAGTGTTCTATTCGCTAAACTTATAGAGCACTTCCTGAAATTTATGGTTTACATAATCGTCCATGAGAGCAGCTTATTCGTCGAACTATCGATAGATTTCGGACAACAATTTCTCTACTCGATGAAACAACAACAACAAGACAAAGACCTGTACGTACAGAAGACAATATTGCTGCTGTAAGTCATAGTGTTAATGATGATTCAGATTTGTCTATTCGTCGACGTTCACAACAAGTTGGACTAGATGCATCCACCGTGAATGGTGCTCGTTACAGAACGATGATCAATGATTATTTGTTTCAACATTTGAAACTAAAGCCACTCGACCATAATAAGCGTCGTCTGCTTGCTGATTGGGCCCTAGAACAGCTTGAAGTTGATCCACTTTTTTAGTTTAGTGATGAAGCTCATTTCTCTTCGAACGCCTATGTAAACAAGCAAAATTGCCGTATATGGAGTTAAAACAATCCTCAAGAAGTTCTGCAGGTTCCATTGCATCTTGAAAAATGCACTGTATGGTGTGCTTCACACGCTGGAGGCATCATCGGTCCATATGTCTTTAAAAACGATGCTGGAGCTAATGTTACAGTGAATGGTGCTCGTTACAGATCGATGATCAATGAATATTTGTTTCAAAATTTGAATGGTATCGACCCAGAAGTGTTTTGATTCCAACAAGATGGTGCTACACCTCATGCTGCTGCCGTAAAAATTTATTTATTGAAAGAAAGATTTGGCGATAACATAATTTCGAGAAATGGTCCAATTAATTGGCCTCCAAGATCATGCGATATAACTCCACTGGATTATTTTCTTTGGGATTATGTCAAGTCATTGGTTTATGCTGATAAACCAGAAACTTTCTATTACCATAGCTCATACTCCTTATTGATGATTTTTGGTACACATCAGCTGGATTAATTTATTTTAATATATTGTAGAAGTTAGAATATATTATTTGGAATTTGAAGTCATTTCATGGACATTTTAACTCCTCTCACTCCTGTTAGAATAATAAATTTAAATAAAATGTAAAAATCTGACGATGCTATTGTGATATCAAAACAATTGTTGCATTTTTGAATATGTGGAATTAAGAATATCTCAGAAATTTTGAATAAATTTCTATCAAATAAAGACCGAGTCTATTAAAAATTACTGATTTCATTCTTAGTTACGAAAACTCGGGGACGATGAAGTCGATGGTCCTCTGGCAGTGGAAGGAAACACGGAAAATGCTGTCGGTAAAAGGAACTGGGTGGTCACCTCCAATCCGGACGGTGTGGTGCGAGAAGTTAATGAGAAGAGAGTGCTGTCCAGGGAGGAAACAGAAGAAGTCAAAGAGACTGAAGATATACAACATTTTGGAGATATAACAGATGAGGTAAGTTTTTTATAAGGAAATTGTACAGTATTCCATGTGAATGGTCAATTGTAAAACACAAAAAAGTGTATATAAGAAAATAATACAAATATAATACATTTGTGGCATAATATAACTTCTGGTAATTCACTCCTGCAGTAATTTCAATGAACCTCAAAACTAGTTGAAACAGAACCAATAAAAGATTCTATAGGTATCGGGTGTTTTTTTTAGAGTTATATAACTTTCGATAGGGATAACTGTGATTTGACAGAAGGTCGAAGCCATGTTGTTTTGACATTTCTGCTCAGTAAGCATTGACAAATTATCATGGACCCAGAAGTGCTTTGATTCCAACAAGATGGTGCTACACCTCGTGCTATTACCGTAACAATTGATTTATTGAAAGAAAGATGTGGCGATAACATTATTTCGAGAAATTGTCCAATTAATTGGCCTCCAAGATCATGCGACATAACTTCACTGGATTATTTTCTTTGGGTTTTTTCAAGTCATTGGTTAATGCTGATAAACCAGAAACAATAGACGCTTTGGAAGCCAACCTAACTCGTGTTATTTGTGAAATAAGGCCCAAATTACTCGAAAAAGTGGTCGAAAATTGGTCTGGTCGAATGCGGTTCCTCAGAGCTAGTCGTGGTGGATATATGCCGGAAATCAAAATTCTCTTTCGAATAAAAAAACATTTGGCTTCAATCTTAATTTAAATGTGTTTTATTTCAATTTAAAGTTCTAACACTCTAAAAAAAACACCTGATATATTCAGAAAAATTTTCACTTGAATCTATACTAAAATATATTCGATATCCAAATATTTTTAATTCAAATTTGATTAATCTTCTGTCTGCATAGCAATTTTTTGAATATTATTTTATTCCTATGGTTTTAACGAAGTCAGAGATCGATCATATCAAAAAGAACATTTTGGATTGGTATTTGAGTATGCAAAAATTGTATAACTGAATACAAATAATCTTAAATTGTATATTACCTAATAAACGTGTTCCTTCTCCTCTCTCACCCTCTATTCCTTCCACTTTTCACAGATCATTATAGAAGTTATAAATTATGAATCAATTTTTGTTGCTCGAATGATACAAAATGATTCCATAAATTTTTTACAAAAATCTAGGTAGTTCTAAATTAAATTAATTGCAGCGGATTACAACTGAAAACTGAATAATGTTGCTTTAAAAAAAAACATTTACTTTGGATACCTCATCTCTGTCATGCTTTATATTATATGCAACATCATATCTAGACAGATCTCGCCAACGAAAACAAATATTTGAAAGTTGAAATCACATCAATCCTCGCTGTTATTAACGAATACAAGAAGTATACCACAATTACTTTCAAAACTTCTGCAATACCATACTAGATGGCGTTAGTTGTAACGTTCGCGGTATTCCGATGGTACTTCGAGTATTTCACCCGAGGAATATACAATGCTGCAACACTTAAACGCCAGAGAGGTCAAACGTGTTCAAGTCTTGAGAAGTCTGCACGTATCTGTCAGATTCACTTTCGAGTTTTTCATCGTTACCATCTACAAGTTCACGTCGTTCTTAGCACGAGCACCAATCTAGAAAATCTAGTGTGAATATGTCAAGACGAATAAAGTCAGATGATGAGAGGATATGAGTCAAAATATTCTACAAATAATTACCAACAATTAAAGTTATGATTTATTGCGTACTTAATTTATACAAGGAACGCCAATGACGACAATAACAATTTCACTTCACCGGCTGTGAATAGATGCACATATTTATGAAACACACTCGTTAAATTTTAGAGGTCCTTAAAATCTATCGTTTATTGGTATGTTGAAAAATCGAAAACTTTCATGCATTTGAATCGATTGGATTGAAAGTTTAATTCGAATTTTTTCCTATACATTTCAGCAACCTAAAAAATTTAAACAAACATCAAAACATTATTCGTATTTTTTTCTCCACCATCGATTTGAAACTTTATAGATTCCTCTTGAACGATATACTATTTACCTAAAATTGGAAGACGCTACATAAGTATTTTTGGAAATACAATTTTCAAAAAATTTCATGTGTGAGTGTGTAATTCTTAATGTTTCAAAAATGAGTCGAGTACTAGAAATATTAATATCAATTAATATTATTATTAAGTACAACAAACCAAAGTTTGCGATATTGAGAGATGAATTAAAAATATCAGGTATTAGCGTTCAATACGTTACTGAAAGAAAGTGCGGTTCTGTGAAATAGCACTAATTTAAGAAATACTAATAAATTTGTGCAAGTCATAGTTTAAAATAAAATAGAAAGAGGCTTTTTACTTGATAGTAGAAATATAACAAAATTTGAATATTAAAACAGATTTAATCTGTTAGTCTTCTACAATTTTAATTTCAAAAAAAATTGTATTCAAAAAACTTTTACAATTAAATGAATGTCTTCAATAAGCACCGCTTATAGTCAATTGACGTTTATAATCAAAACTCAATATACAATGTCAAATGGAATGAATAAACCAACCAATATAAAGGCAATTAAAATTAATAAATAAATATTTGAAGGAGACAAAATTTTGTTCCGTTATGGTAAGATCAGAAACAAAATTTTGTCTGCTTCAAATATTTATTTATTAATTTTAATTGCCTTCTTTATATTAGTTAGTTTATTCATTCCATTTGACATTGTATATTGAGTTTTGATTATATACGTCTATTAAATATAAGCGGTGCTTATTGTAGATATTAATTTAATTCTCAAAGTTTTTTGAATAAATTTTTTTTTGAAATTAAAATTGTAGGAGACTAACAAATTAAATCTGTTTTTATATTCAAAAAATAAGTCATAGTTTATTCTGTTCCTGAGATTCGCAAAAACCTTCATCAAGTATGACTCATTTAAACTCTTATTATTTATATGTTTTTCACTTAAAAGTCAAAATTAATTATTATATGATTTTTAATTTATAAAATTTTACTGTCAATGTTTCAGTCAATGATTTTCCAAATAAAAAAATTATTTGGCTTCAATCTTAATTTAAATGTGTTTTATTTCAATTTAATGTTCTATCACCCAAAAAAACACCCGATATATGTTCCCAAGAATAAGGAATCACTGTCTTCGGAAAAACCTGGAACAATTCTTCAAATAGAAAATTCTGGCTATAGAGAGATGTACCCAAATTTGTCTGCCAGATAGTACAAGACGATCAAATGGCAATAAGCAAGTGGTAGTCGTTGAGTATAAGTTAAGAAACATTATCACTGAAGCAAAGTAACAAGCAAGTCCTAGTTCAGGTACTAGCTCGCTAAGACATTGAGCGAAATAAGAAAGTAGATGTCCTTGCCAAAGGAGGATCAAACCCTCCCCCCAAAAGACCTATATCGTCGTGTTGGATATCATCTGTATTGATTAGAGCATAAGTCGATGAATAGGAAATGAGGGAGTAGAATTCTCATTGGATTAACTGCCCAGGACAACGACAAGCCAAGGATCTCATCGCGCACCTGAAGGAGAATGAACAATTAACCCTATCATTGTCAGAGAACGAGCTGTGGTTGCTTACTGTGCTTCTCACCAGCCACTGGGTCATGAGGTACCACCTACACAAGATCGGAAGAGAAAACTATGATATCTATAGGGTAACCAAATCAGCAATAAAAACTACAGAACACTTACTCTGGCATGTTTACTGGGAAAATAATCAACATTGCTAAGAACATAACCTTCATAGGCATGTACACAGAAGTTTTGGAATAAGGGCTTGGAGGAGGTAGAGATTATGATCGCTGATCACCTCTTCTCGCCGTTCGAAGCGGTATGATAGCTATGGGATATGTTGACGATATCTTACAAACCACTTTACTGAAAACGTTAGTCGCCATATTGCTCATCGATTCCCGAAGTAGTAGACCATTACGTTTACCATGGGATAGCCAATATTAATTTTCTTTCGATTAAATGTTAAAATTTGTTGTCGATGTTATCATTTCATCCTTGATGTATGACTATCACATTGTTGAAGAAAGTTGAGAAATTATTGCTTTTGGTTCTAAATTCATTCAGTTCATCTTCCTCTTTAATAAATTCAAGAGGATTATTCACCATTCAATTCCCATCAACCCAACACGTCTCGAAACAGACAAACCAATATTTTCTCGTAGCAATTTATCATCTCCTTAGTTTCCATGTAAATAACAACAAACAGAGAATTATTGCTCTACAGGTGGGCAGAGCAACAACAATTAAACGCGAAATTGCCCGCTTAAACGTCTGTTATAAATGGATGCATCTCGACGTAACCTAACAAAGAACGGATCGTGAGCATTTGTATCGAGTTTTGTTTCGTAATCTAGAGGAGTCTGCTGACCTATCAGGAATGCAAACGTGATTTTGTTTTTGCCAATGCTCCGTGCTGTGGTGTGTGTGTTTTTCTTATATATGCCAGACCGCAGAGGCGTACATGGGGAAGCGTCCCAAGCTTGACATCGATAGGAATTGGAATATCAAGAAAGTTGGTACAAAAATGGTGATCTGGAATCTTTGTATTTATTACCGTGGAGAATCGGCGTTTTACACAGCTCATTAATTTCACTGTGGTCTTCATGATAGAAATGGAGCATTCAAGGAATTTTTGTTTTTTAGAATAAGAGCTCTCTCTCTCAATACATCCTTGAGTATGTACAAACAATATTTTGTGATCTTAAGTCTCTTTTTAAGAACCTGCAATTTTGATGTGGAAGCAATTTTTAATGTTGGAACTAAACAACATGCAGACTGTCTCATCTTCGTTAATTATGAGTTTGTTGCATTATAACCATTTATAGAAAGTAAGCAAGGTATTATTCACCATATTTTCGAGATCATTGTGAAGAATATTGAAGATGTGTCGTCTGTAAACCTATAGTATGTTCCCGATTTCACCTTCGATAAACTCTCAACATACAGCAGGTATAACAGGGTTCCAAGGATCGATCCTTGAGGTATACCGGTTTTGAGTTTTCTTTTTGTTATTGTAACGTCCTTTCTTGAAAACAGGTATAATTCTGGAAAATGTACATTTCTTGGGAAAGACGCCAGTTTTGAGAGCTGAGTCAATGGTCATCAATAATGTATCCTCCACAATGTTGCAGACTGCTGATATGTCTCTTGCTGTTAAATCATGATCTCCACAAGCAGATGCAGTACTGAGAGACTCCACCACTTTTTTCAGCTCTTCTTTAGTTAATTTGTGTAAATAGATGGATCTGTCACTTGTTATTTCTTCAAAAGTATCAGAAAAAATTATAAGTTTGCTGTTAAATGTTGAAGGATTTTCAGTGAAAGATTCAATCAGTTCTTCAGCAATTTCCACATCCCCTGTTATAGTTATATTATCTTTTTTAATTCAATTATTTTGCTCTTTATTTTCTACATTGAGTGTTTCATTGATAATGGACCATAACTATTGACAATTAGTACCTATTTTGTTTATTCTATTTCTTATCTACTCTTTCTCAGTTGTTATTATCCAGTAGTATGTTTCTATTTTAAAACCTTTAAAATAATCTCTATATTTGGTTCAATGATATGCGTATATGGATATTTTTTCATTTTCCGTAAAACATTGTCTCTTTTTTTCATTAGTTCTTGAATTTTCTTGTTGAACTAAAAATTGTTATTCATCCCTATGGACAGGGTATCTGCAATCATGTAGAACCACGGCAGTTGTATGGGTGAGTGAGTGTCTTGTGTTGCAACTCCCACCCCGAGCTATGGTTAACAGGTGAATTGTACAATTTCACCAAGTGACTAGTTAGCAGTCTCCACAGTCTGCCTCAAGAGGCAGAAAGTGTGATAAAGGCCTTATCAACCGCGCGAGGTGAGAAATCCTCCGAAGAGATGAACCCACCAGCTTCCAGCTTAGACTTAAGTTCGAAAACATACAACCGTCTGACTGGTAGCAGCGAAGCACTATCCAACATCTACTGGCTCTGCATTGTCAGTAAAGTTGATTGGGACCGAACTCACACGCCGAAGGAGCTTTATATCCATCCACCCGAACGTAGTCCCATGAACTAAGATAATCTCAAAATTGATTCCTCAATTGATCCTGGTACGAGCCCGTCAATCCGGCCTGAACGTCAAGAGCCACGAACCCTTGTGAAGTCTTTCAATTGATCCTGGTGTCAAGCACAAACGTACTAGCCGTATCGGTTAACAGGAAGCTTTTGAAATCAAAACAGTGCAACTTGCATCTGTGTTACAGTTTAAAACTCAAATACAGGTTTTGTTGATCGCCGGTCATAAGCTGCAGATAAGCATGTTTTATTGCTCTTTGGCATTACAGCTGTAATCCAATACAGTCACGCACTTATATTCGCCCGGCATAGAAACACTAATATTTTACTGAACAACAGCGCCATCTGATGCACGCTAATACACATAACCAGTAAGCTAATTTAAGGAGTGGAGTGTATTCCCGATTACTTCAAGCGTTACAAACGAACCAATCTTCATCATACTAAAGTCATATCCCATTAATCTTCGATGCCAATGATTAGCACTTCTCTCCAAATGAATTAATTAATGCGGCGGATATTTATTCATAAATATGATGAAGAGCATATGAGCTATGGTAAACAGGAAGTTTTGTCGAAACGTTTTTGCATCTATATTGAAAACTCAAATACAAACGAATTGGTTTTGTAGTCATAAATCAGCCCCGGCACTGTTTGAACATAAGCTTCTTTTCTCAGTTTCTGCTTTCTTCTATTAAATTATGTAACGCTAGACGCTTTAAGTCTTTTTTATTGTTGGAGTTTCAATCACCCCATAGGACAATGGAAAACCGGTACCAAATAAATATTCAAATTCGGCTTGGTAATCTCATTCGCCAATCTAGATGAAACATGTGAAATGATTCATGTTTATTGCTTTCGAGATTTACGAGAAAGGCTGTTCGACCATGCAATTTTATTAATTTGGTTATGTTATCTCATACGATCAAGTGAAGAGGGTTATTATTTTTAACGAGGTTTACGCTGCATGATTGCTCGAAAATTGCCTATTTTATTGTTTGTATATCGTGAATTACGATTTTGCAACGCTGCATCCTTATGTATTCAATTGGTTCATAATTTAACATTTGGGTTAGTAAGGAAATGAGCTATTCGTGAGGCATCAACCTACGTAAATTTCATTTTTATTATTACAGTTGAAATGAATTCACTGAAGCTAGTCGTGCTCGCTCAATGATGGACCCAGACACTCAACATATTCAAACGACATTACATTTGAACGAACCAGTTATTCCCGCACGCTCATTTGAATAACTACCAACTGTAACTTCAAAAAATCTGAATCATCAACGCCAGGAGAAACAGGAAAGACTAATTAAAAGTCGCAAGGACGAGCTGCCAGTAAATCAATGAATGATACAGATACAAGTATCGATTTCGACCGCTATAAATACGAACACCTCGCAAAGAAGATACAGCAGTTCGTCTAAAAACTCTTATACACTGTCGAGGAGTTATATAGTAGCAGCCCTTTCTCAAGAGCCTAGAAGGTCGCTTAAATTAATCATAATGCTCAATGTTATTGTCTTTTATCAGATAGATAACTAAGAAAGAAGTAGTAGGTGATAGCTGGCACGTTAGTAAAATTACTTTTCTGTTACCTGCACGTTAGATGACAACTGAGAAACAAATATAAATTGTCAATTAAAATTGATGAATAAATATTTGAAGGAGACAAAATTTTGTTTCCGATCTAACAATTATGAAAACTAATTCCTTTTCATAAATACACAACATAATTTTAAGAACTTCCCAAAGAAATAATTTATTTGAAATATTTAATATATTCAATTATTTAAATGAGTTACTTCAAAAATCCGTCAAAACATATATCATATCCTCAAAAAACAATAAGAACTCAGATAAGGTCTTCATTGGTCCTTCTTCACATTTAAAAAATAAAATCACTCACCAATAAATAACTCAGCTCTAAGTCCTCCTGGAATCGTCGTTTCAACACAATAACTTTAAAATCCAGGGTATTCTATGTCCACCACAAAAATCACACAAAGCTTGTAAGGTATATTATCAGGTGCCCTTCGCACCACACCCACGGAAGCCATGGAGGTCGTACTAAATCTACCACCCCTGCACCTACTCGTGCAGAGGGAGGCGGAATGGACCACATACAAACTATATCAACTGGCGATTGACAGGCCAGAGGCAATAGTGATGGGAGGCTCAGGACTGCTGGACGAGCTTTAAACGAACAGTATCCTATCGATGCCCTCGGATCTTATGTCAAAAATCACGAGCCAGGAACGAAATTTCAATGTAATCGTTCCCAGCCGGGACGAATGGACCCAGCACGCTGAGGTTCTATTGAGAACCGACCTTGGCTTCTTCACAGACGGCACGCGAACGACGAACGGAACAGGAGCGGGAGTCTATGGGACTAAACCGAGAATTAACATCTGATTGAGTCTCGTTCTAAACGCAACCATATTCCAGGCAGAAATATTTGCCACTGAGACCGCGGCGGAACTGCTGATAAAACGGCAAATCCACCACGGTAAAATCAAAATATTTACTAATAGTCAGTCAGTACTAAAAGCTCTGGAATCCAGCTGTTTTACATCCAAAACAGTCTGGAGTTGCCGCACGGCTTTAAACAGGCTCGGTATGTATAACGGAGTCACTCTGGTTTGGATACCGAGCCACTCAAACTATTTGGGTAACGAGGAGGCAGATCGGCTAGCATTTGCTAGAGCTGCGCTGCCTCTGGTAGGACCGGAACCATTCCTGGGAATACCACATGACGTGGCTAACGAGGCGATAACAGGCAGAATGAATTCAAGGCTAGAGTCATTCTGGCGGAGCCATTCTGCCCTGAAACATTCGAAGTTGTTCCTTGGAACAGCTTCGAACAAAAAGATGGTGAACCTAGCGCTAGGTCTGGATAGGGCCAAACTAAGAACACTTGTCGGAATTATGACAGGTCACTGCAGACTGAAAGCGCATTTGCACAAAATCGGTCTGGCTGAAGACAATGAATGCAGGCTGTGTCTTGAGGACACTGAAACAGCTATGCACATCGTCTCAGAGTGCCCAGCGGTGGGTCGCATCTGATTCGAGGTATTTGGCCAGGCTTTTATAGCGCACAGCGAACTGAAAAAATCACCCCTGAACAAGATTATCGGTTTTATCCAAAAACTGGATGTCGTCGGAGAGATATAAATTAGGGGTGAACAACAATAGTCCGTGCGGACGCGGTGGTAGGGTGGACAGACGCCCGCTCGCCATAAATAACATAACCTAATAACATAACATAGGGTATATTATATTCTTAGTTAAACCACATGATATTCATATAATGAGATGTTTTTTAAACCTGATATAATCACATATTATATATAAAATCAAATAATAAGAAGAGGTTTTTTACTTGATAGAAGGATTATTACAAAATTTGCATATCAAAACAGATTTAATCAGTTAGTCTCCTATAAATTTGAAATTATAGAAGACTGATTAAATCTGGTTCGATATTCAAATTTAGTTTTTACTTGTGAAATGAAAAAAGACGACAGCTTTAAAAGTTACAGCTGCCCAGATACAAAATCAAAATGAAACCTCTTTTTGGAAAACCCTTAATTTTCAACAAGATGGTGCTTTCCCTCAGTATGCTGCAAAAATAAGATTTTTAATACGAATGAACATTTTTCTGGTCATTAAATGACTAGCTTTTTCACCTGGCTTCACCACTCTAAATTTTTTTCTGTGAGAATACTTCAAAACTGAAGAATAACAATTCTGAGGTACCTTGTGTCTTGTGATTTTTTCATAAATATACACCAACGAATCACCAAGCAACAAATTCTCGTCATAACTATTTATTATATTTCCGACATAATATTTCCATGTGGTTCAAGAATTATTTCATTTCCGCTTTTATTGTACAATTGAAGTACTTACCACAAGAAGATATGCCTGCATGCAAACGTGATTTTATCTTGAATTTTTACAGAATCTCGAAAGTGTGATCACGGCATTAAGAATCTAGAATAAGAAGAAACGTTTAGTAATCCAATTTACGGTGATGTAAAGATGCCCTGATAGTCGATATAATTTCAGTCTCGGATGGGCTTCAGGCTTGCTTGCGTTGAAGTTCGCTCATTTCGAAATAATTAATGGTCCAATTTGAAATACTTTGAGGGCACTGGGAGATCGGATGAAGAACGAAGATACGACTAGAGAATGTGATGGCAAGTTGTATCATGAGAAATATAATCTGCGGAGAGTGTAAGGCAATTATATTGATTTCTCGCAAATCCCTCAATGAAATATTTTGGATATTAATAAGGTAGACAAATACACTTGGCTTAAGTTTCACAGAAATTTAATTTATATTGTTGGCTTTACTTGAGAAGAGATGAATATTTCCTCTTTTTCAACTGCAATATATCTGATAGAAAATCTTTGTTTGTTACTCTTTGCTTTATGCAGGATGAGACAAAATAGGGAAAATGAGAAAAAATCTGAATATATCGATTATTTATTTTTGATTAATTATAGTTATTCCACAACTGAATCCAAATTGAATAGTCCGTATTACTCTTCTTTCAATCAACTGCCCAATACGCCCAGGCATTCCACGAATCAAGTCATTAATGAAATTTTCAGGCATATCGTTTCATTTTTCCTGAAGAGCTAAACTCAATTCCTGAAAAGTTGAAGTTGGGTTTTGGCGATTGGATATTGCTCTCCCTAAATAATCCCATACGTGCTCAATTGGATTCTTATCCGGTGAGTTTGCTGGCCAGTTCATTTTCTGAATATTTTTCTCTTGAAGAATGTTTTGAATCCTTCGTGTGCTGGGTGATGGAGCGTTATGATCCTGACAAATAAAATCTTCCCTAAATCCGTTGCGCAGAGGAACAATGATGTTTTATACGTAGATGGCACCAGTCATTGTTTGTTCAACGATAGTAAGAGGGATACGGGCGACCGAACATTATACCCCCCCAGCAAATTATTGATCCGCCTTGAAAGAGCACAATTTCCCGGGCGAAATTGAGTTTGTATGCGCTCTAGTCTGCCTGGATCTCTTCAAACCATTTCTCGTCGATTATCACTTTGTAAACCGAGTCGTGACTCGTCCGAAAAAAGTACGTTGGGCCATTGTGATAAAAGCCAGTCTTGGTGGTGTTCTGCCCACTGCCATCAACTAGCGCAATGTCCAGGAGATAGCCGCGGTACTCTTAAAGGTCTTCGTGTCCTTAAATTTGAGGAATGCAACCGTCTCCTTATAGTACTAGTTGAGACTACCCGTCTATAGGTCCTCAAAAAATGGCTTCGAAGGGCTGTAACAGGTACCGTTCGATTCCTTCGAGTAAAATTTGCGATATAATGGTCTTTCCTTGCAGATGTTACTCTGGGTCGACCAGGCACCCGGGTCCAGGTAAGGCTGCTGGTTTCCAGGAAAAGGGCCACTATGCGCCTTACTGAAGTCCGTGGAATATTCAAACGTTGTGCAATCTGGTGGTTCGACAACTTCTTTATTTAGGACTACTATTCTTGTCCGGTGAAACTGAGAAATTGGATGTCCCGGCATTTTCCAGGGAATATTCTCAATATTACAACTCTCGTTATTCGCTAAAAACTGATCAACTTCGAGTACACCTGTATTCTCCTGAACAAGAAACATTTTTTTCTAGTTTATTGCTTTAATTTAAGTGATAAGATAGTGAAGATTTCACATACAAAAAACTGTCATGTTACATTCAACAAGTTGAGAGTTGATAAGGGGGACCAAGACATTTGACGATGTGTGTATTTATTTCGGACAACAGATGGAAGTGACAGGGTTTTTTATTTGAGGTTGTTAACAGTAAGTTTACGATTTTTGCTTATTTTTCGAAGAAACTAATTATAAACAGGCGTCAATAATGGTGATTAATGAAATTCCAACTGATTGTTTGTTATCGGCAAAAGTTTCTTTTTGAGTCGAATAGATCTCCAGATATTCGAGTAGGTCCAATTTCCGCTTTTGTTACCTGAATGTAGATTTTCGGTTTTACAGAGGTCTATGAAGTGGATTTCTTTTATGCAATGGGTTGTTGTTTTATTTATGAGTATAGATTTTTATGTTCGTCTACTCTAATGTTGATTGAACGACCAGTTTGACCTATGTAAAAGGCAGGGTTCTCACTACAATGTAATTTGTATATGACGCTTTTTTCTCAAATTTTCAGACAATCTTTGTTTTTAATCAAAATTGACCCTAGAATTTTCTTATTTGTACATATGGTATATTGTTTTGTTTGAGTCTGTTGAAATTTGGGTACTAATTTCTGGAATATAGTTGATACTGTACAATTTTTCTTTATCTTTTTCACGAAGAGGCTGTTTTTTGGCATAAAAATCACTAGCTTCCATATGTATGCTTATTCAAGAAAAAGATAAAGAAAAATTTTGCAGTACCAAGTATATTCCAGAAATTAATACCCAAATTTGCAATAGACTCGAGCAAAACAACATCAACACCATATGTACAAATATGAAAAAACAAAGATTGTTTGAAAATTGGAGGAAAAAATGACACATGCAAATTACATTGTGGTGAATGCCCTGCCTTTTACATATGATAAACTGATCGTTCAATCAACATAAGAGTAGACGAATATATAAAATCTGTACTTCAAAATAAAACAACTGGTTTTTCTGCCCATTGCATAAAAGAAAACTACCTCATTGACTTCTGTAAAACCAAAATTCTACATTCAGGAATCAAAAGCAAAAAGTTGGACCTATTCGAATGACTGGAGATCTCTTCGGCTCATAAAAAACAGTTGACGATAACAAACGATCAATTGGAATTGCATCTAGGTATCCCCTTTACTGACATCTGTTAATAACTAGTTCCCTTGAAAAATAAGCAAATATCGACAATAGATATAACCAACTGTTAACAACCTCAAATAAAAAACCCCGTCACTTCCATCTGGTGTCCGAAATATATAAATTGTAATATAAAGAAAATTCTCCTTAGTTTTGAAGACGGGTTGAGACATTTATGTCAACAACATAAAATAAATTTTTGTGAAACATAAGCCAAGTGTATTTGTCTACCTTATTAATATAAGACAAATCTCAGATTCAAATATCCGGTGTTTTTTTTAGAGTGATAGAACTTTAATTGACATAAAACACTTTTAAATTAAGATTGAAGCCAAATTTATTTTATTTGAAAGATAATTTTATGACATTTATGTTTTAAAAATAATTTCCGGCATTTGTCCACCATGACTAGCTCTGAGGAACCGCATTCGACCAGACCAATTTGGGACCACTTTTTCGAGTAATTCTGGCCTTCTTTAATCAATAACACGAGTTATTTTGGCTTCAGAAGCGTCTTTAGTTTCTGGCATGAACCAATGACTTGACATAACCCCAAAGAAAATAATCCAGTGGAGTTATGTTGCACGATCTTGGAGGTCAATTAATTGAACCATTTCTCGAAATAAAGTTATCGCTAAATCACTGTAACATTAGCTCCAGCATCGTTTTTAAAGAAATATGGACCGATGATGCCTCCAGCGTGTAAAGCACACCATACAGAGCATTTTTCAGGATGCAATGGAACCTGCAGAACTTCTTGAGGATTGTTTTCACTCCATATACGGCAATTTTGCTTGTTTACATAGCCGTTCATCCAGAAATGAGGTTCATCACTAAACACAATTTTACGATAAAAAAATGGATCAACTTCAACTGTTCTAGGACCCAATCAGCAAACAAACGACGCTCATTATGGTCAAGTGGTTTTAGTGCTTGAACTAGTTGGATCTTGTATAGATGTAGACCAGGATCATTACGCAAAATTTTCTATGTAGTGGATGCACACAGTGGAACTTGTTGTGAACGTCGACGAATAGACAAATCTGAATCATCATTAACACTATGACTTACAGCAGCAATATTTACTTCTGTACGTACAGTTCTTTGTTTTGTTCTTGCATCGAGTAGAGAAAATGTTGTGCGAAATCTATCGATAGTTCAACGAATAAGCTGCTCTGGTAGACGATTATGTAAACCATAAATTTCACCGAAGTCCTCTATAAGTTTGGCGACTGGTTTTGAAAATAAATTTCAACAATTTGTAAACGTTGTTGCGGCGTGAGTCTTTCCATGATAATTTGTCAATGCTTACTGAACAGAAATGTCAAAACAACATGGCTTCTACCTTCTGTCAAATCACAGTTATCCCTATCGAAAGTTCTATCACTCTTAAAAAAACACCCGATACTTCGTTTTGAATGTTCGCCGGAACTGGGTTAATGCAGAAGATTGCAAAAAAGTAACTCTTACCAGCGATGATAATCTCTATTCGCAATTTTTTCAATATTTTGAATGGATATCAATAGCACGTTGTTCATGACGGAGCTTTGATCACTTAGAGAATCAAAAAACTAGTTCAGACATATCAATCTACCGTGAACTTGTTTTGAATAACTTTCATTCAATTACTAGATTGAAACAGTTAAGAAAGGATTTTCAACAACCTTGAGGAGAAAAACTATTTACGAGAAATTTCGAAGGTTAAACTGAAAATTTTATTGGTAGTCAGAAAAATATACTATCATCAGGAAATAACAGGAACCGTAATTCACATAAAAAGGAAACTTTTCATGTTGTACAATAGAAAATAGTTATTTCCAAAAATTTATTCTGATAACGATCAACTGCTATCAAACAGTCATTAGCAACCATTTTTCAACTTAATGATATCTCTCAACCTAAGCTGTACTCAATTAACTAGTTATGATAATAAAAAAATAATTTGCTGTTAAACAATTTAAATCTCACTATGAAAAAAATTTCAATACATTTCGCTGGCAACGGAACCTAGGTGCGCGAGTTTTTTGCGTCTCATGAGTTTTTGTTGTTCGCAGAATCATTTCTCCTTGAACACCTGGTTTTGACATCTGTATCGAGGTTGAAATCGAAAGTGGTAGCCACTTTATTTATCTCATTCTCACAATTTACCTCGTAACACAATGATCTTACTATGGAAGAATGATGCATATTATTGTTACGTTATCGATCTTATTTCCATAGTTTGCTCATTGATCTACTCTATCATTCAGTATAGTCTCCGAGTTATTTCAATATCGACATATAGGATCATATTACTTTGAATATGTAACATTCGATATCTAAAAGATTTTTTTATTAGAATTCCTTTATATCGGGTGTTTTTTTTTAGAGTGATAGAACTTCAAATTGAAATAAAACACATTTAAATTAAGATTGAAGCCAAGTTTTTTTATTTGAAAGATAATTTTATGACATTCACGTTTTAAAAATAATTTCCGGCATATGTCTACCACGACTAGCTCTGAGGGACCGCATTCGACCAGACTAATTTTGGACTACTTTTTCGAGTAATTCTGGCCTTATTTCATCAATAACACGAGTTATTTTGGCTTCCAAAGCGTCTATTGTTTCTGGTTTATCAGCATAAACCAATGACTTGACATAACCCCAAAGAAAATAATCCAGTGGAGTTACGTCGCATAATCTTGGAGGCCAATTAATTGGACAATTTCTCAAAATAATGTTATCGCCAAATCTATCTTTCAATAAATCAATTGTTACGGTGGTAGTATGAGGTGTAGCACCATCTTGTTGGAACCAAAACACTTCTGGGTCGATACCATTCAAATTTTAAAAAAATCATTAACACTTGACTTAAAGCAGGGATATTTTCTTCTGTACGTACAGTTATTTGTCTTGAAGCTGTTGTTGCATCGAGTAGAGAAAATGTTGTCCGAAATCTATCGATAATTCGACGAATTAGCTGCTCTGATGATGATTTATGTAAATCATAAATTTCAAGAAGTGCTTTGTAAGCTTGGTGAAAAGAACACTGATTTTGAAAATAAATTCCAACAATTTGTAAACGTTGTTGCGGCGTTAATCTTTCCATGATAAATTTGTCAATGCTTACTGAACAGAAATGTCAAAACAACATGGCTTCGAACTTCTGTCAAATCACAGTATCCCTATCGAAATTTCTATCACTCTAAAAAAAAACACCCGATATCTCTAATTCGTGTCAATGTGACACAGGAAATTCAACATGTTACTGAGATTTCTCAATTTTCGTTCACGTAAATTGATCGCGTATGAATTCTTGGTATATTTTTCTGAGTACCAATAAACTCTTTAGTTTCACCTTCGAAATTTCTCGTAAATAGTTTTTCTCCTCAAGGTTGTTGAAGTTCCTTTCTTAACTGTTTCAATCTAGTAATTGAATGAAAGTTATTCAAAACATGTTCACGGTATATTGATATTTCTGAACTAGTTTTTTTACCCTCTAAGTGATCAAAGCTCGGTCATGAACAACGTGCTGTTGATATCCATTCAAAATATTCAAAAAATTGCGAATAGAGATTATCATCACATGTAAGAGTTACTTTTTTGCGACCTTCTGCATTAACCCAATTCCGGCGAAAATTCAATACGAAGTATCGTGTGTTGTTTTTACAGCGATAGATCTTTCGATAGGCATAAGTGTGATTTGACAGAAGGTAGAAGCCATGTTTTTTTGACATTTCTGTTGAGTAAGCATTGACAAATTATCTTGGAAAGACTCACGCTGCAACAAAGTTTACAAATTGTTGAAATTTATTTTCCAAATCAGTGTTCTAGTCGCCAAACTCACAGAGCACTTCGTGAAATTTATGGTTTGCATAACCGTCCATCAGAGCAGCTCATTCGTCGAACTATCGATAGATTTCGGACAACATTTTCCCTACTCGATGCAACAACAACAACAACAAGACAAAGAACTGTACGTACAGAAGAAAATATCGCTGCTGTAAGTCATAGTGTTAATGATGATGCAGATTTGTCTATTCGTCGACGTTCACAACAATTTGGACTCTGTGCATCCACCACATGGAAAATTTCGCGTAAAGATCTTGGTCTACATCTATACAAAATCCAACTGGTGCAAGAACTAAAGCCACTTCATCATAATAAGCGTCGTTTGTTTGCTTATTGGGCCCTAGAACAGCTTGAAGTTGGTCCACTTTTTATCGTAAAATTGTGTTTAGTGATGAAGCTCATTTTTGGTCAAACGGCTATGTAAACAAGCAAAATCGCCCTATATGGAGTGAAAATAATCCTCAAGAAGTTCTGCAGGTTCCATAACATCCTGGAAAAGGCACTGTATTTTGTGCTTTACACGCTGGAGGTATCATCGGTCCATATTTCTTTAAAAACGATGGTGGAATTAATGTTACAGTGAATGGTGCTCGTTACAGATCGATGATCAATGATTATTTGTTTGAAAATTTGAATGGCATCGACCCAGAAATGTTTTGGTTCCAACAAGATGGTGCAACACCTCATGCTGCTACCGAAACAATTGATTTATTGAAAGAAAAATTTGGCGATAACAGTATTTCTAGAAATGGTCCTATTAATTGACCTCCAAGTTCATGCGACATAACTCCACTGGATTATATTCTTTTGAGTTATGTCAAGTCATTGGTTTATGCTGATAAACTAGAAACAATAGACGCTTTGGAAGCCAACATAACTCGAGTAATTGATGAAATAAGGCCAGAATTACTCGAAAAAGTGGTCCAAAATTGGTCTGGTCGAATGCGGTTCCTCATAGCTAGTCGTGCTGAACATGTGCCGGAAATTATTTTCAAAACATAAATGTCATTAACCACGCCCTATTCTGTTTTGTGGATAAAACACATTATTTATTTGAAAACTATTGAAATTTTTATGTTATTATAAAGTACATACCATTAGCTATATAAAACGAAACATCATTTAAATGTCCACTGGCAGGAATGAAGTCGTTGAACTCAATTTTCCATGACTCTCTCACAGAAATCAGTTCATTTGTTAGCAATAACTCGTTCATCTATAAATCGTTTCAATTTGCTGGATGATTGCTGCAAACCAATGACCTAATATAACCCCAAAGAAAGAAGTCTAATGGAGTTAAACTGCAGAAACGAGACGTATAATTTATCGGTCCATTTCTTGAAATAATCGAATCACCGAATTTTTTTTTCAATAAAATCATTGTGTCAAATAAAATGATCTCTTGCTTTGAGTTCTTGGGTTAAAACAATTCTGCATGGATATAAACCAAGGTCTTTTCGTAAAATTCGTCACAAAGACGTCTGGGATCTGCCAGAGAGTTCTTGTGAACGTCGAGAAATCGATAAATTTTGGTCTTCACGAACACTTCCACATACGGCAATATTCTCTTCGCTTCTTGCATTTATTTGTCTCACTGGCACTGTAAAATCATGAAGTGTAAAATTTGTTTGAACTTTGTTAGCTCAAAAACTAGTGGCGAGTAAAAAATAGAGGGGTTAATAAATATTTTTTTGCATTCATTAAGGAATTCCAAAATATTAATCAAGAATATTAAATAGTGGTGCTTCTTAAGTTATATTTGATCGTTCACTATAATTTAGTTTTTATTGTATCTACAGTTTCCTAAAGATTAACTCGATAACTTCAAGACATTATTCAACATGTTTTGGATTGTCCAATTTGGGTCAAATATGCACCGTTTTGCTCTATAATTTGTTTCCATTTTGAAGGTAGCTTCATAATGCATTCCACATAGAAGTCTTTGTCCTTATGGCGAAAAACTCTAGCATTCGGTCTTCACAATTTTCACTTGATGTCAATTTCTCATCACTTAGGAAATGCTGCAATGCGAGGAAAAGCTTCTAATCGCTTGGTGCTTCTGGCGAGTCACTATAGACGTCTGTGGCCTGGTGTTGTTCTGATGAAACACATCTCTTCTATTGGTCAATTCCGTTTCTGTACAATCGCTAGCTATAAACGACACAGTTGTTGACAGCAGAGATACGAGTTTAGTGTTTGGCTTAGTGGAAGCAACTCATAATGAATTATTCATATCAAGTGCACAGTAGAACCTTCCTAGCCGTTAGTCCTGGTTTGACCACCGTCTGAGCTATTTCACCGCGCTTTGACCACGATAGTTTTCACACAATATAATCGTAGCTGACCCATTTCTCATTCCCAGTCACTATTCGGTTGAAAAATGGGTCGATTTCATTCCATTTGGTCAAGATTTCGCGGATGGAAATTCAATCTATCATGTTTTTTGGTATTAATTGGTATGGCACCCAAACATCGAGCTTTTTTTTTTGAAGCCAGCTTAGCGCAAATGATTTGAAACTGTTTTATGGTCGATATTTATGTCCTGAGCGTTGCTACGACTACTAATATGCCCCCTAATTTCGATTATTTCTGTAATTTTATCGTCATTTTCTACGACGCATCTTTAACATAAAAAAATAACTCAACGGAATAGACGAAACTGAAATTGCACGTGATTAGCTGTTACAGTATCGGGGACTCAGAAGATCATTCACAATTTTAGCCACCTGGCTTGCCTTTTCACCTTCATCAAAGAAAAACTCTGAAATTTAGTTAATTTTCTGTTTGTTGAAATCCATTTCAAACAACACATCACAATAATGAATGGACCGAACAAAAACAGCAAAAGAATTTTTAACTGTGAAATGTCACCTTGGAAACGAGCATAAATCTGAAATCGATACTTACGAGATATCTAATGACAAACTAAAAAATTACTTTTTCTCCAACCTATTATTATTCGTTAGCATGAATCTATTATTACTTCGGAAAAAAGATACTTTGAAGGTGATGCAATAAATTTAGATGAATAATAAATATTTCGTATTGCAATGACTATACTCTTTCAACACTATATCATACTATAGTCCGTTTAGAAAGTAACCGAAATTTATTATTTTTAAGAATTTTAATATACTTCTTTTTCGTAACATTCAAAGACAAAAGTAATGTATAAAATAGGTTATGTAGATAGTCGGTTATAACCAAAGTTGCATGGCTTCACTATTTGTCAAATATTGCTGATTGTCAACATGTATACAATTCATGAAATAATGTCGCAACTAGAAAAAAGAAAACAGGTAGAATATTTGTATAGAAAAGGTTTTCGAAACGTTAAAAAATTAGTGCAATTGACTGAACTGGGAAAAAGTGCTGTATATGAGACAATGAAGAGGATAAATAATGGCATGGATATGAGGCATAGACCAGTTTCAGGAAGACTGCGTAAGATTAAAGGAAACAATTTAAACGCTTTATTGGCTTTAAGACGACACAATTCGCGCCTAGGGTTTCGCAAATTGGCTAACAGATTTGGAAATCAACGAAATATAAAAGTATGTCCAGAAATCGTCCCTATATCACTGAAAAGACAAGGCTACATATCAAGGAAACAAAGAAAACCCTATAATGACACCTTTACAAAAGGAACGAAAGCTAGAATTTGATCAACGTTTTCAAGCAGATAATTTTAATAATGTCTTTATTTTATGAAAGTTGTTTCCAATTTGGTGGAAATCACTTAAAAATCCTATCAAATCAACCTGTTACCGTTCAAATTTCACACCAAAATAATGGTTTGGGAAGCAATATCTCAGCGTGGTGCTACGCCTCTTTGTACAGTTGATGGCACCATTAAAAGTGAAAAGTATTGTAGCATCCTAAACGATTTTCTCCTTCAAACCTTATCCAGAGAGGTGGCGTTTTCAGCAGGATAATGCAAGATGCCATACTTCAGCCTATACTCAAACTTGGATGCAAGAACACCAAGTGACAACCAGCAGTGCCACGAAATAAAGATGATTTAGTTTCTGATGTACCTAGACGTTTAATCAAGTGTTTACAGTTGAATTGAGGTTGAATGAGTAAATAAGATGAATATTTTGTTATAATTTTCCAATTCAAGAATTAAAAATGTATACTAAATAATTACAATTGAGCTTGGTTTTTTCGGATACTTTCAAGACAGACTATAATTAAAAGTGAAACGAGTCAGTGCAGTTCACAAAATTATTAATATGCAAATAATAAAAAGTTGCTGGAGCAGTCGGATCCATATTTGTTTCAAGAAGTTATCACAGAAAACGCTGCCTCTAAGCTTCATCATCTCAGAAGAGGAAAAACGAAATAACTACCTTGTTTTACATGCAACCGAGCATCGTAAATCTCTAAGAAACAATATCATAGATCAAGCAGAAACAGTTAATACTTCATCATTCGATATTCTTCAAACCTTCACAACATGTTTTCGAAACAAAACAACAGCAGGTGATTCTTCCAAGGGATTACATAAGAAACCATTTCAAGCTGGAATAACCATTAAATTGAACTTCATCTAACCCAGGCTACTCCGCAAGTATACATATTATAAACAAATACGTTCTACCGTCATATTTCCTCCGTCATTTCTTCAACAAATGAACCGTAATTACTCTCATCACCATCCGCGGTGCAGACGTTACTAGATGAAGTACCAAGCCCCTATTTCTCCAATCACCTCCAAACGATTAATCATCCTCCAAACCACCCAATACCGAGAGATCGCTGCTCCCCCTCGGAGCACCAACGAACCTCAATTATTATTAAAGACAATGTTGGTTTCGGGCGAATATGTGCTTGCAGACCATCGAGATCGTCCATCCGGTTTCTAAGGTCTTAAGTGGTTGTTGTCTGGGGAAAATGTAATTGAATAATCTGCAGTACGCGACTTGAATAATTACATCGGATTTGCGCTGTCGGAGATGGATATCCGAAGGATGTTTTATGAATTGTGACCGGTTCAAAGAAGTGACCATGTTCATTGCTTACGGCTAATATATTCACTTAAATTGTGCTGAGTATCCAGAAAGTTGAACGCTATTTTGGTAAGTGTCCTCATTTCGAAGTCCACCAACTATTGCGGAAAATTTGGTTTCATACAAGACCTCCTGAACAAAAATCTGAAATCAAAACTTAGTTTGGAAGTTATAAGTGGCAATAAGAGGTTTCATTTTGATATTTGAAAGAAACGAATATATTTCAAGAAAAATCAATGGATATTTATTTCACTGTGAAGGGGAAGGTATGCCATTAACAATGGAAGATGATATCAGCCAAATAACCGCCACGGCTTTGCTTGCAGCAAGGTATCCTTTCCATGAAATTTTCCATGACCAACTCGCACATTTGCAGCCATATGTTCTCGATAACTCAACATAAATTCCATCTTTAATGTTCTGAAATGGTCGTAAAGCATTGTCATAGCCTTATCTTTCACGTGGCTTTAAAGAAAAAAGCCCAAATATGAATCACAATATCTCGGCGGCAAATTCTGATCACCTATTCGAGGTAATGTGAAATCAGATCAAACCGTCCTCTTCGCTGATGACACTTCTTTTCTGAATAAAGGGATGGACAACCAGAAATTGAAAGAGAAAGACAAGAAGACACTAAAGGAAGCCCAGGTATGGTTCAGCACAAACAAAATGATGATGAACAGTGATAAAACACAGAGACTACTATTTGAACCAAATATGTGTTCGGACAATCACATGAGGCTACTTGATGTCTTTTTTCAATCAAATCTCAAGTTTTCTGTCCACATTGATGAAATAACTCCTAAGTTGTCAACCTATGCAGTTAGGAGAATATAGCAAATAGCTGCAGTTGAAGCAGCCAAGATTACTTACTTCAAAGTAAGCTACTTTCATAGTGACCTTAACTTCGGCATTCTTTTCGGGGGGGAATTGTCTGAAAATAAGAAAGTATTCATAAAACAGAAGCGGGTACTGAGAATACTATGTGACGTAAGTGGTAGATATAGATGTAGAGAGCTATTCCCCAAAGAAAAAATGCTTACTGTGACTTCCATCCTTATACTTACCTGTGTAATGTACAGCTATGATATAATAGTAAGGACCTACTATTGAAAAACAACTTTAATCACAAACAGAAACAACTTCATCATACCATACCATCGTATAAAATTATCACAGTTGAATGTAAGTCATCAAACTATAAAAATTTTCAACAAACTACCGTCAAGAATGAAGGGATCACATCGAATAGAGCTTAAGAATGAACCAAAATGTCTCCTATTGAATAAAGCATACTAAATATATGAATACCTGAATGATACTTTTTAAAAAAAATATATTTGTATGGTTGTCTGGCCAAATTTATTTATTGTTTGTTTGACTAATATTTTGTTTTATACATTTTTCATTTATGTATACTTATGTGTCTTTTTAGACAAAATTGTACCTGACTCCCCAAGAAATTTTTGATGGGTTAAAAATTTATTCATATTTTGTGATATATATATGAGAATGAATAAATGAATTATTATTATTATTATAAATAACACCTCTAATTTATTTTGGCTCAGCATTCCAAAGTATTATAAAATCAAATTATCTGATTAGTTTGGTGTCAAACTAGCCCCAAATGGTACTAATTGGTGGTTTTCGTACGATAAAGTACTGAGTTATAGGTGCCTCGACCAAGGGGCTCCTTTGACAGCAGAATATGATTTTTTTTTGTATTAAAAATTGACTTTGACAAGTTTCCGCTATGGAAAAATGTTACCAGGGTATCAATTGGTTCAGACAAACATACATTGGTTGATTATATGAACTAAAAAAAAAACGTAACGATACTGAAATACTCCAAACTATGTCAAAATAGCCCCATTTCACGGTACTAAAGTTGACATTTTCAGAACACAGAGAAACTATAAGGTTGTTCGGAAACGAATTTCTTTTTCTGCCGACAGAGGATTTAATTGTATTTTTTTTAATCCAACTTCACACTTAAGCCATCATTGTATGTTGTAAGAGCTGATATAGCAAGGTATGTGTATGAAAAAGTTCAATTAATTCTACGCAGTAGTTTTTGGATGGTTCCTTTTTGAATATGGGAAGCAATTAGCAGCATTTTCGTTATATTTTACTTTTTTACTATAGAAAAGGTAAAAATGCTGTTCAAGCCAGAAAGAAATTTACCGATGTGTATGGATAATCGTTTTTTTTGAGCTTTTACCGGATGACACAACAATTAATTCGGAAATCAATTTTCATCAGCGGGACAAACTGAAGGATGCACTTCAACATGAATTAATCAACAGAAAAGGTGTAGTGCTCCACCGAGATAATGCGAGACCTCATTCAAGTTTAGTCACTCGCCAAAAACTTTTACAGCTTAAAGAGGATACACTGCCAAACCCACCATACTCTACAGATCTGGCGCCTTCGGATTATTATTTGTTCCGGACATTGCAAAATTTTTTGGACTGTAAAACCTTTATTTCAAATGCAGAGGTCAAAAATCACCTGGATCAGTTTTTTGCCAGCAAAGAACAAAAATTTTATAAGCGTGGAATCATGCTACTACCAGTAAGGTGGCAAAAAGGGTTAGACCAGAATAGCCAATATATAATTTAATGAACTATTCATTCATTGTATAAACGAAAATTATCTTTCATTTTCTCAAAAAATCGATCAACCCAACATGTTGTTTAAACTTCAGCGAAATGACAGATACTGAAAATGAAGCCTAATAATGACGTGTTGCGAGAAGAAACAATGGAATAATAAACTAGTAGCGACATATGTTATAAGAAACGCACGAAATTATTTATACTCTCAATTAATATAAATTGAATATAATTTGGAAGTGTTTTTTTTTCCATATATATATTGAAAAACTCCTTTCAAGTAATATTCAATTTATGTTTATTGATATTTTCTTGTTTCATATCGGATGCAAAGACTGAATATTGTGGAATCTAAACCTCTTCCTATTTTTCTTAATTATTTCTCTCATTTAAGGCTAGAAGGTAAGACCAGGTTTGCCAATAGTTACAATTAGTATTCTACTGAATGAGGAAATGACATTACCAGAATTCTACTAGAATTGAAATTGAACGGGTTTCACCTGGATCTACCAGATTTCTACTAATATTTTTACGTTCTAGAAAAAATCATAGAAGAACAAATGAAAAACCTATATTTTTGTTTGAAAAATATATTAACGTGGAAAAATAATAAAATAGAAATATTGTCATTTATCGCATGATAAATCATTGACAAGTACAAAACAAAAATATTTATATTTACACGGAAATGAAAAAGTAATATTTTTATATATGGCTTTAGTTAACTATACATATAGGTAATGAAGAAGATAATAAATACAAAAATCTAGACTAGAAAGAATAAAATGGGACACGGAAAAATTTTTATAATATAAATATAATCTTTACTAAACTAAAATACTTGCACAACGTACACACTTATATGACCGAAAAATCTTCTAAATTTTCGATTTCCATTTTATTGAAAGTATATATTTTTGAATTTTTCAAATTATACAAGTACTTCTGAGGCAAATCAAAGTTATGGCAGCAGTTATGGCATCCTGTTCAATTTTCACCTGATGCCCAAATGCTACACAACATGGTAATTGAATCCTATTACGTAGTTTTGTTTTTACTAGGTTTATTTGACTAAAAAGTCCCTCTACTTCTGCATTTGAATGGGGTGAAAACAGAAGGGATAGGGCAAAATCGGATAACTCTTGAAAGGGATTTTCGGAATTAGCATCTCTGTAGATATAAACTTCTGCCCAAAAACTTAAAGTTGACGTCCTATTTTGCCACTGCACTAATGTGATATTTTTCCATTGATTTTGAATAATACCCTATAGATTCGGCGTTGTAATTAAAATATTGAAGAATTGGAATTAAATCTGGTTTCACCACACGTAGAGTAGTTTCTACTGATTTGGAAAAAATTTGTTTCAATACGCTAACATTCTCTGGCAACCTCCGATTTATTTCCTCAACTAAGGAAACTAGAAAATGTATTAATCGGTCTCTCAGATGACGTTCTTCTGTCAATCCCTTCTCCTTCATTCGAGTTAATTCAGTTTCGAACGAGTATCCCAAATAATAATTTCGGTCTACGAAAGGGTCAATGAAGTCGTCTTCAAAGTGCTTGAAATTCTAATTTGGAGTCGTAATTCTCCGAATCAAACTTTCTAATATCCCTGTTTAATCATTTAATAATTTAACAGTATTGTTCCGCCCTGTACTTCGAAACTATTTGGTCATTGATACTTAGGTCTTTCACGTTGATATTTCGATCTAACAGTTTTAAGAATTGTAGTTGACTCTTCAGATTATTTGTTTTCTAATGTTTTTATATGGCCTTAGAAAACATGCAAAGTTATGTAGAAATTTTAATATATTTATGCTGGTTAATTTTACGTGACACAGCATTCGGAATTATAAATCTATCCTTCTTTACTTGCATTAATTTCATAATTTTTCTGTAACCAATAAGAAGGTTCATTCAGTCTACCTCCAAATGAACCTTTTTCTTGTTCAGATGTATGATGTTTGACTGCTTCGCGGAAACATGTTACGAAGCAGTCATAATTTATATTTACGCAAGCAGTTCACTGGGATGAAATTAAATGCAGTTTGTTTGAGAAGACACAGATAACATTTGGTTTTCACTTAAATTCGCTTTGATAAAAAGCGGACGATACACGTCAGCTTATTACGAAGCAGTGGATCTAAAGGTCGGAATTTTTTAGTTCAGGTCCTCAATATTATTCCCCCCTTCAAGTAGATAGTCATAGTTTTTGTGCATTTGTTCTAAGGACATCGTGCTGCCGTTTAGCCCAAATGGCTGTAATTTTCGAATTTTGAGTCAAAAATGGTCTCGCATTACTAGGTTTTATTCATTGATGAAGAATTTATGGCCAAAAATGATTATAAAATAAATGGAGGTTCATACTTGATAGAAGGTATATAAAATTATTCAAATATTTTAATATTCACAGATATATTCTGTTAGCCTTCTACATATTGAATTTCAACAATTATATAATATTTAATATTATAACTTCAGGAATTAAATAAATGTCATATAAGCACCGCTTAAATCAAACGACATATAAAATAAACATTCATTATAAGACATCCAAATGAGATAACAAAATCCAATAAATATAAATTATTAACCAAAATCCTATAATTTAAATATTTTGAGTAGACAAAATTTTATTTCTGCTCATCCCTCTTATGAAAACAGATATCTTTCAAAAATGTTTAACATAATCTTGAGGATTTCATCATAAAACTATCTTACTTAGAATATTCAATATAATTGGATATCTAACTGAGTTACTTTTTAGAAAATCTCAAGATATGTAAAAACATTACTAAAAACAAGTTTTAAGAGGGACTCGTCAGTACTCAATCACATTCAATAAAATATAACATCAATCAACAAAAAAAATTTACTTACATTTAACAATCCAGAAAAAGTCTTGACAAATGAATACTGAACATTTAAATGGATTCCAATGTTGACTCAAATAAATATTTCTGTGGTTTACCATTGATTCTTAAGGTTATGTTAAATATTTTTGAAAGATATCTGTTCTCATAAGAGGGATGAGCAGTAACAAAATTTTGTCTACTCGAAATATTTAATTTATAGGTTTTTTGTTAACAATTTATGTTTATTGGATTTTTTATCTCATTTGGACCGTTGTGCGCAAGATGCTTAGCCTGAAATCCAATAAAAGACCCTGCGAAAAAACTACTAGAAATCTAATAAAATTACTTCGTTGTCAACTAGAATTTCTACCATCTACCAGATTCAAATTTCAGTCACTAAATCGACATCGCATTTTACCAGATTTGGTGGATTATTCTACGATATTGGCAACCCTGGGTAAGACTGATAATGGACGCGCAGAATTGAATTTTTCATTTATTTTGCATCAATGTATCTAATATTTCATCCTTGTTTGCATTTATTCCGGAAAATACAGACGTTAAGACGTATGAAGGAGTATTTTACAAGCTCGCTAAACATAAATACAAAAGAAAATATAATTTCATCAACAAGATTTAAATTGGCAACGACTAAATCACCATAAGATCTAGCTAGATGCTGCTGACGCATTGAAGGTCAATACTGGTCGTCAATGAAATAGTCAATCATTAGCTTCCTTTATTACCCCTTGTATCATGCGACATCTCAACCGGACGCCAAAAAGTCTTCAACTCGTAACTCTTTATATACGAGTACTACCGAACGGAACTCCGGCATTTCCACGGTATAACAAAGACCATTTCTCGCCCTTCGCCTGTCAACAACGGACGGAAAGAAAAACAAAAGGTCTCCAAATTCGCGATGACCTCGAAGTTAGTTACACTATCACGAGATCATTATACCTTTCGATCTCTAGACTTTACACACACACGTAGCGAAGCGGACGAAGAACGAAACAGGGGGGCAACACCGATCGCAGGGCGGGGGGCACCCGTCAAACCACCGCTCACCGCCGGCAAATGGCCAACAGAAGACATCGGAAGGTCCTCCGCAATATACCGAGAGATCAAGAAAGGCTTCGTGCGAGGTAAACATACTGCAACGAACAGTGGACACCCGGTGGATATTTCGCACTAGTGACACTTGTGAATCGGTGCGGTCGTGCGGTTTTGGTGGACGGAACCGGTGGTTTTTCTTCGGTGACATATGAACACGACCTTCGAAGAAAGGTAATTTTGAAAATTTTGATGAATCAGGCGTTTCTTTGAATCGATTCTCAACAGTGTTGTTCGAGGTTTGGCTTCTGGTTTTCCGATTTTGGACGTTGACTCTTGGGAAGTTCAAGGACCATCGAATTATAATAACTGGATAGTGCATATCGTGTATCTTCTTCTCTGGACTGCAGCTTCATTCTGACGCTCTGCAGATCGATAGATTTCAGGTTGGATCGATACAGCTGAGAAGTAATTCTTCTCTTCAGAGGATTCTTTTTAACATGAATTTCATTCTTGTTATTGAGATTTTTTTTTCGAAAAGTTTTTGTTTGAAAATCAAGAACACAGTCATGAAAATATTTGTCTGTTAAAGTTTTTCTACCATTAAGTTACCAATTGGAAGTAAGAGTCAAATTAATATTAATCAGGTTTATCCAAACAATGGTCAGCTGTCTTTTTTTAATTCAATGTAAGTGACATCTGATTTAGTTGAATCTTTGGGAACTAATTTTCAAGAAAAACTTCTGAATTATGACAACGTCAGGTACTTAAACGTGCACATATGATCCACTAGAATCATTCAAACATTCAGAGAATTCGTTAGATGAATGAGATTCAAATACTTTTTCAACTATAACTTTTGAAAAAACGTCAATGGTATTTAGAATCTATAGATATTAATTCAATAGCATCAGTTCAGTAATTGATTTAATTACAATTCATAAATTAAATTCATTGAAAAATTAAAACGACCGGCAATTTTGTGTCACTAAAATTGGTGAATTTTAGTAGAACATATTATACCAATATAAAGTATGGTCCATCTAGAGTGTGCATTTTGAAGTAGTGGTTTAGTCTGGAGCACTCCTGTCATTCATATTTTGACAAAAGGTTAGTTCAATATTTGTCGACTTACACTTGAACAAAATTGAGTAATATTGAAAACTTATTTTAAGAGTAGTGGATCTTTTATCCTAACTGTAAGAAATTTACGTGGAAAATTCAATAAAAATTAAATGACCTCACGGTATTTTGAGGATCAGTGGTTCGTGAAAACTGGATCGTTATCTGATGACTCAACCCGTTCAGTTTCTTGTCCAATGAGCACACCTGAAAAAATTACTGCTGTAGCCCAAAATGTGGCTCGTCATCGTACTAAAGAACTGAATATTTATCGCAGTTCTCTGAGGAAAATTTTGCATAAAGACCTCGATCGGAACGCTTACAAAGTTCAACTAGCACAATAAGTGAAGCACTGTGACCATCCTATGCATTTCCACTACGCTCAATGGGCATGGCCCAAGATGAGCATCTTCTCAGAAAAAACATTTTTAGCGATGAAGCTTATTTTCACCTCACAGGACTTTTTTGTGGTGATACCTTCATAAGCGTTACGCTAACTATCCAGAAACGATTGATGCCTTGAAACACAAAATCAAATTTGTCATTCATGAGATTAAGCCCCAAACAATCGACAATGTAACGAAAAATTGCATTGATCGGATGGGATAGTGTAACCAGTCGTGGCAGTTATTGGAATGATATTATTTTTTTTTTGAAAAACTTCGAAGTTCAACCTTTCCAATAAACTCTTAACAATGAACAAATACTCATTAATTTTTTATTTATAACCGATCAAAAATGCAAATTCCAAATGGCCTACCCCTAACAATGAATTTTCATAAAATACAAAACTTCTCCACTTCTATTTCTCATTTGTAACGAAAATAATATTTTTCAAAATGTCATTTAACATAAATAGTAAATTGTATTCGAAGCAAAAAGTCTATTGTTGATAGGGATACATATTCAAAACCATAGAATTGCATGATTTACAAGAACATCATATTTTACTTTGTGATAACCTGTGGTTTTATAATAACAAGACATCTTGTCTAGATCACATTCCTAGTGAATCTAGGTTTAGAGATACTTGAAATTAATTGGAAAAAGTTTTTTTGTGCTTGACAAGGTACAATCCTTGCAAGTTTTTCTTCATCTTCCACTTCAACCCTCTTTAAATTTTGTTGTTTGTTCAAATATTGGGACAATAAAATTTCAATTAAACATATTTCTATTTCTAATGTACAGTTGAATGAAAAGAGTATGTGGTTGGCTCTAGGTGAAACATTATAACACATTCATTGAAAAAAAAATTCATACAGTTTTTATGTTTTACAGTTTATTCAGCATCATGACACGTATTTCGGTATTTCGACCATCTTGAAAGGAGTACAAAAAGTAACTGAACTTAAAATTAAAAAGGTTCTTTTATTACACTAAGGACATCTGTGTATTTTTATGGCGCATAGAAATAACAGCATCCAATATAGTGGTATTCCCAAAGAGTATTTAGGAATTTGTTAAATTCTCCTTCTTCTCAATGCCTTTTTTTAAAGAATCTCCAAATAGTCCATCAATTTAACATTTTTAACTTTATACAGTGGAGTGACATCTTTCTCATTAAAAAAATGACCATTTTCTATATAATGTTCTGCAAAACCGAAAAGAAAATATGGTTTTAAATGGCTTGTATGAAAGGTTTCAGTAGTAGGCATTTTACTTCGTAAAATGGGAATTAATTCTTTAGCAGTAAATAAATAAATAATTTAGCTAAAATGTTGGTAAACAATAATCAAAGGAACCCCAACTTTTCCGAATCGGGAATTTATCAAATTAAATGTGATTATTCTAATGCTACATATATAGGACAGGCGATGTTAACAACATAGAATCAAAGAACATGGGTTGTCTGTTTTGAAAAACCAGAAATCAACCCGTTTTGCAGAACATTGTATAGAAAGTAATCATTTTTTTAATGAGAAAGATGTCACTTCACTATATAATGTTAAAAAGGGTGAATTGATGGACTATTTGGAGATTCTTTCAATCAAAAAAGCCATTGAGAAAAAGGAGAATTCAATAAATTCCCCAAAGATTATTTGGAAACACCCCTATATTGGATGCTATTATTTCCATGCGCCATAAAAAAACACAGATGTCTTAAGTGTAAAAAAAGAACCTTTTCAATTTTAAGTTTAGTTACTTTTCGTATAAAAAGTATGTGAATTTTTTTTTAATTAAATTCCTAACGTACAGATTTGTCCATTCACAAAATAAGGTGTCGATTTAAGCTTCAATCTTACTCTATTTAGACAAAGTCTCTGAATGTTATTTCTCTATATAAGTTCCTTGTTCACAAACAACCGACCGAATGGACAAAATTGAGCTCGATCAGAAATGTACATCTGTAGATTCAAAACAATCGTTTGAGGCTATTTTCTTGAAATTCTCGAAAAATTTGCTGGTAAGAAAACGTGAAAAGCATGAAAATTCTTTTCGAAAAATATAGGTGGCTACTAATTTGAAGCTCTGAAGTGAATGATCTGTTATGAGGGAGGTTCAAACTCTTAGTTCGGGAGTTGGCGTTTCATTACGAATCGCACCACCTGAACTCGTCAGATAGGCAAAGGGATGCAGCTCTGCCAGTGACGTTGTTACACGTTAACACTCGGCTGTTAGAACGCTCGCACTCTGCCCTACTTGAACCCAGCGAGGACAGTGAACTCGATATTCGGAAAGCGGTAGAGTCCTCTATATGCTACGCCAAGAAGCTGCAACAGAGCAGAGTAGAATTCTTGGCGAAGAGCGGGACATTACGCCCCAAAATTAATTAAAAATTTCCTGAAAATATGGTTCTGATGTATCGAGATTTTAAACTAACAGTATCTATTCTGGTTTTTCGAAATAGACATCCTACGTTCTTTGATTCTATGTTGTGAACATAGGCCTGTCTGTCCTAGATATGAAGCATTACAAACATCACATTTAAATTGATAAATCTCTCATTCAGAAAAGTTGGGATTCCTTTCTTTATTGTTCACCAATATCTCAGCTAAATTATTTCTATTTACTGCTAAAGAATTGATTCCTATTTTATGAAGACCATTAGAAATCCTACTGCTGAAAACTTTTATATAAGCCATTGAAACCCATATTTCCTCTTCTTCATAAGGATCATTTATATAGATATACATTTTTTTTAATATTGTGGTAAGTTTTCTTATTAATGATTTTGTCAATGATTTCAGTTCTAAAGCCATTGTTTACCGCTATAGTTTTAATTATATTGACTTCTTTTCGGAAATTGAAATCGTTCAACGGAATGCTCAAAAATCTATGGATGAAACTATGGAATGTTGACATTTAAATTCGCCATGACTGATTGCATTTTGAATGGATTATGGTATCAATAGTTGTAGGTTTTCTGAAAATGTCGAAATTCGACATTTCGAAATGAATGAAAATTTCTACATTCTTTTAGTTCAATCGATTTATCCCTGTTGATTAAAATTCGCAAAATCTTCATATATCGGGTGCTTTTTTAGAGTGATAGAACTTTCGATAGGGATAACTGTGATTTGACAGAAGGTAGAAGCCATGTTGTTTTAACATTACTGTTCAGTAAGAATTGACAAATTATCTTGGAAAGACTCACGCCGCAATATCGCCTACAAATTGTTGAAATTTATTTTCAAAATCAGTGTTCTATTCGCCAAACTTATAGAGCACTTCGTGAAATTTATGGTTTACATAATCGCCCATCGGAGTAGCTTATTCGTCGAACTATTTCTCAACTCGATGGAATAACAACGACAAGATAAATAACTGTACGTACAAAAAAAAATATCACTGCTGTAAGTCATAGTGTTAATGATGATCCAGATTTGTCGATTCGTCAACGTTCACAACAAGTTGGACTCTGTGCATCCACCACATGGAAAATTTTGCATAATGATCTTGATCTACATCCATAGAAGATCCAACTGGTTCAAGAACTGAAGCCACTTGACCATGATGAGCGTCGTTTCTTGGCTGATTGGGCCCTAGAACAGCTTGAAGTTGATTCAATTTTTCTTCGTAAAATTGTGTTTAGTGATGAAGCTCATTTCTGGTTGAACGGCTATGTAAACAAGCAAAATTGCCGTAAATGCAGTGAAAACAATCATCAAGATATTCTGCAGGCTCCAATGCATCCTGAAAAATGCACTCTATGGTGTGCTTTACACGCTGGAGGCATCAGCGGTCCATATTCCTTTAAAACGATGCTGGAGTTAATGTTACAGTGAATTGTGCTCGTTACAGATCGATGATCGATGATTATTTTTTTCAAAATTTGAATGGTATCGACCAGAAGTGTTTTGGTTCCAAGAAGATGGTGCTACACCTCATGCTGCTACCGTGACAATTGATTTATTGAAAGAAAGATTTGGCGATAATATTATTTCGAGAAATGGTCCAATTAATTGGCCTCCAAGATCATGCGACATAACTCCACTGGATTATTTTCTTTGGGGATATGTCGTCACTGGTTTATGGTGATAAACCAGAAATAATAGACGCTTTGGAAGTCAACATAACTCGTGTTATTGATGAAATAAGGCCTGAATTACTCGAAAAAATGGTGCAAAATTGGCCTGGTCGAATACGCTTCCTCAGAGCTAGTCGTGGTAGACATATGCCAGAAATTATTTTTGAAACATAAATGTCAGAAAATTATCTTTCAAATAAAAAAAACTTTGGCTTCAATCTTAATTCAAATGTATTTTATTTGAATTTAAAGTTCTATCCCTCTAAAAAAACACCCTATATTTCAAGCATTAGGTTTCAAATGTTTCATGACCTCGTTACTGAATTTATGAACTTATTTTTTCTTTCTCGTTATTTCCAGCAATTCACTTAGATTTAACGAACTGTGATTATCTTAAATCCTATCCAACATTCAAGGTGAAGTGTATTTCTATGTGAATCTATAAAAAGCCTAAGTGTAATTGTAAACGTCAAATATTAGAATCGATTCAGTCAAAAAAATAATAACACAATTATACATACACTTAAGTGATTCTCAAATCCGTGAAATCACTCGACGGAAAATAGATTTCATTTCTATTTATCCTCGGCATAGAGAGAAACAGAGGTAAGAATGATATGATCACGTTTTTTATGACATTTACGAGATGATCTCATGCTTTTAGGCGAGGTTTCTACAGTAAAAACTGCAGAAAATCGACTGGAGAATATCTTGATCGGCATTTACAGTAATAAGATTCTCCAGAGGTGTACGTGCATGAATATTAGCTACATGAACCATAACACTGGAAGATGGATTCATCAAAAGTTGGGTGCTAAATTGAACCGAATAATTATGGATATCTGCAGAGCTTGAAGTTTAGGATTAAACTAATTTTTCCAATCAAACTTGTCCATTTCATGCAAGGATTTTTTTCGTTTCAAAATAAATTTGAAGAAATAATCAAATTATCTAATTCGCCAAAGAAATATGGCAAAAAGTCAATAAATTGTTTATGGCTCACAATTTTTTCTCCTGCTTGAAATATTTTCAGCATACGAAAGGAAATTAAATGCATAACATCTCAGCAAAACTTCAGACGATATTGACCATCGGCTGCTGAGAAGGAAGCTGAAAATTTATGGAGTTAACAGGACTGCTCCATATTTGGTCTCTATCAGTCTTATAAATGGGTAGCAATCACTAAGCTGAAAACACTAAAACTGGAAATTTATTACATGTGGAGTACCGCAAGGGCCAATTATGAGACGTGTGTATTTCTTGGTATATGTAAATGAACCCCATTGAGGTGTGAAACAGGAAGATACAAATATGTTTGTGGAGGATATAAGCTTCTTAAAATACCAGGGACTGGAGAGTAAGGAGAAAACTTTACTTATCTAAAATTCCCGAATTGAATTCCAGTGAGACCTTAGTCCTCATAGCACCTCAGTGATCTGGGGGGGTCTATCGAAAGTTATTTTCACTATAAGAATAATGAGCTGCTACAGGTGAATTCTACCAGAATGGTTATTGGCTATTTGAGGAAGGCCTCTTTTCCAAGTACTACCAAGCAGTCTCCACAGTCCACCCAGAGGTAGAAAGTGTGATAAGGATTACGCCATATCATCGCGCTCGGCGAGAACCCCTCCGAAGAGATGAACCCACCAGCTTCCAGTTTGGGCCCCGACTCGGAAGCCAGAACCGTCTGACTGGTAGCAGCGAAAGCACTATCCAACCTCTACTGGCTCTGCAGGTCAGTACCCGAGTTGTTTGAGACGCAACTCACCCGCCGGAGGGAATTCTTATCCATCCACCCGAACGCAGTCCCAAGAACTAAGATAAACTCAAGATTGACGACTTCAATTGATCCTGGTACGAGCACCGTCTAGCGGACTATACGTCCTGACCCACCGAACCCATGTGAAGTCATTTGATTGATCCTGGCGTCAAGCACTAATGGCGGAGCCATTTCGTCGAGATCCACAAACCCTAAATAGTTACGCACAGATCCAGGGGCCAGGACAGGCCGGTCGAACCGTCAAGTCCCGTTAAACCCCGAGTCGTTTCATGAGAATATCCCGAAAATGGGGGTCTGCGAACAGATAAATGAAATACCCCCCTAGTCCAGCATGCGGACTTTCAACCACTGCCCCCTCGAGTCCAACACCAATTGGGGTGGCCAGGTGGTACAAGTAACACCTGAGGGCAAGCCCACCCCCCCGAGGTAACGCAGTATGCTACATAACGCACTCGGCCATTACACAGAATCCGGAGATTTATACTGCGATAGGGTAGAGTACGCCAGTTTTAAGGGAGAAGCCCTGTGCTGCGACAGACTCCCTTGTCACTGAGTTAATCAACCGGCTCAGCCCTCCATTTCACCTGAGTAAAACTAGGGCCCCATTCGGAGATCTTCCACCATACAGGTCCAGTGACTGGCGCGAAATGGCATTACGTTAGACACCAAGACTTAACCCTCCAATTCGCCGGGACGAATCTAGGGTCCTAGTCAAGAGAGCGCCCCCATCACGTCAAGATCTAATGCCTGGGGGGCGAAATGAGCTGCTACAATCGAACGAAAGTATCACTGGTGAAGTAAACCGACGACGATTTATTCATTTGAGCCTAGCATTAAAAGAAAAACGGTCGCAACACGCCGACAGACACGATAAAGTTATTTTGAATTGTTGCTTTGCTCGTAAAAACGCATTTAGGAATGATATCCTATTTCTATTCAAATAAATTAATTCGGCTGATCTGTACAAAATATCATTAATAAGGAGTGTGAGCTACGATAATATAAAGTTCTACAAATCGAGACAGTGTAACATACATCTGTATAACAATTCTAGATCTCTAGATGGTGCTAGTGTATGATCAATAACTTAGTGTCACTGTGTATAGCGAATATAGATACTTGACAGAGTTGTAGTCGCTGGCATTCATTACACTGATGAAAACCAAAAAGTTTGAAACGTGCGCATGTCTGCAATTGGCTCCTGTGATCAACAAAACCTTATCGAGTTTGTTTGAGTATAGAATTGTACACATTATGTATGTTACACTGTCTCGATTTGTATAAATTTCTATTATCATAGCTCACACTCCTTATTACTGATATGGAAGGTCCTACCCCCTTCACCGTTCAACCTTGACATTGCTCCTTCCGATTACCATCTCTTAGTGGCGAAGGAGGATTCGTCAATTACCAGAAAGATAGAGAAAAAGTAATACTTAGTGAGGAACAATACTTTGAACTTTGAATGTATAACCAATTTTTCACAACAAAGCTTCAATCTGCAAAAAAAATCTAACGAACTTATTTATAAAATTTGAATATCAAAACAGATTGTTAGTCTCCTATAAATTTTAATTTCAAAAAATTTTTATTCGAAAACTTTTAGAGTTAAATTATTGTTCTATGAGCACTGCTTAAATTAAGTAGACATATAGAATCAAAATCTCGTGGTATCCTTGTTGAACAAACACTAAAATTAAAAAACTTTAAAAATCCAACGTATTCTATTTCTATGTTCATCACAAAAATCTCACAAAGCTGGTAAGGTATTTTATGGCCTTAGCTAAAACTGATTGACATTTATATAATGAATTAGGAAAACCAGAATAAAATTATATACTATCTATACAATAATAAGAAGAGGTTTTTTACTTGATAGAAGGATTATTACAAAATTTAAATATCAAAACAGATTTATTCCGTTGGCCTCCTATAAATTTTAATTTCAAAAAATTTTTATTCGAAAACTTTTAGAATGAAATTAATGTCCTATAAGCACTGCTCAAATTAAGTAGACATCTAACATCAAAACTCATTTTATAATATCAAATGTACATAAAAAACCCAACAAATATAAATCATCAATTAAAATTTATATTTTTTGGTTCTTTTCATATAATTTGATATTATATAATGAGTTTTGATTTTATATATCTACTTAATTTAAGCAATGCTTATAAGACATTAATTTAATTGTAAAAGTTTTTGAATAAATATTTTTTTAAATAAACATTCATAGGAGGCTAACAGAATAAATCTCTTGTGATATTCAAATTTTGTGATAATCCTTCTATAAAGTAAAAACCCTCTTCTTATTATTTTATTGTATATATTATTTATGAATATATTTTGGTTTTCCTAATTGATTATTGATTTTAATTGATAAAATATATTTCTTGGGTTCTTTTATTTCATTTGATATTATATGATGAGTTTTGATTTCATATGTCTACTTTCTTTAAGCTATGCTTATCAGACATTAGTTTAATTCTAAAAGTTTTGAATAAATTTTTTTTATTATTATAATTTATAGGAGGCTAACATAATAAATCTCTTTTGATAGTTAGATTTTGTAATAATCCTTCTATCAAGTAGAGAACTAATTTATGCATAATACGGATTATGAATATCAAGTATTGAAATTTTGAAACAAGATACCACCTCTATATTTCTTTGAGTTAAAAAATAACTCATGGAAGATCGTTTTTTATTGCATGATTATAGATAAAGATATATAGAATTCTAGTCGTTTTCGCTGTCAAAAAGTAAATGCTTATAATTCCAACTTAAGGTACAAGATAATTAAAAGGGATTCATTACTGGGTAAAGGGCTTTTCCCAATATTTTTAATACCAAGCAGAGTTATTCTGTGATACATATTTATGAATTTTAATTTTAGAAAATGTCTTGAAAATCAAAAAGAATTAAATTGACTAAAATGTCTTTAAAAAACTGTTTCTTTTTATTTTGTTATCAAACACCTGTGTCAGCTGAAGTTTGCTAGGTAATTTCTGTCAATATTCTATAATCTGTTTAGATACTTTTTATCTCCTTTTGATTCTGTGCGATGTTTGTTAATTCTTTATGCCTATTAAGAAAACAATATCTCTAAGTTTTTGTATTTGATTTAATTTTTGAAGAATAATTTTTAAGGTATTTTCTAACATTGAAATTTGTAGAGAGGTGTAGCAGAAATACTCTGCTTGATCTTTAAGATGTTATAAGTGTAGAGAAATAATAATTATAATTATTATTAATCAATTCTTCATGTATCAAAGAAAGAAACAGCTTCACACACTTGGTGTATAAATTACTATCAATCTGTTGTCTGGAAACTAGTTGAATATTTATATTATATGCATTCATACATTTTCATTGCACTCAATTATAAGTGTTAATTTTTACATGTAGGAGTATCTAGATTATACCTCATGTATCTTTGATGGGTTATGTTTTGTTAGGTTGTTGTGTACATATTACAAATAAACACTAAAGGCTTAATGCTTTGAACTGAAGCAACAGAACAAGGTATTAATGATGTAGTTCACTGGTTGACTTGGATACAATAAAACTTGCATCATTTTTCAATCATACAAGTACTTTACGAACAAGAACGACTTCTTCACTCGATCGCTTAGCAACCGACTTGTCGAAATAGTGTAAGTACAATCAGACGTTCCCATGGATGGTAACATCACGTTGAATCCATAATACTCTTCGCTGCTGTCTACCGATAAATACCTCGATCAATAACTTACACCCATCTCTCGATCACTTTCAATGAGAGGAACAATGAATAATATTATTGGAAAGTTTCCTTATTCCACAATCAACTGTTGCGAAAATCGATTGTTCATATTCTTGTTGTCATTGAAAATTCATGATGCTTTCAGAAATGCATTTGTTTATTGCTTGTTGTTGTTTTTTTCGAGTATAACCTTCAGCTACTATGCAAGACGTACTAAAATAAATATTCAAGTATGCATAAATGAATTTACTCGTACAGGTTTGAGAAATAAAAGTACAAGAATTCTTCATTGTTTAATTGAATCAGTCTTCACTTGTTGAAGATCCATATTAAATAAGGTTATTTTGGTGTTCACAAAAATTTACTGTTATTATAATACAACAATTGGTTCGCTGTTACAGAACCATCTTCAGATAAGTGGTATCTTACATTTTTGAATAACTAAATTTGTTTTACCAATCGGTTTCTACAATATTTATATTAAAGTAGATACAAACATTTTTATTGCGCACTAAAACCCAAAAAAGGGGGTCTCTATAGTTTCCAGTTTATCTGTCAAAATGATTAAAAGGGTTGAATTATTTAGGTCCAATTGTTCGTTGAGTACCATTCCAATTTTGGTTGTATTTATTTATATCTGGTGACCCTCACTTGTTTAAGGCATAACTTTTACTTTCTATATGTGAAATTTCAAAATTATGGTTGAAAGTATGTCCTATTTCTAACAAATGGTTCGAATATGTGGAAATACTTTTGTTATTAAGGAAACTCTTCGAATGTTCACAATTTCTATGTCAGAATTGTTCTTCATTGTGTAACAATATTTTAGAGTGATTTGAAGAAACTGACTTTTCTAGGATTATGAGATATACAGGAGAAATGAGTCATATTATCATATAAATAATAAACTGTTTTTTGTCCAATTAATGAATATCGCTTTGAAAACCTCTAGCTTATGGAGATTTCAATTAATGTGACAATATTTTTTACGCTATGAAATAGCCTATTGGTTGAGTTGTGTCTGAAAACTGGGAAAAAACAAGTTTAAGTTTGGTATGTTATTATTAATTCATACCATAATTTATCATTCGTTATTTTTTCATATGGACATGACAATTTTTCCAAGGTGCCAATCAATGAAATAACTGAAAGAATTATGTAGATCTCACACTACATATGTTGTGGCTTGATCTTCTAAAATCTTAAGATAAAATGTGATGTCATTGACTGATAAAAAACATCACTATGCGTTGGTGTTCTCAAAAATTTAACGCATTATAAATATTACACATCTACTATGCTGCATGGTTATTTGTGCTTAAACAGTAATTATACCTAATTCTAAATTGATCATTGCTAAAGAGATTGTTCATTCTGTAACGAAATAATTTACAACAACTGGCCTTCTCTTTCTTATTTGTACAAAATCAATCAATAAAAACTAGGTATTCTGCATTCACCAATCGGGTCAATGTTATGTAAATTACACGGTACCCTTTGATTTGCTAATTTTCAATAATGAACACTGTGATTTACGTTTTGTATTCAATCTAAACGTTCGAAAAAGTTATGAATATTCTGCTATTTCTCATCAATAAACGTAAAATTAACCAACTACTAAAGTCCTCTCAGCTGTTATACAAAAATGAACTTGGCACTTTTGGCTTCAAACTCCTGATCATCTTTTTTTATTCAGAGAAACTTGCTAAATGCGGAACACTTACAACCTAATTATATTAAAACGAAAACATATGACCACGAATAAACATTTTCTCTAAATGAAAAATGATAATTTCTTTTTGAAAATTGATTCAGCTTCTTGACCTCTAGAAACTACTTAGTTTTCTATTACTTTTTATTAACTGAATATATAGTGACTTGTGCTTCGTAGTGTTATATTATATATAGTATATTTTCAAATTGAATGAACAAAATTGTATCTCAACTATTATATATATATATATATATATATGAATTATTATAGTTGAAGGCTTCGGCTTGTGCTAAACTTCGAGAAGTGATGTGTGCCAAAGGATCTGCTCATTCAATAGTTTTATTTCTAAAACGTGCTTATGCCTAAGTCCAGGATGTTCAGTTTTTTTCCTTTCGCTTCCAGGCGTAATATTTCAAGGTTGTCCAATACTGGGAAAATATGACAAATGTTTCGCAAAATTAGAGTTATCTTTTCGGTTACTAAAAGAAGCTTGATGTTCTTTGAACCTCTTTTGGGAAGATCTCCCGTTTTGTCCTATATATACGCTACTGCAGTATTGACATCTTAATTAGTGAAATTGGCCTTATGGTGCAAACCATTAAGATATTTCAGTAGGTTTTCTAGTTCTGAACTAATGACTTTGTACAGTTAAGGGGAAAAGTTTTGACCCTGTCTGTATTGCCGCATGGGAACCAACATTTGTTTTTATCGAAAGATAGTACAAATATGAGGAAGTGTTCATATTTTCAACTATAGAAAAAATTGTAAACAGCTTTGAATAGACCGAAATTCAGGGAATAGAGCAATGAATACAAATGGCTCGCAACAGATTCTTATACTGAATAATTTGATGTCTTCAGACTGCTGGACACATAATATGAAATGAGAAATTGTTTGAAAATGTGTTTCAAGTAAATAAATCATATATAAATTCCAATGAGATATCTAATAAAGGTAAATGAACAGTGCCTCGAGCTTTTTGGTTGCGAGAAAATATATTCTATGAACCCAGATTCTTTAACCTCGAAAGAAACCACTTCAACTGACGCAGCCTTATCTAAATTCCGAACAGCCCATTGAACAAAGTAATCAACAATGACATACAACGAAAAGATATGTGAATTGCATAATAATCCTACCTATACTGCTACTACTGAAGATCTTGTACGTACTGCTTTATGCATTTATATTGACGTATATAAGAAAATACCTCTACTTCGACAAAACTTAGGATAAGCCAATATAATAATAAAAAGACGTTCTTCACTTGATAGAAGGATTATTTTAAAATTTTAAATATTATATTATACAGATTATTCTGTTAACCTCGTAAAAATTTGAATTTCAAAAAAATTTTTATTCCAAAAGTTTGAAAATTCAATTAAATGAATGTCTAAGAGCACAACGTGTCAATTTAGTAGACATATAAAATAAAACACTTATCACACAGTACCAAAGGGAATAGAAGAATTCAAAGAAATATAAATTTTAAATTGAATCCACTAAATAAATACTTCAAGGTTACGAAATTTTGTTTCGTTCCTTATTTTACTAAAACCAAATTCCTTTCCAAAAATGCAGAACTTCTTCGAAAACAATTAGCTCAAAATAAGTTCCTTCAAAAAAATTCCTAAAACGTGCAGAACATCTTCAAAAAGCAATTTGGAATTATTATAACGGAAACTTATCAGCCCTACTTCACATTTACAAAAAAAAAAAATTAACAAAATATATCTTACCAGAAAATACTAAATATAGCAATATGAACAAATACTAGCATGAAGTGAACTTTTAAAGATTTATTATATATATAATAAAATGAAAAAAGAGGTTTTTTACGTGATAGAAGGATTATTTAAAAATTTTAAATGTTATACAGATTTATTCTGCTAACCTCCTACAAATTTTAATTAAAAAAAAACTTTTTATTCAAAAACTTTTATATTATAATTAAATAAAATAAATGTCTGAGAACATACTGTATCAATTTAGTAGACATTGAAAATTAAACCTTTGTCACACAGAACCAAAGGGAATAAAAGAATTCAAAGAAATATAAATTATAAATTAAATCTACTCAATAAATACTTGAAAGGTACAATTTTGTTTCGTCCCTTGTTTTATTAGAACCAAATTCCTTTCCAAAAATTCAAAACATAACCTCAAGAACTTCTTCGAGAACAACTAGCTCAAAATAAGTGCCTTCAAAAAAATTCCTAAAACATGGAGAACCTTCCTTCAAAAAGCAATTTAGAATTATTACAACGGACACTCATCAGCCCTATTTCACTTCAATTTTTCTCGAGGTTATGTTTTGCATTTTTGGAAAGGAATTTGGTTTTAATATAACAAGGAACGAAAAAACATTTTGTATTTATGTAGTACATTTAATTTATAATATATCATTCTTTGAATTCCCTTTGGTACTGTGTGATAAGTGTTTAATTCAATATGTCTACTAAATTGACCCTGTGTGTTCTTAGATATTTATTTAATTTCTTTTTAATTCTGAAAGTTTTTGAATGAAAATTTTTTTGAAATTAAAATTTGTAGGAGGTTAACAGAATAAATCTGGATAATATATAAAATTTTCATGCCAGTCTAATTTGTGAACTGGTAAGTCTATGATCCTAATATCAGCTTCATTCACCAACATAATAAACTTGTAGAGAGGAAATTTAAACCATCTATAGCCCTTAGAAAGAATTATGGATTAATTTCATATGGAGTCAAAGATCTACAAAATATTCTATTATTACGTATTATTTTTAAAATTCTTGTTATTTTCGTTCTTATCGTGAGACATTACTTGGAAAGAATAACATCTATTAAGTTTTTCTGTGTTCGGAGTATACGAGGGTTAAGATTATAAGTCGTTTTCTTGAGTGTCTCCAAATTATTGAAAATATTTAAGTTCATTCATTTCTGAGTATTATCTTTCTAGTAAGTTAAAAATTGCCTTTGTGATTTATTTGAACATGAATTTGGTACATATATGAACAGGAATCGAAACAAACCTTTCATGTCATATGTAGAAAATTTGATTCGATGATTATTGTAGATATTGAAAACTATTTTATAGTGATTTCATAAATTCTGATATAATTGCCATATTCTAGTATATAAATATTCTTTATATATTGTAGAAGTGTGAAGATATTATTCTGAATTTAAAAATAGAAATATCATTCGAAGTATTGGAGAAAAGTTTCGAAAGATTATATTTCTGCAGTCATTTTTGTTTACTAATGCTGTAAATATGCACTGCAAATATAAAGTCCATAAACCCTTTTTTTTGTTTTTCCTATAAAACCATTATATTAGAAGAGAATGTGAGTCAATACTTGATAGAAATAATTTTAAATGACTTTAAATTCAGAATTTATTTTGGATACTCCAAAGCTTACTTCGAGTTTATTCGTTCCAGGTTTTTATGTTATTTGGTGAGTTAAATTTTCATCTTGTGACATATTTGAATCTGAATTCAATATTTCATTTCTGAAGAGGTCTAGCAACCGAAATAGCACCTATCAAATGTTGGAGTTCTCGTTCTATTATTTTTATTTGATGCTTTATTTTGAGAATTTTTGATAATTTTGGAATAGTGGATTTTCTTGTATTTGTATGTTAATATAAATACTTATATAGTTTTTGTTAATACATTTGTATTGATACGTTTCATGTCCGGATGTAAAAAGGCTTTTTCCGAATTATTGAAAAATATTTTATACTGATTATATATAAAGATACAATTTCGATAGTTTTCGAATATTACAAGAGATATACAACATGCAGGAGTATTCGATATCAAATGAATATCAAATACTCATCTTGTATACATCCTTCGCAATATACACCAGCCAGGCCAGTATGGTAAAATTGAATACCTACTTCCAGTATATTCTAGATTGAATCCAACTCGAACGACAACCTTTTTGCATAGCAATCAGAGCGCATGCAACTGGCCTGGTCATACCTCACATAACACGAAAACGGGGAAAAAATCCTTATCAACATATTATGGCCAGTAACCGTAATAACGACGTTCGAATGGCAACGACTAGAATTAAAATTACTGCTTAATAATTAATTTTAAACAGCGGAACGGTTTCTACAATCCTGTGCAAAGTTGGCAGACTGAAAATTCTCTTTCTAAACCCAGAAACCGTGAAGGTTGTACTTACTCTGTCCAAAGATGTAAACAAACATTGGTAGGACATGTAATTTATCGGTTAAAATTAGATATACATTTAATAGATAGTTATCTATGATATTCCATCAACTAAATTGTTTCTTATTAAAAAGATTAGTAGTAATAACTCAATTCACTCTGATAAATGTAATTGTTAGAAGTAAAAGGAACATTTTAGTTCAATTACGAGTATATCTGATTTTTTTTAACCTTCACTACCATTTCCTTATAACTGATCTGCTGTTGCATTAAAAATTTGATCCAGTAAAATACCGGGTTAGGAAAGGAATTTGGCGCGGGCTGAAGGGAAAATAAAGAAATAGCAATAAATTTCTTTCCAAAATTTGTTTATGGAATTCATTACTTATTGACTGACAAACAAAACGGAATCCTTGGTTTTCTATATAACCGCCTTTGAACAATTTTATTTTCTTCAATCTCTCGAAGAAATCATTGCATGAAGCCCGTATAACGCTTGGTTGGAACTTGGCCCATTCTCGTTTGAGAACAGTGTTCAGCTCATCCACTGTATCGTATTTTTTTGCTCCCACCTTGCTGTCCAAATACCAACAAATACAGAAATCCAGGGAGTTTAAATCTTGGGAATACGGATTCCACTTTCTTGGTGAAATGAAGGCTGGTACATTGTTTTGGAGCCATTGGAGGGTGTACTGCTCTCTGTGAGCTAGTACAGAGTCCTGCTGGAGTACCCAGGGTTCTGATTTTTTTATGTTTAGTAGCCCAAGGAAAGGGAAACCTAGGTCATCTAATTGGTGCTCCGAACAGAAAGTTGTGTCCTGTGTACTCTCGCCTTGAACTGTTGAAGGTTATACCTGAAAGAAACACATCAGCTGAAGTGAGTCCTACAACTGGCCAGTTCGGTGGAAGAGAACAGAAGTTCTCGGAATTGTTCATTTAACTGCATAACGATGTGCTCGTTGCGCAGCCTTAGTACCGTGTAGTAGACTAGGGACGGCTGTCATCATTCACTTCAGTTGCGTGAAGCATCGACCGTGATAATATCTAAAGAACAAGCACAAGTCGTCAACTCTTCTTCCAACGACTGCAAAACTGGCTGTTACAGTTGAGCATTCAATCAGTCGTACTGTTTTAAGCTGCATGGAAATACTTGGCTGAAGCACCTAGTTTTGCATCATCAAGTCAGAAGTCACTTACTGAGTTTTCCGATAAAATTTTGTTGTTTGGGTCTTCGAGGCATTGAATTGCACCAAATTCCGTTAATCACATTCATTTATCTTCATTCAGGTAATCGATTTGCTGGCATCTATGGAGTTGAGAATCAAACGGTGTTCGAAGATTTATTACTTTTGAAAGAAGGCTTCAGGGTTCGCAACAGATTCCTATATTAAATAATATTTAAGATTTTCACATTATAAATACTGAACATTGTTTTGAAGCCATTGGACTTTGCTCTCTGTGTGCTAGTACAGAGTCTTGCTGGAGTACCCAGGGTACTGATTTTCTGTATGTTTGACCGACCAAGGAAAGGGACACCTAGGTCATCTAATTGGTGCCCCGAACAGAAAGTTGTGTGAAAGAAGACATCAGAGTTCTATCATTCGCGAAGCTCACATTGTGGTTCTCGGTCATACGATCATTTATGTAAATCAGGAAGAGGTTGGGCTACAAAAGTGAGCCTTGGGGCACACCAGAGTTCACGTTGAAATCGCGGGAATCGGTTTCAGTTGATGAGGAAACTCTTCATACAATCGCAGAGACTCTCAAGAAAATCATACTATCGTTTATGTGAATCAGGAAGAGGTTAGGTGATAAAACTGAGCCTTGCGGCACACCATCGTTCACGCTGAAACCACGAGAACCGGTTCCTGTTGGTGAAGAAATTCTTCATTCAATCGCAGTAATTCCCGGAAAAAACATACGAAGATAGCGTATTCAGAAGAACCTTATACGAGACGCGATCGAAAGCCTTGGATATGTCCAGAGCAACTGGTCTAGATTTTCCATAGCGCTCAATAGCCCATGTCCACACTTGCGTCACATAGCTAAGGAGGTCACCTATTGATCTGTGTTTGCGAAACCATATTGTGTGTCACTGATCACTGACGATTTCGAGATTGATAGCTGCTTCCATGACTTTCGACAAAATGGATATTATCGCTATTGAGGGGTAGTTTGATGGAAAACACTTCCTCCCCTTCTTTTGTCTATGATGCACTCGTGCACTCTTCCATCAATCAGGGAAAATTCCTTCCCTTTATGACATAGTGAATATCTTACAGAGAACAGGTGTAAGCTCTGGTGGACGCTTTTGGAATACAAAGGCAGGAATCCCGTCTGATCCAGTTGCTTTCTTGGAATTAAGTCCACCAATCAGTCGACGAATGATCCATTGTCTGAAGTATATATCTATATAACAGTTGGAGTTGTTGGAGTTTCCTGACCGTATGTTTCGATAATAGAGTTAGCAGCGAATATCCGCGCAATGAGATCGGCTTTAGCTTTTGGCGAAATTGCAAGTGATACATCTTCTTCTATCAGAGAAGGAAAACTTGAATGTGAAAAATTGTTGCGAGTTTTGTTGACCATCGTTCAAAACTGGCGTAATCCACTGGGACTGAGAATATTTCGTAAAATAATGACTTTTTTGATAGTCCAAGTATATTGAAATATGCATTTAAGTTTTCAGAACCTTGTATGTTTTCTTCAAAATCCATTATTGGTATTAAACAACATTTCATTGAGAAGTTAAAGAAATAATTGTTCCATTCGGTTTTTGTATAGATATCAAAGTTCACGTCACAAAATCTCAATATAGTACCGCTAATTTATCAACAATTAACCGTGTCCTATATTTTGTAAAATATGGACGAAAGAGCAGATGAAATCTTACACTAAACTCAATTTGCAGTTCATATTCTCAAGGAAATATAACCAAAAAACTCGATTGGGGACGATTGGTTTTATCCTACAGATTTATTCTCCCTTTCATTTTATAACTCTGTCTATAATTTAATTCCAAGATTTCCTCGTTTAGTACTAAAAGGCCAGTACCCCAATTGTTAATATGCTACAATTTTTTTAACTACTCATTATTTTACAACAATGCAGCAAACTATCCCAACCTCACTAATAGGAAATTAATATCCGTAATAAAATGCTAAATCATCAAACTTTCTTTTTTTTCTTCCTCAAAAGAAACTATTCAATTAAAAAACAATCAAGATATCATGCACGTTTCATATTGTTACGTGAATACACCAATAACAAAATCAATTCTTAGACATGTACGAGGAACGATAGGGCAAGCCATCAATTAAAGTTTGGCAAGATGGTCAATAAACACCTCGTTCAAATATGACCTTATGTGTTCAATTTCACCCGCGCAGAGCCATTAATTTTCTTTCTCTAGTGGCATCCATTGCAATAGTTCACGATCCTCAAGAGGTCGCGGTAAAAGTGTTTCCAAGATTCATAGATCACGGATATATATAAACAGATAAGTCACAACATAATTCCAAGGCAGGAATTTATAATTACGGTGAATTACTTTCTTTGGCTATTTCTTGGCCAACAAGGTTCCGTTTGAGTACTTTTATTTTCATTTGTTTTGCTTTCGTTGATACTAATTAACGTCGAGCGATATTTCGCAGCTCGTTAGAGTTGCATGAATTAATGAAATAACAGAATGTTATTTCATGCCTGTGGTTTATTACCTCTGAATTTTTAATCTAATTTCATCTTTTAACCAGGAAGGAAGAACTTGAATTGATCGGACGAAATTTATGACAATCTCTTTTCTTCCCTGATAAAACCAATTTTAATGAAAAGGGGTTTTTTTACTTGATAGAAGGCTTTTTCGATTTACGAAATATCAGAGTAATTCACTCTACAAATTTTAATTCTATAAAATTTCCTGAAAACTTTTTGAAATTAAATTGATGCTCTAGAAAACACTGTTTCATTTGAATAGATATATAGAATTAACTCCCATCACACAGCACCAAAAGGGATAGAAGAATACAAAGAAAATATAGAATAATAATAAAAATTTCAAATAAATACTTGAGGTATAGGAACTTGGTTTCATAACGATGTATTATGAAAACCATTTATTTTCGACATACGAAACTAAGTTTGTATCCTTCAAGTATAATATTTATTCAATATTTTAAAATAAAATTCTCTTTTTTATTTGGTTTCTTTTATTCCTTTCGGTGCTGTGTAATGAGTGTTAATTCTATTGGTCTACTAATTTGAAACTTCTACGACATTTATTCAAACTAGTTTTTAAAAGTTCTCGAGGAAAATTTCTCATAAAATTAAAGGTTGTAGTGAGGTAAGCAGAATAAATCTGTATGTATAAAATAAAATAGAAAAAGGCTTTTTACTTGATAGAAGAAATATAACAAAATTTGAATATCAAAACAGATTTAATCTGTCTGTGTTGTACAATTTTAATTTCAAAATATTTTTATTCAAAAAACTTTTAGAATTAAATTAATGTCTACATAAGCACCGCTCATATTTAATAGACGTATATAATCAAAACTCAATGTCAAATGGAATAAATAACCAACAAATATAATAAAAGTCATTTAAAATTAATAAATAAATATTTGAAGGAAACAAAATTCTGTTTCTGATCTTACCATTATGAACACCAATTCTTTTTCACAAACATAAAACACAACTTAAGGACTTCTCAAAAAATATAATTTATTTGAAATATTTAATATATTCAAATATTCAAATGAGTTAATTCAAAAATTTCTCAAGTTCCGGTTACACTTCAAGGTAAGATATACTGATTGTTAGTTGATTTTGATATTTTAAATATTATCTAGGGCCGATGAAGAGATTATAGGAATTCTAATTGTTTTTTGAAGATATAGTGCAAGTTTTGATAGATTTTTGAATTAACTTATTTAAATATTTGAATATATTAAATATTTCAAATAAATTATATTTTTTGAGAAGTCCTTAAGTTGTGTTTTATGTTTGTGAAAAATAATTGGTGTTCATAATGGTAACATCAGAAACAAAATTTTGTCTCCTTCAAATATTTATTTATTAATTTTAAATGACTTTTTTTTTATATTTGTTGGTTTATTTATTCCATTTGACATTGTATATTGAGTTTTGGTTATATACGTCTATTAAATATGAACGATGCTTATGTAGACATCAATTTAATTCTAAAAGTTTTTTGAATGAAAATTTTTTTGAGATTAAAATTGTAGAAGACTGACAGATTAAATCTGTTTTGATATTTAAATCTGCATGATATGTAATATACTGTAATAAGCCTTGAATCAAGTAAAAAACTCCCTCTTAATTATCTAGTATTTTAATTTCATAACCAGATCATATTTTCTTTAATATCTATTCTGTGAAAAATTTTTAAAGAACTAAATTACTTTCTCATTCTCTTAATTATTTTTAATGTTGTTGTATCTGCTACTTCAATATTTTTCAAAGCTGGTTCTTTACAATTACAGTACATCATTTTGGATGTTATGAAATGAACTTGATACAATAATGATTCGTGTCATTATTTTCTAAGAAATTAAATATTTTGTATGAAAATTCCAAAAAATGATGACTAATTTAATAACTATAAAATGTTTTTCCTAGAATTTTTACAGATATAAAAATTATTCAAAAAATGATTCGAGTGTAACATGGTTCACATATAATTTCAATTTAAATGAGTATTACTTTCAGATGATATCAGTTATGTCTCAGAATTCCTTTATTACTGCAACTCATATTTCATGTTATTAAACTTTGTATAAATGATTTGAGTAGAAGCTCCCTACATTATTGACATTTTCAACAGCATATATTTTTGCTTCGGATGACTCTAAAGGTTTATTGCTACGAAATAATTAAATTTACCAAATTTTTCTCTGCAAAACAAAAAGACTTTCTACAAATATGGTCAATAAAAATGAATGATTGTTCAGATATCACTGTTTCTGATTTTTGGATTATTTGTTACAGAATTTTCTTGCTGCTGTTCGATCAGGACACTCAGATATAAGAAAAGTCCTACGTGTGAATGAAGGAGGACAGGCTGTGGTATCCACAGGTCCCAGAGTAGTACATGAATCGACTAAGAGCAAGAAGGTAATCGATACTGAAGACAAGAGGGACCTCAGTTCTGTCCAGCCAGACGGAAAGATAATAACCGAGAGTCAGAGAACTACTGAGCACGAAGAGATTAGGGACGACGAACTCCCTGAGGACGCCGAGGTTAAGGATTCCCATAAGGAATCGTCAGAAAGGTAAATGAGATTCACTCAACTATTTTATGAAATATGCCCTGCAGAATAAATATGCCATGCAGAATAAATACAAATATTTCATATATCGGGTTTTTTTTTTAGAGTGATAGAACTTTAAATTGAAATAAAACACATTTAAATTAAGATTGAAGCCAATTTTTTTTTATTTGAAAGATAATTTTCTGACATTTATTTCTTACAAATAATTTCCGACGTATGTCCATCATGACTAGCTCTGAGGAACCGCATTCGACCAGACCAATTTTGGACCACTTTTTCGAGTAACTCAGGCCTCATTTCATCAATAACACGAGTTATGTTGGCTACCAAAGCGCCTATTGTTCCTGGTTTATCAGCATGAACCAATGACTTGACATAAAACCAAAGAAAATAATCCAGTAGAGTTGTCGCATGATCTTGGAGGCCAATTAATTGGACCATTTCTCGAAATAATCTTTCTTTCAATCAATCAATGTTACGGTAGCAGAATGAGGTATAGCACCATCTAGTTGGAACCAAAATACTTCAGGGTAGATACCATTCAAATTTTGAAACAAATAATCATTGATCATCGATCTGTAACGAGCACCATTCCCTGTAGCATTAGCTCCAGCATCGTTTTTAAAGAAATATGGACCGATGATGCCTCCAGCGTGTAAAGCACACCATACAGAGTGCATTATTCAGGATGCAATGGAACCTGCAGAACTTCTTGAGGATTGTTTTCACTCTATATAAGGCAATTTTGCTTGTTTACATAGCCGTTCATCCAGAAATGAGCTTCATCACTAAACACAATTTCACGATAAAAAAGTGGATCAACTTCAAGCTGTTCTAGGGCCCAATTAACAAACAAACGACGCTCATTATGTACAAGTGGCTTTAGTTCTTGAACCTGTTGGATTTTGTATGGGTGTAGACTAAGATTTTTACGCAAAATTTTCCATTTTGTGGATGCACAGAGTCCAACTTGTTGTGAACGTCGACGAAAAGACAAATCTGGATCATCAATAACATTATGACTTGCAGCAGCGATATTTTCTTCTGTACGTACAGTTCTTTGTCTTGTTGTTGTTGTTGCATCTAGTAGAGAAAATGTTGTCCGAAATCTATCGATAGTTCGACGAATAAGCTGCTCTGATGGACGATTATGTAAACCATAAATTTCACGAAGTGCCCTATAAGTTTGGCGAATAGAACACTGATTTTGCAATTTTTAAACGTTGTTGTGGCGTTAGTCTTTCCATAATAATTTGTCAATGCTTACTGAACAGAAATGCCAAAACAACATGGCTTCTACCTTCTGTCAAATCACAGTTATCCCTATCGAAAGTTGTAAAACTCTAAAAAAAACACCCGATATCTACAATTTTATTGAACTGGAATCAATTCTTTATCAGATTGACTCAATGAGTTTTTAAAATATATCATGCAGAAATGCAGTGAATTCAAAACTGACAGGAAAATATTAAATTTCACTCAAACGTTAATTTTTTTCATTCGCTGAGTGAAACAGATTCTATTTTTACACTAATTGATAATTGTTTTGAAAATATATATATTTTCATTTCAAACATCATTTTTCTAAACTCATACAGTACTAATGTTTGATTCTATCGGTCTCTACTTGTCGGAAATACATCTTGTTAGAGTACTTAGGATTGATTAAGGTCTATAAAGATCCCAATGTTCGAACACTGAACAACCAATAAGAAATTGAAAATTCTCCACTCCTTAATATGTAATTCTGCCTGGTCCTACCATAATATGATACCCCATATATCTTAAAGCATTCTGTATTCCTTCAAACTTGATAATGATATAACATCGAAACCCGTCGTATTTTCGACAATTAACAATAAATATCTGAAAGACAGGAGTACGATTTTTTCATATACGATGGCTTCAAACTATCAAGAGTGGAAATTTCAGGGAAGATAATTAGTTCATTTTCAGTATTTTATTCACAAGATCAGCTATTTGAAAAGCGATGAACTTAAATCTGCCTGTCTGTCATCAAGCTTTTCTGCCAAACTACTGAATAAAAATTCATAAATCTTCACACAAAACATTAAATCATGCCGTTTCAAACGGAAAGATATTTTCTATAGTATATGTTCCTCTAAAATTCACCAACGAATTTACATGAAATTGAATTATGTATTACTTTCTTAATGATCAATTCGAGTAACTATGCAAAAATTCATAAAAACCTCCTGATATTCGGCAATTTATCCATTCTATGAAATGTCTGTTTCTACTCTGAAAATTATATAATTTACTGTAAAAGTACGTAATTCAATTCGAAGTTATTATTGCACTGAACTTTAATGTGGATGGGTGGATAAAAATTCAAATTACATAATTCCTTTAGAAATCCTGTTTAACGTTTAAGTTACTCATATTGTAAGAGAGTTTGATTATTTGCTTACCTGAACTGATCTAACCTGAATAAGTAATACTGAGAGAGCAATTCTCCATGTTTTCTGCTTTCAAAAATAAAAACCGTAATTGTTCATGTTAAAAAATTCGAATATCAAAACAGCTTTAATCTGTTAGTCTCCTATAATTTCAATTTCAACAAATTTTTATTCAAAAACTATTAGAATTAAATCAATGTCTTATAAGCACATATCAAATCAAAACTCATTATATATGATCAAATGGAATAAAAAACCCAAAAAATATAAATTGTCAATTAAAATTAATAAATAGATATTTGATGGAGTTAAAATTTTGTTTCTAATCTTATATTTATGAAAACTAACTCCTTTTCAAAATTACAAAAAATACTTTTAAGAACTTCTCAAAAAATAATTCATTTGAAATATTCAATATATTCAAATATTTAAATAAGTTACTTCAAAAATCTCTCAAAACATGTATCACATCCTCAAAAAATAATTAGAATTCAGATAGGTCTTCTTCAGTCGAACATTACATTTAAATAATAAAATCAATTAACAATAAATAACTTACCTCTAAGATCTCGTGGTATCCTCGTTTGAACACACTTACTTTAAAACCCATGGTATTTATGTTCCGTGTTCATCACAAAAATCCCACAAAGCTTATAAGGTATTTAATGGTCTTAGTTAAACCACATGATTTAGAACCTAAATATAATTATATATTATATATAGAATAAAATAATGGGAAGAGGTTTTTTACTTGATAGAAGAATTTTTACAAAATTTGAATATCAAAACAGATTCAATCTGTCTTCTATAATATCAATTTCAAAAAATTTTTATTCAAAAACTTTTCGAATTAAATTAATGTCTTATAAGCACAGTTAGTATTCCATTTGATATTATATAATGAGTTTTGATATTATATGTCTATTAAATATAATCTGTGCTTATAAGACATTATTTTAATTCTAAAATTTTTGAATAAAAATTTTTTGAAATTAAAATTATAGGAGACTAACAGATTAAATCCGTTTTGATATTCAAATTTTGTAATAATTTCTCTATCAAGTAAAAAACCTCTTATTATTTCGTTCATGTTATACGCGTTTCTGTCTTGACCACAAGTTGAAATCTCCAGTACAAAATTTCAATTCATGAACGAAATTATGTCATTTTCAATGCAGAATTATAATTATTTTTGGAATAATTTGTGTAAAAGATTTTCGTTTGAAATAACTTTTGCCGATATATCTTGATGTCTATGCTACATGTAGAATTTTCAAATTATTCGTTGTGCAATAATTTGCAAAGATGGATATTTGCCTATTTTCTATTCTATTGAATTTGATGTTAGTTCTATCTTGTCTGAATATTCGTCCTCTATGCTCTATGTGTATGCAATTTGCATTTACTCACAATAAACATTAAATAGATTTCACACAAAAATGAAAAGCGCTGACGTAAAGTCAGAAGCTTTTTCGTGCTTGTTCAATAGCTCATTCCACCTGAAAATTTCAAAACTGTGAATTCTTTTTTGAAGAAACTACATGTGATAAATAAAATAAAAATACTATATTTTAAGTCAAATGAACGTCATTTTGTGCAATTTCTCATGAAGAAACAGAAAATGTAATGAAAATGAGAAATACATGATTTAAAGTCTCTATCCTTATCGTACTGATCTACTTCGTTATATATTGGCAAGAATGAGTCGAAAAGGAATATTATAAAATAAGTTTTCATACTTTTCGTTAAAATCGGATAAAAAAATGTGAAAATTCTCCTAATTTATCTTAACGGAATAAGACTCATTCACATCTAAATACTGAATTTGAAATCCATGAGATTTTTACATTAGAATATATTCGAAAAATAAAAAATTAAATAAGAATAAACAAGGAACCTGCCAACTCTGTTCATTATTGAACAACGATTCGTACATTGGTTTTCTTGTGATTTGATTCATAGCCTTCTATATGAAACACTTCGTATATTTATATTTAATCCCATACATAAATTTATATTCAGTTCAACATTATAATTCTCCATTTTAAAAATACACTTCTGGCCTGAATTTTTCATTCGCCACTGTTACCTGCCGTAGTATTTTTGTAGGTGAGAACCTACTAAAACATTTCAAGAAATCGACAACAATTCAGTAGGATTAATATTTTGATTTCAATCTAAACTCTGACCATTCGCCATAAGGCAACAGAAAAAATACCGGTTCAACGAACATAGCGGAACTATAGAAATTCGACGGGTAAATCCTATAGCCGAGACAAATACTCGTTTATATTAATTATGCCGAATGAGAATGCAAAGTTCTTTAATCGCATATGGTTATATCTTTTTGATGTAGAGAGAGAGCCATTAATCATGGCCACAAATTAGTAGTGAAAACGCGGTTGTAGTAGTATCCGAAGAATTTGTCAGATAATAGCGATTCAAACGTGATTGAAAAAAAAACGGAACTGGGAAGTAAATCAGGATGGCCTTGAACTTGAATTAACAAACTGACATTTAATTCATTGAACTAATCATTTAAATATCTGGCACGAGATGCATACAAGACCTGATTGGGAACTCAATAGATTTTTGCGTTCTAAATGACGTCCAATATCGGCTCTTTCTTTTTCTCACCGACAGATAATCAAAACTCTCTATTTTATCTTTATGACCTCAACTCCTTCGAAAAGTTATGGAATATTACAACTCCTTCAAATGTTCAGTTTAAGTTTTTCGTTACTATGGGTATCCTTTCCATTTTTCTTTCATAAAAACTGATTCAGTAGTTACTATTTGGTAGTTGATCATAATTGAAACACAAGTTTTGTGGAAATCACTATGTATTCACAATTAGGAAAATGAATAAATTCGTGCGGTTTATTTCGAAAATTGAAGCTTTATTATGACAGTTTCAGAGCACACAGAAACTATGTTATTTACATTTTAGCGAAATGACAGATACTAAAAAGAATGCCTAATAATAACACTTCAAAATGAACTTGTTACTAGATGAAACAATGGAATAATAAACTAGCATACAACATATGTTATCAAAAGTGCATGAACTTTTACTCCTTATACTAAGAATTATGTTCAATATTACATGTAACTGTATTTTTAAACTCTTGTTCATCTTCTGACACAGTGAAAACTTTTTAGTGAGTCGAGACAGAGTATTTTGCTCTAATACAAATTAGGTGATAACAGTGGGTACACCCATAAAATAAATATAACGTGATATTTGAAAAGGTTTGGGATTCATTTAGTTGGTAAAATATTTTTTACGTTTACATAAATAAGTTGATAACAGTATAACAATAAAAACAGTTTTCACGTTTTATCTGGAAACGTTGAAGATTTCGGATTTACATGGATCCATTTTTATTGCTGTTCTATCTGCTGTTATCATCTTATTTATGTAAATGTGAAAAAAATGTTTTCTAACTATATATGATGAAGGGTCTTTCATTAACAGGGCCCTATTTTTTTTTTTAATAAAACACAAAACACTCTACTCAATGCAACAACAACAAGAAGACAAAGAACTGTAAGTACAGAAGAAACTATTGCTGCTGTAAGTCATATTGTTAATGATGATCCAGATTTATCTATTCGTCCACGTTCACAACAAGTTGGACTCTGTGCATCCACCACATGGAAAATTTTGCGTAAAGATCTTGATCTACACCCATACAAGATCCAACTGGTTCAAGAACTAAAGCCACTTGGTCATAATAAGCATCGTTTGTTTGCTGATTGGGGCCTAAACAGCTTGAAGTTGATCCACTTTTATCGTAAAATTGTGTTTTGTGATGAAGCTCATTTCTGGTTGAACAGCTATATGAGCAAGCAAAATTGCCGTATATGGAGTGAAAACAATCCTCAAGAAGTTCTGCAGGTACCATTGCATCCTGAATAATGCACTGGATGATGTGCTTTACACGCTGGAGACATCATAGGTCCATATTTCTTTCAAAACGATGCTGGAGCTAATGTTACAGTGAATGGTGCTCGTTACAGATCGATGATCAATGATTATTTGTTTCAAACTTTGAATGGTGTCGACCCAGAAGTGTTTTGGTTCCAATAAGATGGTGCTACACCTCATGCTGCTATCGTAACAATTGATTTATTGAAAGAAAGATTTGGCGATGACATTATTTCGAGAAATGGTCCAATTAATTGGCCTCCAAGATCACGCAACATAACTCCATTGGATTATTTTCTTTGGGGTCAAGTCATTGGTTTATGCTGATAAACCAGGAACAATAGACGCTTTGGAAGCCAACATAACTCGTGTTATTGATGAAATAAGGCCTGAATTACTCGAAAAAGTGGTCCAAAATTGGTCTGGTCCAATGCGGTTCTTCAGAGCTAGTCGTGGTAGACATATGCCGGAAATTATTTTTAAAATATAAATGTCATAAAATTATCTTTCAAATGAAAAAAAAATTTGGCTTGAATTTCAATTCAAATGTGTTTTATTTCAATTTAAAATTAAACCAGTGATATTTTTGAAGGAGCCTTTAAAGATAGGTTGTTTCGAAAGGTTTTCTATGTTTATGTTGGGCATTTTTAGAGTGGAATTTAAATTTTAATATCGGTGCTGTCTCCACTAAATATTCGTTGAGTAAGTTCGTTTACTTTGGATTCTTTTATCTCCTTTTGATGCTGTGTAATGAGTGGAAATTCTATATATTTACTAAAATAAAACATCAATTTGAAAGGCATTCATTTAATTAAATTTTAAAAAGTTTTTAACAAATTTATTAAATTAAAATTTGCAGCGAGGTATATCAGAATTACTCTGTTTGATAGTTAAGATATCAAAATCTGGAAGTATCCCTAGAATATTTTCCCGGTATTCGAGTCCTAAGGCTTGTTACTTAAAAACAATACATATAAATATTATTGTTTATAGATATCTGAAAACTCGGGATCAAGTGGACGTCGACTACGTGGCGGATGGAGTGAACATTGGTCACGAGATGAGATTCAAAACTGAGAACGTGGAGGTCGAACGCAAAGGAGATGGACTCGATGAACCCGACTTCGATTCACTGTCCGCAAGGCTGAGAAGGAGGACCCAAAATAAGCCACCACATAGATACAGAGGTGAGTATACTAAACCACAAAAATTACATTTACAATACAGAACGATTGCAATAATGAGGACAGTGGGAACGAAAAATCTCATGAATCATTTCGAATATTCTAGGAATCGTTAATGAATAATTTGGTGCATACTACGATAAATATTCAGTTCATCGATTAATCCATAGTTGAACTGAATACATAATTTATTCTATAAATAATAATAATTAGCTAGTAGCGACATCTGTTGTCAAAACCTTAGGAACTTATTTCTACTCCTTCTAATCTGTTCTATAAATAGTAAATGAAGTTAAATCTCCGAAAATTCCCCTTTAAAGGCAAAAAAATTTCGTCTCATTCTCAAATCCAGAAGAAAATTCTAGAAGAGAGTCATAATTACATTAAGGAGAAGAAATAAATGCTACCTTCATAGTAGCATATGAAATTCCCTGATAAATTAAATTCTCATATTGTTGTTGATATATATCGGGTGTTTTTTTAGTGATAGAACTTTAAATTGAAATAAAACACATTTAAATTAAGATTGAAGCCAATTTTTTTTATTTGAAAGATAATTTTTACAAATAATTTCCGACATATGTCCATCATGATTAGCTCCGAGGAACCGCATTCGACCAGACCAATTTTGGACCACTTTTTCGAGTAATTCAGGCCTCATTTCATCAATAACACGAGTTATGTTGGCTACCAAAGTGCCTATTGTTCCTGGTTTATCAGCATAAACCACTGATTTGACATAACCCCAAAGAAAATAATCCATTAGAATTATGTCACATGATCTTGGAGGCCAATTAATTGGAAAATTTCAAGAAATTTTATCGCCAAATTTTTCTTTCAATAAATCAATTGTTACGGTAGCAGCATGAGGTGGAGCACCATCTTGTTGGAACCAAAACACTTCTGGGTCGATACCATTCAAATTTTGAAACAAATAATCATTGATCGCCGATTTGTAACGAGCACCATTTACTGTAACATTAGCTCCAACATCGTTTTTAAAAAAATATGGACCTATGATGCCTCCAGCGTGTAAACACACCATTCAGTGTATTTTTCAGGATGTATTGGAACCTGTAGAACTTCTTGAGAATTGTTCTCACTCCATATACGGAAATTTTGATTGTTTACATAGCCGTTCAACCAGAAATGAGCTTCATCACTAAATACATTTTTACGATCAAAAAGTGGATCAATTTCAAGCTGTTCTAGGGCCCAATCAGCAAACAAACGACGCTTATTATGGTCGAATGGCTTTAGTTCTTGAACCAGTTGGATCTTGTATGGGTGTAGACCAAGATCTTTACGCAAAATTTTCCATGTGGTGGATGCACAGAGTCCAACTTGTTGTGAACGTCTACGAATAGACAAATCTGAATCATCATTAACACTATGACTTACAGCAGCGATATTTGCTTCTGTACGTACAGTTCTGTCTTGTTGTTGTTGTTGCATCGAGTAGAGAAAATATTGTCCGAAATCTATCGACCAATAAGCTGCTCTGATGGTCCATGATAATTTGTCAATGCTTACTGAACAGAAATGTCAGAACAACATGGCTTCTACCTTCTGTCAAATCACAGTTATCCCTATCGAAAGTTCTATCACTCTAAAAAAACACCCGATATTTGTCTTGGTCTTATTAAAAATACGAAGAATTGAGTATAGCTGAAACAAGAAAGTTGAGGTAATCGGGAAACTACGAACACAAATTCTGTAATAAAACTAAAAATCCATCTTACAGTGAATCATATTCTCACTTTCGATTTTGAAAAGTTAAAATTTTAAGTCACTTAAAATCTTACAGCTCTCGAACCCTTGTGGGACCATGTATACTTTCAAAAATTTGGGTCAAAACATGCGTAATTCGCCTACCTATCAAATAGTTATAGTTAAAAATGGCACTTACCTCTTTAATAATGATGCTCATATTCCCAAAAAAGGAAAGTTGTATCTCGATACTTTCGAGATATTGGTCATCACAAAACTACTTTTTCATATCGTCAGTTTTCGACGGCGTCATCTGTAGATAAAAATAATAGTGCAAAAGCCATGTATTGTATCTGAAAACGTTTCAAATAAAATCGACGCCACAAAGTTATAGGCACTGACGAATTTCAAAAATTTTAGGAATCGCAGAATACTTTTGGGACTTTTGAGAAATATTAATTTGTGGCCATTTGTCACGTTTCAAATTTTCCTGATTCATTTTCGTATATAACATTTCTTTTGTTATCTTTCTTTGCATTCGAATCTTGAAAAAATACTCGTCCCTTGTAAAAGACACTAACACTACTGATACCATAATCTAATTAAAATGTCAACATTCTGTAGTTTCATTCATAGACTTTTGAGCATTCCGTTGAACGAAGTCAATTTGCCTAAAAGAAGTCAATATAATTAAAACTATAGCAGTGAACAATGGCTATAAAACTGAAATCATAAATATAAATTATCCTTATGAAGAAAAGAAAAGAAGTTTTCAATGACTTATTTAAAAGGTTGTTTTCAGCAGTATGATCTGTAATGGTCTTCATAAAACGGAAATTAATTATTTAGGAGTAAATAGAAATAATTTAACTAAGATGTTGGTGAATAATAAAGAAAGGAATCCCAACTTTTCCGAATCGGGGATAAATTAAATGGGATTATTGTAATGCTATATATATAGAACAGACAGGCCGATTTTTACAACAAAGAATCCAAGAACATAGGATATCTATTTTGAAAACCAGAAATCAACGAATTTGCAGATTACTGTATAGAATAATCATTTTGTTAATGAAAAAGATGTCACTTTACTATATAACGTTAAAAAGGGTAAATTGATGGACTACTTGGAGATTCTCTCAATCAAAAAAGCCTTTGAGAATTTAACAAATTCCAAAATAATCTGTGGCAACACAAAAATACACAGATGAACAGATGAACCTTTTCAATTTTTAGTTTATTTACTTCTTGTACTCCTTTGAAGATGGTCGAAAGAGCGAAACACTTGTCGGGATTCTTAATAAACTGTGAAACATATAATTTTGTGAATTTTTTTAAAATGAAAAAAAACTAAGAACTTAAGCCGAACGATCACCAGGAGCACCGTATCTTCGCTGATTGGGTCCTTGAAATGCATCACAATGATCCGGTTTTTCATACAAAAATCATTTTCACTATAGATGCCCATTTTCACTTCGGAAGCTACGTTAATGAGCAGAATTGTGGCATTTCTTGGAAAATCCGAGAATTATTGTTGAAAAGCCTGTCCATGCTCAACGCGTCACTGTTCAGTGCGGTTTTTGGGCTGGTGGTGTGATTGGACTTTACTTATTCGAAAATGAGGCTGGTATAACTGTTACAGTGAATGGATTGCACTACCAAGCTATGATAAATGATTTTTTAAGGCCGGAAATGGAAGATTTAATGTGGACGATGTCTTTTTTCAACAAGATGGTGCTACGTGCCTATCAAAACAATAGTAATTTTGCAAGAATAGTTTCATGGTCGTGTTATTTCTCGAGGAGGAGATCAAAATTGTCCACCGAGATCTTGTGATTTAACACCCTTAGACTTTCTTCTTTGGGGCCACGTGAAAGATAAGGTCAATGACTCTATGCCAATACTCCACAATCGATTCAAGACCTTAATGATGTAATTCGTGAAGTTATCGAGGACAAACAGCTTCAAATGTGCGAATTGGTCATGAAAAGTAATAATATCAAAATGCAACTTCTTATTGGAAAACTCTTCATGTACTTTTTCATCCCATTTTCCCATCCAATATCTTCACACAAATTTCATACACTTATTAGTATATTGTTGAATACATTCGCACTTAAGCCTCGCAAATGGCCTTCTGCTTCTTTGCTTATTGATATCAATTCATCAACCCACGTTTCTTCTTTGTGCAACTGCATCGTCTTTTATACCGAGATAACAAAAGCACAACAGTGTTATCCAAGATTTACACAACATGGCACTTTATATCGAATCTCATGACTTATTTTCGAGATTATCATAATAAACGGATAGGTCATACAGTCATAAATACTATTGTTGATGCTGTTGTCAACATGATATAATGGCGGATTGTGAAAGAATTTTACTGGCGAAAAATGTCGGAATAGAAAGTACTACATGTTTCACGCCTATCAACGATTAGCGTCGGGATCATAGACTATCGACAATTCGTTCTTGATTTATGATGTAGATGCTTCAGTGGTTCCTTTTGTGCGTTTCTGGGAAGGAATATAATGGATTCGATTTGGAACACAATGAAAAACATCTAGTATATACTCAGTCGTACATCTGTTAGCTTATCCAGGTTTTTATCATAATTATATAACAAACAATTCACGTCATATTTTACTGAATGAAATTGTATTTATAATACTCAAATATTATAATATATTTACCACATAACGACTAACTTTGTGAAGTATTGCAGATTAAAGCTCGATTAATTCCTCCCATTTAGATTTCAATCTAAATGAATCTCTTGAAACCATTTATAATTAAATTTTGAACATGCCTTTGATAACACTGTATCACTTCAAAGACATAAGTTATATTATCAGCGCATGTGGTGGTAATTAACTAATGAAGAATCAAATGAAATGTAAAGTATTGACCAAATTATTTAAATATGTATTAAGGAATATGTTCCACATAGAATTCAAAAGGTGTCTTTTTATTTTCGTTTTCGAAAAATAGATAATATATTCTTAAAAAAAACCTGAAGTATGTGCACCACGACTATATCTGAGGAAGCGCATTCGACCAGACCAATTTTGGACCACTTTTTCGAGTAATTCAGGCCTTATTTCATCAATAACACGAGTTATGTTGGCTTCCAAAGCGTCTATTGTTTCTAGTTTATCAGTATAAACCAATGACTTGACATAATCCCAAAGAAAATAATCCAGTGGAGCTATGTCGCATGATCTAGGAGGCCAATTAATTGGACCATTTCTCGAAATAATGTTATTGCCAAATCTTTCTTTCAATAAATGAATTGTTATGGTAACAGCATGAGGTGTAGCACCATCTTGTTGGAACCAAAACACTTCTGGGTCGAAACCATTCAAATTTTGAAACAAATAATCATTGATTATCGATCTGTAACGAGCACTATTCACTGTAACATTAGCTCCAGCATCGTTTTTGAAGAAATATGTACCGATGATGCCTCCAGCGTATAAAGCAGACCATACATTGGTTTGGTGCATTTTTCAGGATGCAATGGAACCTGCAGAACTTCTTGAGGATTGTTTTCACTCCATATATGGCAAATCTGCTTGTTTACATAGCCATTCAACCAGAAATGAGCTTCATCACTAATTTTACGATAAAAAAGTGAATCAACTTCAAGCTGTTCTAGGCCTCAATCAGCAACCAAACGACGCTTATTATGGTCAAATGGCTCTTGTTCTTGAACCAGTTAGATCTTGTATGTGTGTAGACCAAGATCTTTAAGCAAAATTTTCCATATGGTGGATGCACAGAGTCCAACTTGTTGTGAACGTCATCGAATAGACAAATCTGAATCATCATTAACACTATGACTTACAGCAGCGATATTTTCTTCTGTACGTACAGGTCTTTGTCTTGTTGTTGTTGTTGCATCGAGTAGAGAAAATGTTGTCCGAAATCTATCGGTAGTTCGACGAATAAGCTGCACTGATGGACAATTATGTAAACCATAAATTTCACGAAGTGCTCTTTAAGTTTGGCGAATAGAACATTGATTTTGCAAATAAATTCCAGCAAAATGTAAACTTTGTTGCGGCATGAGTCTTTCCGAATTTGTCAATGCTTACTAAACAGAAATATCAAAACATCATGGCTTCTACCTTCTGTCAAATCACAGTTATCCCTATCGAAAGTTCTTTCACTCTAAAAAAAAACACCCGATATAAATTTTTTATTGATTATTTTATTTTTCATCTAAATCACTCCTAACTGAAGAAATGTGGGTTAGAATTTTTCAGGTTCTTTTTCTGGAGAATGTGCTATCTACTTTTTGAATAGGAAAATAGAGAAGACCCTTTTTGAATACTATGTGGAACATTTATGGCGATTGAGCTTGTTATTCGTTAATATCCACTCGAAACAATTATATTAGGTGATGAATTTAAATAATTTGGTCAATACTTCATGTTTACTCTGATTCTTTATTAGTTAATTACCACCAGATGTGCTGATAATATATATGTCTATAAAGTGATACAGTGTTATCTAAAGTATGTTCAAATTTTAATTCTAAATGTTTTGAAGGGATTTATTGAGATCAATTTGATCTTCTGTGCTAGAAAAATTAACATTATATATATGTATATATATATATATATATATATATATATATTTGCATTTCTTGATATGAATTTGAATGAATTTAAAATATTGGAGAATATAATTAATTGAAAATTTCAAAATTAAATGGGAAAAATGACCAGATATCGATTGGAAATTTACTTCGAAAGGTTGTTTCGAAATATTACAAATGATAGCTTTACTTTAATAAACGTGATCAACTAGTTCACCATTTTTTAAAAAAGATGGGCTATTTTACAGAAAAATTTAATATTTCAAAAAAACTTTCGAAGTAATTTTTCAATCCATATTTGTTTATTCTATTTATGATTCATTTTTTCGAACATACGCGTGGCATGGTACTCTAAAGGAATTTTCGTGTTGCAAATTGCAGTGGAATTACTTTGAGAAATTTGGCCAGAGATAATTTGAATACCCTGTATAGAATATGAATATGTATGAAAAAGATAGCCACCTTTAAACACGTGTTTGAACTATTTCATCGATTTATATCACTAAAAGACTGAGCAGAGTCATAAATTCTCAAGATCAAAACAAGTTGCATTACATGATGAACAATGAATCCTCAACAACTTGTATTTTAGGCGTAGAAAACCCAAACGCAACCCCTCTAGACCGCAAGGACGCCCTCACTGGTCAACCCCTGGACTTTGAGAGGGAGGAGCAAACCAGAAAGGTCGAAACCTCAAAATGGCTCGAGCACCATTTCGGCAGCGATTCCAAATCCTCCACAAATTCTCTGATAGATGAAGAAGAACAACCACCGAAGACGAGCTTTTTCAACGTTACTATCAAGTCCCAGCCTTCCAGGAATGCAGAACCTGAGTACCTTCAAAGGAACTATTCATCTCCTATGAGGACTTCTCCGAGAGTTTATAGTCCCATGGAACCAGAAAGAGACGGAAATCCTAGATATTTCAAAGGTACGAAGACATCGTTAATACTTCTATCTACTAGATGAAACCTATGATATAGCTATGTTCGTTTGTGAACGCCTTTACAGACATCTATTTTTTTGTCGTTTAGATTATAACAAAAGTGTTATTCACCTCTATTTTTATTACATTTCTTCCTTTGATATTAGTACAAATAAATATGAACCAAGTACTATGTTGAAAAGATGTTTTGAGCTTTTTATTCTAACAGCACTTTTTATGGAATGCAATTCCAAAGAAATGATTTTACGTAAAGAAGAAGAAAATATCGAACTCAGAATATACGGGAAGTTTACGGAGTAATTTGAAACATACTGACTTTCTATAAACCCAGTAGAGATCATTTCGAATCAAATTCAGAATGCATGTTGAATTGATTATATTTTCAAGCATAAAAATATCAATTTGTGAAATGTGGCGAAAGTATAATAGCTAAAGAGATATTTTCGCAGGAGAGGACGGTAAATTATAGATCGCGTCCTCTCTACGAGATCGCGTCCTCTCTACGAGATCGCGTCCTCTCTACGAAACGCCGGGAAGCTGAAGCAGAGCAAAGCGGAATTCTGTTTCTTGTTTTGAAGTTTGCCTTACTTCATGGTTCTTTCTCTGACCAAATAGACTAACCAATGTCGAAGCAAGCCCACAGAAAATCAACTTCGCTGATTCTTCATTAAAGAACACTTTTCCTTGTCGCTTCTGGATTTTCTCGGACTTTTCCATTTATTCTTCTACTTTTGACGTTTTCTTTGAGACGGCTTTTGCGTCTTCGAAAACTGGGCTCTTACTGACCTTTTACCATAACCTCGTTGATGGCCATTTTGTCCTATTTAGCTCTCTTTCTTTCGAAACTGATCAGTTTAGCGATTTATTTTATTATTATTATCCTGATACTCCTAGATCTTCTGTGAAGATCCCTCAGAAACTTTTTCAGCTTGTGCGAGTCAGGAGTTCACTTGTGTTCTGGGTAGGCTTTGTTTCTTCAATCTTGCGCCACTTTAGATCACAGCACTGTTAATTTTTGACCAAACAGTGAAAATGGTGGCCGACACCCATCCAACTAGAAAATTTTTTTCCACCTGAACAGGATTCGAACTCGGACCTTCCGGTCGCAAGCCCTATGCTCTACTACTACGCTCTCCGCACTCATAAGTTTGACGATGAACCAAAAGAGCTCAGATTTTGTTCTGAGCTTTCTGCAATATTTCAATATAGAACCTTAAAAATTTTCTTGATTAGGAATAATCATTATTTCTTACAAGCATTGTCTTTTTGGAAACTAAGTATGAATTTGTTCTGAACTACTCGTATTTGTGGGCTTTTGGTGTAGCTTTATGTTGGGAATCTCACATAAGAGAAGCAGATTTTATGTGACTGTTCATAAAGATATTTCTGGAATGCATAATTGTTACCGGGAACTTGAGTACTTGTTACTGACTTTTTAAGCAACACTTTCTACTTATGAAAAACAACAACCTAGTGTCAAGACTATAGCCTCAAATCAGTTATTCGTCCTCTTTGGCGACTATTATGGAATAAACACGAATAAACTTGCACTACGAGTGAATGTAGTTTTCGAACATTTTTCGTAATTGAGGAACAAACTTTTTTTGATGAGAAATTCTATTCGGATTGAATTTTTTAAGAAGCGTCTGATCTACCAACCAGCATGAATAGGTCAAGTTATCGGTAAAAATTTCCAATATTTCAAACGAATTTATGTATCATTTGTATACGTTATGAAAAATAGGGGTCTTAAATTGGAATCTTTTGGTACACCAGAAGTAGAGATATAAGTATTTCCTATTCGAAACCATTGACCATCAACAATTGATATCCAATGTAGATCCCTGGCCACTTTCAAAAATCTCTACAAACTCTAAATTCAAGAAACTTTTTCATTAAAATACAATGATTGGTTTTATCGAAACTTTTTGGAATGAGCGGTTGTAATGAATTCAATTAACTGTTGCTATTGTATTGGTTCTCCGGAAAATTATCATTTAGTAACATTGTGAAGTCATAAAATTGATCAAAACATGTGTAGTTCATGGGTTCTAATTGCAAAGCATAAGATATACAATAACAACTATTGTTGATCTCTTATATTCAATTTTCATCTCATATTAAATGAACTTCTCTTTCAAGGTATAACTGAATGGTCTGAAAGGCGCCAAGAAAACCACTTTTCCTCAGAACGCAGATCTCCCTATTACCAAGAGCGATCATCCCCTGCAGAGCGACTTCCGCAGCACTCTCCCGTTCCCGACTACAGGGACAACGTAGAGAATTCCAGAGGCTCAAGAGAGAACCTCCTCGAATTACGGGAGCACCACAGGCCAGAATATCGAGACAACTATAGAGAAGAAAAATCCTACCAAACCAGGGAACCTGCCAGACAATACAGGGATAATTACAGAGAACCCGAATATCGGGAATACAAGGAGCCCCTAAAAGATTACAACTGGGATTATAGGAGGGAAAATAGTATAGGCCATAATGGAGGAATTAGGGAAAACGGTCATAGAGTTCACAGGGAAGAAGAGTACAGGGAAACAAGAGAGAACCATAGAGTTTACAGGGGTGATTATGGTTCGGTTGATCGTAGAGAGATGAGATCAAGGTCACCTGATATAACCCCAACTCCCCCGCATCGAAAAAGGGGTACCGATAGGAGACAGCGAATTGAGGAGGAGAAGAGGTATCAGAATGGATTCAGGAGATCACCACCGGTGCAGCTAGACGAACCGTTGGAGGAACCTCCTCCGGACTATTCGCCTCCAAGTCCACCCCCGATGCCAAGGGAAGAGAAGAAGGTTGCTCAGAAGACGAGATTCGCAGCTGATCCACCTAAGGCAAAAAGCGGAAATATCATAGGTGAGTGTCTCTGATTACTTACAAATATTCATAAGACGGAACTAAAATCTGATACTCGTAAACTAGTATTCTTAATGGTGAATCCACTCAAAAAAGAGGTTTGTGTTATCAATCTACAGCAAAAAAAGGATCCTATTTGCACCTATATATATGCATGTTTGTTGCAGTTCAAAAGTCTATAATTTTTACCAGCAAAATAATAGCTGGAATTAATTCACCAGAACCTCTACAGATTTTAATCTAATTTTAAAACATGTCCTAAATACACTGTATCACCTTATAGACAATATATTATCATCACATGTGGTGGAAGTTAACTAATAAAGAATCAAAAGCAATATAAAATAATGAACAAATTATTTAGACATCACCTTATACATATATATGTTTCGATTGGATGTTAAAGAATCACAAGTTCCATCACCAAAAAATGTTCAACATATAATTCAAAAAGCCCTTTTTTTATTTTTTTTTTTTAAAGAATTCATAGCACATTCTCCAGAGAAAGAACCTGATGAATTCGGACCCAAAAACTCTTCAGTAAGAAGTTATTTGAATTTAAAAAAATAATCATCTGAAAATATATAAAAATACCTTTTTTAACATAACACATTTCTGCAACAACTAACCAATTTTAGGATAAGTATGGCCTATACGATATTCCTTAAAAAATTAAAATGAAAAAGGCGTTTTTGAATTATATGTTGAACATTTTTTGGTGATGGAACTTGTGATTCTTTAACATCCAATCGAAACATATATATGTATAAGGTGATGTCTAAATAATTTGTTCATTATTTTATATTTCTTCTTATTCTTTATTAGTTAATTTCCACGACATGTGATGATAATATATATGTCTATAAAGTGATACAGTATATTTAGAACATGTTTTAAAATTCAATTTTGAATGTTTTCATGAGATTTATTCAGATTGAAATCTTTAGAGGTTCTGGTGAATTAATTCCAGCTATTATTCTTTAATATGTAAATACTTCTTCATAGTAATTTTCAATTTATGCACTCATAAAGGTTTGTGTTTTCAATCCACGACAAAAATAGTATCTTGCTTTGTCCCGTATGTATTCATATTTTCAACACAGTTCTCTTGAAACAAAAAGGCAAAAAAACTACTAACTCAAATCGGATCTAGTTTAGTGTTTTTTTTTTTCATTTATCGCACTTTCTGAATAATTCATGAAAATCTAACTTAAAAATCAACATGAATGCAAGAGAACTTAGGATCTTTGATTAAAAACATTTTTCTCATGTCGATTCAAAAACACTTTGTCAGATATGATGAAACTGTAAACCTGTATATCTAAAGAAGTAGTATTTACAAATTCGAATCCATCCAAAACTGATCTTGTTTAAGTTTTTCTTCTCTTTTCTGTCTATAATACTCCCTGTGATAACTTCAACTAGTCTGATTCAAGATGGAAGTGTTATGATAATTCAATTTTAGTGTTGATAGTTAAGATGATCCAAGTTCAACTAGGATAACAATTTTCATTTTCGAGTTCTTTCATAAAAAAAAATATTCATTACATTGTCAGTGGGTAACAGACCTATAAATCATAGTGAATACTTTTATGATTCTTGATTTACAAACTACTCATTTCATTTCTTAAATCTACTGAAAAGGCATTTCGCCAAATAATTATATTTTTTTCAATGCTCCTAATCTGAAATAAAGAAACTTCTCATTATTTTTGTATAATTCATCATAGAAATAAAACAATTTTCTACGAGACTGTATCTGAAACTCCACTTATAATTAATTATCAGGAAAGAAAATTGAACTAATTGTCTATAATCGCAATTATTCAATCCCCATTTCATGGAATAATTTTTATTTGCGTAACAAAATGGCGAATGCGCCAGTCTTCACACTATTTGTTCTATATATACGATCTCAGTATTACCATTCAATTGGAAAAATATACATATATATATATATATTTATATTTATATATTGATGATTCCAACTTTCAAAAGTTGAAGTTGAAGTTGATGGGAGGCTTTGGCCTCTCTTTATTTGACATTTATTTGTAGTACATAATCGTTTGCCCTTTTGAGGTTTTCGTAGAGAAGGTATATTTCTTGGTTCAGCGCTTCTTTGTTCAACGTCACCTACGTCAGAGTAAACAGATGAGCCTGCCTATTCTTCGGCTTCCATATCACGTCAATACAGTTTAATCTTTTTCAACAGAAATTTTCTGTTAGCATTACTGAGTACGGCGATTCCACGAAGCTTGTTACAGACTTTCTTATCCCTTTTTATTTATCATTTGATAGGGAACTCCATAAAATACTATAATAATATTTCAATTCGCAATTCTAAAACCATTCGTGGTTCTAAAACCACATTCAAAATATAGACAACAACGGCGAACACAATATCTGGAAAGACACAAAAAATACAAAATGTAAAACGAAAATATGCAATCAAACAAACAAGGGGAGAATGGGCCAAATCTGATGAGGAGAAATAAAACTTATCTGCAATACACTTGTCACAAGTATTTACCCCAGACAATCGTTACTCAACATCGATATTGAAATTGAGTCATTCTTGGATTGTGCCTGTCAGATGTCTCTTCTTATAAATTCTCTCAAACCTTAAGAAGTAATTCACAAGATTAAGAAGTTGAAAATAACGAAGCATCCGATTTTAATCTGATAACAGCAGAGATGATAATTCTCAATACAATATACAAATGAATGAGTATATCTTATTTTCCCACTATCTGGAGAAAAGATGCAGAAATAATTATGATACCAAAACCAAATAAGTCTAAACACGATGTCAGATCATATGGGCCGATAAGCCCATTACCAATTTTAAGAAAATTGTTGTTTGAGATACTTCTCCTCAAAAGATTGAAGAACGATATACATCTACACAAATTTCTACCAAACCATCAACTAGGATTTAAAGAAAATCATTCAGCAGTACATCAAATACACAGGATAATAAGAACCATTTCCGTAGGCCTCGAAGAAAAAATACTGCCTGCTATATTTTCAGACTCACCTCAACTCTTTGGCAAAGTTTGACATAATGGGTGATTACTCTTCAAATTGGAAAAACTTTTTCCACAGCTCTACTATCTAATTCTGAAATTATACCTAGGTAATCGATACTTTGCTGCAAAATATAGCGATGCTCTACCTAACCGAATTGAAATTAAAGCAGGGGTTCCAAAAGGAAGTATATTGGGTCCACTGCTTTATCTGATTTATACATCCGACATTCCAGAAAATCAGAACACTACACGAGCCACATTTGCAAACTACATTGCGACACTGACATCCTATAAAAATACACCCTCTAAAAACCTTCAAAAACATTTGAATGAACTGACAATGGTACCGAAAATGGTGCCTCACTATAAACGGAGCAAAATCCATACAAGTAATAATCACCAATAAACGATAAATATGTCTGGAGGTAGTTAAAATAAAAAAACAGGAGCAAAACACCTGGGCATTCACTTGGACCTACGGTGTGAAATTTGAATCAATTTTTCAGGATTGCTGTACTAATCATGTGTAGCGGCGTATGTTTGCGTATTACACATACAAAATATGGTCCACTGAATTACTTAATTATAAAGAATTACAAAAAACTCCTTTTTTGTAGATTTATTTTTTTTTTCTATGGTCGGTTTGTGCGATAATTTGCTATTGCAAATCGATCTAGTATTGTCTGGTATCAGTTGTGGATTAATTGTCACAAGTTCAACATTTGTTTAGAAGACGTCCAACTTGAAGAATTAATGTGTTTGTTAAATGAAGGTTTAACTCAACAAGAAGTTGCTAACCGTACCCGGGTTTCGCAAAGTATAGTTAGTAGAATCGCTATCGTATTAATAAAAGTGTTGCATATATTCATGGGGATGAAAGAGCAAAAGCTGCAATCGTCACACAAGATCAACTAATACGGTTTACTGCACGACGAAATCCTTTTTTCACAGCATTCCGAATTAATAGTTCATCGGTAGGATAGTTTGTGGTCAAACCGGAATTGGTTGCACAGTTTAAATTCGAGGACAAGAAGATCCGCCAGGCATCCGCGATTAAGTAGGGAGCACCGCGCTGCGAGATATCGTTGTTAAGCTCTTGAACATGAGAAGTGCCTTTTCATGTATGAGTCCAGGTTTCGTCAATATCTGATGGACGATTGTTGGTGTGGCGAGAACAGGGTCAACGGTATAATGAACACTTCATCATGCAAACAACTGTTTTCGCTGTTTTCACTATGCGTTGGGATGAATTTGTTTTAATGGACGCACAGATCTCGTTATACTTTAAAGCAATTACTAAAGTGGCAAGGTATCGTGATTTGATTGTTAAACCAATTATTATTTCTTTTGTGGCAGCCATCGGCGATAATTTCACCTTAATCGACCATAAGCTCCACACCGGACAAGAATTATCAACGACCGCATACAAATTCATGACATTAACCGAATGGATCGGCTCGCTGTCTCTTCAGACCAAAATTGTATTGAACATATCTGTTCTGCAATGTCACAGCATTTTTACCGTTCACCTGACCTACTGTAGACATTAAAATAGCTCGCCTGTTTTGGCGGACATTTGACAAAACATATCTCAAGCTTTCATTGATAACCTCATTGACACAATGCTGAATAGAATAAGATCACTACGAAGAGTTAGGAAGGCCCCACCCGATATTGAACCATGATTTCAAGGTGTTTATAACAGAAGAAACTTTTTTTTAGCCTGGAGACTACAGTAGGTCAGAATCTTTATTTCGTTTATTTCTCTGCTATTTTGTCGCTCTAATGAAGTGTTGCTTAGTGTTGCCATCTCATGCAACTGTATGTATACTTAATACATCAGTACATACAGGTATGGAAAAGTCAGTCGGAAACATAGGAAATGCAATGTTAATCTAGAGGACCACGAATGTCCAGTGGAGCAAAACCTCAGCGCGATTCGATGACAAATAAAGGAGTGTTCAGTTATTTATTTATTCATTGGAACAATTGGGATACAACGGGATGAAACCCATAAATGTTATCCACAAATATCGGCTGTTTTTTTTCGAGTGATATACTATAAATTGAAATAAAACACATTTAAATTGAGACTGAAGCCAAATTTTTTTTTAATTGAAAGATAATTTTATAACATTTATGTTTTGAAAATAATTTTCGGCATATGTCCACCACGACTAGCTCTGAGGAACCGCATTCCACCAGACCAATTTCGGACCACTTTTTCGAGTAATTCAGGCCTTATTTTATCAATAACAGGAGTTATGTTGGCTTCCAAAGCGTCTATTGTTTCCGTTTTATTAGCATAAACCAATGACTTGACATAACTCTTCTTCTTCATTCTTCCATGCAGGCTTAAAGCCTGTTCTTCATCGATGATATCCTTATATCCTTATTCGGGGCGTAAATTATCGCTCCACCTTTTTCTTGGGCGACCGATAAAATATATAATATAACTCCAAAGAAAATAATCCAGTGGAGTTATGTCGCATGATCTTGTAGGCCAATTTGTTGGACCATTTCTCGAAATAATGTTATCGCCAAATCTTTCTTTCAATAAATCAATTGTTTGTTATGGTAGCAGCATGAGGTGTAGCACCATCTTATTGGAACTAAAACACTTCTGGGTCGATACCATTCAAATTTTGAAACAAATAATCATTGATCATCGATCTGTAACGAGCACCATTCACTGTAACATTAGCTCCAGCATCGTTTTTGAATAAATAAGGATCGATAATCCCTCCAGCGTGTAAAGCACATATAGTGCACATACAGTGCATTTTTCAGGATGCAATGGAACCTGCAGAACTTCTTGAGGATTGTTTTCACTCCATGTACGGCAATTTTGCTTATTTACATAGCCGTTCAACCAGAAATGAGCTTCATCACTAAACACAATTTTACGATAAAAAAGTAGATCAACATCAAGCTGTTCTAGGGCACAATCAGCAAACAAACGTCGCCTATTGTGGTCAAGTGGCTTTAGTTCTTGAACCAGTTGGATCATGTATGGATGTAGACCAAGATCTTTACGCAAAATTTTCCATGTGGTGGATGCACAGAGTCCAACTTGTTGTGAACGTCGACGAATAGACAAATCTGGATCTCATTAACACTATGACTTACAACAGCGATATTTTCTTCTGTACGTACAGTATTTTGTCTTGTTGTTGTTGCATCGATTAGAGAAAATTTTGTCTAAAATCTATCGATACTTCTACGAATAAGCTGCTCTGATGGACGATTATGTAAACCATAAATTTCACGAAGTGCTCTATAAGTTTGGCAAATAGAACACTGATTTTGAAAATAAATTTCAACAATTTGTAAACGTTGTTGCGGCGTGATTCCATGAGAATTTATCAATGCTTACTGAACAGAAATGTCAGAAAAACATGGCTTCTTTCTACCTTCTGTCAAATCACAGTTATCCCTATCGAAAGTTCTGTCACTCAAAAAAAAAAAACACACGATAGTAAAATATTGGTCTAGGAAGAATAAGCATCTGAGTATTCCTGTACGTACCCAGTATCACCAAAAACTTAATGTTTGGACAGGAATACTGGGGAATCACATCATAGGGCCATTTTTTTTTATCGATGGTAACTTAAACGCTGCCAAATATCTCGAGCTTTCAGAGATTCAAATTATTCCAACAGTTCGACAGCTACCATTAATTTCCATGTTTCAACAGGATAGCTGTCCAAGTCAAGAGTAGTCACACAATATCTCGGGACGATTTATTCGGACCGGATCAAATGGCCCCCCAGATCACCAGATTTACCTCCCTATAACTTTTTTCTTTAGGGAGATCTGAAAATTTTGGTTTATGGTCGTGAAATTGATAGAGCGACGAATATTAACGATTCAAAATAATGCATAAGTGCCAAAGTAGCAACTATGCTGAATCTGCTCAAAGGTATAAAATTATCACGTTATAATAGATTTGACTACTGTTTGGCTCAACAAGGTGTAATTTAATTTAAATTTGTCGACCTTCGATTTCGAATTTTTTAGAATTTGTTTCTGTTTTCGAATTTCTTATTTTGATAGAATTTATTTTACGTTCAAGCCAGTTATGGCGAAAAAGAACCTAGGTACTCATTTTTACAGAGGAAATTATTTGTGTCGTTAATCGTGGCAAATAATTTCCTCGCATACAATGGAAAAAGATTGTCGTATTTATTTCCAAACGATGTCCACGTTTCCCACGTTTGAAATGCGAATGATTCTGTTTGCTGAACTGAAAGAAGTGCAGAGCCTCGTTTCGGTCGAAGTTTTCCCCCCAACAGGCACTACCACTGAGAAAGAACAATCGTTTATTCGTCATTGCATCGCGCTCGACTGGATCGACGTTGTTTATAGATTAACATTGAATTTCCTATATTTCCGATTGTCTTTTCCTTTTATATATCTTATATATATATATATATATATATATATATATATATATATATATATATATATATATCATCAATAAATTAGTTAAAAACATTTAGATATACGAAAGCACATTGTAAACAATTCAACACGTATTCACAGTTTAAAAGCTAACAGTCGTACTCTATGTGAACAAGGAAAATTTTTTTTTCAGGGATGTCGACTGAAAGGAGGCTTGTTGGTTACTCTTTATTTCTTGCCTAGCTTTCGGAAAACATTGTTTCCATCTTCAGGGCCAAAAATGTGAGGTTATTCCTCAGTATAAATCATCAATAAATTAGTTAAAAACATTTAGATATACGAAAGCACATTGTAAACAATTCAACACGTATTCACAGTTTAAAAGCTTTTAAACTGTGAATACGTGTTGAATTGTTTACAATGTGCTTTCGTATATATATATATATATATATATATGTACGCATATTATCCAATGCAATTTTGAGCAGTATATATTTCCATTCTTCGGAATAAAAAACTGCACAAATTTCAATGAATCTCATAAATCCCAACTCATTTAAAAACAGACAACGACAATTGCACAAACAGATAAATTACAGGAAATATCAACCTCGCCTTCTATTATACCAGCAGAACCTCCCAGCAAAAAGAACAATCGTAATTCACCTGCATTAGCTACCTTCAATCATTTCCATCATTATCCTCAATGAACCGACGTATCGTTTACAGAGATGGAAGTTTTCCATTTCGAGAAATCGAGCGTATTACAAAAAAATCAGCCATTGCCATTGTTCATTGTTTCCTTCTGAATCATCTGAAACATACACGCCGAGCAGCCTGTTTCATGGTCAAGGCACGACCTCCTCAATGTCCCATGTATCTGTCACACGTTTCCTTATATTCACTATTCAGTCGATTGAAATCTCTCGAACCGTAAAAGTTTGCGTTTATGCTGAGCCGCGCTCGAGTTCTTCGTCATTTTTTCGGAGAATTTGTCAGGTGAACGGGTGTGGTCGTGTACGGACGATAACGGTGGACGGGACTCCTCGTGAGCTGCATTCGAAATCGGAAATTAGGGGGAAGGTAGGTATTTTTCCGAGAATTCGATGAACTGGGCGATGGTATTTCACCTAGATGTGAAATCTGATTCAGAATATCACTAATAATAATAATATATGTATTCAAGAAGGAACTTTAAATGTGACAAATGCCAGGTCTTGCAATGCAGTGCTTAATTCATGAGAAAATATGAAATCTCATATAAAACCAACAAATAAAGGGTCTTTCATTAACAACGCCCTATTTTGTTTTGTGAATAAAACACATTATTTATTTTAAAATTATTGAAATTTTTATTTCATTATAACATACAATGAATACCATTAGTTATGAAACAAAACATCTTTTAAATGTCCATTACGGAAACACTGGGAGGAATGAAGTCGTTGAACCCAATTTTCAATGACTCTCTCACACAAATCAGGTCGTATGTTAGCAATTACTCGATCAATATTGATCTGTAAATCGTCCAAATTTGCTGGACGATTGCTGCAAACCAATGACTTAATGTAACACCAAAGAAATAAGTCCAATGGAATTAAATCGCAGGAACGAGACGGATAATTTATCGGTCCATTTCTTGAAATAATCGAGTCACATAAATTTGTTTTCAATAAACTCATACACCACGCTTTAGATAATCTGTTGATTTGAGTTCTTGGGCTAAAACAATTTTGTATGGATGTAAACCAAGGTCTCTTCGTAAAATTCGTCACAAAGACGTCTGGCAGGTGCCTAGTTCTTGTGAGCGTCGAGAAATCGATAAATTTTGGCCTTCACGAGCACTTTCACGTACGGCAGCAATATTCTCTTCACTTCTTGCATTTCTTTGTCTCACTGGCACTGTAACATTATGAGGTGTAAAATTTGTTTCAAAATTATTCACTAAACTTTCAACTGTTCTAAACTGGACGATTGTAACGACCAAAAATTGGAGTTGAAACACGTAAAGTTAGAGTGACAGATTGCGATTTTTCATAATAAATTTGGATTATTTGTTAACGCTGTTGGAGTGTGTACCTTTCCGTGAATAAATGGTAGACATTGAAAAATACAACTGTCAATGGGACAAATAAACAGTGGCTGTCATGCGTGAGTGATGTCAATTTAAAAATGGGGCGTTGGCTTTGACCCTTTACTTGGAAATCAACCGGATTTTCATTGAAAAATTAAAGAAGTTGAAACAAAAAGCAAATTGAAGCAGATATTTTCGATACAAGATGACAAGAAATCCAAATTTTTAATGTTATACTCATTTAACTGACGAAGCAGAATTTACTCTCGACGGTATTAAGAATTTTCACAACACTCATTAGTGGGCAGAAACTTTTCCTTTGTATGTAACAATTTTACCTCTTGTTTAACAGACTTAATGGCAATGACTACTTCTTGTTCTTAAGGAATGATTTGCCTATTTTTGTAGAAGACTTGTCTTTAGATAAGAAAGAAAATTGATGGTTTTTACACGATGGTGTACCAGCTTATTTTCCACTTAATACTTTGGATAGGACTATAAGGTCCACTTTGTTTACTGGGCGAGAATTAAAAAATCATGAACTCATTCGAATAGGATGCCAAAAGATTCAAAATAATGTTGGAATATTTCAACGAGTACGAAAAAAATTGAGATGAAGTGTGACTACTTGAATCAAAAACAAATTAACATCTATTTCAATTTTGCTTAATTTTTCAATAAAAATCCATTTAATTTCCAGGTATTCCATTTTCTATGAAAAATCAAATCTAAAATGTTTGATATCGATTTTCCCTAAAACATTGGAGTACCATTTTTGGAAAATAACTTTCAAGAATTTCAATTCAGTCAAGAAATTTACGAAAATATCAACGGCGTTCAATTTGGAGACGTTATATTATTGAATAGCACGATAAGAAGATGCTTTCTTATACAGGGTATCCCGGGAAGAATGCGACAAACGGATACCATGAATTAACGTCATCAGTTGACTGCCTTCGTTTGGGATATACTGGGTGATGTTCATCTTATGGGTGAAATGTTACAGTTAAATAGCTCATTAACAAATCGACCGAATAATTTCGAATTTTGAAGTTTTGTCACCCTTTGCTATCGCCTTCCTTCAATATTTCTGAAATCGAATAAGTGAGATCCGGACTAGGAAAATATTAGACTTTTTTTATTTTCGTGGATATTGGATCTCTAGTTACGTGAACATTATGATTTTTTGTCGTTTTCATAACCACACAGAATTAATTCATATTGAGAATTCTTAATCCTTGCTTGGCACCGTCATAAAGGGTGATCAATAAACATTCCCTTATGAGTGAAATTTCATAGTTCAATAAATCTTGAACTTATCGGAAGAATTATTTCAAATTTTGCAGTTTTCTGATTAAAAGTTTTCTCAAATAAATTCACTATATTCAAATGAATTGTTGAGATTACAAAAGCATTTCAATAATGAAATAATAATATGTCATTCGATTTTCAGGAAAATTTAAATTAATAGATTACCTAATTGAATTATGATTAGGAAATTGAGCCTACCTATTTTTTATTACAGCTGAAAATTGCATGATTAATTATAGCAGCATTCTACAGTGTGAAATAACAATCAAGCCAATTAAAAAAATTAAAATATTTTCTTCTTCACCAATATTATTTTATTATTATATTATTATTGATCACTCTGTATGATGGTGTCAAACAGAGTTTTGAATTTTTTCATTAATTACTTTTTTGTGGTCACGAAAACGAAAATATAAATTCGATTTCAGAAACATCGAAGGAAGGCGATAGTAAAGGGTAAGAAAACTGCAAAATTCTAAATAATTCAACCGATAAGTTCAAGATTTATTCAACTATGAAATTTCACTCATAAGGGAATGTTTATCGATCACCCTGTACGACGATGATAAGCAGAGATTTAGAATTTTTTTATGAATTAATTCTTTGTGATTAAGAAAATGAAAAAAATCATATGTTCACGTACAGGCTGATCCAATATTCAAGAAGATAAAAAAAGTCTAAAATTGTTCCTAGCCCGGATCTGATTTATTCGATTTCAAAAATACTGAAGGAAGGCCATGGTAAAGGGTAAAGAAACTTCAAAATTTTAAATCATTCGATCAATTAGTTCAAGAGTTATTGAACTGTGAATGTTCACCCATAAGATGGACATTACCCTCCTGTATATCCCAAACTAAGACTCTCAGGCGATTGAAACCTCTTGATATAAATCCCCCTTGATGACTTTGATTTATTGTATCCGTCTGTCGCATTCTTCCCGGGACATCCTGTATAAAAAAACAAGGGAATCCAGTTGGAAACATGGACAATCTGGTGTTTTTTGTTGTAAGATTTTTTGGAATTAAACAGTTCGGAAGTAATCTATATTCAAACCAGTTAAGAAGAATTCGGACTGCAAATGAAAAACTATAAATAATCTAGAAGTTTATAACGAAGAAGTATAGTAAGTTTATAAATAAACGTAAAGTAGGATGCGAAAGATTACACTTTTTCAGATTAAATAAAAATATCAGAAGACTCTTTCTTATACTTAAAATCAGAAACGGCTTCTATGTATTTCGTAACATGCAAAATCTGGTATTTTCTCAGAAAGATTTTTTATAATTCAGCAGTTCGTGAATATTCTATAGTCAAACCAGTTTAGAAGAATGCAGACTGCAAATGGAAAACTATACATAATCGAGAAGATTATCAAGAAGAGGTTGAGTGAGTTTATAAATAAACACAAGATACTATTCAAAAAAATACTTCTTCAGATAAGGAGGGTCTATAGAGGATTTAATTCATAAGTTTACATCTCGAACTCTAACTTATGGAATCTAAATGGTACAAAACCGACGCTGCTGCTTTTCTGGAGTTTCCATTAGAATACCCATATAAAAACACAATATCTGTATGCTCCTGAGTTGAGAAGATGTACATTGTTTATGCAGAACATACGCCAAGTGTCAAATGAACAATTAAAACAGCACATGTTGCCATATCAACCGGTATTTCCGTTTATCAGCGTAGTTTTATTCAAACATAAAAATATATTCTTTAAATAATTGTATCTTCTAAACAGAAACGCACCCGACCAATGTTCATAGGAATAAAAATATTTAAAATTAGCACAGGTATCATCTGCTAGAGTTTGTCATATAACTTATAGAATACCCTGTTTAGAGGAATACTTCGGCTGTCACAAACACTATTTCGTCATCTATGATTTTGTTGACTTAAATCACTATCGAAATCTTTCATTTCGTGTTTGATCACAATTTTAAATGTGTTAAAATATTATTTATCTCGTCAGTATAATCTTCTAGAGGGGGGCCATGTAAAATTGCCATTTTGATCGGCTATTAATGAAAAACTGATGAATATTTTTTGTATTTACATATTTACATCCAATATTTTTGTATGTATTTCATTTTTATCATAACTTTACGATTTGTTTGCGACGTCTGTTTATTGTCATATGCGTTTGCATTTTTACCATAGCATTTAAGATTTGTTTAGGAATTTACATTTTTACTAGTATTAGTCACTGACACCGACAAACTATCTTTCGTATTTTTTTTGTGATTCTGAAAACAAACTCATTAACAGATAAAACTTGCCCAAAATAGACTTCTGAATTGCTACAAAAGAATTGATCTATCGTTTTCACGATGATATTCAACGATCTATCAGTTAAAAAATTTCAGAATTCCGAATTTCTCATAAATATTCATCCTCCAACGAACCTAACATTCGCACACCAATAAAACGAATACGAAGTACGAACAAAACAAGATTCACGCATCGAACCAAAGGAGCAAACATCACTTAAAAAGTCACGGTCGTAACCATATACTTTACATATAATTAGCAATAAATTGCCATTCCAAATCCGTAGATGCTAATAAACGTATACCTCCGACCCATTCTAACAGTGTCTCAAACTTAGAATCGTAGCGGTTTCAGTCGCTACGCGGCAGATCGTCGATGTACACCTGGTGAAAAATGGTCATTTTTTCAGGGCAATCCATAAGAAAGCTGGTCGGAAAGATCAGGTCGGCCAGCGCCGAGAGAAAAGCGAGGCAGAGGGCTAAAAGATCTCCTAGTCCTTCGTATCAACCGGGCCATATCATTGACGGAAATATCCACGGGGCAATGGAGAACGGGAGGCCGGTCCAACGGTACTACCTGGGGGAGGATCCCTTCGCTGGCAGCATCTACGGCAGGGAAAATAAGTACGATGGGGTGAGACCTGCTAGGGTTACCAGAAGAAAGGATGAACCTAGGTGAGTGTTGATTTGGTCTTGCACAAATCAAGTTTGTACTATATTAATTATTATGTGCTCGTTAAAGAGTGCCTCAAATGCAATTTTTCGAATTTTAAGAAAAAATGTTCTTGGAGTATTGAAGATTTAATTCAATAATATCTTGTAAACAACACCCTACTCGCCATTCGTAGGTTGCATTTCATTCATCGCATTTTAATTCAATACCCCTTTATTCGGAAATAAATAGGTTCTTCACTAATTTAATCACCAAAACAAACACTTGTCAGTTTTCTGAAATAATTTAATTTTTAATGAATGAATAATAAATTTCATCTGAATCCAAATGCAAACTCTATTCATTTCATTAAAATCGATAAAGAGGGGGTTTTTTACTCGATAGGAGGTTTTTCTAATATTTGAAATATCAAGAAGAGCAATTCTGTTATACCTAGAAACACTGGTTTTTTGTCCATAGACATATAGAATAAATAAATCTCAAATAGAGATAAAAGAACAAAAGAATATAGAATATTGATAAAATGTTTGTTGGGTGAGTTCGATCAATATTCTATATTTTCTTTGGATTCTTTTGCTGCTGTGTAATGAGTGTTAATTCTATATGCCTTACTAAGAAATAAACAGTGTTTGTAGGCATTTATTTAATTTCATTTTAAAAAGTTTTAAAGAAATTTCATAAAATTAAAATATAGCGAAGTATAACAGAATTACTCTGATTGATATTTAAGATTTTATTAAAATCGTTTATTGAAAAGGCCAGACTCATTAAGCTTCAGAAACATTTCATTTTTCCAAAATCTTAAGAAACGAACATAGTAATAACAGATAGGAAAGAATATATGAAAGTATAAAGATTTATCGTACTATGTTAAAATTTCTTCTACAAGAGTCATTTCTCAGTTGTGTCAATCAGAATATTTTGAGAATAAATGATATAATAAGTCAATCTACAATGATTAATGAAAGTTCCTTAGGTCCAGTTAAAGCTCAGCTTGATTTAGCCCATGCTTGGCAAAATTATTTATGATTGATTTATTGATGCAACACATGTTTCTATTTCTAATTTATTTCAATTCGAAAACTTCACAAATAGCCTTCATCCGAAATTAATTTTCACATCAGAAATAGAACAAAACAAATCTGTAAACTTTTTATACCTCACGATCACTGAACTAAAAATTCAATATTACTTTGTACTATACCATGAACCATCCCAAAAATATATAACTATCCATTGTAAATCATTCGAACCATTTCAACTTAAGTTAGCGACATTTCATAACACGGTAGACTAATAATTGAATATTCTACTGTATTAATTTCAACTTCCAAAAAGAAAAAATATAATGAAACAAATAGTATACAGGGTATCCGGATTTAACGTTCATATATTTCAGGGGATGATTCTAGAGGTCTTCATATCAACTTAGGTCCTAAAATATGGGCGCTAGAGCTTCTTCAACATGACCACTAAAATCCAATTAACTAGCGATATCTTTGTCAAAATTTGGTGGATTCAAATGAAATTCAATACATTTAGGTTTTTGGATAAACTTAATCGTCTGGTGATCAAAAAACTGATTCTCATCAGTGACGGAGATAACAGGGTGTCTTTCATTAAATTACATCCATTTTTTGACTGAGTGACTAAATTGAAATGCTTATCAAAGAAATAAACTCCTCATACATTTTTTAAGAAAAAAATTCCCTTCGTTGAAGCGTTACGTAGCACCATTCTCGAGAAAAAAGTGAGTTTGTGATGATATGCACTGTAACTGAGCCATGGACGTTATTGCTGACGAATGTGGCTCAGTTAGAATGCACATCATAACAAAATCATTTTTTTCTCGAGAATGGTGCTCCGTAACGCTTCCAACGAGTACCATTTTCCTTCAAAAATGTATGAGGAGTTTACATCTTTGATTAAAATTTCAATTTGGTCACTTAGTCAAAAATTGGAAGTAATTTTATGAATGACCCCCAATTATCTCCGCCACTGATAAGAATCAGTAAGATTTTTCAAAGACCAGACGATTCAGTTTATCCAAAAACCTCCATGTTAATAATTTCATTTGAATCCACTAAATTTTGACAAAGATATCGCTAGTTTATTGTTTTTTGGAGATTATGTTGAAGAAGCTCTAGCGTCCATAGGGTGCATTTTAGGACCTAAGTTGATTGAAGTTTTCTTCATATTTTGACCTCCAGAATCACCCCCTAAAATATATGAACGTTAAATCCACCCTGTATAATATCATACATTTCCGATAAAAAAAAATTACGTGAAATAAAGAGTGCCTTATGATTCGTCCAATAGGTTATGATTTATCAAAAAATAAATACATTAGTTTAACTTATTCAGGTAATATCAGCATACAATTGAGAACACTACTGCTAAAAGAAAATATTAAAGTAGCCATCAAAACCAAAAACAATATGAAAATATTGAAACGAAAATAAATAAAATTCAATTCTAACTTAGCTTAGATTGCTCGAAAATGTATATCCCTAGAACAGGAAGAAATTTTGTCCATTTATGTGAACACAGAAAAAGTTTTGATAAAAAGTCTCACGTTATGCGAAACACCTTTTAGAAAATAATTATTGTTTTTCTTCGATTCTGATATTTAACGGGTTGAAAAGAGAAATCTGAAATTGAATTCATGGGAAATAAATTAAATAAATAAGCATAAATATAACCGGATCCTTCTGAATCGGCAGACCGATTTTTATTACAACCCTCTTTTTGATATATTCAAGGGAAATTTAGATTGAAACATGTTTTTCAATGGAATTTCTTTTTTTTTATATGGGTAAACTTTTTAAAAAAAACTGTATATCCTGTATTCTGACGAAGTCCTTTAAGATTGAATGAAACGTTTGTTGGTACCATTAAAATAAAGTGGAAATTGAAACATGTGTTTCATTAATGAATCAAGTTAAATCTTTAATGAATTTTTTTATAGTTGATTTGAAAATTTTCCAACTGTTCTAGTAGACTAACCTGTCTGTTAGAATTTACTACAGTCGTATAAGACTTGTTGAAATTCTCTTTTTTATATAATCCGGAATTGCTTATGGATATTCAAATGGGTTAATTATTGCACGGAACACATTCATGAGATGTGATATGTAAAAAATATGACTGCTATAAATACTGAATTAGAAATCTTTTTTTTCAATCGTTCAATAACTTTCAGAGTGAATGCAAAAAAAATAAATTGAATATTTTAAAAGGGAAATCAATGAATTTGTCAACTATAATATAATATGCAATTTGCAATTGCGAAGCCGAATCCAACAGATATATATTTGAAATTTCACGCAAGTTTGTTGTATCATTGACAAACAGCCTCTAGTTTTCAATGCCTTCAATCCAATTGAAAAGCATTATTTGTCTCATGACTTTCCTTCTGATAGATCGGATGAAAAAATGTAATTTTTTTCATTAACTCCCAAATCAGCCATCGGGCAACATGGGATAAAATGTTTGAATCAATATTCGAAGAAGTGGTAAAGTTTAAATCATGTTTATTTTTTCTCATGCATCCAAGTTTTCCTCATTTGCAAGATTTTCCTTCAATAATTTTGAAACCACTGATCATTGATGAAACTAACACAATATTATGCATGTTCCAGAGTTCATGTCACTGGATGAATTTTTTTGAAATAATTTCTTTATTTTTATAATATATAGATTTAGGTTCCACGTCGTTTTCAACAATTTAATCCTTCTGAAACAAAAACTTGATTAATTCCAAGAAAATTGCTACAACCAAGTCAATATTCCCTTGTGTGCGTGCATTTCTTTGTTGTACTGGTACTCTCGTATCGTGTAAAGAAAACTCACTTTCAAATTTATCTGCAACACGACGAATAGTGAGTCGATTAACTGAATAATGCCGTCCATGAATTATTCTCGAATTTCTCACATTTCAAACATGCGCACCGGTTTTGATGAAATAATTTAACAATTTCTAAACTACTCTTTCCATGAAGGGCATAACCTATTGAACACAAATGTTATGGGAAGTATCAAAAATAATATACACTGTTGCCATTATAATCATTTCAAATTGTATCATTCTTTTTAAAAAGTACGTTACTTAAGTGACTTTGGTAAATCGTTTATACTGAGGCATTATATTGGGTTGTTCGGAAAGTCATTTGGTTTTTTTTGGGAAAATGAAAAACAATTTTCGTATAATGAATAAATATTTCATTAAATTATATATAAATCATTCTGGTTCATTCATTTGAAAATTCTTGATTTTTACATGTTTAATTCCGGGATAGTTTCAATACGAAGCTTGCATATTTTACACGAAGCTTTCACATTATTTAGATCAGTTTTCATTGCTAATAGGTTTTTGTCATATGAGCCAGATTTATCCAATTAAGTTAAGTTGCTCTTTAATTTATTCTGTTCCAATATTCGACAACGGTGAAACAAAGCAATAAATCTGTTCTCTTGCGGCTAATGATAGCGTATGATCTTTCCACAATAAACCGTTTTTCCGCCTACAAAACGCTTTCCAAATTCTACAACCTCTCTTTCTTTCCATTGCAAAACATTTATAGCGTCGCTTTTTGGCCTACTAATCATTTCACGGTGGGAACTATTGGCGCGAAGTTCTATACTAACGCATAAAAACAGATGTTCATTGTAGTATTTTAAACTAATTTGGTTGTTTTCTTGTTATCCATGTACCCCCGCAACCCTTGGAAAAATGAGAAGGTCTATATTAAAACATACGCATTGAAAATGAAAGTAAGTAGGAAAAAAATTAACTATCTCTCTAACCACCATCATTTTTGCACAAACCGATAGGGTTTTAGTCTTTATCGCACTTACCGCTTGTGTTAACACAATCGTCTTGCAGCACTATATTTATTGTGCACTGATTCCAGATTAAATTCGTTATAATCCTTCACAATACGAACAAAATCAATATTTCTGTAGAGGGAAGTTTCTTGCGGAATCAAATTTATTCTCTTTTTTCTCACATTCAAAGGTTAAACAATTTTCAACTCAAAACTGTGAAGAAAATATAGATAAAAATCAATTTACAGATAATCTATTGTGTATAAATTACACGAGAATTCATGTGACGTTAATAACGTTTTTAATAAGAATTTATAGATAAATTCGAATTTAAATGTCCTAATATTAGATATAGAAACCATCAAATATAAGTTCGCGCGGTTTTGATAACAGATGTCGCTACTACTTTATCATTACATTGTTTCATCTGGTAACATCTTCATTTTGAAGTGTCATGATTAGGCTTTCTTTGCAGTTTCTGTCATTCTGATGAAATGTAAACAAAGAATGGATCGATGCACGGATACCAGTCAAAAGCCGGCTATAGGATTGCCAGAGATGGAAAAAATTAGTGGCTAGCGATGGACAACACTATGAACTTCGAGTATATAACCGATGTTTTTAAAATAGGGCTTCATTTTTCGACAAAAAAACCACACGAACTTATTTATATTTCTAATATAATATTCATAAATTCAAAATTAATTAGAATCTCTTGTTTTTATTTTTCATGCACTCTAGCTCATATGATCATTTCAATTTCACATGAAAATTCTTTGAGATACACAATAGACGTATTATTCTATATATAGCCTTCATTCCTTTCATGTTTGAAGAACAATACTTTCTGAATTAGCATAAAATAAACGTGCAAAATAAACATCACATTTGCATTTCTCAATAGCAGAAATGCGGATAAATCCTTCGAAATCACCGTTCATCAATAATTCATAACACAATATACGACTAACTTCAGACAATGACAAAATTAAAAATTCGAAACCCTTCTTAATGAAATTGAGTGTCATTTTTTCTCTACATTTTCAATTTAGTAATTTGGTATTTTCTTGTAGTTCTCAGTTCTCAAGAAAATTTTATAATATTTTAGAATTATGCTGTTCAAAGTAACCTAATTCATTCAGTGTTATTCATACCACGATTAGTTTATCGTGTCCTTATTTTGATTCAGTACTTCAAACCAAGTAAATCGGGAATGATGAGTGAATTAATTTGTTGATTTATCCGAGTTAGTGGTGACAAATTCAAAATAAAATAGAAAGGCCTTTTACTTGATAGAAGAAATATAACGAATATTTAAATATATTAAATAGTTCAAATAAATTATATTCTTTGAGAGGTCCTTTAAGTGTGTTCATGTTTTTAAAGGGCAAATGGCATTCTTGAAGTTAAGACCAGAAACAAATTTTGTCTCCTTTAAATATTTATTCATTAATTTTAATGACTTTCGTATATCTTTTGGTTTATTTATTCCATTTGACATTATATATTGAGTTTTGATTATATACGTCTATTAAATGTAAGCGGTGCTTGTTTTAGACATTAATTTAATTCTAAAAGTTTTTGAATAAAAATTTTTTGAAATTAAAATTGTAAAAGATAAACATATTTTAATTTAATTTTGGTGACAAATTCATAAAAATACAACATATGAGGCATCAGTTTTTATTTTGAAACACTAAAGATTGTAACTCTTACAGATTATTCTTTACTTTGTTATTTGTAACTAGATTTACAACCAAGAATGGAGTAATAATTGACAGACTATTACCTAAAATGTGTATATTGCTTTATGATCTGTACTTAAACAGTTCCGCGATGAACGATCGTTATTTATCTATCCCGTGGTTACACACTAAACTAAAAAAACTCACATTATCTGGTTTACAAAAGGTCATTGGATGGAATAGAATATATATAAATTAGACAAGTATTATTTCAATACATCGATATTCTACATTTTCGAGTAGAAAAAAAAACCTTGAAGTGGAGCTAAACATTCACGAAATTTTTTTCAAATCTTTTTTAAAGCCATGAATAGAAAACAAAGACAAATCCAAAAGAATGTTTGTTTTTCACTTGTTTTGTAATATCTCTTGCAGATGCAGAGATCGAACAAAATCCGTTCATTTACGATGTTAGTAATGAAAAACATAAATGCAGAATACAGAAAAAAACAACAACAAACGTAATAGATTCTACAAGGATATCATGTATACGCTCAATATGAGAAACCAGTTCTCAACTAAAAAAATAAGGTGATATGTAGGTAGAGCTACATAATCCCCCTGATATTAAAACGATTAAAGGTAATTTCCTCATCATTTAATATCAATTACTGATTTCCGTTTAATTAAGAGCGTGTCAAGCAATCCGAATGAGAGGAAAACAAATAAAAATATAATTATTTGATGGGTTTTTTTCATTTTGTTTGTGTGTTAAGAAATGCATAAGACGTGACAATAATTCTACATCGAGTACTCTGTGTGTTGATTTGAATTCCATTTTAAAATTTTTTAAGGAAGAGAAAAAACCGCTCACCATTTTACAATGACTAAATTCAAAATATGACAGCATATTCTACATAAAAGTTTGGAACTTTTACAACTTTTCAAAGAGTCCAATTTTTACAAAGACGCGTTGATTAATCGTGGCGTTGTCTCCAAGACGGAATAAAATCAAATCTTCGATTACTAAATATGTGTATAATCGTAGTAGATACAAATATATGATATAGAAAAATTAACAAAACAAACATAATAACTAAGTATATTCACTGAATAATTATAATAAATACAAAATATCTTATCAGTCTTAATATATGCAAACTATTCTCTTTGATCTAATACCTATTACCATATTCAATTAACTCCAATATGCCTTGCACATTGTTCTAGCATTTAAACCGACTAAGATTTAATCCATCAGATACCTCTCAATAATTACCATCATACAGCGAAGTAATTACCTTGATCGATCTATTATACAATTATGCCAAAGCCGCCTACAGAAAACACTTGCTATTTTACTTCCTACGCCTGCTATGATAATACCCACGTGGCGATTTGAATTCTTAATAAATAACTTCAGTTTTTATGGCAACATCTGAGTAACTTCGAAAAGTAGGATACTAAAAAGGGATCGAACAATCCCGTGTGACCATAAAAGTAATGGTGAATCTTTCGTCTTTGTTTCAGATCACAAAGCACGCTGGGTAGGTTCAGTAAGTCGACGGGAAAGCTATCGTCAACAGTGCCGAACGACAGGAAGAACTCACAGACCCTTCCAAGACATCTGTCCAGGCATCAGAGTCCTCCAAAGCTAGAGAAGAGCAACAAATCTAACAGCACCATTAACGTTTCCATCATCAACACCGTCAGGCCACAGAACGACGGACCTGCCAAGCCTGCAAGAACTTACAAAGCTAATTTGTCCAGGAGTAAGAGCTTCAATATCAACAGCGAGGAATTTAATGGTAGAGACATGTATAAGAGCAATCCTCACCTACATCGTCTCAACGAGAGTTCTACAGGTTTGAAGAGCCCCGGGCTAATTTCAAGTCTAAGCAGGAGTCAAAGGGATATCAATGAAGAGTCTTATATGAGATTTCGAAATGGGACCGGTGATAACCAAAGAGTGTTTCTGAAGAACCTCAAGGAACGTTCCCCAGAACTCTACAAGACTCTACACGAAAGCGATGATTCTTACACCAGAACGACGCCAAAATCAAGTAGAGGCTACAATGGGGACATATATGAACCTCCGACTCGTCTTCGAGATACCTACGTCTCTTCGACGCCAATTAAATCTTTGAGAAGTGGGAGCAACTCCAGTGACTACAGCGAAACCTACCATACAACTACCAGGAGCGATGATCCTTTAAGACCCAGCGTAACCAACACAACCAAAACCATCAGCAAAAAAACCGTGCCATCTAGGAATGGAAGATCCTTTGAAACCATAGAGTCCAGCGAGGTGAAATCCGTCACCAAGAGCAGTTACCGTGGTGATCCCAAAATTCAGTACAGAGAAACAGAAAGAAGATACACTCCGAGCCCTGTTGTTATTGAAGTTAGAAATAATTATAGGAAATAATACGTTAATCTCGTTCTTCGCCTTATTAATCACGCTAATTTTGTAAATAAGCTATTTAACGTGAAGTGTTCGACTTAAATTGAACCTGTTAGTGCTCAAGTACGTTTGTGACCGTGTCATAATATTTTAATTTTTTATTCTCACTTGTTTTACGTATATGTTTCGTCATGATTGGCATGACTAACTGCAATATTATTTATGTACAGACTGTATATAGTAAACTAATCTTTTGAATTGTTCTAATTTTGAATAAAGTATTAATATCGAAGTCTTTATTCACTCTGAATTGGAGCAAAGAGATAAGGATTATCTAGGGTGAAAAACTGAAGACTGCTAGTGCAATTTTTTCACTAGTAACCTCGTTTCATTTTATTTCATTGAAATCTCATTTATATGCGAAAGGTGATACTTGGATTGCTTTATTGGTCCACCTAGAGTTACCTTGTTAGAAAATAACCGAAAATAAGAATAAAAGAAATTTTTCTTGACCAAAAAAATTGTAATATTGAGTAAAATCAATTTATTCTCGTTAAGTGACAAAAGGAAAAAAATTCATTGGAAAAATTTGATCAGAGAACCAATATGGTGGATGCCTTCCATACAATATCGTGCAATAACACTTGGTCTTCAATCCCATAGTGTAAGAATAAAATTGTAATATTGAATTTTGTCGTAATCTTTTACGACAAAATTTATTTTGTAATGGTATTGCAACCTATCAATAGTTTTTTCAAATTTGTGACCTGCAGAGAAGTTACTTCACGATGACCCAACAGTGTTTTAGTTTTTCGAACTGTGACTGCAAAATGTTCACCATTTTTTTAGTGAATTTTAACAATTTCAGTGAGTTGATGAAGCCTGCATCCTGCCATTTTTAGTGTTGGCGTAGTTTTTACTTGACAAATGTCAAAAAATGACAGCTTCAGAAGTGACAACTACCCAAACAGCGACTATTCAAAATGAAATCTCTTATTGGAAAACCCTTCACAAAAAGCTTACTATACCATGCAAGAATTCTGAAGACACCATGTCATAAAATGATGTTAGATAATATTATAGCTGAAAATGGAATAAATGGGAAATAACTATCACAGTTTTCTATCACCATTCTATTGCTGAAAATACAGTGGAACGGGTTTGTTTGTAGTCTTACTACATTTTTGAACTGATGTATAAAAAAATATCCTTCAAAGGTTTTTATGTATTTAAGGAAGCCTTCAGTTTGTGTAGGGTTTCGAAAACTGGGGAATTTTGTCTTACTGCTCGAGTATGGTAATTTTGACAAGTTGCAATGAGAGAGGTTGCGTCTATTTAGAGTAAACTGGGAGAACTTGCACAGAAAGGTTCAAAGAACAACAATCATCATTTAAACATGAGAAACTCTAATTTTGCAAAACATTTTTTGAAAGGAGTCATGTTTTTCGAGAATACGACAATCTTTTAATACCATACCTGGATCCGAAAGGCATGAAACTAGATATCTTGAAATCAACAGAAGTCTAAAAAAATCACCATAATTCAACAGTAAATCAGGCAAACAAGCAGACCTGTGAGGATTACCTATTCCATATTCCAAATGATTTTGATTCAACAAATTACTTTACCATAACATTAGCATCAGTGGCGTACCCAGACATGAGCCTTGAGGGGGATAAAAAAGTTATAAACGAAAAAAAAAATTGTTATTTGGAGGTTATATTAGGAGTACAAATAAGTTTCCGCCGTTTTATTGTAGATGGCGTGGGACGGAGTTTCGGTTAGCTTTCGGCTTAAAAAATAATTTGGACATTCAAGAACAACATAACCTATTAATATCATTGATTTTATATTGGTAAAATATAATTTTTATAAGTTGAAAATGTCAAAATTTGAGCCAAGTAAGCGTCATTTGCGGAAAATATTAGTTTACTTCTTTAATTTAAAGAAATCTGCTGCTGAGGCGCATCAATCGCTCGTAGAAGCATATGGTGAGGGTGCTTTGAGTGAGAGAACGTGTCGAGAGTGGTTTCAAAAGTTTAAAAACGGTGATTTCGACGTAGAAGACAAAGATCGCAGTGGAAGACAAAGATCGCAGCGGTTCACATCTTATGAGGATACCAAAAATTGGGTTGATTCGTGGATAGCCTCAAAAGACAAGGAGTTCTTCAGACGTGTTATTTGAATGCTGCCTGAGAGATGGGAAAAAGTGGTTGCAAGTGATGGGCAATATTTTAAATAAATTTATATTACCGTTCTTCTATAATAAATATTTAATTTGTATTAAAAAACGGCGGAAACTTATTTGTACTCCTAATACTTTTATAGAATAAAATCTAGTCACATAGGTCTTCTTGAAGTTCATCAATAATTTTATCTTCCCCTATGAATAGACATGATTGCTACGTCGATGAGCCTGTTTTGTCCAGTAGAATTTCGGAGATAGTTCTTTATTTTCTTCAATGTTGAGAATGATCTCTCTGGAGTGGCTGTAGAAACTGGTATTGAACAGAATATTAGTAAAAGCATGTACACATTAGGAAAAGCTTGTGGATTACATATTTCCAGATGAACCAAAGCTGGACTATTACTTTTGATATCTGAATGATTACTCAGATGAATGTGCCACAATTTAATTTCAGTTTTTGAAAAACATCTGGGTACGTCATGTATAAGAAATCTAAAAGTTTTTTCTCCTGTCAGCAGTTAATAGTAACCCTGAAATATTCCACTGCTGGTGCTTCAGAATCTTGCAAATTATAGGATTTGCCCTATTGTTTTGGCGTGAAAATTTTTTTTTACCTTAATGTTGATTCCAATACTTGAGGCAAAGGCCTGAAATATGCAAGAAAATAAAAAACTGACAAACACATTTTATATTCTGACTTTTACATGAGCTTTATTGAAGATCGAGTGGAAATGTGTTTTGGCATCTTGACGTATGATTTTCAGGCAAGAAATAGTATTTTCCATCATAGTTACAACTTCTCTGAGGTCGATTGCAGTTTTTTGTAGGAATCGGCAAAGAGGTAAGGCATAACAAAATATTTGATTCACGACTTGAAGTGCGACCAGATAGTCGGAATCATTCAGTGTGTTTCACAACATACTCGCATCTCCAGAATCTTTTCAGTTTGATGTCTCCTCTAAACTTTCAACGACGTGATCAAATAATTTCAAAAAATCTTGTACTGCTTCATACTTAGATGTCCACCGAGTTGCACATAATCTTTCGAGAGTTTTTGCGGAAGGACTTTCATTAGACTCTCATCAACATTTTTCAGAAGAACAGTTTGTCTCTCTGGAGTGTTGAAGAAATCATACAATTTTTCTATGGTTCTGAGGCAGTTTCTAATTTGTGGAATCTCGCATGCTTTTGATATGGCCAAATTCAAAGAATGGGCAGCACAGTGCACATAAATCGCCTTAGGGTAGTTACGGTGAATCGCTTGAATTTGTCTGACATATTACTTGCACAATCATACCCTTGCCCGACAAGATTCTTGAGTTCTATTCCGAATTTTTTCAAACAATTAAATATTAAATTAGATATACTTTCGGCGGTTACACTTTCTGCTGGAACGAACTGTAAGAAATCCTCGTGGATTTTGTTTGCATTGACATATCTTACACATAAAGTAACTTGCTCAATTGCCGATATATCGGTTGTTTCATTTACTAGAATAGAAAACGCGCCTGCCTCATTAATTCTTGATACCAATTTATTCAACATGATAGTATTTATACTGTTGATAATTTCATTTTGTATTCTTGGGCTTATATAAGTCTGCCTTCCACTTGATTTTTCAAGCGTTTCCCTTAGCTTAGTGTCACCCCTAGCTCTATATTTTAATATTGCTCGAAATTTTCCCTCATTTACGGAACTATCATCTATTATTAATTCTCCAGAATCTTTATGTCCTCTAAGTGACATTTCCTCTCTACCGCAAACTAATACAGCTTCTATAGTAGGTTTAATTCTAGCTCTATTTTCTGATACCTGTCTTTTTCGATTTTCGTCTATCAAGTCTATTATACTCTCTTGAACTTCCGTTTTTATTTTAACTAAATTATCGTATGCACATATGGATTCTTTATGAAATTGAGTTTTCTGATATGAATTGAATATCTACAAAAATTAATCGTATCTTATCTTACAGTTATAAAATAAAATTTAATGAAAATTTACCTCTTTTGCCTTTTTCCAGTTATCCATTTTGGTTTCCACTAAACCGCCTACCGCCACCTGTTGTGGCGAAAAATACACAAAATTTGCAAAACGCACCGTTTTCTTTTGCTAACTATGAGAGCCAATTAAACTCTACGAGCCACTTATGTTGAAAACGAAGTTTAACTCTTTTATCACTGTATTTTTCGAGTAAAGGAAACTCGTTTGTCGGTGGTGGAACCCAAAGTCAACTAATCACATCATTTATATCGCTGACATGATGACCCATTAAGTTTTCAATGTCCTTTGAATTCACAGACACTTCTTGAGATTTATTATTATATTATTATATATTCTAAAAACTTGAAGATTCGCCTGCATCAATTTTCCTTCTTTTGAAGAAGTTTTCCAAAGAAGTTCGCTTCATAATAAGATTTTGATTATTTTGGAGATCACGGAACACACATTAGAAATTAAACACTGAATATAATAGAAAAATTTCACGTAATTCACCTCAAACAGAATATACTAAAGAACTAAACCTACTGACCTATGCTCCTATCTTTGTGAGCGAAAATGTTGACGCAGTAAGTAATGGAATCCAAAGTGCTGACAAAGATATTATTCGCGACAAAGAGATAATTAGGTATTTTATGATATTACTTATTTACTCAAGGGAGAACTATGAAGGTTGCCGCCGATTCAATTCGAGTAGTTCGGAGCTTTTACTTCTAGAATCTCATTAATTTTTACGAGATTGTTTTTCATTAATTTGGCATTTATAGTCCGTGTGTTAATAATGATTGTGCTGATGACGTCGAATCGGATCGAGCCCTTTGATATAACAGATGGATGATGAATTTGTTGATTCAATTTTTGCACGATTAAATTATTGAGCCTTGTGACTTATAATGGATATTCCTCCTGGAGGAGGATATATCCTCCTTATCCCCCCCTTGGGTACGCTACTGTGCATTGCTCAATTATGGTATTTCTAATTCTATATTTATAACTAAATTCTATATTCTCAACAACTTAACAATTGTCTTTGGTTGAATATGTAATTTTTATTATTATACTCGCATTTTACCTACTTAACCATATTATCTTTTAGAAATAATAATAATATAATATATTTCCCTTGAATTTACATATACCATTAAAGCTATAGTCTGTCTAGAAAGTATCCGTAATGTATTATTTTTCATTATTTTAAAATACTTCTTTTTTGTAACATTATGAGATAAAGTAATGTATAAAATTGTTTGTGGAGATAGTCGGCTATGGCCGACAATAGTGTTGCATGGCAACGCTATTTTTCAAATATTGTTGATTATAAACAGGTATACAATTCATGAAATAATTTCGCAACTAGAAAAAAGAAAACGGGTAGAATATTTGTATAAAAAAGGTTTTCGAAGCGTTAAAAAATTAGTGCAATTGACTGAACTAGGAAAAAAGCTGTATATGAGACAATAACGTGGATAAAAATGGCATGGATATGAGGCATAGGCCAGTTTCAAGGGGACCGCGTAAGATTAAAGGAAACAATTTACACGCTTCATTGGCCTTAGGACGACACAATTCGCGCCTGGAGTTCGCCAAATTGACTAACAGATTTGGAAATCAACGAAATATAAAAGTATGTCCAGAAACCCTCCGTATATCACTGCAAAGACAAGGCTACATATCAAGGAAACCAAAAAAAATTCCTATAATGACACATTTACAAAGGAAACGAAGGATAGAATTTTGTCAACGTTTTCAAAAAGATAATTTTAATAATGTCTTTATATCTGTTGAAAGTTTCCAACTTGGTAGAAATCACTCAAAAATCCTATCAAAACAACCTGTTACGTTTAAATTTCCAAATTTCCCATCAAAATAATGGTTTGGGGAGCAATTTCTCAGCGTGGTGCTACGCTTCTTTGTATAGTTGATGGTACCATTAATAGTGAAAAGTATTGTGGCATTCTAAACGATTTTCTCCTTGAAATGGCGCATGCTTTATATACAGAGGGGTGGCGTTTTCAGCAGGATAACTCAAGCTTGGATACAAGATTACCAAGTGGCAACCATTTCATGGCCAGCAGTTTCACCAGATCTTAGTCCCATTGAAAACATATGAGGACTAATAAAGATTGAAGTTGAACGAGCAGCGCCACGAAATAAAGATGATTTAATTCAGTCAGTTTCACAGTCCTGTACTACCATCACCGAAAATTATGGAGGTAATCTAGTTTCGGGTGCACCTTGACGTTTAGTCAAGTGTTTACAGTTAAATGGAGATTGTATAAGTAAATGAGATGAATTATAATTTTCCAATTCAAGAATTAAAAATATATAATGAATTATTACAATTGAGCTTTATTTTTTCTGGATACTTTCTAGACGGACTCTCAAAATTGAGTAGTACTCATTTTTTGTAGAATTTCATCTAACTTTGTACTTTTAAGTCAGTTTCAGACAAGTATTCTGCAGCAAAGATAATTGCCTGAATATGAATAAAAAATTACTTGTCTGAAGATAAAAAGAACTCTGACAATGATCAAAAAACGAGGTATTTTCTGTGTGCTACTTACAGAACTGCAAACGTTCAATGCATCAATCAATCATTTGGATGTTGCTTAAGCTATTTTTCTTATGAAAATCTGTGATAAAAGTAAATATTCAATCCGAAGAATAATATAAATCAGAATTTATTCACAGTTTATAACCAACCATCATTTGGAAACAACAATCGATCTATTAGCATAATCATTCAAGCTGTTTCAACCAGTAGTTCTAGGTTGTTCAGTAATTGCTCATAAGCTTGATATGCCACTTGATACAACTGCCCTTCAAGTGTTGAACTAGGCTCACTCTTCAGTATCTTCACACACTCCCCAAGACAATCTATAGCCTCACGTAACTTTCTCCTCAAATGGTCCTCATCAATCATATCCGCACCATACTGATTCCTAGCTAAAATCAGAAGTGGCGAATGTAGCTCATAAAAGGTTATTCCTCTTATTCTGGAATGGCCCGGCTCAACAACGTCCAAGACATCCAAAAGCTGCTGACAAAGCTCCACTTTCCTCTCTAGTATCAAGTCGGGCAAGTCTCCCATGGAGTATCCTTCCGCCTTCCCGTAAAGCTGGGACAAAGCCACTCTCAAGATGTTCATGTACGCATTTTTCGGGTGCAGTATTGAGCGGTATTTGCGAAATATCGTTTCCCTTGCTTCTATACCCTCGGAGTCTGACATCATCTCAACTGCTTCGATTTCCTCTTGGATTGTAGAGAAAACTTTTCTAACTGCGACTGCGTTCGTTGAAAAATCACAATGTGTACACTTCCATTCACATTTGTCATCTGAAAAGTAAAAACTTTTTATAGATATATTCTAGTATTAATTGTTTTGTGAAGGTTTTTAGGATTTTTTCATTTTGGTCTTTAACTAATATCATAGTTATTTATAAGGGTGTTAAGTTAGCAGACAAAAAATGCCAATTTCTGGAGATTTCAGGATGAAATCGATCTTTCGGCAGCACAAGTGAGAGAATAGTTGATACAGACTATTCATATTATTCACTCGCTGTACCACCCTATGCCTATGTCAAACATTCTCTGGCATTGGAACTTCAGGCATGAACTCTGAAAATAACAAAACATGGACGCCCGTGTAGTGTCTCTTTCAATTAAAACAGGCAAAGAAGAGAGTACTTCGACATAAACTAACTATATGTACCAAGAGCTACCAATATCCCTCTTGGTAGCTCTTAATAAGTTATTTATTTATATTGTATACTTTCTTTCTGTGCTGCTCGGTTGTCTGTTGTATTTATCAATAATGGTTCTTTATTTGTGATGTTCTTTTATTCGCAGTGCCTGGTATACATCTGTTTTGTATTTCCCATCTTGTGATCCTTTATTTCTTTGTTTTTCATTGTAACATTCACTAACACGTCAGGCTAACACCGTATCTTTTTTATTATGTCGTAGTCAGTTTATATAATATGTTTTCAATATTGAGAGTTATCCATTTTGTGGTTCGGATTTCACAGCCCTGTTTCAATGACATATGTCGAACAGAATTGTGATCCGAAGCCTCATATGTTCGGTTGAAGGTTAATCATTCAACAATTGGTAACACACCGAAAAAATTCGAAGAGGCTGGATCTGTTACTGATGTCCAAAGGCCCATACATCATCGAAATGCATCCTCATCGAAAAAAATTCTAGTGTAAGTGAAAATCAATTTATCGGCGCCCACAACATTTGTAACTCTCTAGAACTAAATCCATCTGACCAAAGAATGCGTAGAACATATGCGATTAGGTTCTTGAACAACAACTTTGATGACAATTTTTCGCATCGAATTTTCTTCAGCGACGAACCACATTTTTCACTCTGTGTTTATGTAAACAAGCAAAATTATCGCATCTGGGGCAATGGAAATCCTCATATGACCACTAAAAGACCATTAAATCCACAAAAAATCACTATATGTTGTGCAATGTGGTCTTATGGGGTGATTGACCCATACTTGTTTGATAATGAAGAAGGTGTCACTCAAACCGTCAATTCTCATCGCTATAGCCAAATGATTACAGATTTTTTTTCGGCCTGAGTGTTAAAATTTGACCGTGTGCTTTCGCTTGGAAGTGAATTTATTTTCTTCTCAATAAAGGATAGATAATCTAGATGAATATCAAAAAATATGTCGTGTTATTTTATTTCAGAATCAATGTCAAGTTCTTGTTCTTCCATATCATTTTCTATTTTGAATTGGACACTTTCATACTTTTCGTATGTCTCAGCGAGTAATTTTTTTCGGGCAGTTAATATGATTTCATTTGAACAATTTCCGAAATTAAATTTTTATCTAGCCATGAAGTGGCTTGAGTGAGTATAGACTTGGCATAGTTTCCTTCAACTATGAAACCTTCCATTGTGAGATTATAGATACAAATGCCAATTTCTTAGTGATGAAATCAAAATTGGTGAAATTGAAAGAAAATTAATTAGTAATGATTTCCTGAACAACTATTTTACAGTGATGTAAATAAACAGTGATGTGATATAAAACCTGATATAAATTCAACAGTTATGTTTAAGAAAATAAGTGAAATAGGAATATAAACATAAAGAGGTATTATTATAAGATATAAATAAATGGGGCTAAATAATAAAAGTGAGAAAATCTAGAATAATACACAGGTTCAAACAATGCACAGATATTTTCGAAACAACAAATACCTATGTATTTCTTATCTGTTGATTCGTCACGGTATGAACTGGAGCTATATTTCTGCAATTTCCAAGGGCTTGTTTCACCGATTTTCATTCTTGAGAATTTCGAAGGACCTTTGTGAAAACATCTGGATCAAGTGTGCGAATGTAATATTCTGCTGGTGTGGACCAATGAAAGAATTATAAATATCCGGCTCGTATGGACCATGTAAAGAATTACTTGGTATGTAGGGATACCTTTATGAATTATTTCTAGTAATTGATTAACGTTAATCAATTAGTATGCAAATTCCAGGAGAGCATACTTCAAAATGGAGTTGAGGGAAAGATGTATATTAGATTTGTTTTATTCTCAGCCTAAATACATATATTACAAATTACAAGTTTGAATTGTTTACCCAAATTGAGGAAGTTGTTTCGGTGTAGTTTTAACTCTAATTGCGGCGAAAACACTATCTTGTTCGTGGAATAGTTCTTCTTTGAGCTTTTTCACCGTTGTTCACTTTCACCGAATTCACTTCTATTGGATTCATTATTGGGTTAACTTTTCACAAATTACTATCTTATTACAAATAAACAATGTAGATTCACTCCCAGGCCTTCAGTAGGTTATGGGTTACTAAGGAGAGTGTTCCTTGGAAAGTGAAAGTGAAATGCGAATATAAAATAATTCGAGAGTAGAGAGAGAGATGTGTAATTATAACTTGAGAGGCAACGATAAATGTGATTAGAACTTACTTCTAGAGAATGTGTGTGGGATCAGAACTTACTGTTCGAAGAGAAGAAAATATTGCGTGACCGTTTGGTCGAAGCACGAAGAGAGGGCCAACGAGCGACTTCGAAAGATGTCTTCAACTGAACCTTCTTGCAAACTCTAGAATGAGAGACTCTTTTAGGTGTCGAAATGTGTCAGGTAAATTCCGAGACGACATTCGACTGTTGTCGTGTTGAAACGTCGTCTGTTCTAATGGGTTTTTAAGAAAACTGTGAAGTACAAATACTTTCGGTCCTTTACAGGCCCAAAGGTTTCTAGGAAAAAATGAGACATATTTGAAAGGCCTAGATTCCTGACTTTGAGATCATAATTGTTATGTACCTGCGTAGTAAATCAAAAATTCCTCGTTCGATGTAAATTCGAATACTTAAATTCAAATCTTCGAAGGATAGATCTTCCAATTTTACTTACCTAAAGGATCAGTTGAAAGTATAACGCCATTATCACATCTATTGCATTTTAAGGAGCTCATATGAGTGCCTAATTCTGTCTTATCTCGACATCTCTCACATTTACATTCGAAATATTTGCTTTCCCTTAAGAATTCTCTCCTAACTAAAGTTGGCCATAATGAATAAGTGTAGCTACTAAATATTTCTCCATCTTTCGGTATATCTACGGATGCCCTCACATGAACACTACAATAAAAAAATTCACACGATTCGAAATTCGAAACACCAGTTGGTTTTGAATTCAAATTATTTATCAAATATAAATTGGTTAGCCTCTTTCAGCAAACAAAAGAATAATTATAATTTAAATAAACAGAACGCACAGATGTAATCTAAATAGATGTTGGCCGCACATTTTGTTCATTTTAATCTCCTCAGCAACACTTTATCATAATATATATTTCACCACGTGTTCGAACTATAACTACAAATTCAGATTATGTCACTAAAATAAAAATATTTTTACGTTCATTTTCTAATGTTTGTACACGTTCTGTAATCTGTGGTTTCAATTCGCAAATGTGATATGGTGAATTTGGGGTTAATGCGTTGCTGAAAACATAGATATAAATACGTACTAGAATTTAAAAGAGTTTGACTGTCGACTCCAATTTTGAGTAATTATCAAGAACAAATGTTTATATTTCTGATGCAACGCCAGGGCGTCAGTTTGCCTATTCCTAAGGTGTCATTAACCAGCAGTAGTAATCCTGGAGATTATAGTCATTGTACAACATTGAGAAGTCTTCTGGAAGTAGAAGAGACTACTGCTGGTGATGTGACCTGGAAGATGAATCACAAATTCCGACATTTTTTCTTGATATTAGCTCCAAAATTGAAGCCGAAATATCGAACATTTATAAATTGAAGACGAGGTCCAACCCAGAATCTTTGAAGAAGATGATAAAGATGGAAAAGACTAAGAATCTGTTTCAGAATTTTGATTTGATCAAGATTCTTTCGGATAAAAAAATCTTCACAATTCTCGATACACAGCTTTTAATTATTTTACCTGTCTTCCCACTATAAACACATTACAGATAATGAACATTCAAACATAGGCATACCTAAAAGCATCCGAATTTCCTGTACCTTCACTCACGATAGAGTGAACGATATTAGAGACACAGTTATGGGATAATATAGCCAATTTGGGGTACAGACACCTAATAAGATATCCAGATGGTGCTCTTGCCTCGAACGCGTTAACGTCCAAGATACCACAGACGGTGTGAATCAAATCTTCTGAGAACCTTTCGCATTTACATGGCCCTCTCAAGTATTGGACGACATTGATTTGGTTGAATTTCCATATGGGTTTATCTTTCCTTTCTTTAAGGTGTGCTTCCATCGAAGCTACCTCCTTTTCCCATCGTTCTGGATTATTTTCCTTAGCCAAAAGTACTCTGAAAAAAATAATTATGAATGTTTGAATATCAAAACAGATTCAATCTGTCAGTCTTCTACAATTTTAATTTCAAAAATAATTTTATTCAAAAAACTTTTAGATTTAAATTTTGATTGAAAAAACTAATTTAGAATGAATGTCTACTTAAGCACCGCTCATATTTAATAGACGTATATAATCAGAACTCTATATATAATGTCAAATGGAATAAATGAACCAACAAATATAAATAGTCATTTAAAATTAATAAATAAATATTTTAACATAAATAGAGGTTAATACTTGATAGAAGGTATATAAAATTATTTAAATATTTTAATATTAGCCTTCTACATATTTAATTTCAAAAAATTATATTTAATAATTATAACTTCAGAAATTAAATTAGATTAATGTCATATAAGTACAACTTATATCAAACGACATATAAAATAAACATTCATTATACGACATCCAAATGATATAACAAAATCCAATAAATAAAAATTGTTAATCAAAATTCTATAAATTAAATATTTTGAGTAGACAAAATTTTGTTTCTGATGATCAATCTTATGAAAACAAATATCTTACAAAAAATGTTTGACATCAACTATCTTAGTTAGAATATTCAATATTATTGGATATCTAGAAGGCTAATATTAAAATATTTAAATAATTTTAAATACCTTCTATCAAGTATTAACCTCTATTCATGTAATTTTATTCATAATATACAATTATTTGGTTTACTTAACATTCTTTATACAGATAGTCCTCGTGCTATAACAGAGGCCGTTAAATTGTCTTTCAATCTTTTAGATCAAGGGTAAACCACAGAATTATTTATTTGTAGTTTACATTACACTCCATTTAAATTTTTTAATATTCATTTACCAGAAGTTTTCTAAATTATTGAAGGGTGAGTAAATATTTGTTGTTGATTGATGTTATATTTTATTCAATATGAATTAATTGAGTACTTACGAAGCAAAGTCTGTCTTAAAACTTTTTTTTCAGTAATGTTTTTACATATCTTGAGGTTTTTATAGCAAGTAATTTAGTTAGATATCCAATAATATCGAATATTCTAAGTAAGATAGTTTCATGATGAAATTCTTAAGATTATGTTAAACATGTTTGAAAGATATTTGTTTTCATAAGATTGATCAGCAGAAACAAAATTTTGTCTATTCAAAATATTTAATTTATAGAATTTTGGTTAACAATTTTTATTTATTGGATTTTGTTATATCATTTGGATGTCTTATAATGAAGTTTATTTTATATGTCGTTTGATATAAGTGGTACTTATATGACATTATTTCAATTTAATTCTTGAAGTTATAATTGTTAAATATAATTTTTTTAAATTAAATATGTAGAAGGCTAATATTAAAATATTTAAATAAATAAATATTCGAAGGAGACAAAATTTTGTTTCTGATCTTAGCATTATTAACACCAATTCCTTTTCAAAAAAATAAAACACAACTTAAGGACTTTTCAAAAAGTATAATTTATTTGAAATATTTAAATATTCAAACAAGTTAATTCAAAAATCTCTCAAAACATGCACTATATCTTCAAAAAACAATTAGAATTCCGATAATCTCTTCATCCGCCCTAAATAATATTTAAAATCTCAAAATCAACTAACAATCACTATATCTTACCACAAAGAGGTAACCAGATAATTGCTTTGAACAGACTAACTTTAAAAATCAATAGTCTATGTTCATCACAAAATCACAGAAAACTGTAAGGTATTATAAGGTTTTCTTCAAACCATTGACATTCCATAATGAGATTTATTCAAGCCTAAATATAATTATATATTATGTATAAAATAAAATATAAAAAGGCTTTTTACTTGGTAGAAGAAATATAACAAAATTTGAATATCAAAACAGATTTAATCTGTCAGTCTTCTACAATTTTAATTTCAAAAATATTTTATTCAAAAAACTTTTAGAATTAAATAAATGTCTTATAAGCACCGCTGATATTTAATAGACCTATACAATCAAAACTCAATATACAATATCAAATGGAATAAATAAACCAACAAATATAAATTGTCAATTAAAATAAATAAATAAATATTTGAAGGAGACACAATTTTGTTTCTGATCTTACCATTATGAACACCAATTCCTTTTCAAAAACATAAAACATAATATGAGTACTTCTCAAAAAATATAATTTATTTGAAATATTCAATATATTTAAATATTCGAATAAGTTAATTCAAAAAACTCTCAAAGCATGCACTATATCTTCAAAAAACAATTAGACTTCCGATAATCTCTTCATTTTTAGAAGTCCTCAAGTTGTGTTTTATGTTTTTGAAAAGGAATTGGTGTTCATAATGGTAAGATCAGAAACAAAATTTTGTCTCCTTCAAATATTCATTTATTAATTTTAAATGACTATTTATATTAGTTGGTTTATTTATTCCATTTGACATTGTATATTGAGTTTTGATTATATACGTCTATCAAATATGAGCGGTGCTTAAGTAGACATTAATTTAATTCTAAATTAGTTTTTTCAATCAAAATTTTTTCGAAATTGAAATTGTAGAAGACTGACAGATTAAATCTGTTTTGATATTCAAATTTTATTATATTTCTTCTATCAAGTAAAAAGCCTTTTTCTATTCAAATTATTAATGTTGTTGAAAAATTTCCAGGTTGTCAAAAAAATTTCTTAACATCACAATAGTTGGAGCTTCTTAATTGTATAGCAAAAACATGATAGTTTCTTCTGTTCCTGGTTTTTAATAATTGCAGATCACCGGTATTTTGCGGAATCTCTTAGTGTGACAAAATGGGGTGAAACAAATTAGATAGAATTTCGAAAATGGATGTTGACTTTTCATAGGAATAAAATCGAATATTGTTGAAATTGTAATTTTATCTATGTATTATTGGATTCTTCGTCCAGTTAGATGCAATTCAAAAAGGCTTTCTTGAGCTCAAGACTAGCTTTTATCTGATCTAAGGTTGAGAAGCAAATTGTTGAGCTTAATAATAAAAAGAAAGAAGCCACTAAAATCAGTAGTTTCGGCTGAAATTTGAAATTAATTTCATTTGAATGGTGATACAACGTGAGAACTAAGGAAATGTTGGAGTTGATATCCAAATGAAGCATCCAATTTCATTATTAATATACAGTTTTCTGAATACTGAGCTCATCGCCCTCGCCCGGTTCATGTAGAGCGGAGTACAACCGAGTTCCGACGTGGAACAAGGTCACTAGTGTCATAGGCAGACTTTCGCACCACGTCTATCTGATGAGTTCAGGGGCGCAAGTTCGGAACGAAACTCCTCCTCCGAATTAACAGGTAGAAGCTCCTTCATAACACCAGCATTCCTTAAAAGCTTCACTCACTTATTCCATTTAAAAAAAATAGGTTTGAAACGTATATAAATGTCAAAATGACGTACCTGAGTGGTGTGACACATTCATATTGTAAACAAACTGCTGAAGGATCATCAACATGTTGAAATTTCACTCCAGCACTTGAAAACACTTGGCATTCGTTATCCTTATGACTTGAGATATTTTCGCATTCAATACAGCAGACTGGCCATCTACACTTCGAACAAAGGATTTTACCATCCACGGGATTATAACATCCAAGACATAGAGGAGGACTATCTGTAAATTATCATTCATTTTTGAAGCATTTTTTTCATCGTTGAAAATATTGGGAGTAGAAATTGAATCGGTCTGTTTTTTGAGCTCAAGAAATGCATTCATTTCGAAAGATAATGAATTAACAAATTAATCAAAATATTTTCAATCACTGGTTTCTACTTTTATCAATTTCTCAGGCAATTTCTTAATTCTGTCTCAAAAAAACTTCGTGTCTTTTGAGACCCAATTTTGAAGCCACTTTTTGATTTCTCCGAAAGAAGTGGAAAGGTGACCTGCCAAATCGTGTTGCATCCATCGAAACAGTTTGTTTAGGAAACGCAGAGTGATTTATGAATTTTTGCTTTCCGCGTAGTTTAAAAATGGCATCAGAATTGTTACTGCCTCATAGAAGAAGAACAGTAATTAAGAATTCTTCGATTCACAAACATACCGCATATCGCACTGCTACAAAAACCGCTAATTGAATCCCGCTATATAACCTGCCATTATTTCGCTGAGTCTTACTTCTTGCCATAGAACTTTACCCTTATTTGAACTATTAATAATGAAAATTTTGATATAACCCGTCTTAGACGCAGTGAATGTAAGTGCAGTTCCAATTCTTTGGAAAGATCATTCTTTATCCCCAAATGATACATCTACCTCGCCTTAAAGGTGAGTTTTCTGGTGACATCGCAATGCATAGCAACATTAACCTATGTTAATACAGTCCATTATATCTCTACTTAATCTGAGCTATCGTTTCCCTAACACAGGTAGTAGTCTGAAGTAACAATGTCCAGAGAATACGGCAGGTGCAGTAAGATCATTTGATCGTTTTTAAATATTTTTTGACAACTTTTGGGGCGTGAGGCCGAGAGTCGTCATGCAAAAGAATAACTTTATCATGTTTGTCCTTAAATTCCGACCGTTATTCTCGTAATTACGGTTCAAACGAAGTAATTGCAGTCTGTAATGAAATCATGAGGTTTTAGTAGCTCGTAGTACACAACGCTCCTTGGTCCCACCAGAAACACAACATTACTTTCGAACCATGATTGTTCTGCTTTGGTGTTTATGTTGAGGTCGATGGCAAACATTGGCCGAGCAGAACGTGGTAATTTTTTTATTGGGGTTGTCGTATAATATTCACTTTTCGTCGGTGTAATTGATTCTCACAAAAAACTAATCGCCTTTCCAGATCTCTTGATTTCAAATCATAAGGAACCCAATTACCTTGCTTTTGAATCAGGCCCATACATTTCAAACGTAAAAACAGTGCTTGTTAAGTCACTCCCAACGTAAGTGCAAACTCGTTTTGAGTTATATTCGGATCTTCATTGAGTAATGTCCATAATTCATAGTCTTCAAATTTTTTGGGTGTACCAAGCAAGGTCTATCTTCGACCCTGAAATTATTCTCTACATGACTTTTCAGTTGGAGCACTACACAAGCATACAATGAGCTTCAGCAGCACTTTTTTACTAATTAGAACAAAAAATTAAAACATTCCCCAAATTCTGTTTAGTTATCAAAAAATCTAACATTTTCAAGAGGTAACAAAAGGCGTTTTGTATGAAACAAAACAATACAATCTGGATATTATCGACAGATGTGCAATCTGCTCAAACCGCGGCAATCAGCTGTTACTAATTAAAAAATAAATGATTTTAGAGTCATGTTTTGAAAGCGGATAGAATGGATTTGTATACTTTTTTAGAAATAGCGTTCACGTTAGTTGTTAAAAGAGACTTTTTAACTGTGAAAGCCTGAGATGATTAGTTCATTTTCATCGCTAAAATCTCCAGTGAGGTGAATGTGTTCAACTAATAAAAAATCATGAAAATTGATAATCTATTTCCTAAAAACAAATATGTAAAGGGTGTTTCAATGGAAACGCCCCATTTTTAAATTGACATTACTCACGCATGGCAGCCATTGTGCATTTGTGACATTGACAGTTGTATTTATCAATGTCTTCCATTTAATAATGGAAGGGTACACACTGCAACAACGTTTACAAATAATCCAAATTTATTATGAAAAATCGCGATCTGTTACTCTTACTTCACATGCTTTAACTCAACTTTTTGGTCCTTATAATGGTCCGGATAAAAGAACAGTTGAACGTTTAGTGAAGAAGTTTGAAACAAATTTCACACTTCATGATGTTGCATTGTCAGTTTGACAAAGAAATGCTAGAAGTGAATAGAATATTGCTGCCGTACGTGGAAGTGTTCGTGAAGACCAAAATTTATCGATTTCTCGACGTTCACAAGATGTAGGCATGTCCAAGACGTCTTTGTGGCGAATTTTACGAGAAGACTTTGATTTACATCCATACAAAATTGTTTTAACCCATGAACTCAAACCAACAGATCATTTAAAGCGTCGTGTATTCAGTAATTGGTGCTTAGAAAAAATCGAAAAAGATGCAGATTTTCATAAGAAAATCATTCTCAGCGATAAGGCTCATTTCTGGTTAAACAGTTAGGTTAACAAGCAGAAGGGCCGTATCTGGAGTGGTGATAAACCTGCCATTACATTCTTACAAACTTACTGTTTGGTGCGAATTTTATGTTGGAGGAGTTATTGGACCTTATTTTTTTTTTTTCAACAAAGCTCATGATGCGGTAACTGTCAATGAAAATCGTTATCGTTTAATGTCGACTGATTTTTTTATGGCTGAATTGGTTCGTCTTAATTTAAGAATGTGTGGTTTCTACTTGTCATACTTCCAACGACACAATAATTTCATTGAAAATAAAATTCGGTGATTCGATTATTTCAAGAAATGGACCCATAAATTATCCGCCTCGTTCCTTCGATTAAACTCCATTTGACTTCTATCTTTGGGGTTACATTAAGTTATTGGTTTACAGCAATCATCTAGCAAATTTAGACGATTTACAGATCAATATTAAACGAGTAATTGCTAGCATACGACCTGATTTGTGTGAGAGTCATGGAAAATTGGGTTCAACGACTTCATTCCTGCCAGCGTTTACGTCGTGGAGGTTTAAATGATGTTTTATTTCGTAACAAATGGTATCCACTGTACATTCAAACGAAATTAAAATTTCAATAAGTTTCAAATAAATAATGTGTTTTATTCACAAAACAAAATGGGGCGCTGTTAACGAAAGCCCCTTCAGAACACATTTTTGCCAAAGGTAAAATTAGACTAATGCAAAAGTATTCAATCGATTCAGGAGTGTTCCACGCTTCACTTTCAGGTCACTATGTGATTTGTTTATGTAGAACCTATAGGAAATAAACCCTATTTTCCTATATTATTGCATTTTGGATAATGATAAATTATCATATTCCATATATTTCACATATTTTCCATTCTTTTTTTGACTTTTACATCGAGATAGGTTCAATTATTATTTCAATTTTTGTACATTCATTCCGAGAAAAACATTGAACTCACCTGTTTTTGGTCCATAAGAAAAAGGCTTCTCAGTAAATATCAGATCGCCTGCTTTTAAATCTTCAGAAGCTACTGCGAAACGACCCACTGTATCATTCCTTTTCACTATGAATTTATTCTTAAAAATAAAAGAATTCCATAAAAATATATTCAATAAATCAATATAAACAAGCACTACATACATAAATTTGGGGAAAAAATAATTCCATTATTTTTTCGGCAAATGTTAAGTATCGATCAAACAATTTTTTTATGCTAGTTATCAAGGTGATATCTCACATTGAAAAATTATTTTGCTGGTTTACGCTTGATCCATTCAGTTATGAGTTACAGGGTGTTAAAAATGGAAGTCAAAAAAACAAAATTCGGTACATTTTACATTTTTTCTTAGACAAAGGGGAAATGTAAGCCAGACGGCTGAAATTGTGAATGGTGTTCATAGTCTTGATATTGTGACAGCTAATTATGTGCACTTTTAGTTTTGCCGATTACGTTCAGGTATTTTTGATGTTAAAGATCTCACGCAGGCATGTCGTTGTCGAAAATGGCGATGAAATCGCAGAAATTATCGAAGTACACCGGCATGTCAGCAGCATCGGCCAGGAGCTAAAGATCGACCTTAAAACAGTTTTAAACCATTTGCGCAAAGCTGGTTTCAAAGAGAAGCTCGATGTTTGGGTAAAAATCGCGATAAGTTTTATAATGAGCCATTCTTTCATCTATCACAATCGATACAGGAAGAATTGATTCTGGAGTTATATTGAAAATATTAATAATGAACAATTCTTGAAATTTCGATAGATTAGAATGAAACTTTTCCAACAAATAAAAGTCAACAAAGAGAAAACTCGATACATTTTACAGTTTTTCTTTGACGAACGCGAAGAAGCAAGCTAGATGACTGAAATTGTAAATGGTGTTTATGGTCCATATACTGTAACAGTTTATTACATGCAATTTTGGTTTCGTAGATTCTGTTCCGGTGTTTGTTATGTTAAAAATGCACCTACCGCAGGCAGGTTCGTAGTCGAAAATGTCGATAAAATTACAGAAATAATCGAAAATAACCGGCATGTTAGTAATCGTGGCATCGCTCAGGAGCTAAGGATCGGCCATAAAACAGTTTTAAACCAGTTGGGCAAAGCTGGATTCAAAAAGAAGCTCGATATTTGGGTGCCACCAAAACACCAAAAAACATGATGGATCGAATTGCCATCTGCAAAGCCTTGGCCAAATGGAATGAAATCGACCCATTTCTTAAACGGATAGTGACTGGGAATAAGAAATGGGTCACATACGACAATATTGTGTGAAAACGATTGTGTTCAAAGTGCGGTGAAGCAGCTCAAACGGTGGCCAAACCAGGACTAATGGTCAGGATGGTTCTACTGCGCTCTTGGTGGGACTGCAAAGGAATTATTTATTATGAGTTGCTTGCATATAGTCAAACACTGAATTCTTATCTCCAATGTCAACAGCTAGACCGTTTGAAGCTAGCAATTGACCAGCAATGACCAGAATTGACGAACAGAAGAGGTGTTGTGTTCCATCAGAACAGCGCCAGACCACACACATCTGTAGTGACTCGCCAGAAACTCCGACTGCTTAGTTGGAAAGTTTTAAAGCATCCACCATGTAGTCCGGATCTGGCACGAAGCGATTACCATGTTTTTCTTCCATTGCAAAACTTCCTGAGTGATAAGAAAGCATCAAGAGAAGATTGTGAAAGGCGATCACTAGAGTTTTTGGCCAATAAAGCTATGATAGAGGCATTATGAAGTTACCTTCAAATATATAGGTTCGCCCCTATCACCACTGTTAAGTGAAATTTTATGACTTATCTCGAAAACAAAATTTTTTCCACAAAAGACAATTTGATTAAAAAAGTTCTTTATTGGAAGAGATATGTCGATGATGTTTTTTGTATCTGTTCAGGCTCTTTGAGGGAACTAAACAAATTTTCAAACTTTCTGAATGCAATTTTTAACACAATTCAATTTACCATGAACACAGAAAACGCCGAAAATTCACTAAATTTCCTAGATATAAGAAATCACAAGAAAGAATAATCTCCTAGAATTCGACATATTCCGAAAACCAACCTTCACAGACACCTGAATTTATAATGGTAGCTCCCATCCACGAACTATCAAAATGTCCACTCATGTTGCTTTCCATCCCACTCCCAGTTGATAATTTTAAAAAAGAAATCAAAGTTCTAAAATCATTAGCATCAACTAACGGTTATAACGAAAATATAATAGATAAAAAACAGCATAAAAAATCACTAAGCCTCCATATAAAAAAAGATAAAGAAAAATTTCACACTGTCAACTATATTCCAAAAATAAGTATCCAAATTTTCAATAGACTCAGAAAAAACAACATCAACACCATATGTACAAATAAGAAAAATCTAGGGTCAATTTTGGTTAAAAGCACAGATTGCTCGAATATTGAAGAAAAAGTGGCATATACAAAGCATTGCAGTGAGCACCCAGCTTTTTACATAGGTCAAACTGGTCGTTCAATCAACATAAAAGTAGACGAATATAAAAAAGCTATACTCCAAAATAAAACAACTACTGGTTTTTCTGCTCATTGCATAAAAAACCACTTCATAGTGCTACACTCAGGTAATAAAAGCATAAAAAATATCTGGCGATAACAAATGATAAGTTACATTAGTTAATTCAAGTTCCTTTGAAAATAAGCAAATACCGTCAACAGATATTACTTATTATTATTTTTATTATTATTTTATTGAATATATAATAATTATATATTTTGGTTTACACTTATAACATAATATCATTTGGTTTTAAAGGAATCCATAAAATACCTTGAAACTTTGTGTAATTTCTGTAATGAACATAGAATACTTAAGATTTTTAAAAGTTCACTTCATTCTAGTGTTTGTTCAGATAACTACATTCAGTTTGTCCGGCAAGACATTTTTTGTTAAGTATTTTTATTTTTTAAATGTGAAGTGGGGCTGATGAGTTTCCGTCGTGATGATTCTAAATTGCTTTTTGAAGATGTTCTGAATGTTTTAGGAACTTTTTTGAAGGAAATTATTTTGAGTAAGTTGTTTTGGCAGAAGTTCTTGAGGTTAGATTTTACATTTTTGGAAAGGAATTTGGTTTTAATAAAACAAGGTACGAAACAAATATGTTATACCCTTCAAGTATTTATTTAGTAGATTTATTGATAATTTATATTTCTTTAAATTCTTGTATTCCCTTTGGTACTATGTAATAAGCGTTTAATTCTATAGGTCTACTAGGAAATGGAAAAGGTCTACTAGGAAATTATTTTGAGTTAGTTGTTTTGGCAGAAGTTCTTGAGGTTATATTTTGCATTTTTGGAAAGGAATTTGGTTTTAATAAAACAAGGTACGAAACAAATATGTTATACCCTTCAAGTATTTATTTAGTAGATTTAATTGATAATTTATATTTCTTTAAATTCTTGTATTCCCTTTGGTACTATGTAATGAGCGTTTAATTCTATAGGTCTACTAAATTAACACAGTATATTCTAAGACATTTATTTAATTTGTAATAGTTTTTGAATAAAAATATTTTGAAATTAAAAGGAGGTTAACAGAATAAATCTATATGATATTTACAAATTTTAAATAATCCTTCTATCAAGTAAAAAAACCTCAAATAAAAAAATCGAGTCACTTCCATCTGTTGTCCGGAAAATATATTAATTGTAATATTAAGTAAATTCTCCTTAGTTTTGAAAATGGGTTAAAACCCGAAACACATATGTCAAAAACAAAAATCAAACTTTTGTGAAACTTAAGCCAAGTGGATTCATTTACCTTATTAATAGCTACCTTTAAAATTACAACAAGTTATAGAACAAAACGGTGCATATTTGACCCAAATCAGACAATCTGAAACATTTCAAATCAAATCTTGAAGTTCAAGCAAAAATAATAGGATTCTTCCCCAACCTATTATATTAATAATATCACTTAAAATTAAAATAAAAGAATAGAAACAACATACCTCAATATCGACACTCATGGTTCACTCAGAAAAAAGTGATTTTTAATGTTTATGCTAAACGAAAACACAAATTATGACAAATTGCATGCTGTATTATGAAGCATAAGTATATATAAACTCACACCGAAATATCGAGAAGCCTGACTGAAACTTTGGCACGTCACAGAAGACTTAAATTTAGAACGCTCTTTTGATATACAGTTCATAAGTTGTTTTCGATCGTAAAATCTAATGAGTTTAATATCAAAACAAACATTTTCCAGAACTCAGAAAGCCCAAGTAAAATGCATGAGTTTGTTATTTATACCTGTATTATGAATGCTTTTCAAATATCTTGAAAGGTATCACGAGCAGCTCAAAAAAATTCCAAGGAATATTTATAGAATACTAAAATGCAAGCTTGTGCAATATCTATCTACATGACGCAGGAAACAATAAAGATGAAACTGGATATAACAAAAATGTTCCGTTTCATTTTGAGGATGTTTTATGGGGCTTCGTATTTATTTTTTCTTCCAGATGTCAGTGATTTTGAGCCGCGAATAGTCTAGACCTAAAGATGCAAAATACACGATCATCCATTTTTAAGTGAGTTAATTTTCAAATGAAATATCGAAACCAAATAGAATAATCGAATTTTTGGAATAGCGAAATTGGCCCACAAACTCCGAGAGTGTACCTAATTGTTTTCCCAATATTTCAAAAAATGTCCGAAATAAAATAAAGAGCTTTGATAAAAGAATGTCTATACCTAAAAAATTATCTTAAAAAAATTCTTGAATGTTGTTTCCAGATTAGTGGAAATCACTTAAAAAACCTATCAAAACAACCTGTTACCATTCAAATTTCCCACCAAAATAATGGTTTAGTGAGCAATAGCTCAGCGTGGTACTACACCTCTCTGTATAGTTGATGGTACCATTAATAGTGAAAAGTATTATGGCCTTCTAAACGATTTTCTCCTTGAAACGGTGGATGCTTTATATCCAGAGGAGTGGCGTCTTCAGCAGGATAATGCAAGATGTCGTACTCAAGCTTGGATGCAAGAACACCAAATGACAACCATTTCATGGCCAGCAGCTTCACCAGATCTTAGTCCTTTTGAAAACATATGGGGACTAATGAAGATTGAAGTTAAGGTGACCACAAATTTATTGATCAAAAGAATCGCAGGATTCGGTGATCATATAAAGGTGATCCTTAGTACACTTACAATAATGGTAAATGAATTTGCCAGCAATTTGTTAATCGACTAATTATGAGATGGAATATTATATGATTTGTAATCTCAATAATTCTTGAGTCAGATGAGACAAGCGGCAGAGGTGATTATTATGCCAATAATAATACGTTAATCTTGGGCCACGGTGGCCACAAGCGACAAAAATGACAATATAAGAATAATATGTGTTAATTCTTCACAAAGGTGATTACTGTACAAAAAATAATGTTACATGTGTTACAGAGTATTTGAAAATTTAGAAGTAGATGTAACTGAATGAATCCCTTTTAGGAAAAGGAAGAAAAACATTGTTTATTACACTTTTGGCTTGACTTAATGAATAAAATTCTGATTGGTTATAGTTTTTTTAGAGTGGGAATTTTGAGATGAATCTGCTAAGTGATGTGGAAGAAAGGAGCGTTGTTACATTTAAAACTATGTATCTTTTTGAGTCTGGTGGTCCCTCAATTAATATGTTAACCCACAAAGTTGCCTTCCAATTTTGTTAACACGTGTCCCGATAAGTCACATACATTCTGTCAAGGAAGTACCGGGAATTATCGATTTAAATCTGGCAGGGCAATGAGGCAGGTAAAAATTTTTTTCCTAGGTTGGTACCACTGTCCTTAATTACTATGCCAAGCTTGAGCGGGATCTGTCAACTAGTGTGTTTGCAACAGCTGATTAAGTCAGTCGAGTCAGAGTGCGTGCCGATTTTTACTATGGGTTATTACGTTGAGCAAAGAATTTGTTTAAAGTTTTGTGTTGCAAATGAATTTTCGTGTGCCGATGCATTGAAAATGTTGCAAAAGGCCTTTGGTGATAATGCTCTATCGAAAACTCGTGCATATCAGTGGTACAGAGCCTTCAAGGACGGTCGTGAAGTGGTCGCCCATCGACGGCTTCGATCGAAGATAACGTCGATAAAATTAAGGAAAGGGAGCTGGAAAACCGTCGTACCAGCTTGAGAGAGATAGCACATGATCTTAAGATATCCCACGAGTCCGCACGTACGATTTTGATTGATATTTTGGGCATGAGAAAGGTGGCCGCACGACTCGTACCGAAAGACCTGAATTTTCTTCAAAAACGTCATCGCGAACAGGTTGCTTCAGACATACTGGATCGCTGTAATTCCGATTCTACATTCATGGAACGCATTATAACTGGTGATGAGACCTGGGTCTACGAGTACGATATGCAAACAAGCCAGCAATCATCGGAATGGGTGGCAAAAAATGAGCCGAAACCGAAAAAACCACGCCAAAGCCGCTCGAAAATGAAGGTGATGCTCATTGTTTTCTTCGATATCCGTGGCGTGGTGCACTACGAATTCGTTCCAGAGGGTCAGACGGTAAACAAGGAGTATTACCTAGGCGTTATGAAACGTTTGCGTGAGCGTATCCGTAAGAAGCGGCCAAATTTGTGGGCGAACAACTCATGGATTTTGCATGACGATAACGCGCCTTCTCACCGAGCTACGATTGTGACTGACTTTCTCGCCAAAAACTCAACAAACGTGCTTCAGCAACCACCGTATTCGCCGGATTTGGCTCCCTGCGACTTTTTCCTCTTCCCAAAACTAAAATTGCCCCTTCGTGGCACCCGTTTTGAGTCGATTGAAGCCATAAAACAAAATTCGGCGCGAGAGCTAAAGTCCATCCCGGAAAGCGCCTATAAAAAATGTTTCGATAATTGGAAGTGCCGTTGGCATAGATGTATTGGAGCAAATGGAGCCTATTTTGAAGGCGACCCAATAAATTTTGACGATTAAATGTAAAAATGTTGTTTTAATTGAAAATTCCCGGTACTTTCTTGACTGAGTAGTAAATATACGGTAATACCGAATAAGCTAAGTATACCAAAACCTATAAATTTTCATAATTCGAAGAAAAGGTTGGATAGAAACAAATTAAGAATAAAATAATAAAAAGTAGGTTGTTATTTGATAAACGGATTTACAATATCTTAAATATCAAACAGATTAACTCTGCTAACCTCACTAAAAATTTTAATTTGTAAAAATTCCTACTCAAAAACTTTTTAAAATTAAATCAAATGAATGTCTTAGAAAACACAGTTTCAATTTAGTGAACATCTAGAATTACCACTCATTACACAGTAATGAGTTAATTCTAGATGTCTACTGAATTGAAACTCTGTTTTTAATGATATTTATTAAATTTAATTTAACATTAAAAAGTTTATGACAAATTTTTTTATAAATTAAAAAGTTGTAGTGAAGTTAGCAGAATTAATGTGTTTGATATTTAAATTGGAAATACCAGAATTCATTGTAAACAGGAATATTAAAATGTATGTGGGTTCCAAACACACAAGACAAAAAAAATATTTTCTAATGCAAACCTTTGTCACATTTTTGATGTGACCTAACAGCTGTTAAGTAATCAAACAAACTATTAGAATCAATCAAATCGATGAGTACAAATACAATCCAATTAATGGGAAGTCTGATGAACATCCTTAACCTATTATTCAGTTCGTCCTGGTTTAACTCATGATGAATATGACACCGAAATCAAAAACGAAAGAACTGAAAAAAATTATACGCATTCTTCAGATAATTCAGAAAATCACTTGTGTGGATATTAAAATATTCTCTTATAAATTCTCCAAGTTTTTACGATTTTCGTTGATATTGTTTCTTGTTATTATGATGCCATCCATCACGGTTTACAGGCTGTTGGACAAACCTCTCACCTCAAAGTATGGAGTTATTCTTCGTGGAGCTCAACTGTTAAGCTACACGATCAGGGTACCTACTTTCGTTGTATGTCTATTAGCTTGTTCATTCAACAGAGAGACGATTGAAAAATTTCTGGATAATGTTGAAATAATAGATAACCGATTCAGGATGTTGGGACAAAAACTTAAGTATGGAAAATTGTTACGAATGTGTTATATCAGAGCATTTGGAATATTTTGTGAAATTATCATCCAGAATTTGTCTTATATGACTCCTTCGAATTCAAATGGTAAGAAGAATTACTGTTAGTATAAATAAAATTCAACTTCCACAAACTTGTTATTGTTAAACGATAATTTTTTAGCCATATTGTGGCTTAATCATGTTCTTCATTTGAACTGATACTGTGTGAAAACCAACATTGGTTTTTATTGGTCTTATTATAGGTCACCTCTATCAAAGGTAAATCGGAGGTGACGATATCGGTCGTCCTTCATTAGGTACTGGACAAATGATGTATATGAATTTCGACAAATGATGTATATGGAAAGATATGTCTCTTAACCCACAAAAGGTAGTTATAGTACCATTCACCAAGAAACGGAAGCAAGATGGTTTAGAACCGCCGACAATCCGTGATGAAACAATACAATTCTCTAAAACCTGGGGTTTAAAGTCCAGGTATATGTATTGGCTATACACTATTGTAAATTAGACCACAGATAACGCATGGCGCTGTAGCGTGAAAGAAGAGCCAACAAACGATTGGCCAACATAAGCTCACCCGTCTACAGAGACAAGCTTGCCTTGCAATTACAGGTGCGTTTCACACCACACCACACACGGCAGTCATGGTTGTCCTACTAAATCTACCTCCCCTGCACCTGGTCGTGCAGAGAAAGGTGGACCACATTCAAACTATATCAACTGGTGATCGACAGGCCAGAGGCAATAGTGCTCAGGACTGCTGGACGAGCTTCTAACGAACAGCACCCTATCGATGCCCTCGGATCTAATGTCAAAAGTCACGAGCCAAGAACGTCATTTCAATGTAATCGTCCCCAGTCGGGACGAATGACCCAGCATGCTTAGGTTCTATTGTGGAGCGACCTTGGCTTTTTCACAGATGGCTCGCGAACAACGAACGACACAGAATCCACATCTCATTGAGTCTCGGTCAATACGCAACCATATTTTAGGCAGAACTATTTCCCAATGACACCGCGGCAGATCTGCTGATGAAACGACAAATCCACCACGGAGCCTGTTGATAATGCCCGTCATTGTATGATTTATAGACATATCTCCAAGTACATTCGAGTTATTGAATCAATTTTAATTAGTCTGTGTAAGTTTTCGTATTTAAGCGAAAAGCAATTTCTTATTCAAGAATGACGCGGTTTGTTAAAATCAAGTCGAATATATCAATAACACATTAACTTTGTAAAACTTATTGGGATCGTCCGGGATTTGAAACCGGGACCTCCCGCACCCTAAGCGGAAATCATACCCCTAGACCAACGAGCCAGTTGATAATGCCTGTCATAGTAAGTTTTATAGATGTGTCATTTTTTTGTGTTACTTCTCATATTCAAGCCAAAGGCAATTTCTTATTAAAGAATGACTCGGTTTGTTAAAATCGAGTCGAATATATCAATAATACTTCAACTATGTAAAAGTTATTGGGCTCGTCCGGGATTTGAACCCGGGACCTCCCGCACCCTAAGCGGAAATCATACCCCTAGACCAACGAGCCTGTTGATAATGCCTGTCATTGTATCTTTTATAGACATATCTCCAAGTACAATAGAGTAATTGAAACAAATTTATTTATTTTTGTGTAACTTCTCATATTTAAGCCAAAGGCAATTTCTTATTCAAGAATGACTCGGTTTGTTAAAATCGAGTCGAATATATCAATAACTCATCAGCTATGTAAAAGTTATTGGGCTCGTCCGGGATTTGAACCCGCGACCTCCCGCACCCTAAGCGGAAATCATACCCCTAGACCAACGAGCCTGTTGATAATGCCTGTCATAGTATGATTTATAGATGTGTCTCCAACTACATTAGAGTAATTGAATCAAATTTTCGTAATTGAGTCAAAAGCAATTTAACATTCAAGAATGACTCGGTTTGTAAAAATCAAGTCGAATATATCCATAACACATCAACTTTGTAAAAGTTATTGGGCTCGTCCGGGATTTGAACCCGGGACCTCCCGCACCCTAAGCGGAAATCATACCCCTAGACCAACAAGCCAGTTGATAATGCCTGTCATAGTAAGTTTTATAGATGTGTCATTTTTTTGTGTAACTTTTCGTATTCAAGCCAAAGGCAGTTTCTTATTAAAGAATGACTCGGTTTGTTAAAATCGAGTCGAATATATCAATAATACTTCAACTATGTAAAAGTTATTGGGCTCGTCCGGGATTTGAACCCGGGAACTCCCGCACCCTAAGCGGAAATCATACCCCTAGACCAACGAGCCTGTTGATAATGCCTGTCATTGTATCTTTTATAGACATATCTCCAAGTACAATAGAGTAATTGAAACAAATTTATTTATTTTTGTGTAACTTTTCATATTTAAGCCAAAGGCAATTTCTTATTCAAGAATGACTCGGTTTGTTAAAATCGAGTCGAATATATCAATAACACATTAACTTTGCAAAAGTTATTGGGCTCGTCCGGGATTTGAACCCGGGACCTCCCGCACCCTAAGCGGAAATCATACCCCTAGACCAACGAGCCTGTTGATAATTCCTGTCAGTGTATGATTTATTGACATATCTCCAAGTACATTAGAGTAATTTAATCAAATTTTCGTAATTGAGTCAAAAGCAATTTCACATTTAAGAATGACTCGGTTTGTAAAAATCAAGTCGAATATATCAATAACACATCAACTTTGTAAAAGTTATTGGGCTCGTCCGGGATTTGAACCCGGGACCTCCCGCACCCTAAGCGGAAATCATACCCCTAGACCAACGAGCCTGTTGATAATTCCTGTCAGTGTATGATTTATTGACATATCTCCAAGTACATTAGAGTATTTAAATCAAATTTTCGTAATTGAGTCAAAAGCAATTTAACATTCAAGAATGACTCGGTTTGTAAAAATCAAGTCGAATATATCCATAACACATCAACTTTGTAAAAGTTATTGGGCTCGTCCGGGATTTGAACCCGGGACCTCCCGCACCCTAAGCGGAAATCATACCCCTAGACCAACGAGCCTGTTGATAATTCCTGTCAGTGTATGATTTATTGACATATCTCCAAGTACATTAGAGTAATTTAATCAAATTTATTTTTTCTGTGTAAATTTTCGTAATTGAGTCAAAAGCAATTTTACATTCAAGAATGACTCAGTTTGTAAAAATCAAGTCTAATATATCAATAACACATCAACTTTGTAAAACTTATTGGGCTCGTCCGGGATTTGAACCCGGGACCTCCCGCACCCTAAGCGGAAATCATACCCCTAGACCAACGAGCCTGTTGATAATTCCTGTCAGTGTATGATTTATTGACATATCTCCAAGTACATTAGAGTATTTGAATCAAATTTTCGTGTTTGAGCCAAAAGCAATTTCACATTTAAGAATGACTCGGTTTGTAAAAATCAAGTCGAATATATCAATAACACATCAACTTTGTAAAAGTTATTGGGCTCGTCCGGGATTTGAACCCGGGACCTCCCGCACCCTAAGCGGAAATCATACCCCTAGACCAACGAGCCTGTTGATAATTCCTGTCAGTGTATGATTTATTGACATATCTCCAAGTACATTAGAGTAATGTAATCAAATTTATTTTTTCTGTGTAAATTTTCGTAATTGAGCCAAAAGCAATTTCACATTCAAGAATGACTCGGTTTGTAAAATTCAAGTCGAATATATCAATAACACATCAACATTGTAAAATTTATTGGGCTCGTCCGCGATTTGAACCCGGGACCTCCCGCACCCTAAGCGGAAATCATACCCCTAGACCAACGAGCCTGTTGATAATGCCTGTCATTGTATCTTTTATAGACATATCTCCAAGTACAATAGAGTAATTGAAACAAATTTATTTATTTTTGTGTAACTTTTCATATTTAAGCCAAAGGCAATTTCTTATTCAAGAATGACACGGTTTGATAAAATCAAGTCGAATATATCATTAACACAACTTTGTAAAACTTATTGGGCTCGTCCGGGATTTGAACCCGGGACCTCCCGCACCCTAAGCGGAAATCATACCCCTAGACCAACGAGCCAGTTGATAATGCCTGTCATAGTATGATTTATAGATGTGTCTCCAACTACATTAGAGTAATTGAATCAAATTTTTTTTTGTGTAACTTTTCGTATTTAAGCCAAAGGCAATTTCTTATTAAAGAATGACTCGGTTTGTTAAAATCGAGTCGAATATATCAATAACACTTCAACTATGTAAAAGTTATTGGGCTCGTCCGGGATTTGAACCCGGGACCTCCCGCACCCTAAGCGGAAATCATACCCCTAGACCAACGAGCCTGTTGATAATTCCTGTCACTGTATGATTTATTGACATATCTCCAAGTACATTAGAGTAATTGAATCAAATTTTCGTGATTGAGCCAAAAGCAATTTCACATTTAAGAATGACTCGGTTTGTAAAAATCAAGTCGAATATATCAATAACACATCAACTTTGTAAAAGTTATTGGGCTCGTCCGGGATTTGAACCCGGGACCTCCCGCACCCTAAGCGGAAATCATACCCCTAGACCAACGAGCCTGTTGATAACTCCTGTCATTGTATGATTTATTGACATATCTCCAAGTACATTAGAGTATTTGAATCAAATTTTCGTGATTGAGCCAAAAGCAATTTCACATTTAAGAATGACTCGGTTTGTAAAAATCAAGTCGAATATATCAATAACACATTAACTTTGCAAAAGTTATTGGGCTCGTCCGGGATTTGAACCCGGGACCTCCCGCACCCTAAGCGGAAATCATACCCCTAGACCAACGAGCCTGTTGATAATTCCTGTCAGTGTATGATTTATTGACATATCTCCAAGTACATTAGAGTAATTGAATCAAATTTTCGTGTTTGAGCCAAAAGCAATTTCACATTTAAGAATGACTCGGTTTGTAAAAATCAAGTCGAATATATCAATAACACATTAACTTTGTAAAAGTTATTGGGCTCGTCCGGGATTTGAACCCGGGACCTCCCGCACCCTAAGCGGAAATCATACCCCTAGACCAACGAGCCTGTGATAATCCTTGTCATTGTATGATTTATTGACATATCTCCAAGTACATTAGAGTAATGTAAGCAAATTTATTTTTTCTGTGTAAATTTTCGTAATTGAGTTAAAAGCAATTTCACATTCAAGAATGACTCGGTTTGTAAAAATCAAGTCGAATATATCAATAACACATCAACTTTGTAAAAGTTATTGGGCTCGTCCGGGATTTGAACCCGGGACCTCCCGCACCCTAAGCGGAAATCATACCCCTAGACCAACGAGCCTGTTGATAATTCCTGTCAGTGTATGATTTATTGACATATCTCCAAGTACATTAGAGTAATTGAAACAAATTTTCGTGATTGAGCCAAAAGCAATTTCACATTCAAGAATGACTCGGTTTGTAAAAAACAAGTCGAACATATCAATAACACATTAACTTTGCAAAAGTTATTGGGCTCGTCCGGGATTTGAACCCGGGACCTCCCGCACCCTAAGCGGAAATCATACCCCTAGACCAACGAGCCTGTTGATAATCCTTGTCATTGTATGATTTATTGACATATCTCCAAGTACATTAGAGTAATGTAATCAAATTTATTTTTTCTGTGTAAATTTTCGTAATTGAGTCAAAAGCAATTTTACATTCAAGAATGACTCGGTTTGTAAAAATCAAGTCGAATATATCAATAACACATCAACTTTGTAAAATTTATTGGGCTCGTCCGCGATTTGAACCCGGGACCTCCCGCACCCTAAGCGGAAATCATACCCCTAGACCAACGAGCCTGTTGATAATTCCTGTCATTGTATGATTTATTGACATATCTCCAAGTACATTAGAGTATTTGAATCAAATTTATTTTTTCTATGTAAATTTTCGTAATTGAGTCAAAAGCAATTTCACATTCAAGAATGACTCGGTTTGTAAAAAACAAGTCGAACATATCAATAACACATTAACTTTGCAAAAGTTATTGGGCTCGTCCGGGATTTGAACCCGGGACCTCCCGCACCCTAAGCGGAAATCATACCCCTAGACCAACGAGCCTGTTGATAATCCTTGTCATTGTATGATTTATTGACATATCTCCAAGTACATTAGAGTAATGTAATCAAATTTATTTTTTCTGTGTAAATTTTCGTAATTGAGTCAAAAGCAATTTTACATTCAAGAATGACTCAGTTTGTAAAAATCAAGTCGAATATATCCATAACACATCAACTTTGTAAAACTTATTGGGCTCGTCCGGGATTTGAACCCGGGACCTCCCGCACCCTAAGCGGAAATCATACCCCTAGACCAACCAGCCTGTTGATAATTCCTGTCATTGTATGATTTATTGACATATAACCAAGTACATTAGAGTAATTGAATCAAATTTTCGTGATTGAGCCAAAAGCAATTTCACATTTAAGAATGAGTCAATAAAGCAATTATGTTCGCATTGAAAATGAAAAAAAATTTTCAGGGTATGGCAGTACCCCAATTTTGGACTGGTTAATATACAGTATTCCAGTATTATTAATTTTCATCCTAATGATGCAATGGGTCGTCCTCCACAATATCCAGCAATTACAAATCATTGCATTACGTAAACTCTCAAGAACAATGGAATTTTATAAATTTTGGATGCTTTCTGATGTCAAACAATTGGAGCCGTACTCTAAAAAAATCCACGAAAAACGGCAGATCCAAGCTTTCTCTGATATCGCCAAGATCTATGATGGTTTATTCAATCAGAATGAAAGGTTGATGAAATCATTCGGCTTACAAATATTGTGCATCCTGGTGTCAATTTTCATATCTTCAACTTACACCAGTTTTAAGCTGTTCAAATTTGCCTCTTTAACGGAGAATTTACAAATCAGGACGGTTGTATATCACATATTATACTGTACAATCTTCTTGGAAATTTGGAAACCTTGCATGAGCATACAGAGGGAAGCCAGAAATTTCGTTGAAAAATTCTTAGAAATAAGTATGAAATTCGTAGGTACTCCTCATGATGAAGTGGTAAGTTGACTAGGATTAGACTGAGAATTTCCAAAATGCACATTTCCTTTTTGAGACAGTAAATTTTTTTTGTCCGTCCTCAATTTACTTTTCATGGGTAGAATTTTAATGTCAACTGATAAAATCTGTATGTCCGCTGTCAACAAAACTACTGAGTAAAATTCATAAAACATAATGTACCATTTTCGTTGAAAATTGAAGAGTGAAATTTTTTTTATCCTCGAATATTTTTAATAGATTACATGAAAACTAAAACAAATTCAGATACTGAGTATTATAGAATCTGATTCGACTTTTCGGATTGAAAACTGAGAAAAGTGAAATCATAAATAATAGTTAAAAAAAATTTAAAACAAACTTTTATAACAGTTCAAACTAAAATGTAAGGAATAGAGGTAATTAATTTGCCAACACTTTGGCAATCGACAATAAGAAGTTGATTATTTTTCAGGTGATTAATAATAAATGGAATAATTCTTGAGTCAGAGGTCGCAAGTTGATTAATATACAAATAATTATTGTTTTACGAGTGTTAGAGGGATTTTAAAAGCTTAAGAGTAGGTGTCAATGATTTCATCCCTTCTAACAAATAAATATAAAAATTGGTTAGAAATTGACTCTGTGGGTTGAGTCAATACGTGAAATGAAGTTCTGATTGATTATAGTTCTCTTAATATAATATGCTTATACATTCTGTCAAGAAAGTACCGGGAATTATCGATTTAAATCTGGCGGGGCAATGAGGCAGGTAAATTTTTTTTTCCTAGGTTGGTACCACTGTCCTTAATTACTATGCCAAGCTTGAGCGGGATCTGTCAACTAGTGTGTTTGCAACAGCTGATTAAGTCAGTCGATGTCAGAGTGCGTGCCGATTTTTACTATGGGTGATTACGTTGAGCAAAGAATTTGTTTAAAGTTTTGTGTTGCAAATGAATTTTCGTGTGCCGATGCATTGAAAATGTTGCAAAAGGCCTTTGGTGATAATGCTCTATCGAAAACTCGTGCATATCAGTGGTACAGAGCCTTCAAGGACGGTCGTGAAGTGGTCGCCCATCGACGGCTTCGATCGAAGATAACGTCGATAAAATTAAGGAAAGGGTGCTGGAAAACCGTCGTACCAGCTTGAGAGAGATAGCACATGATCTTAAGATATCCCACGAGTCCGCACGTACGATTTTGATTGATATTTTGGGCATGAGAAAGGTGGCCGCACGACTCGTACCGAAAGACCTGAATTTTCTTCAAAAACGTCATCGCGATCAGGTTGCTTCAGACATGCTGGATCGCTGTAATTCCGATTCTACATTCATGGAACGCATTATAACTGGTGATGAGACCTGGGTCTACGAGTACGATATGCAAACAAGCCACCAATCATCGGAATGGGTGGCAAAAAATGAGCCGAAACCGAAAAAACCACGCCAAAGCCGCTCGAAAATGAAGGTGATGCTCATTGTTTTCTTCGATATCCGTGGCGTGGTGCACTACGAATTCGTTCCAGAGGGTCAGACGGTAAACAAGGAGTATTACCTAGGCGTTATGAAACTTGAAACTTGAAATTTGTGTGCGAACAACTCATGGATTTTGCATGACGATAACGCGCCTTCTCACCGAGCTACGATTGTGACTGACTTTCTCGACAAAAACTCAACAAACGTGATTCAGCAACCACCGTATTCGAGGGATTTGGCTCCCTGCGACTTTTTCCTCTTCCCAAAACTAAAATTGCCCCTTCGTGGCACCCGTTTTGAGTCGATTGAAGCCATAAAACAAAATTCGGCGCGAGAGCTAAAGTCCATCCCGGAAAGCGCCTATAAAAAATGTTTCGATGATTGGAAGTGCCGTTGGCATAGATGTATTGGACCAAATGGAGCCTATTTTGAAGGCGACCCAATAAATTTTGACGATTAAATGTAAAAATGTTGTTTTAATTGAAAATTCCCGGTTACAGAGTAGTAAATAAGGAGTGAATGAAGGTCCTTATATTTTACATATATGTCTCTTTTAAAAATTTTCCAAAAATTTTAATTATCATATATCATAGATTATGGTGTTAACCTAATACAAATTTCAATCATTTTTTTTTCAAAATCTTTTGGAATTAAATAAACGTCTAAGAACACACTGTTTCACTCTAGTAGACATATAGAATTAAACACTTACCACACAGTACCAAAAGGAATAAAAGAATTCAAACTCATTTCCTTCACATTTAAAAAATAAAAATAATTAACAAAATATATCTAACCACACAGACACACAGAATGCAGATATCTGAACAAACACTAGAATAAAGTGAACTTTTTAAAATCCACCTATTCTATGTTCGCCCAAGGAATTACACAAAGTTTGCAAAGTATTTTATGGGCTCCCTTAAAACCAAATGATAATATGTTATAAATGTAAACCAAAATATATAATTATTATATATACAATAAAATAATGAAAAGAGATGTTCTACTTGAATATGAGGATTATTTAAAAATTTTAATAATCATACAGATTTATTCTGTTAACCTCCTACAAATTTTAATTTCAAAAAATGTTTTATTCAAAAATTTTAAAAATTAAATGAATGTCAAAAAACACACTGTTTCACTTTAGTATACATATAGAATTGAACACATCACACAGTACCAAAGAAATATAAATTATCAATTGAATCTACTAAATAAATACTTGAAGGGAACAAAATTTTGTTTCGTTCCTCAAACCTCAAAAACTTCTTTAAAAACAACTTGCTCAAAATAAGTTCCATCAAAAAATTTCTAAAACACGCAGAACATCTTCAAAAAGCAATTTAGAATTATCACAACGGGAAACTCACAAACCCTTAAAATTTAAATAATAATTTGCGATATACCCGTAGATAAGTAATATTCTCCTTCAAATTCGACACCAGAAAATACAATGTTCAATAATGGGAATATTCATATTGGATGGATCGTTCCTAACTGGGGTAAGCATTAGGTCAATATCCCACAAATATTCTTCATTGATTATTCTTCCAGTGTGTTAGTGCCGAATTTACGAATTTAATTATTCTGGTCCAGAGTGAAGGTCAGAGTAAATTTTTGTAGGTGAGTACCAAAGATATCATATTTCATTGATTTTGTGAATTTATTCTGATAAGATTAAAGAAAACGTATTGCATGAAGGAAGGACATATCGTCGTCAAAAAAGGTGACCCAAAGAATAATTATAAATTTTTCTCTTATTATTTACGAAATTTCAATAACCGAAAGCCTCCCCAAGCTTCTTATGTTATTTATTACGATCTGGAGGTAGCGTGTTCTATAGTTCACAGTGGTTCTACATCGAGCCACTTCTCTACTTAAGCTTTTGGCCTAATCTTATTTTCATTGACAATAATGTGTTTACAGAATTCGAATTATTGTAATGATCTTCAATATCTCATGAATAACTTGTTCGATTTAAATTGAAATTTTTAGACACACATGAAATCTGAATAACATTTTCATGCAGAAAATCTATAGTAATTAACGCAAAAGAAAATAATATTTTTCTGAAAACCAAAACACTCAGACCTTGGCTAAGGTCGCAAAATTAGATGAACAATTTCAAAATTTTTGATACAGCTGACAACTTTATATGTATTTCAAATAGACTAATGGTTTTTGTTATGATCTTTTCTATATTTGAATAAACTTCAATAGAATGCAAATATCGAAAACGTTTTAACCCTTTAAGAATTACTTAACAAGTGTGCTCAATTTTTGGCAACAGGTGTTTCATATTTCACCTATTTGATTCAGAGTACTCGATATTGATAACGAGTCAATAAATATTTTACATTGACTATCGAATTCTTTTCGGGATAAACATAACAAAGGAAGCAATGAACTGTATCATTTCTACTAACCACGTAAAATTTTCACCAACACAAAAAGCCTCAACACTTTCTTCTTGCGTTAATAAAGTATAAAGAGCTTCGATTCTCTTAGAGAACCAGTCACTCTCAATTTCAAAAGCAACGACGAAATGTGTTCATTCACCTCTGTAAGTAGAAATCCATTTAAATATATTTCTTCTTAGTTTTAATCTATATCAAAAAATATGATTAACCTTAATTATCTGGCAAAGGAAATCCTTTAACAATTAGTAAATTTTTATTGATTTAAAAAATGTTGAACCGTCAAAAATTTTTCAAGAGGTCAAAGCGAGATTTGACCATATATTCCTTAGAACTAATCGGCAAGGAAATCCGAATAAGAACTTCAAAAAAATTTGGAAAACATTATTACTCTACTTTAATAGATTTATAGAGATTCAATCTGAGTATTGATGGAATTTAAAAAAAACGTCATTTCTGTAAAATATATTTCTTTAAAAACACATCTGGGTAAAAACTTTTTAATATTTTTAATTATCTATTATAGAAAAAAAGAACTCGATATTTTATGACACTACAAAATTGAATGAACATAAGTTCTCACCTGACGTCTTTTGTACAATTCCTCATCTAAAATTTATTACCTAAATTATTTTTCCTAATATTGAAAAAGTATTCATCTATAATTTATTTATATATATATATATAAATGTATATAAATATATAATAATTTCATGTCAATTATCAATATTTAAAGATGATTCACTGTTGTAAAATTTCTAACAAATAGTTTCTTTCAGCTTTTCACTCCACTGTTAGTTTGTCTGGTCGTTGTATTGTCGTTAACCACGGCTCGTCCACTAGATACAGGTAAGTTGAACATATCAAAAGATGGTCACAATTTTCATCGTCAATAATAAAAAGAAATTATGTATATTATATGTAAATTACTATGTTGTGGAACACGGACATAAAACTACTGAATACATGCAAAACTGAATTACAGTAATTAAGGGACACATATAATGTTTGATAATTTCTTACCTAATTTACTATGTACCCACAGATTTTTATTTTTAATAAAGAAAACAGAAAATTTTAAGCTATAGTTTCAGATTTCATAACAGAGGTTTTATTTAATTATAAAAAAAATAAAATAAATGGAGGTTTATACTTGATAGAAGGTATATAAAATTATTTAAGTATTTTAATATTTACAGATATATTCTGTTAGTCTTCTACATATTTAATTTCAAAAAATTATATTTAATATTATAACTTCAGGAATTAAATTAATGTCATATAAGTACCACTTATATCAAATGACATATAAAATAAACATTCATTATAAGACATTCAAATGATATAACAAAATCCAATAAATATAAATTGTTAACAAAAATCCTATAAATTAAATATTTTGAGTAGACAAAATTTTGTTTCTGCTCATCCCTCTTATGAAAACCATTATCTTTCAAAAATGTTTAACATAATCTTAAGAATTTAATCATAAAACTATCTTACTTAGAATATTCAATATTATTATTAACTAAGTTAATTTTTAGAAAATCTCAAGATATGTAAAAAAAAAGTTTTAAGAGAGACTTTGCTTCGTCAAAGAAGCAAAGTCTTAAGATTATGTTAAACATTTTTGAAAGATATTTGTTTTCTTAAGAGGGATGAGTAGAAACAAAATTTTGTCTACTCAAAATATTTAATTTATAGGATTTTTGTTAACAATTCATATTTATTGGATTTTGTTATATCATTTGAATGTTTATTTTGTATGTCGTTTGATACAAGTGGTACTTATATGACATTAATTTAATTCCTGAAGTTATAATATTAAATATAATTTTTTGAAATTGAATATGTAGAAGGCTAACAGAATATATCTGTAAATATTGAAATAATCAAATAATAATTATTTAATTATATAAATAATAGATTTGAATCCACTTGGAAGAAGCTCTAATATAGAATTAAACATTAACTTCAGAAATCAGGAAAACTTTCACTTTATATATTAAAAATACATACCTATTAGATTAATATGAAATTAATCTTCGCCTGGAAAAACATTTAGTTTTCTTTATTTGACATTGGGTACAAGATGTATAGGCGAATTTTCTTATGGAAACTCAAAAAATACTAAATATAAAAATAAAAAAATATTTGATGAAAAATAAAAGCTATTATACGTATTTCATGATTATTACCAATTTGCAGATAGTATCAACATTTAGAATTCTACACAATAACAAGAAACCGGCTCATTCAAGAAAATTTCGAACAAAATCTCAAAATAACTTTGAAGAGTGAAACACTGAATTTTATTTCAAGGTTATCCACAGATTCGAATTCTTCTGCTTAAAACCTTAAAACGATCACACTTTCATTCAACTAATTATATAAATTATATACTTAATGAAAGTCCTAATATATAAATTATAATTAATATCAGAAATCTGATAAACTTTTCTTAATTAAATTATACACATATAGGTGGATTTCTATTTATTCTTCAGAGTTTCTCAAATGATGCATTTCTGTAAATGGTAACTTCTTCAAATCCTTATAAACTTTAATTTAAAATATATATTAGATTAATATAAACATAATCTCTGTCTAGAAAAACATTTATTTTTTATGACCTATACCAGATTTAACGTAAATTTATAAATTGTTGCGAAAACCCAAATATGACTATAGAAATGATAAAATATTCAATTTAAAATGTAATCTTTTATACGTATTTTATGTTTACTGCCAATCTTGATTTTTGTTGGAAATTTTCCTGAATGTATGAGTTTCTAATCTTGTTATTGTATTTTATTCTAATTGTTAGGGCTACCTGATTGGCAATAATCATAAGATACGTTTAACAGCTTATAATTTTAATTAAATATTTTATCATTTCCAAAAATTTTTTTGGATTTTCACAAAAATGGATAAATTTACATGTTGCATACAAGTCATAAAAAAATGTTTTTCTAGTACAAGAATAATTTTATAGTAATGTAACCAATATATTTTTAGATATACTACTCCGTCAAGAAAGTACCGGGAATTTTCAATTAAAACAACATTTTTACATTTAATCGTCAAAATTTATTGGGTCACCTTCAAAATAGGCTCCATTTGCTCCAATACATCTATGCCAACGGCACTTCCAATTATCGAAACATTTTTTATAGGCGCTTTCCGGGATGGACTTTAGCTCTCGCGCCGAATTTTGTTTTATGGCTTCAATCGACTCAAAACGGGTGCCACGAAGGGGCAATTTCAGTTTTGGGATAAGGAAAAAGTCGCAGGGAGCCAAATCCGGCGAATACGGTGGTTGCTGAAGCACGTTTGTTGAGTTTTTGGCGAGAAAGTCAGTCACAATCGTAGCTCGGTGAGAAGGCGCGTTATCGTCATGCAAAATCCATGAGTTGTTCGCCCACAAATTTGGCCGCTTCTTACGGATACGCTCACGCAAATGTTTCATAACGCCTAGGTAATACTCCTTGTTTACCGTCTGACCCTCTGGAACGAATTCGTAGTGCACCACGCCACGGATATCGAAGAAAACAATGAGCATCACCTTCATTTTCGAGCGGCTTTGGCGTGGTTTTTTCGGTTTCGGCTCATTTTTTGCCACCTATTCCGATGATTGCTGGCTTGTTTGCATATCGTACTCGTAGACCCAGGTCTCATCACCAGTTATAATGCGCTCCATGAATGTAGAATCGGAATTACAACGATCCAGCATGTCTGAAGCAACCTGTTCGCGATGACGTTTTTGAAGAAAATTCAGGTCTTTCGGTACGAGTCGTGCGGCCACCTTTCTCATGCCCAAAATATCAATCAAAATCGTACGTGCGGACTCGTGGGATATCTTAAGATCATGTGCTATCTCTCTCAAGCTGGAACGACGGTTTTCCATCACCCTTTCCTTAATTTTATCGACGTTATCTTCGATCGAAGCCGTCGATGGTATGAAGGCTCTGTACCACTGATATGCACGAGTTTTCGCTAGAGCATTATCACCAAAGGCCTTTTGCAACATTTTCAATGCATCGGCACACGAAAATTCATTTGCAACACAAAACTTTAAACAAATTCTTTGCTCAACGTAATCACCCATAGTAAAAATCGGCACGCAGTCTGACATCGACTGACCTAATCAGCTGTTGCAAACACACTAGTTGACAGATCCCGCTCAAGCTTGGCATAGTAATTAAGGACAGTGGTACCAACCTAGGAAAAAAAAATTTTACCTGCCTCATTGCCCCGCCAGATTTAAATCAATAATTCCCGGTACTTTCTTGACAGTATGTATAGAGTGAAAGTTTCTCAGATTTCTGATATTCAATTCCAGATTTATTGCCACTAAGCACTTCTTGAAAATCCATGCTTCGTTCCTTTTGTAAAGGTGTCATTATAGGGATTTTTTGGTTCTCTTGATATGTAGCCTTGCCTTTTCAGTGACCTGCGCACAGTTTCTGGACATACTTTTATATTTCCTTAATTTCCAAATCTGTAAGCCAATTTGCGAAACTCCAGGCGCGGATTGTGTCATCCTAAGGCCGATGAAGCATTTAAATTGTTTTCTTTAATCTTTAATCTCGGTCTTCCTGAAACAAGTCTATGCCTCATATGCATGCTATTTTTTATCCTCTTTATTGTCTCATATACAGCACTTTTCCCAGTTCAGTCAATTGCACTAATTTCTCAACGTTTCGAAAACCTTTTCTATACATATATTCTACCTGTTTTCTTTTTTCTAGTTGCAACATTATTTTATAAATTGTATACCTGTTTACAACCAACAATCTTTGACAAATAGTGTTGCCATGCAACTTTGACCATAGCCGACTAATTGCACAAACTATTTAATACATTACTTTTGTCTTAGAATGTTACAAAAAGAAGTATATTAAAATTATGAAAAATAATGAATTCCGGATACTTTCTAGATGGACTATACATTCTCCTACAAAGTTTTTCACGAAATATGTTAATTAGGATATTTTATGTTTCATATCGAATACAAGGTAAAGGTTTTTATGCAATTTTTTAATATTTTATTTCGGTGGCATCCACCTCTTGCTAAAAGACTTGCTTTTAAAACATCTGTATCTTCCTCCTTTATTGTATTTATCTGATTTGATTTCATTTGATCGATTGTTTGATTTTTTCCGGCCCTTTCAGGTAGTGATGACTTAAGATACAAAAGGGACCATTCCCATGGGATAACAGGTCCTGTTCACACTTACGTAAAAACCGACAAACATGCAAATTTCAAATGGGGCGTCAGACATCATGTTGGACAACACTACGCTGGAAGAAAATGACAGCAAGCTGAGATTTAAATGAGCAACTAAGTAGCTTTTAAATGACAAAATCGGTGATAATATGATGAGATCCGATGTGAATGTTCCTAGTACTTCACCTTCCAGTAATACATAAATAATTGTGATCTCCATTCCGATAGATTTAAAAATAATAAATTGTCAACAAATATTATTAAATAAAATATACCTCTGGAAATTACTTACAATACAATAATACATTTAACGAACAGAATTGACCTGAAAATATTCAAGATTAACACTTCCACTAATATGCAGTGTGGAAAAAATTTATGGTAATAAAATTATTTGTGTCCTTATGTTAGAAAATTATAAAAAAACACTGGGACACGTCAACTTTCAAATTCAATAGTGCGCTTTTTTGTGGATTCATCAAAGAAAAGTACATGGGTCCACTGAGCTTCTAACCAATTTCTATGATCTCGTGCAAATTGAAGACGCCCAATTCGATGCTCTCTGAGAAGTTCTGGACCTGTCACAGGTCCATTCACTGACGTACCTGACGTACCTTCATCAATCGATTTCGAACAGCAGTAAGATGGCGATTTCGAAGACTTGCGGAAACTATGAATCCCTCAACGATGTGCACCTTCTTCTTCCAGATCCAGGCCTTCTGGACAGCCTGCCTGTCCCCTGATACCTTATCAATATTCTTTGGTCTGTAGATAGGATAACATTCATTCTTCTAGCAATAGATCTCTTGCTCGGCCCATTTTCAATAAGTTCCACTATTCTCACACAATCTTCAAGTGGTAAACACATCTTATGAAATTGTTTCTTTCAGAGAGTGGAAAACACACTTTTCAATGATCAATGTTGAACGCAACTGATAAACGATGAGTTTATTGTGAAGAATTATTCGAACATGGGTTCATTTATCAAGTTTTTTAGCACCTAGCACCTATGTCTAAATTTTGCGCATATTTAGTTGATTTTCTAATGAAAGATAGATGATGAGCAAAATATTATTGAATCAATTTGAACACGTGAGCCTATTGAAAAAAACATTGTAAAATCTTAATGATCCGTTTTTTTTGTTCGCCAATGTATTATAATGTAACCAGTGGCGTACCCAAGGGGGGGATAAGGGGGATATATCCATTATAAGTCACAAGGCTCAATAATTTAATCGTGCAAAAATCGAATCAACGAATTCATTAACCAGCGGTTATATCAAAAGGCTCGATCCGATCCGACGTCGTCAGCACAATCCTTATTTACGCAAGGACTATAAATGCCAAATTAACGAAAAACAATCTCTTAAAAATTAATCAGATTCTGAAGTAAAAGCTGAACTACTCGAATTGAATCGGCGGCACCCTTCATAGCAAGTTCTCCCTTAAGTAAATAAATAATATCATAAAATACCTAATTATCTCTTTGTCGCGAAGAATATCTTTGTCGGCACTTTGGATTCCATTACTTACTGCGTCAACATCTTCACTCACAAAGATAGGACGATAGGTCAGTAGGTTTAGGTCTTTAGTATATACTGTTTGAAGTGGATTACGTGAAATTTTTCTATTATATTCAGTGTTTAACTTTTAATGTGTGTTGCGTGGTCTCCAAAATAATTAAAATCTCATTATGAATAAGCAAACTCCTTTGGAAAACTTCTTCAAAAGAAGGAAAATTGATGCAGGCGAATCTTCAAGTTTTTCGCGTTTGAATACAACAGCTGACACTTCGACAGATGAAAATAAATCTCAAGAAGTGTCTGTAAATTCAAAACACATTGGAAACTTTGTAGGTCAACATGTCAGCAATATAAAAGGTGTGATTAGTTCACTTTGAGTTCCACCACCGACTTACAAGTTTCCTTTACTCGAAAAATACAGTGATAAAAGAGTTAAACTTCGTTTCCAATATAAGTGCCTCGTAGAGTTGAATTGACTCTCATAAACAGCAAAAGAAAACGGAGCGTTTTGCAAATTTTGTATATTTTTCGCCACAACAGGCGGGTTTAATAGCCAGGCGTTAGGTGCTTTGGTGAAAACCAAAAAGGATAACTGGAAAAAGGTAAAAGTGGTAAATTTTCATTAAATTTTATTTTATAACTGTAAGATAAGCTATGGTTCATTTTTATAGATATTCAATTCACATCAGAATACTCAATTTCATAAAGAATCCATATGTGCAGACGATAATTTAGTTAAAATAAAAACGGAAGTTCAAGAGAGTATAATAGACTTGATAGACGAAAAAGATCGAAAAAGACAGGTATCAAAAAATAGAGCTAGAACTAAACCTATTATAGAAACTGTATTAGTATGCGGTAGAGAGGAAATGTCACTTAGAGGACATAAAGATTCTGGAGAGTTAAAAATAGATGATAGTTCCGTAAATGGGGGAAAATTTCGTGCAATATTAAAATATAGAGCTAGGGGTGACACTAAGCTAAGAGAGACTCTTAAAAAATCAAGTAAAAGGGAAACTTATATAAGCTCAAGAATACACAATGAAATTATTAACATTTATACTGTAAATAATTTCATTGTGCATTCTTGGGCTTATATAAGTCTCCCTTTTACTTGATTTTTTAAGTAGTAGTGCTGAATAAATTGGTTCAAGAAATAATGAAGGAGGAGCGTTTTCTATTCTAGTAGATGAAACAACCGACAATTGAGCAAGTTACTTTATGTGTAAGATATGTCAATGCAAACAAAATCCACGAGGATTTCTTACAGTTCGTTCCAGCAGAAAGTGTAACCGCTGAAAGTATATCTAATTTAATATTAAATAGTTTGGAAAAATTTGGAATAGAACTCAAGAATCTTGTCGGGCAAGGGTATGATGGTGCAAGTAATATGTCAGGCAAATTCAATGGCGTTCAAGCGATTATTCGTCGTAATTGCCCTAAGGCGATTTATGTGCACTGTGCTGCCCATTCTTTGAATTTGGCCATATCAAAAGCTTGCGAAATTCCACAAATTAGAAACTGCGTCAATACCACAGAAAAATTGTATGATTTTTTCAACACTCCAAAAAGACAAACTGTAACTTGTAAGGAAAAATTTGCAAACCATAAACAAATTTTCAAGGGCTTTATGTATCTGCCGACAGGAGAAAAAATAAATGATGCCGACGAGTATGACGAACTTTTAGATTTCTTTATACCTGATGTATCCAGATGTATTTCAAAAACTGAAATTAAATTGTGGCACATTCATCTGAGTAATCTTCCAGATATAAAAAGTAGTAGTCCAGCTTTGGCTCATCTGGAAATATGTAATCCAAAACCTTTTCCTAATGTATAAAAGCTATTACTAATATTCTGTAGCCACTACAGAGAGATCATTCTCAACATTGAAAAGAATAAAGAACTATCTCCGAAATTCTACTTCTCAAAACAGGCTCAATGGCGTAGCAATGATATCTATTCATAGGGAGTTACCTATTTCTGAAGATGAAATTATTGATGAACTTTCAAAAAGACCTAGGCGACTAGATTTTGTTTTATAAAAGTATATCCTCCGAATGACCAATTTTTTTTTCGTTTTTAACTTAATTGTCCCCCTTCAAGGCTCATGTCTGAGTACGCCACTGAATGTAACCAACTTAACATGAATAAAGCTAACTCTTCTAACTCACTCCGGTGTATAAGAATGATATGCGATACGAGAACATTACCAACCTAGCAATATGAAGAAATAAGTCATTTAGACCCATAGATAAAAGACTAGAGTCTTGTTAATCTATGTTTAGACCCGAGGCACTATAGGGTTCACTGTGTAGCTTCATGAACCACTGAGTAGAGAGCAGGCCGATAAATGTTTGTTTCTGTTCATTGAGGATTGTTGCTTGGCAATATTACTAATATAAATATATTATTCTGACATTACTGTGTTTGGAATATTTGAACTTCCGTCATTGTTTCCTTGCTCTCGTTCGTTGTAATTTGGGTTGTCTATACAACGTAACGTCTTATTCTCCCACCACGATATCATCATGATAAAAAGGCAAGTGCTCTTATCTTACCGGATACCTTAAGAGTACTCTGTATAATACGGAATAGCTCATTGTTTTTCTCGAAAAGTAACTTGGAAACGGTTTATTTTGAATTTTTATTTTTGGTGCATATAACTTCATTGATTTCCTAACTAAAAATAAAGAGTATATCATCAATATATCAACCTTTAGCAAGCGGTCTTTGTTGGATAAAAACTGGTTGACAAGGTCGTAATCACATCTTTGGAAGTTGAATACGCCTTTGACAATATTCAGTATTTTTCTAAACGATTTCAAAGTTAAATCAAATTCTATGATAATAGATACCTGTCATTAATAATTGTTTGATTACTATCTTTGTGACCATCTATTTCAACAAAATCCCCGTATATCTGGCATTCTGAATTTTCCCACTGCTCTTTCTCAATTTTTTTCGTATCATGTGATATTCACGCAGCTGGTTAATTAATCTGACTGTTGAGCGACCATTTCTGAATGTAAATATGTGAACTTAACCTAATGAAGATGACATAAGTCAAAATATAACAACAAACAGATAAGAAATCAATTTTTTCCGCTTATGTAGGCTATATGGAATTTTCTTAATGAATAATGTATCATCATTCAGGATCTCAGATATGACATTAAGAAGTCGATCAATAATCTAAGCATAAAAAATCAGTTTTAGTCGTTATTTGTTCTTGTATTACCATTATATTGTGAAAATGTCTAATTATTTGGATCACATTTTGATAGGCGGTATTTTAAGCTCTTTTTTTATAATATATAATTTTTCATTACATAAGATTGAAGAAGGCCATGTTGGTGTTTACTACAGGGTGAGCAATGAACCCTGAAAAAAATTAGGAGATTAACTAGCTTTTTATTTTTTCATAGGGAGGTGCACTTTTACCAGAATTAAGTAACCCTGGATATCATATGATGCTCCCATTTTTGACTTCATTCAAATCAGTTCAGGTGAAAAATTTACAATAAATAATTTTACTTTGTTCTATTAAGTGTTCTGTTGTATCTGTAGGTTACACTACAAACTGATGAAGTCAAAAATGTACCCTGTGGTACAAGCGGAGGGGTTATATTATATTTTGACAGAATAGAAGTTGTAAATCACCTGAATGCTAATAGTGGTAAGTATCCTCTCAAAAAATATTATTAAATGATTTATACTCGTTATTTGTTTTTTAGTATTGGATATTGTTAAAAATTACACAGCTGATTATGATAAGACCTTGATTTTCAACAAAGTGCATCATGAATTAAATCAGTTTTGTAGTACACATACACTCCATGAGGTGTATATAGACCTGTTTGATCAACTTGATGAAAATCTTAAAGTAGCCTTGCAAAAAGATCTATTAGAAATGGCACCAGGCTTAAGAATTCAAGCTGTACGTCTAACTAAACCAAAAATACCAGAAGTTATTAGAAAGAATTATGAACTAATGGAAGGGGAAAAAACAAAACTGCTTATTGCCATTCAACATCAAAAAGTAAGGAATGAAAATAATTTCAAAATATATCAACTCATGATATTCTAAAAAAATTCGAATATCAAAACAGATTTGTTAGTCTTCTACAATTTTAATTTCAAAAAAATTTTTATGCAAAAAACTTTTAGAATTAAATTAATGTCTACAATAAGCACCGCTTATATTTAATAGACATATATAATCAAAACTCAATATAGAAGACTAACAGATTAAATCTGTTTTGATATTCAAATTTTGTTATATTTCTTCTATCAAGTAAAAAGCCTTTTTCTATTTTATTTCATGATATTCTGTTACAGGTTGTTGAGAAGGATGCAGAAACAGAACGCAAACGTGCCATAATTGAAGCAGAAAAGGAAGCTCAAGTGGCAAAAATACAATATGACCAAAAAATAATGGAAAAAGAATCGCACCAAAGAATTTCACATATTGAAGATGAAATGCACTTAGCTAGACAGAAAAGTCGTACAGATGCAGATTTTTATAGACTGAAACAAGAAGCCGAAGCCAATAAATTACTATTTACACCTGAATATATTGAACTGAAAAAGTACGAATCTTTAGGTCAAAATACCAAAGTTTACTTCGGAAATGAAATTCCTCATACTTATATACAAACAGATAATATGGCAAATACCGTTAAAACGTTAAATGGGGATAATGAGAATATTTAACACCTGTTAATTTATGTGATACACTAATTTGTATAATTTATGTCATTATTATTACAATTTCATTGTTTAGAATAAAAGAACTTATAATTATGAATTTTTTCATTCAGATAATCGGTAACTAGATATTAAAAACAGATTCTAATGAAGTTGCTCTACATCTTTTTTAAATTATGATGCAAAGATATGTTTTTTTAAGGGTAGTGATATAAGTAATAATTAAAAAACAAAAAAATTTTTATATTTGAAGTCAGATCTCTAGGCACTCATTCAGACACTTTGACTATACAAGATAAAAGCTAATACATATTAAATAATCTTCAAAGTGTAAATTCTTCAATTAATGTCTAAAATTTAAATATTCAACTGAAAAATATATAATTGAAACAAAAACCTATAATTAATTAGATACTTTTATATCTTCTTGAAGAAACTCATTAATGTAAGTTGATTAGAATCCATTTTTTTTGCTTTTTTTCCCTTAGCTGCAGCTTTTTGAGGAGGTGATTTCTTCTCTTCCTTCTCGACATTTTTTAGTACTGGTTTCTTATCCTTCACTTCAGCTTCTTCATCTTCTGAAGCACTAGCTAGAACATATTCTGTTTTAGTGACAACATATCCATCTTCATCAGTATAAATATTTTCGATAGCTTTCCTCCTTTTATTCTTGGGAATTACTTCTTTAGGTTGTGTTATCGCTGGTTTCTCTTCTTCTAGATCTACATCAATCTTTTCATCATCTTCATCATTTGCAAACAAATCTAAAATAATAATTAGTATTCTAGAGTACAGAAGTAAATAAATATTTCATTTAAAAAGTGAATATAACATACCATCTTCAGATTCACTTTCAACTATTATTCTTTTCCTCTTCTTTCCATCTTGTTTTTTTCGACTATTCGCTTTATTAGTAGACTGCTTTTCATTTGGCATCTTGTCTTTAGTTTTTTCCACAGATTTGTCTTCATTTCTTAAAATATTATGTTTTGTATCACCATTCATTATATCACTAACTTGTGGTTCACTTTCGACTTTCACATCAACTTTACTTAGCTCAGAATCATTACTTTCCAATTTAGGACGTTTTGTTTCCCTTATGTCTTCATCAGACGAATGTGTTTTCTTGAGTTGTTTATTTTCACCATTTAACTTAGGCGAAGTTTGTGAAAGAAAACCGGCAAGCCCACCTGTTTTTTTTTGGCTCTGAGTTTTGGTTACGGTACTATTTGTAGTTGTAGCTTGACTTGGTTTTTTTTCACCATTATTGTCTGACTTTACTACAGGTTTGAAGAATGAAGCAGGTTTCTTTTTCTCGAAAATCTTCTGTGGAGGTGGAGGAGGTAACAATTTTGATTTCATCAGTCGTTCAGTGCACTTTTCGCTAACTATACTCCCCTTAAGAGCAGTTGATTTTGCAGAAGGTGATTTCTCGGAAAGAGCTATCATATTTAAGTCAATAGTGTTCCTGTTTTGCACACTGTAAACAATTTCATTCGATATACTGCTAAAAAGTTCTCTTTTTTTTTCCAGTTCAATCGAGTCGATGATTTGAATACTGTATTCTCCTGTTTTCAATTTGCCACACAGCAAATATGTTACAGAAATCTCAAAATGAGGCTTAGCAGTCTTCACACGACGTATAAACTCCTCTAATACATATTTTGCCGCAGTTAGACTTATATCTGATTTTTCACATAATATAGCAGGGGTAATTATCAGATCTTCATCGAACACAAGCTCCTCCATATTCTGGAATAATATTTCCGCTGTTGAACTGTCCATGATTAAATATATTACGGATTAAATTTTAAAAATCGATTTAATTTGTACACATGATTTCAAAATTCGACAGATTCATCGCTTTGGCGCGATGTTTGTTGGAGGTTAGATTTTATAACGCATAGAAGTAGGATTAGTAGTTCTTTTTTTCACACCGCATTTCAAATATTCTTGAACGACAAAATAATCTAATCAAAAATGACAATATTTCAAAAGTGATTTTTGCAACTCATCCTTATGACTGCAAAAGCTGTGAGCTCACCATATCAGTCAGTATATGATGGAATTTATTTTACAGTCAAACGTATAAAAGGTCATAAGTGCAATTTGGTCGAAGAAGTTGATCCAGTAGCTAGATTTGTGAAATCGGGATGGTTTGTACCATTACGAAGATCCTGGAAAAGATTCCTTACAGTTAGCGAGAAAAATCCGATTACCAAGATCCATATGAAATCAACATATAATATCAGAGTGGAAAATGGGAGACATTTGGAGAAATTCTATTGCATGATACATCCTTTCAGTGAAGGCCGGTAATTCTGAATATCTATACAAAACAGTTGTACGTTATAATTTCGAAACAATCTGTTTTTCTTTTCCGTTTGCCTATTATTGGAGTTTTTGAAGGGTCAGTGATAGGTCTAATCAAATTATTTTCTATTGGTTATACTTACTTCGCTATAAAAAGAACAATCTAATAATGTCCTTCTTATACAGACTGTTCCTGAATTGGAGGTACAAACGAAAAAAGGCTGATTTCAAAAATAAAAGTCGTACAAACGTGGTTTCGCGAACGATTCGTTTTAGAGATACAGGGGGTTAAAGCTGGATGTTTTCGAAGGTTTTTCCTCCTAGTATCTGTTTTTTGTAAGATATTCAGCCGTAATATTTATTCCACTTTGAAGTTTACATCATATCATAGATAAACTATAACCGTGGATGGCCAACTTTCCTACTAAGCATGTGTTACAAATCAGAGACGCCTGTGTCAATTTCTCGAACTACTTGTACATAGCGCGAAATATTAATAGTTTGTCTATACCATATACGTATTAAAATTAGTATAATAAGTTTATGGTCTATGCAGCATATGACGTGTTAATTGCCTGATATTTTTTCTGGAGTAATGTCCTATTTTCCTTCCAGAACTTTTTTGTGATTTGCTACCAGTAGTTTAAGAAATATGAAGAAGAATCATTGTTTCATTTGAAAACTTAATTTCTTACAAGTTTTCGTAGCTATTGCCGTTTTCAATAAAAAAAACTGTTGAACAATTTCCCCTAAGTCATCAGGATAATCGAAATTCCCAAAACAATTCATTAATTGAAAATTTCAGAGTGGGTTTGGAGAGCTATGTTCAAAAACTGAGAAAATGGGCTCAATGGTTCCTGCGTTAATTTCATTTGAAATTAGGATTTCCAAATATTTTCGAAAGTAGAAGTCCGATAAAGTTCAAATTTAGTATTTAGATCTGAAATAACGACACGAAAGCTCGTGCATAATTTCGTGTAGATAAATTACAAGAATTCTTTTAATTTATCTTAAATGTTTTAGGCCAAAAGTATGAAAAATTTATGAAGTTTTAATAATTAAATTCATCTTCCACCCTTTCTTGTCAATATGTAACGATGCAAATCGGAGGAAGAAAGGTGGAGTCAACCAAGTATTTTTCATTTCCATAAAATGTTCCGTTTCCTCAAAGAGCATTACTAAAATTGCAAAAAAATTACGTTTATTTGACTTTCGCATGACAGAACACAGAAATATGTTTGGCGCGCTTGATCTAGGGAACAGCGTGCTATTGTTTTGGTCTATAATTTTCGAATTCTGAACACAAAGTGTTCTCAAACTACTAGGTTCGACTCACTGATCCGAGGTTAAAGTTAGAGTTAACATTCTAACTTTCGAACGCAGAGAGCTAGAGAATTTAAACTTTCAGGGTAGATTTGGGGCTTGAATATCTCAAAAAAATTTATTAATGTACAAAGTCGGTTCAATCGTTTTGCATGTATTCAAAATTGAAATGTTCTATCATTTTTGCCAAGCTGATTGTACGAAACGTAAATATATTCCTTCAGATGAGTTAATGAACGGAAAGTTTCAGCGAAAACGCAAACGTCGGAATTAACACGGGTGACTCGACAAGGAGTTGAGTTTTCGAAAACTGCTAAGTTGGAATTTTGAACGGGTGAACGATTTAAAAATTTGGAAGGAGCAAACCGACGCGTACGAGGTATTAAAAGGGCCAAAAGGTAACTTGTCGAGGAGTCCTGATACAAAGGAAAAACTAGTAAGATCGCCGAGAAAACATCGAGGTGCGAGGCTCGAATTGGTCTCAGAATTTAGCATTATTATAATTATATTGAGTGATATTAGTAATTTTTTTTTTGAAGTTTAAGAATTGAGATAGTGCTAAGTTCCGGGCCCAAGGAATTAAGAGTACCGATAGTCGTTCTTTATCGTTTATTGCTCGTGTTAAATAGGCCGTTTCCTGTAGAAAATGGCGTGTGCCAAGTTTTGTTTTGAATGTATGGTCTTGTTTAGGGGTAAGAAGTATCTAAAAATGTTGGTATATTATTCAGGTTGAAATTGTCCAATTGATTCGTAGTGTTTGAGGGATCCACATCACCCTCTCCTAATTATTCAGTGTGGCATCTTTATTTAGATTTTATTGAGTTTAGGATTGATAAAACTATTGTATTTTGGCACACTGTATCATTATACTTCTTAAAATCCATTATTGAGTTTCATTATCATTTTAATTACCACAGAGAAAATGTATTTACATCAAAGACCTTCCATTTTCGTGAAGGCCGTACCCTTCCTAGGACCGCTCGACTGGTTCGCACCCCATTCGTAAATAAGTCAATCTAGTAATATTTTCCATCCAACAACCTTCCACAAAGAGGTGGCTTATTACATTGCGAAGAGCTCATAAAGGTTATGAATTGCTGCATCAAGTAAAAATAAGAAAATCATCTTATCTCGGTCATGTGTTGCGTAATGACAAATACCGGGTTCTACAGTAAATTATTAAAAAACGAGTCCAGGGAAGAAGGCCAACCGGAAGGAATAAACTATCCTGGATGAGGAATATAAGAGCATGGAGTGAGCTTTATTTTAAAGAACTTATAAGATCAGCTGAAGATAGAGATAACCTCCACTAAAGGAGAAGGCTCTAGAAGAAAAAGAAGAATCCATCAACATCAACGAAGCGTTTGTGAGATTTTTATTGTTTATATTATCCCTTTTCATTTATACCTCCAATTTAGAAACATCCCCGTATATTAAAGATATAAAATATAATCTATCCCTTTTGTCTACCATATTAGGCCATATGTCATTACGTCTTTCACTGTCATTGGCTACTACCAATAGATATTTGCACAATTTAATCAAAATAATAAGAAGCAAAGTTGCTCCAATAGATGTAATAATCTGGAAGGTATCTTTAAATGCATTTCAACTAAGTCTAAAAGTATGATTTGTTATAGTTTCTACTGGGATACAGTGATGGCTGTAGTTTACATATTGCAGTTGGAGACTGTACCTATACTCATTTTAGCTTCTGAGAATATGACCACAGCACCTTTTTATGGGCTAATATTTTTGATGATTTTAAACGCTTTTTGTGCGGCAGATATATTTGTATCGTTTTTTTGTGGTTACTATGATGAAACGAATCAGCGAATTGTACTTGAAGCAACAGCAGTAGCCGGGTAAGTTTGTCTCCTCAAGAATATATGGGTGCGCTACCTTACAAAATAATCTGCTTGTCAGAAGTTAAGGATATTGAATTAATTTGTGTTTTCTCTTCAGAAAACACCAATTTCCTTTTGAAATATGTATATGTAGAGTATTTCAGGTTGAAATTATAAGACTTCAAAGAAATTATATATTCACAATAACAGAAATATGATATTTGAGAAAATATAAAATAAAAAGTGTGGCCACGACGCGCATTAATAACTGCTTGGAATCTTCCCTGCATGGTTTCCACCAAATTATTGATAATATCCTCAACTTGTTGTCAAAATTGTGGCATTTCCGGCTGTGGTCTGTGGACATCCATCGTTCTTTGTAATTTGTACTAAGCGTGCTAAGGTCAGGGAATCTAGGAGCTAATTATTGATATGGAATACCCTGGTTTTCTCTAGCAGTAATCACCTGATCGGATATGTGTGGCAGTGCATTATAATCCAGAAAAAACGAAATTTTCGCCAATAGCTGCGTGAAATTGTGGGACTACTCTATTGATAACTTCATCAACATAAGACGTCATGATTCTTGGAATTACTATTAAGTCAGTTCTGTCATCGAAACAAACTCCAACCCATACCATAATTGTGTCTCCACAAAAAGGACGAACTTCTTGAACAGGGCGGGAGTTCCTTCGTATGAATGGATGTGTCCACACTCGTACTCGTGGATTATCAGAAAAATGCCCATATCTGGACTCGTCAGTAAAGATTACATATCACCAATCATTTCGTCACTTCTCAACAAACGTCTAGATGTTAGATTAACTTCATGGAGATATCTTCTGATTTTGTTAAGGGAAACTGGTTAAAAATGGTCTTCTACTGACGTTGTACCACGTGGTCTACCACTTCTGGGTCTTTGACGAACAACTTTGGCAAAGTAGTTACAATGCCAGTAAACGTGATATCACATTTTGGCTAACATTGAAGAAATTTGCCACTTATACTTTTGTTCACCCTGAAGTATCTCAAGGACTTCGTTGGCATCTTCCTGAAATAAAACCTGTCTCGGCATAATGAAAATTTGATTTTTAATTGATTGGAACCCTTAGATCTTATTGAAAACCTTCATCTTAATTATGTATGACAAAATATGATTCAACTTGATGAAAACTTGCTTCGCGTTTCTACAATCGTTATAAGTTTAAGTGTGCATATAAATATGCATCTTCGTTATACAAACTTGGAGGAAAATCCAAGAAGACCTCGACCAGCGTCTTTTGACAATCAGGTCCTATTAGCGCCTGTAGAAAAGGACGAAAGCATAACAACTCAAATTCTTTCTGAAAACTTCAATATCGACCACTCAACGATCGTGCTTCGTTTCAAAAAACTCGAAAAGGTATGGGGATTGCTGCAAAGAAACGGACGAACACATGTCCTGAAGAATCTTTCACGTGGTTTCTCTTCAAAAACGCGAAAAGAAAGAAGATTTGCGAGGCGGAAGACCGAAAAGGGTGCGAAAAGTAGTGCTCTTTGAGAAGGCTATATGGTGTGTCTGGCGGGACATAAACGGAATCATCCATTCGAAAATCATCACAAACGGCATTTATTATTGGTGCATCTGCATTAGCAGACTCCGAATAAAACTCAGAATATTTAACATCAACCTCGACGTCTACCTGGCTCAACTGGGACATCTACACGTAGTATTTGACACTTGAAGGCCGCGCAAGAAAAGCTATGATCACCATGATAATATACGTCAGCATCGTGTCGTCGAATCCATCGCCAAAAGAGGATGGGATATACTACCACAATTCTCGTATTCACCGACCGAAGCTCCCACAGATTCTTATGCTAATTGCTCACCGAAAAACTGACAGGAGAATAAAATTAACGATGATTTGTATGACTTGTTGACCGATGTTAAGGCTTGGATTGTCTCTTAAAACAGCAACATCTTTGCCCGTGAAATCGACTGTCAAGCAGAAGTAGATGGAGAATATGATCTATTACAATTATTAAATTTTCTCGGTCTGGAAAGTAGAGCGCGTAATGTTAACAGTAGTGTAATATCGTGGGTAAAATAATATGAGTATGTTTAACTCAGACTTTAATAATAATATAACAATGTACACAACTCGAGTTACAACAGAGAAAGAGTTTTTAGGTTGCCAAGCGTAACTAACTTAAACCATAGAATGCAATTAAAATAGAAAGTATTTTCTTCATTTATTTTACAATTACTACTTTTATTTATATACATGATATTACAAGTAGAACAGTGTGATCTATAAACCATAAAACCCATATCTTACTTGTATTCGCAAACGCTATAGATATTGTGAGGGGCTCAATCGTCATTAAAGTTCACCAAACTAGAAATCTCTGGTAATCAAATGAGTCTGAAAACCAACAAGGATAAAACAAAATATATTGTAGCAAGGATAGAGCGCAGAGAAGGAACGGGCCAAAATGTCACAATAAACGAATACAATTTTGAGAGTGTTCATCAATGATACCTTCCACTCAATAACGATACAATTACTAAGGAAATTAATGGGAAGGCCTGGACTACGATGAAGAGATAATCTAGCAACGGACTTAAAAGTCCTGAACATTGGTGGCGCTGAAGAACTCATAATGAAGCTTAAAATATGAGAGTTCCACTTTTGCACCAACTTATGGTTATAAGATAATATAGCAATTGAACAAGAAAATACTAAACTGACAACAAAAATAGATTTTTTATTCATCCTGCAAGCAGGCTATACTAGCCTTCACATAACAATCAAAGTCGGCTATTTTAGACTTCATTGTGAATTAATTTATATAGGCTTGTGATCTTATCTAGTCCATTCTTGAAAAAATGCATATATCTAGACTGGAATGGTCTTGTTTTAGGCAGGATCTAAATCATGTTCATCAGTGAGAAATAACTGCAGCAAACCTTCCTGTGAACTCAAATTTTTGCAATAAATCAAGGTTGTCCTCAGAATGAAATATCCAATTGATTTTATTGTATAAAAAGTAAATATTTAGTGTTATTATCGTTGCTGATGAATTACTTGTGTAAAAATCGAAAGAATGATATATGTGTTTTATTTACAGATTAAACAAGTAATTTAAACTAATTGGTATGACTGATTTTCAGGAGATACATTTGCTCCTATTTTTTCTTCGATGTAGTATCAGTTTGTCAATTAAACTATATTGCTGCCTTCACTGCTTGGTTTGAAGAAAAAGGTTATTACAATGTCCAATGGCTCTTTAGATTCGCCAGGATAAAAACTATTTTAGATTATTCTGATAAATATAGGATAGTGAGTATACTAAAATAATATGAAAAATCTGTTTTTACTGCTTTTCAATTAGTATTGATTATTTTTATAGTGAATCTTTCATTGTTTGAACCGTCAAAATTTTTTACTTTGTTATGCTAACTCGGTCTTTATTTACTCCTAATTTTTTCTCAACTTCAGTTAAAGCGCTTAATATTCTTCAACCCATATATCACAGATGTTTTAATTTATAATTTAATATCGCTTACCTTTCAGAGATGGAATGTCCCAACATACGTTTTCAGAACAGCAGCATTTGTTAATATCTGGAGTATATTTTTTCTTTGGACTTTGTATCTAATAGTAATAATACGATCCTCAGATGTTAAGGGACCCACCAAGCATTCTTTTCACATAATTATGGAGTACGTATTGGAAATGATCCAAAATATTTTTCTGGTTCAAGTACCCAATTCTGCATCTTCTGAACCCTGGTACAAAATGTTGATTTATCTGGTATTATTATTTGCTGGTCTATTCCTTAAGTTCTTCATAGTGGGTGAGGCTCCAGACCTTTGAATTGGGACGGTAGAAAAATTTAACGAAATTATAAATTTCTAGCCCAAATCTTGCAAATATATATTTGCCGAAACATTTCTAAAAACAAATACAGTCATTTAATGAATCAAATCGAAGCATACACGAGGTTTAAGCAAGTTCCTCACGAAGTTAGCAATCGAATGAAGAGTTATATCCATTTTAAATTTCAAAAAACGGTTTTCAAAGAGAAACTTATATTGGAGACTATGTCGAATTCACTCAGAAATGTAAGTCTTTGTGGAAAAAAATTTAAAACGTAGAAAATATCTCACAAATTCATAGGAAATAGTGTGGCATCTGTGCCAAAATTTCATCACGAGGGTTGAAATATTCAAGGACATGCCCCCAAATGTAATGATGAAGATAGTGATGTTGCTTAAACAAGAAATATATCTCCCAAATGATGTGGTTGTACAGACGGGCGAAGTTGGAACAGAAATGTTCTTCATTTATGTTGGTGTCTTGGCTGTATACACACCAAACGGAAAAGAGGTAAGTATCATATGAGCTTAAAAAGAGTTATCTGTCTAACAGAAAACAACAAGCATTAGAAGCAGTGCTAAACTTGTTAAATATGGAGTGCCACAGGGAACAATGTTGGGGCCTATATTATTCATTGTTTATATGAACAGTCTTTTACTGATGAAGAAAAAAGGAGAAGCCATCAGTTTTGCAGGCAATACCGTTATTACATACGAGAGTAATAGGTACTTGGGATAATTTTACAATGGGAGTTGAGGAAATTCTTCGAAAAGTAAGTCTGTGGTGCAAGAAAAATAAGTTAACCATGAACACTGGGGAAATAAAATATCTACTATTTTCTTCATATAAATCAGGCCTTCCAGAAGCTGACGAGCTGAAATATCTGGATTGATCCTCATCTGAAATGGCATAAACATGTAGATATTTAGATGTATGAATTGAGGTGTTTACTTACAGAAAGTACTTGGATTTACCAGAGCTAATGATCATATACTCGGCTCTATGTCAGTTCCAAATAACATATTTTATAGTAGATTGAGGATGAACTTATAGTTAGTTAGAGGTTCAAAAATGCTTGCTCCATGTTATCTACAGAAAGTTTCTGCTGTTTTCGTCAGATGAGCTGTTTGCTATTGGCAAGCTTATGAAGCCCCTCCAATTATTCGTGCTGCAGATATGACTTGGCATAAACGCACAGAAAGCATAGGCCAGAGGTGCTTCGCCTTTCAAAATTATAAGTTTGGTGTTTTGGCAAAAGAAGTGTTGATTGACTTCTCGTTGCATTAATATGAAAACCAAAAATCATTAGTAAGAAGTATGAGTTATGGTAATAGAAAGTTCTTTTACTATAGCTCACTCTTCTTAAGTTATTTGGTACAGATCAGCCGACTTAATTTATTTGAAAACCAGAAAGTTTTGAAAGGTTGACCCATTATCTTTTAAGTACACTAAACTACCATAATATACGCCAGCACCCCTCAGACCAAAGTATAAAAAGCCTGTTTTATGAACACTTAAAGTTAGAGCAATTTCATGATACCAATAATTAAAGGTGCTTATAATACAATATAATTTATCATGAAACATCATCAACAAAAATATGATGAATAAAATGAAGAAATAACAAAGATCCCAGCACGGATCCCTAAGGAACTCCCAAAGTTACATCATAATCACTGGATCAAGTATCATCTTGCACTTTAACACGAAAAGTTCTACTTGCAAGATAACTTAAATGTATAATTATTAATTTATTATAAGGTTGTACATACCTGATATTCATTTTATACAAATATATAGAGATTTTGTTTCTCATGAGTTTTCTTCATTGAAAATTTGCTACTTTGTGTAACAAACTTAGGGTGAACGGGAATGAAAAGAAATATATATTTATACATATAATTATTGATTTTTTACTGCTTTGTCGTGGTCGAGTTTTAATATTTGTATGTTTTTTTTATTAATTCATTTGTAATGTTCAATAAAAGCAATATATTATTATTATATAAAATTAATGACATTTATTAACACTCAAAGTACAGCTGCTTAACATAAATGTGAATGATTTTCTAGGACTTAAAATTAAATAAATTCAAAAAAAGTTAACTTACTTTTATAGATATGCCACCTGACGGATGGTGATCATTTTGGAGAGATAGCACTTTTACTAAACGAAACTAGAGTGGCAAGCTGTGTAGCCATCGACTTTTGTGAACTGTATCGTCTTACCAAACGGGATTTCAATGAGGCCCTAGAGTCTTATCCTGCTGCTAAAATGAGAATATTGCAGTTGGGACAGGATCGTTTCAAACAAACTGAACAAATTGTTCACGGAACTAGTGTAGATCAAACGTATGATGACGAAATTCCATCACTAAATTAATTGTGTTACCTCATCAATTATTGTTAGATTTTCAAACAAATAAGTGCAGAAAAGGATGTTTATTACTCTTTGCTTTGAATAAGAAAATTAGGGTATAAGTAACTTATCTAATGTGATTTTAATAAATAGAATAGTGAATGAATTATTTTAATGAACTCTTTGTTGGGTTACTGAATAATATATACAGGATAGTCGAAGAACTAACATAGTGCTAATTATAACAAATAAATAAGTAGTTTAAATTAAATATAAAAAAGTATTTGTAATGAATGTTGAACAAGTAGTGAAGATACAAACAGCCTGCAAAGTGTTTAAACATATTGATTTGGACCTCCTTTAATTTGAAAGGTGGGAAATCGTCAAATTTGAATGGTTGCCTATTGTGGGGTTGAACATTATGTAAATGTGGAATTTAGGATACAGACAAGAAAAGAAATATTAAAATGTGGAAAATGTCACGTAAAAATGAACCTTTGCAACACTCCCAATAGGATTTCGAAAGCTATAATAACTGTGGTCAAAAATGTACCTTTCCGCAGGAATAAGATGCAACACTGGGATTATAAATTTCCAAAGATCGGCATTTTATCAAAATTAAATACCCTATACTTAAAAGGGAGAGGGTTTTATCCCTGTTTGGATTGCAGTTGTAACATGTTGTTTCACCTTTAGTTACTTCCTATTACTTGATAATACAACGCATAATCAACATTACATTTAATTCAAATTTATTTTTTCAATGCGCCGAAATACTGTGTGATAGTTTTCTTGCTGGTTTAGAATAATCAATTCGGTTCAATCTGAAAAGTTGTAAGACCTCTAAAAACGTTTTAGAAGGAAGTTCTAGTTGTTATTCCTTTATGCTTTTAAATTTAATTATTTATATACTTGATCTTATTTTTTTTTCAAACAGCACTATGGATTATAGGTTACCATCTTGCTAAGATATTTCATTATCCACTAATATTTCGGTAATCTATTGATATTATTTATATTTAATACCACATTTTCCGTTCTTAAATGTTGTGTTAGCTTTTGATATATTAATTTTTCATTCTGGGGCATGGTTTTTTCATTCTGCTCACATTTATAATGGTAGAGAAAAGCCATAAATAATTTTGAGCAGACCCGAATTCAGAAAAGACCATTTATTTCTGAGATTATTTGAGTTTTGGGCAAACATTTTTTTTTCTAAAGTGATCACTCATTTTTCAGTTTTAAAAAGTATCAATTAAATGTGTACAGTGTAGTTTGTAAATAATTAATCGTTTTTGACAATGAGGCAGAAAAACCATCACAGTAACCTTCCATTTCTGACCCCTTTAAATGCTTAACTGCAAATGATCTTTAAAAAAACCCCCTTTGAGCGATCATGTCCAATTTTCAATCATATGTTATAGTAAGTTTTCATAATTCCAAAGCAGATTAGCAGATCTAGTAAACAAATATACAAAAACTACTAAATTCTTTCTGCACACATTACAAATCGAATTAAGAACAAAAACAACTTACAAAGAACTGAAAATCAACAATAACATGAACCTGAGGATACAACAGACTCAACAAAAAAATTTGCAAACTCATAACTGAATATAGGTCGACCAACTGCATCCAAATATGTGAAAAAATCAAAGAAGTGAAGGGCAAGAACTAAAGAAGGTGATAAGATACAACACAAAAGCCAACAAATTACGGAAAACATACAATACAGATGCAGAAATAGCATCTAAAGAATGTTACAAAGATACATTCACCTCAAAGAACAACACAATTTTTGACAAAAACTTTAAAACTCAACTAGAAAACTACAGGAAAGCGGCAAATTCAAATATTATGTACCCAGTCTCAGGGATAACTGATGTAGAGTATGAAGGAGCTATCCATGGAAAGAACGCACCACCTGGTTACGATAACGTAACAAAGAAACTACTCTGCCAATTTAGTTCCGAAATTCATGATGAAATAAGGAGAATTTACAACCACTGTCTGAATACCAGATATCTCCCAACAGAGTGAACTATTGTAACGATCCACAAATATGGCACAGACAATAACCAAGTATCCAGCTATCAGCCCATCACCCTTTTACCAATTTTTTCGTCTCGAAACTTCAATTAGATAAAACATCCCTCTTTCATAGTTTGGAATTAAGAAAAATCATTCAACCATTCACCCAATGGTGTCTCTAATATAGAACATACAAACCACAATGAAAAAAAGGTCACAAGGCAGCAGCCATATTCATGGATATCAAGAAAGCATTTTACTGTGCAAACTCCAGCAATTGGACAACCCAATTTACGAAAATATTATAGGAAACTTCTTAATGGATGGTTAAAATGAGGGTTAAAATCACCAAGCATTTATCCACATTGTTTTCTCCTGAACAAGGTATGCCACAAGGCTCTCTATTTGTCACCACATCTACAAAATACATGTAACAAAATCATGACATAGAAGAAAAAATGGAGAATTCTACCAAACCCTGATAAATCTGAATCAATATTTGGCCCTAATTCATCAAACAATTCACCATCAGAATGCTTCAAAATAATATAAAGCCAGTTCAACATGTTAAATACCTAGGAATCTCAGTGAATAATACAACTAATTTTAAAATACATTCCTATAATAAAAAAAAGAGAAAAAATCGCTGGATCAAAACAGTTTCGATTCTTCACCTACAAAAACTGTGGAATAAACCACCTGACAGTTCAAAAATCTACCAAACTATATGCAGACCGATATTAGAATAATATATAAAATATATAGTGTTAACAACTGTAGAATACCCACCCTTAATAATATCGACGTAGCAGAACGCAATAGTTTGAGGACTTTCAGAAAGATACGCCATCCAGGCAATCCGCTCCATAACCCATAATAACCTTCTCTATTAAAGACTTAAAAAATTAGAAAAGAAATTTGTGAGCAGATCCCACAACCTACAAGTTCTTCAGCCCGTTGTTCTACGAGATCTGAACCAAGAACAAAACAAAATTAAATACCCAATCAATCCCTAATGGATCCCATAAGGAACTTTGGAGGTGATAGACAAAACCGTAGACTTCACACTTTCAAGTTTTTTTAAAATAATTTCTACACTTCCTTTTCAAGAAAAAACTATGTATAATCTTTCTAAAAGTATCCGGAAAAAACAAAGCTCAATTTTAATTATTTAGTATATATTTTTAATTTGTGAATTAGAAAATTATAACAAAATGTTCATCTTATTTACTTATACAACCTTCATTTAACTGTACAAACTTGACTAAACGTCGAAGTACACCCAAAACTAGATCACCTTCATAATTTTCGGCGATGGTAATCCAAGACTGTAAAACTGAGTGAATTAAATCATCTTCATTTCGTGGCACTGCTTGTTCAACTTCAATCTTCATTAGTCGCAATATGTTTTCAATGGGACTAAGATCAGGTGAAGCTGCTGGCTGTGAAATGGTTGTCACTTGGAGTTCTTGCATCCAAGTTTGGGTATAGGCCGAAGTATGGCATCTTGCATTATCCTGCTGAAAGCTCCACCCCTCTGGATATAAATTATGCGCCGTTTCAAGGAGAAAATCGTTTAGAAAGCCACAATACTTTTCACTATTAATGGTACCATCAACTGTACATTATTTTGGTGGGAAATTTTAACAATAACAGGTTGTTTTGATAGGATTTTTAAGTGATTTCCACCAAGTTGGAAACAACTTTCATCAGATATAGAGACACTATTGAAATTATCTTCTTGAAAACATTGACACAATTCTATCCTTTGTTCCTTTTGTAAAGGTTTCATATGGGGATTTATTTTTATTTTCTTGATATGTAGCCTTGTCTTTCAGTGATTTAAATTATCTTCTTGAAAACGTAAATTCTGTTGACAATCAACAATATTTGACAGATAGTGTTGCCATTCAACTTTGGCCATAGCCGACTATCTACACAAACTATTTTATACATTACTTTTGTCTTAGAATGTTACAAAAAAGAAGTATATTAAAATTATGAAAAATAATAAATTCCGGATACTTTCTAGGCTGACTATATATTAAAAATGTGTTTTATACTGGCAGAAAGATGCTAGTCGTTAGCCTTTAGAGCAATAAATATCTTTTCTCTCACTCTCTAGTTTTTTTACAATTTTTTTGCTTGATATCCTTTTGACTTTTGGCAACAATTCTAAGATGCTATCATTCAGTACAAATGTCTGTATTTATAAAATTTTAAATGATTGAATTGTAAATTTTGAAAAATATTGGGTAAAATAAAAAGAACATATTTGTGTACCAAACTAGTACTTATTTTCTCTATTATAAAATTCTTAATTTAACAGGTTATTTTAGATAAATTCAAATAAAAAATAATGAAATAAATAAACAATATTTTATTAATGTTTACAAATGTGTCTTCGAAATAATTCAGACACACAAAATCCTTAAGGAAACAATTGTAAGATCAGCTTTATAAAAGACTCTCAAATAAATTTTTTATATTTTATACCATGCTTCTCAGTAAAACTCACATTTATCTGGAGCTACTAGAACTAGACCTACTATGTTTCCTCCTTCTAACAGGACTCCTTGAGTGAGGTCTCCTTCTAGGAGGACTTCTCCTTGGAGGGCGTAGTGGGCTACGTCTCCTGAATCTCGGAGGAGTTCTACGATGCATGGGAGGTCTACGCATTGGTGGATGGGGTGGACTCCTTCTTGGCGGCGGAGGTCTGGGTTTTGGTAACAATACCGGTGCCGCAGTGATTTCCTGTCCATCTATCTGACCACCATCCATGTGCTTCATAGCTTCTTCTGCCTCATCCGGATTGCTAAACTCCACATAGCAAAAGCCACGACCTAAGTGTTGATGCACATGATCCTTTGGAAATTCGATGGATTTAATGTTTCCGTATGTGCTGAAAATTTCCATAATATGATCTTTGTTGACGGTACGGGTCAAACGACCAATGTGAATTTTTGTTGGGCGGGGTGTTGGAGAACGTTTTCTTTTCTTCCGCCTGTCTGACCTAGAGCGAGACCTTAAAAACAAAGAAGAAATATTATTTATAACAGGTATGTTAACCCTATAAAATTAATAATGATATTCAATATTCTGTCATATATGAAGAATTTATTCTAGACAATGTGAATAAAACCACATAAAAATTGAAGGTGTCTGTGTAATGACAAAATATTTAGTGAATGATATATTTTTTATTGATTAACATATGTGTTGATAATTCTATATCGATAAAGTGAAATGTTTCTATGACATTTTATACAATTAAAATTTAAAAAGTTCTTAAGAGATTTTTTAGTAAAAATTTGTGGAGATTTTGGAGAATGAATAATTCTTCAAAATAATTTTCAATTTATATTTGTTTACAGCAACTTGAATTCCAGAGTTAAATGTAACCTAGAATATATTTTCAGATATTACATAATATCTCATAAGCTTTTTTCAACATTAAAATATTAACTAAACACATACCTCGATCTCTGTCGAACTGGCTTATCATCTTTAGTTGGAGATTTTCTATTAACAACTTCTCGATTCTTATTTTCTTTATCTCTTTCCCTTTCTTTCGATTTATCTTTTTCCTGCTCTCTTTCTTGTTCCCTCTCAGGAACTTTTTCCTTTTTAACCTTATCTCTAGGCTTAGCAGGTCTTGTGCTTCTGGATCTTCTTTTAACATTTCTTCTATCATTGCCACTACTAGAACTTGACGAGTCGGACGACGAACTACTAGACCTAGAGGTGCTTCCAGAACTTGAACTGCTAGAACTCTTAGAGCTTGAAGAACTGCTATCAGATGAACTAGAAAAACAATATTGACAGTTATAGATGATACATTAAATAAAAAAACAAGAAAATTTACCTTTTGCTGCTATCACTAGAACTAGATGCACTACGTCTCTTGCGATCACGACCTCTCTCCTTTTTCTTATCCTTTTCCTCCTTTTCTGAATCGGAACCAGGCTTAGCCCTGCAAAAAATTAAAAATTTAACCTCTTGATTCAAAGGTACTCTTTTTATATAGCTTACATTTTATACTTTTTATAATATGGGCTATATATAACACACTATTTGAATAAACAATTCTCAAAACCTGTTTATTCCTAGTTGATGAAATTAAGTTGAGAAAAGATCAAATAATACTTCAATTTAATTCAATTCGATACTAAGAACCAAGCTATAACCTGTGATTACAGAATATTATCAAGATTGTCATTCTTCTTCTATTTCTTCTGTCCTTTACAAGGTTCTCGGCTGAAGGTAGAACATAGAGCTCTGAACGCATCAAAAGTCGTTTAAAATGTCAACTGTCATTTAAGATAGCTGTGGCATCATTTCTCCATTTGTGTTAAAGGAATATTAAATTGGAGGTGAAAATAGTGGCATTTTAGATGTATTCAAACAAAAGTGGAATGGTGTGTTGTGTTAATTTTAGGACAAGTCAATTCTAGTACTGCGGAGTGCCTAATATATTTGAGAAGTAAGTATAAAATATCTGTTCGTAATTCACGATATGCTAGTAGTAATGGCCGACTAAAGAAAAACTGATTTCTGACAATCGTGATGAATTTCAGAATGTCTGATCCGAATGAGGGCCATCGGTCCATCAGCCCGGTTGAGAAGGACAAAGCGCCTTCAAGGGTCCTGATTACCGAGGGAGAAATGGCCAATTTAACCAACGCGGAGTGGGGTTGCCGTTGGCGGCAACAAGACTCCTACATAATGGCATTGGAAAGACGAGCGTCTGCACAAGAAGGTACTTAGTTCAGTTTTTGTCTAGTGAGACAGTGTTATCTGTCAAGATCTGTATCTTTTGGTGCAGTGTTTTAGTGCTGAAAAGTGAGATGCGGTTGAATCAGAGTGTAATAAATAGTGTTTCTAGGGGAATTGGCTGAGCTACGACAGGCTACGGAGAAGATAAAACAGCAACTGAGTGATTCCCAGCAGAGAGAGAAATTCCTAGTTAGGAGGATAGCAGTCAAAGAACAAGAATCCCAAGATCTTGTGGTCAGTACCAACAAAGATTCCTCAAATGTTCTTAACTTTGTGCTACCCTACGAAAGAGTGTTTCGTGAGTTTGCGTTTATAAATTTACGGCTATGTGTTCTGAATTCATTACGGAGCGACGGAGTTGATTGATTGTGTCAGATCGGCTTGGTTTGTTCAAAGTGATGAGTAAATTGATTCAGAAATTGGTGTTGCAGTGATTGAAACTCCAAAAAATTTTCCGAGAAACATGCCTATTCTGTGATGGCTAGTTTGATATGTTAAAGAGGTCATTTTTCACTTTTTGAGACAACTTCATCAAAGAACTGAAATGGTTATGAAGGGATCTAATAAGAACATCTGAAATCTTGTTATTATTAGTCAGTGAACTGTTATCGCAAAAACTATAAATTAATCAACCCTACCTTGACTCAGCCTTGAGCTTTCATTTTTCAATAATTGAGTTGAAGGTCTGTATGAAAAATCTGCATTATAATGTTTTCCAGGAATTGGGAAATAGTTCTGAATCAAAATGGTAGGATTATGTTCTGAGAATTCTTGTGCCCACAGAGGCTGATTTTATTGATATCCTAATGAACTTTATTCAGTTGATATTTAATGTAATTCCTTTGGGACAAATTTATATTCTTTATGAGCATATGGTTTTCTAATTATTCGTTCAGAATATTTTATATAGCAAGTTTCATAATATACTTTATATTAACACGAAAGAGTCGGATTAAAAGAATCAAATCATCCCTGAAATTCAGTGGATTATTCCATCTATATTTAATTTCAATGTCCAGAAGTAATCTGCAAAAAATATGAGCTTTTATTTCAGTCAATGTGTAAATTTAATTCATAATCAAAACCCATTTTGGTTATTTCTTAATGAAAGTCAGAAATATTAGATATTTGAAATTTTGTTATTCTCACAAGTCCGTTTAAAATAAAAACAATTGGTGAGTCTGCTACTTTGGATATTATCACTTGTTTATTGAAAATATTTACAATAACACTAGTTTCCAAGTAACCGTACATTTCCAAAATGTGTATTACAAGTTTTGTTTAATGGTTTTATATAATTGAGGGAAGTTATATTTAATTATCTGATATTGTCTTGATACTTCTAGATCCCTCGGAAAATTAATAGTTTTCGAGTATCTGAGGAAACTTTAATTTTGTTATGAACTTCCAAAACAGAGACTTTTATGCTTGTTTTTTCATTTAGGAGTTTTATTGCTGCATTTAAAAATCTATTGATTGCAAGAGATTTAGTTTTTTGTCTTTCGGTTCCAGATGTCAGATTCTTTCAAAACGAATCACATTTTCCCAGAATATATAATGTTAAAAATCCTTCATCTGGTATAGAAAGGCAAAGATCTAAGACATCTTGCAATTAATAAATTTTTAAATATGGCAATAACCAGATATTAAAACTTCTAAATGTATAAACAGACCTTTGGAATCCCAGACTTTTTTAACAAAATATATTCTGAAATATATAAAACCATTAAACACAACTTGTAATATATCAGTTTTAACATGTACTAACACTATGAAATTCGAGCTCACTGTAAATCTTCCAATAAACAAAGTAATTTTTCTTATTTCAGTTCTTTCTATAGTGAATTACGATTCGATATTCATCTGAACAAAGAAAAATGATGGAAAGAGGAATCTTTTTTATTGTTTGCCTTTCAGTTACATTTTTCTAGTCATTCTATTATAAAATTAAATTATTATGTTATTTTTCATCTTGAAGGGTTACTAACTTACATTCTAATGAAATATTCAATAAATTGGGAAATGCTAATAATGAGTAATCAGTAAATAGTATAATATAAGTTTCAATAAGTGAAAAATTATCTCTGTATTTTTATGTTGTCCATCTTAAAAATGTTGAAAATGATGAATTTCCTTAAATAATGTTAAGTGTAAAAACATCAAGAATTTGTGGAGATGAATATGTGACTGGCTGGAGATTCGAGCACAGGGATTAAAGACTGCAGATTTTTACCAAAGTTAAGGACATTTGAGGACTCTAGATTATTATCTCTATTAACTCACAGTTATTGCTGATTGTTGAAAACGGTAAACTAATATTGTTCAATAATAAATACCTAAATTATACTAGAGCTACTAACTTATTGCTTCTTACTGTCCAAACTATGATTTATTTCCAAAAACACAAAGTAAATTACCATAGTTCTTGGAGTAAAATGAAGAAATGAACAAATAAAGTAAGAAATGAAACAACTTATTGAATATATACTTGATAAAGGTTGAAATGAATTTAATCTTTTACAGAAAATATTCTGTAATCCTTACAAAGATTAAATTAATAATAATGATGTCAAGAGAACAAATTGACAAAGATATAATTGGTATATGAGTTGGACACACTGTGTTGAGATTAAATAATCAACAACCCTCAAAATGAATTGCATAATTTTGACAAGTACACTGCAAGGTCATTACAATGAGCACAAAAAGTTTTGACTTTATCATTAAAGCAACAATCAACCTTGAAACCCCTCAAATTTCGTTTATATTGCAGGAACTTCTCGTATTTGTCATGTTCGAGGAATATGAATTTTTCACATCTTTTTTTAGTTTATTATAATGACCAAAGCCTTCATGTCTTTGAAAATGAATATTTAATTACAATGACTATTTTTTTGTGGAGAAAAATTATGTTAATTTGGATTGCAAATTTTGCTTACACAGCTTTTTCATGTACTTTTGGGTGAGTAAAAGTTGAAATGCTTCAGTGTGTGAAACTTTGATTTAACAGAAATTTCACAATTACCTTCTTTGGATTTCTCGCACTGTACTAGATTTGTCTTTTAATAACTTCATCCTTGTTCCATTCATGTATGTCTTGTACTGTGTATTCAACAGTTTGTAATGCTTGAAGAGGGGAAATTGTTTCTTCAACAACAGAATCTAGAACTCTTGCCTCAGCGAGCTGTTTCGTCTAAACTGATAGTGAAAAATTCTCTTCATCTATCCAATTTTAGTCATTTTCAGTTTCTGTATTCATCAATATCTCATTGATGTCTTCCAGGACTTTTGGTTTGTCATGAGGAGAGACATCTTGATTTCCCACTTACTTACACCCTTTCAAAGTCTTTTAATTTGGAGTCCCTTTCAGAATAAAATCTGAGCACAATTAATGCAAGTTCCAACAAGTTTTTACTAGTGACATATACTATATTCATATTACAAAGTAGTCAATACCAAAAATTCCTTGTTTCCATTACATACCAACATGAGTTCATATTATAATAACGTGATCGTACTGTAAAATTTAATAAATAGAATAAAAATAGATTTATTTATCAATTGCAGCGATTCAAAATATTTGTTCTGTAGTCAAAGAACCTAGAAAAAGAACTAAATTTAGTCCATGAATATGAACATCTATAAATAGGAGATTTACTTTACATCAAATAAATACAATATTTACTGTGTTCATATTCATGTATTTTATTTAATTCATCTTGACGGTTGCTGATGGTTGAATTAGATTATTCGAAACACGGTGTGCCACTTATAAACTAGTATGAATTATATTTTTGCCAATTTGTTCTATGAAATTTTTTCTATTTCGGAATGTTATGTAAGAGTTGAATTTTCCATATATCTTTAAATAGATACTATGTTTCTATAACATTATTATTGTTAATTTAATATTATTAATTTTTTTTAAGGTTACTCCTTTTAAAGTTTAAACAAATATATTACGTAGAGCACGTACAGTTACCAGAATTTTAGAACAGAGGACTGACCTGTCATTTATTTGATTCATTGGATCGATGCCTATTTCTGTAACGTTTTTCTAAGAGAAGGATTATTTTGGCAAAAGATGTATTATTTGCTTATTGAGCATTATTTCATAAAAGTCTGTATTTTTTTTACTTTCTCTAAAAAATCATAAGCCACTACAGATACCAAGGAAATTATTTTCAGGTTTATTGTGTTACCATATGTTTTGAAAAAATTGGATTTAATATTTGCAGAGTGTATTTTCAGCTAAAATACAAAGAGTAAATTTATGAATGGGCAAAGTCGATCTTTTAAGACCACAATATGTTCATTTATGACTTTGTTCTCTAATATCAATGCGAAATATCGTTAGGATCATACCACATAAAGGATAAAGAAAACAAATAATCTCGAAAGATTATCAACTGAATTCATCGGCATGTGAGGTATTAACAACAAATCAGCTACATAACTGTTTGACAAGGTAACCAAATCAACACTTTACTTCATATTAAAAGCAGTTCATAGAAATTATGTGTTACTACCAAAAATTTTAAATATTGACACAATTCCTTGACTGTTAGTTTCGAAATATTACTTCATCTTCAGACAACTGCACACTAAATAAAAGGAATTGAGGTTCAGGCTGAGATGCAACAGAATGTTAACAAGACTAGGTGTTATAAAATGTCCGCACAGTAGAGAGGAGTTAACAAATGTTATTTGATTAATATTTTGGATTTACATAGCATGGTCATTCATTATTTGCAGATTATTTTTATCATATGTGTAATTGAATCGGTTATTACTTGATGAAAACCCATTTCAAATGATACTGTAAATAGAGTTAATCAAATTTCCACATATTTAAAATAACAATTGTTTCGGTATCACATCAACAGATTTTTGCATTTTGAAAAATCAAACTTATTTCGGAAATCTATTTGTTTTATACTATTAAAGCTATATTATTCAAATAAGGTATATGGTAAATCTAAAATTAGGGTTTAATAGGCATTGGGGTCTACAAAAAATATTTAAGCAGTGAACTGCTCTCATCTGTTTGTTCATTGAAGTTCCAATTTCATTATGTCTATGATAGATTGGGCCGTTGCTTGGTAGAAATCAGTTGTAATTGTCATTATAAAATAAAACACTTGTTTACATTTTCTACTTTATTTTTGGTATTGACGTACGTTTCGTCTTTGCTAGAAAGACTTCATCAGAATACGAAGTAACAGTTGTTGTACAATGAATTTATAAGATTTTTTACAAAAGGTGTACATGTGTTTTTAATTGTTCGTCGGGTTGGTTTTCTCAAAGAATATTCCCTTCAGAATCGTGTTCACTCGATCCCTTGTAAATATTGAATAGAGGGGTGTAATAAAAATCTATTTGTTCATTTACTAGGTTATTGCTGTTTTTATGTTTATTTATTTCGTAAATTTCCCATAAGTTCAATTTTAGACCTCTATTTTCAACATGTAGAATTTCTATTTCTTTTGTGAAAGAATGGTTATTTTCAAGAAGGTGTTTAGCATAATGTGAATCTTTTTTATTTTTATCAAAACTTCTTTTATGTTCGGTTAGGCGTGTACCGAAATTTCTACCTGTTCTACCAATATAAATCTTTGGGCAATCTGGGCAAGTGAGTTTGTATACACCTGATAATTGAAGTTTATCCATACTGTTTTTATTGTTTTTGATGTATTTGCTAATAGGATTGTTTGTCTTGAAAGAGACTTTAATATTTTCTTTTTTGAGTAGGTTTTTTAGTTGAATACTAATGTTTCCGAGATATGTGAGGCTAACGTATTTGTGTTCAGATAGATCAGATGTTACTGGATAAATTTCTTTTATTGTGTTTTTGTGTATACGTTGGTTAATTAAATTATCTATTAGAGATGTATTATATCCATTGTTGTAAGCTATTTGTTTAATTATACATTTTTCTTTTTGGAAATTGACTTGGTTTAGTGGAATGTTCAATAAACGGTATATCATACTATGGAGAGCTGCTAGTTTGTGTTGGAATGGATGAAAAGAATTACGGTGTATAATGGTATCTGTTTGTGATGGTTTATGATAAATTGCGAAGTTATGTTTATTGTTTTCTCTAGTTATCGTGAGGTCAAGAAAGTTGATGGATTCATTATGTTCTATTTCTGAAGTGAAAACTATTTTTGGGTGGAGATTATTTATAAAATTCTCAAATGTTGATATTTGTCTGTTAGTACCTACGAAACATGCAATTATATCATCCACATACCTATACCAATAAAGGATGTATTTTTTGAACGGATGTTTATGAATTTTGTTTTCTAGGAAATCCATGAAGATTTCCGCGAGTAAAGAGCTTAGAGGATTTCCCATGATTAAACCTTCTTCGCTAGTATATAAAGTATTGTTAAATTTGAAGAAATTTTGGTTTATACAAATATTTAATAAGTGTATTATTTCTGATTTTATGACGGGGTTTACTTTGTTATAATTTAAAAGGTCTTCTATCAGTTTTAATGTTTCCATTGGTTTCCATTGATTTCGTGGGATGTTAAAAACCTTTTTCCTAGTGTCCCCCCAATGGAAACATTAAAACTGATAGAAGACCTTTTAAATTATAACAAAGTAAACCCCGTCATAAAATCAGAAATAATACACTTATTAAATATTTGTATAAACCAAAATTTCTTCAAATTTAACAATACTTTATATACTAGCGAAGAAGGTTTAATCATGGGAAATCCACTAAGCTCTTTACTCGCGGAAATCTTCATAGATTTCCTAGAAAACAAAATTCATAAACATCCGTTCAAAAACTACATCCTTTATTGGTATAGGTATGTGGATGATATAATTGCATGTTTCGTAGGTACTAACAGACAAATATCAACATTTGAGAATTTTATAAATAATCTCCACCCAAAAATAGTTTTCACTTCAGAAATAGAACATAATGAATCCATCAACTTTCTTGACCTCACGATAACTAGAGAAAACAATAAACATAACTTCGCAATTTATCATAAACCATCACAAACAGATACCATTATACACCGTAATTCTTTTCATCCATTCCAACACAAACTAGCAGCTCTCCATAGTATGATATACCGTTTATTGAACATTCCACTAAACCAAGTCAATTTCCAAAAAGAAAAATGTATAATTAAACAAATAGCTTACAACAATGGATATAATACATCTCTAATAGATAATTTAATTAACCAACGTATACACAAAAACACAATAAAAGAAATTTATCCAGTAACATCTGATCTATCTGAACACAAATACGTTAGCCTCACATATCTCGGAAACATTAGTATTCAACTAAAAAACCTACTCAAAAAAGAAAATATTAAAGTCTCTTTCAAGACAAACAATCCTATTAGCAAATACATCAAAAACAATAAAAACAGTATGGATAAACTTCAATTATCAGGTGTATACAAACTCACTTGCCCAGATTGCCCAAAGATTTATATTGGTAGAACAGGTAGAAATTTCGGTACACGCCTAACCGAACATAAAAGAAGTTTTGATAAAAATAAAAAAGATTCACATTATGCTAAACACCTTCTTGAAAATAACCATTCTTTCACAAAAGAAATAGAAATTCTACATGTTGAAAATAGAGGTCTAAAATTGAACTTATGGGAAATTTACGAAATAAATAAACATAAAAACAGCAATAACCTAGTAAATGAACAAATAGATTTTTATTACACCCCTCTATTCAATATTTACAAGGGATCGAGTGAACACGATTCTGAAGGGAATATTCTTTGAGAAAACCAACCCGACGAACAATTAAAAACACATGTACACCTTTTGTAAAAAATCTTATAAATTCATTGTACAACAACTGTTACTTCGTATTCTGATGAAGTCTTTCTAGCAAAGACGAAACGTACGTCAATACCGAAAATAAAGTAGAAAATGTAAACAAGTGTTTTATTTTATAATGACAATTCATTATGTCTATTAACCTTTAGTGCTTATAACAAAGTGATGGTGAAACTTTTATTTTCTAGAAGCAAAATTTCGAAATTCTGGTTGAAGTCATGTCTTGTTTCCAATATATGGTTTGACCAATTAGTTTTTCCGTTGAGGAAACATTTTAAATGTTCTTGAAACCTTTTCTGGAAAGTTCTATCAGTTTTTCCCATAAACTAACTTATAAACTCCTGTTTTATCACCTTTGGATATGATAAATTTATTGTTTGTAATGAATTAACTGAGGTTTGAAAACGTTTTAAATAAGGTTCTTAAATTAAATTTATTTTCAAGATATTTAGCATTCCCCTCAGAAATACATTTTGTATTGTAATGAAATATACTTAAATTTATCTTTTATTGGGTGTACAATTAATTCGGTTCCTTTTTTAGCTCAAAAAATGCATTTATTTCAAAAGATAATGAATTAACAAATCAATCAAAATATTGTCTATCACTGCTTATTACTCTAAGGCAATTTCCGAATCCTGTCTCGGAAAAACTTCTTATCTTTTGAGGCGATCCCATTTTGAAGCCAATTTTTATTTCTTTGAAAGAAGTGAAGCAATGACCTGCCAAATTGTGTTATAACTGTTGAAACAGCCAATAACCAGAAGAAGCAATTCCCGGAGGGTGCGTTTGATACTTTCTAAATATTTTTTCACAAATTTTGCGACGTGAGGCTACTTGTTGTCATTCAACCATAATACAAGTTTCAAACGAAGTGATTGCAGCCTGTACTGATCATTCGTAATGGAATCGTCAAGTTTTAGCAGCTTTTAGTATACAACTCCCCCTTGGTCCCACCAGATACACAGCTTAACTTTCGAACCATGAATGTTCGGTTTGGAGTTTATCTTGAGGTCAATTGCAACGATTGGCCAGGCAAAGAGTAGTATTTTTTTCTTGGGGTTGTCGTAGAAGATCTACATATCATCACCGGTCAGTACCTGGTGTAAAAAACCCTTTCTTTTTGCCTTTGAACAAGCTACCCATAAGGAAATAATCACCTTTCCAGATCTCTTGGTTTCAATTCATAAGGAACCCAATTGCCATGCTTTTGAATCAGGCCTATAAATTTCAAACATATAGAATTTTTGGTTCAGTTTGTGAAGTCGATTTTTGATCAGTTCTATGTTTGTTCTTGAGTATAGTAGTTCATTGGAGGGGTTGTGCAGTCTGTTTAGTGCATGTCTTATGCTTGTGATTGTTCATAGAGCTGATCTTTCTGCTACTTCTATGTTTTTAAGCGTTTATATTTGTCAGTTTGCGTAGATTGTATGTGCATACTCTATCAAAGGTCTACATATTGTTTTATATATTCTAATTGCATCATTAAGGCTTCCATATGTTAGATATCTGAAATGTTTTGCTCTTGTTATTGCTTTTTCCTTTATTGAATACGCGTGAAACTTGAAATTTACTTTATTGTCAAACAAGATTCCCAGGTATTTCATGGAAGATGTTGGTGTTTTTTATTAATTCCATTTATAGTTACTGTTGGAGAATTTTGTGCGATTTTATGGTTGTAAATAATGTATTGGCACTTATTTGGTTTTGGTTTTAAGCACCTCTTTGAGAACCATACGTTTGTTTTGTCCATGAGTTCTTGTATTTTATTCGTACATTTCTGTAATGTTTTCTCATGTGCTACTAATAAGGTGGTATCTGCATATTGTAACACATACTCGACTTTGGTCGAATTCAGATTCAGAGCATAAAGCGGAGCAGTATATATTAGTGTATCGGAGACAGAGGGGATCCTTAGGGTTCCTTGTTCTGGGGAGAAGTATTTAGATGTTGTATTATGTATTCTTACTGTTAGTTGTCTGTTTTCTAGAAACATTTTTATTATCTTTATCTGGTATTTGAGTGTCTTTAGTTGCCACATACTGTCAGATGCTTTTATTTATTATTTATTTATGTCTAGAGCGAGTGTTTCAGTTTTCATATTGTCTAGTTGTGCATTTTGCATGTTTGAAGTAAGTATTGTAAGTGTTAGTTGACTAATCTGTAAATCATATTGTTGAAAGCTGATAAATTTTGGATAATAAGGTCGTTTGATTTATTGTGTATAATTGTATTTGTATGTGTCGGTTTGTGAAAAATTGTATCAGATTTGGTGTTGGTTAAGCCTTGAAAATTAATACTATTGACAGATTCAGTTTCAATGTTGAATAATATTGATGGATGTAAATTATTGATGAACACAGGGAACTTGTTTGATTGTCTATTTACTTAAATTTAATTTTAATGTTGGGATATACCTTATTTAACGCTATGTTCTTGAATCCCTTGGAAAGTTCTACCAGTTTGTCCTATGTAAACTTTCTGTATGATTCAATGAAATACACAAAAAGTATTTCTAAGAAGATTGACACATATCTTAAAATTAAATTTAATTTAGAACCTCATGAAAAACAAATTTGAACCTCAGTAAATTAATAAAAAACAAAGATGATGAATCAGGAGATTATAAGCTGGTTTGTGGTGATGATGGACATCACTTTAACCAGAATTCGAGAATTTTGCAAATAATGCAAAAATTGTTGGAAATAAAAGTTTCAGCAAAAAACACTAAATATAAATAGACATAATAAAATTGGAACTTTAATCAATGAATAAATAGATGTGAGCAGTTCGCCGCTTTTGATTTTTTTTTTCTAGTAAACCCAAATTTTAGAAAACTTTGTTAACTTAGAAACTTTATTTCAGTAATATACCTGCAATATTATAAAACAAGTGTATTTCGGAAATATGTTAGTTATTCAATCTGGCAATGCTATTGTGATAGCAAAACAATTCTTATATTTATCATAAATATGTGGAAATTAGAATAATCTTATTTAACACATCGTTTTAAATGGATTTCCATGAAATGAGGACCGATTCAATTGAATATTTGAAGATTCTACTTTTTGTAGGTTATATAAATTGGCTATTAAGATCACTGAGGACGTGGCTGGGTGGTCTAACTATAATATAAAGGTTTGGAAAAACACGTTTTGGAAATACGATATTCAACGCATGAGATATAGAAGTCTGACGTCCAGTCGAAAATTGGAAGAAACGAAAGATATGCGCGTTATGTCAATGAATAATACAGTGTATAACTCGAAAAGAATGCTCTTCTGTCTCATACAGATGTGGGAAGTGTATAGTTTTTCGTATCCTCAAACTCCGTGAGTTGCTGCATAGAATTCATAAGTACTGAAGTGTAGTCCATAACGCTTGAAAATAAAATACAATATGATACCATATTCCTATTCATTGCATGTGAGGAATTTATTTTCGACACTGAATGACGTAGATAATTTCATCTCTGAAAAATCAGTACTTGGTTTATTTTTTGCCATAACTGATTTGAAAATAATATAAATTCTAAAATTTAAAAAAATCTAAGGGAAAATGAAAACGTATCCTAAATAAAAACTCAACGTAAGTCGAAGGCTTAAAAATTTAAATTAAGTGTTCAAATGGTCCACCATGTTGTGCCAAAACAACAGCTAAATCTATTATAAAGAGACAATCTCATATCACTGAGCAGACTAGGCCTAGTGGGTATTTTGGCACAAAGTTTGATTATAATTAACCTTAATTCAACAAGATTTGTAGCTCTATTGATCTCATGTCTGTAAATCGAGTTTTTCAGATATCCCCAAATAAAAAAAAACATTTGGGGATAAATTTATCATTTATTCAAAATGAAACTATCCGAAAAAGTAGTTCTGAGATATTGTGTGACTGCTCGTGTGTTGTGACTTGAACAACTATCCTGTTGAACCCAGATATCATCGAAATTAATTCGGAGTTAATAAAGAATTGTCGGGATAATTTGGTTCTGTAACAGCTTCAGATATTTGGCAACTATCTCTTCAGACGATTTCACTCATGGATTTTGATGGTTTAGCAATGTTGCGATTTTTACATGTTTGTAAACACCCACATTTCTCAACCTTTTAAAAAAAAATAACAAACAGTGGAACTTGAAGGAATTGGCCAATCTTTAAATGCAACAATAAATAAATATATTGTTTCTTCAATTGAGTGACCACCAAGTCACCATTTTATAATTTGAATTTTTTCTTCTATAGTTAACATTTCCATTTACGAAGAGTCTATTTGATTTTCAACTGTTATGGACTTACGCACCAACACTCCTTCTTTACAGCCACTCACTGAATTTGAGGATACGCGAAATTGAGGTGTCCAACTCCCCACTTCCCACATCTGTGTGAGAGAGAAGAGCATTTTTTCTTATACAGTGTATTATTCATTATCATAACGCGCATTTTTTTCGATTATTCCAATGTTCGACTGAACGTCTGAGTTCTCTTTCTAATGTATTGAATATCGTATTTTCAAAACGTAATTTTCCAAACCTGTATATATTAAAATACAAATTGTTTCCCAGAGAAATCATCAACATTGCAAAGTAGATTATTTTCCTTGGTGGAAAAATCTAACTGGTGCCAGTGCAAAAACGTTCTTTTAAGCCAAATAACTACCTCGATCTGATCAAATTAAGATAGCTTAATTTTTTCCTACACTTTTTATAGTTACCAGAGAGTACTTTTTCTATGTAACTAAGGTTGCATATGTAATAAAGGAAATAATGCAGTCCTTAAATTTCAATTGATATTCAGTTAACTAATAATTTTTTTTAAATCGTAATATAGACATGATAACTTCATCCATGTTCCAGATTAAAATTAGATTTTTTTGAAGAAAGTTTGAATAAACTGTACAAATTTTCAATGATAGCTCAAAATGAACGTACCGCTCTTTATCTAAATAAGTTTTTCTGTCTTAGCTTCAGCTGAACGAACTGAAGAGTAATCAAGTACCTACAGCCTCCACCTTACGAAACATGTTATTGGATCCTGCCGTCAACTGTATGTATCAGCAGTTCCGCAAAGAAATACAGACTCTCCGATCCAAACTTGAAGACACTCAAAACGAATTAGCGGCCTGGAAGTTTACACCCGATTCTAATACAGGAAAACGATTGATGGCAAAATGTAGACTTTTATATCAGGAAAACGAGGAATTGGGCAAAATAACAAGTAGTGGTCGAATAGCGAAATTGGAAAGTGATTTGGCACTACAAAAATCGTTCTCGGAGGAGGTCAGGCAGTCTCAGAACGAATTAGACTCTTTCCTGGCGGATCTGGATGAGGACGTCGAGGGGATGCAGAGCACGATATTGATACTGCAACAGGAGTTACGTAAAAGCAAAGAGACAGTTCAAATGTTACAGAAAGAAAACAGTACTTTGAAATCGACGAATTGTCGGGCCAACGGTGACAGTGTGAATAATTGTGAACAGGAAAGGACAACAGACTCAGAGTCGGAAGGCGAAAGGACTCGCGCTAAACGGGTTCGTAGATCTTCAGTCCTGAGCATCAATTATAATGAAGATGATACTCTCGTTATTAACACGAACGGTGATGTTGCCATGACTTCCGATCCGGAGTAGATAAAAATTTTCTCCCTTTTTCTCAGTGTTCAATTTGAATTGGGTGAAAAATTCAGTTATTCTTGTTTAATGACCTATGCAATTTTTTACAATTTGGAACTTGATCTGTTTCAAATATATGGCCTCCCATTTGTGTAAAAATCTTCAGTGAATAATTGTGATATAAAAAACTGAACCAAGTGATTGAGTTTGCAAGATTTTTTATACTTTTGACACAACTTTTAATCTTATGCAAATTCTAAGAATTTGCTCAATTCAATTAAAGATTATGGTGTGAAACAGGCAGTTTTAAAAAGTAATAAAATTATTATAAATTTTAGAACTCAGATTTCTCAAAATCTGTTTGAATTCCATCCAATATCCATAAATCACATGGATTATGTATTTTCTTCCCATATTCTTGTTCTCGACATTTCTTCTGAAATTATTTAAGAATTTCAGTTTGACGAAATTAATCGGATAAATATCTATAAACAGAGTCAAAAAATATGTGAATCTATCTTGAATTTAATATATCATTTCACCAGAATTATAATCTTTATGAATTAAATTTTCTTCAATTCAATTTTTCAAAAATTTTATTATCATTGATTAATATTATCAGATATGAGGTTATTTTTATTATACTGTTACTCAAAGAATTGAGTTGAAGAAATCGATAAACATTGAAGAGTTATGTAAAATAATACCAGAGGAGGCTGTTCTGGAATAGTGTCATAGTGTTTCTTTGAAGCAATAATACAAATCCATAAGGTTCAAGGCCTAAATGTTGAATTTTTAATTTTTAATTCTGAAACTGAACACTGGGAGATGAGAATTTCAGGTAATTTGAAGTTGTTGGAGTGAGTGACTTTTGAAATGCCCTATATAAACTGATGAACAGTATATGAAATTGTACATGAAATTACTTAGAAAATTGTGTTTTTTTCTATTAATCCTGTGAAATGAAATCAAAATAATTTGTGCTACACAAAAATTTGAACTATCTGCAGAGCAGACAAAAATATATAATTGAGTAGTGCTGATTGGATTTTTGCTTTTTATGGAAGATGATATTGAACGAAATTTTTTATTGAACATCTCACATGATTTTATGATGAAAGACAGAGTTAGAATCGTTTATTTTATACATAGAATTTCAATAAATAATTGAAGAAGTTTTTTCAGTGGCTTTATTTAATTTATATTTATTTTGAATGTTAGGGGCTTCTAGTTGATGTAAATCCATAATAAATGAAACTCATAAAGAGATTTAAAATAGAGCAAATTTAGGTTTGGAAAATTTCAACTTTTCGTTGTTATCTCCTTAGCCATGATATTATGGCAGAGGATTAGCACAAAAGTTGATATGTCATTGGAAAGCACACTGAATGAGGTATTTTTTGCTGAAAAGAAAAAATATGTATAATTAATAATTTTTCATCGATAAAACCCTTGGAAAAATATGTCTGAATTTGTTCACTTCAGAATCGTGATATGCATCTCCTTACCATGCCCGCAATAAGAATTTTTTGGCACACAGAACTTCTTATCTTGCAGCTAATTTAATGCTGTTTCCAGATATGTGGTCAGATTTGATGAGACTGCAAGGATAACTGAAGTAATTGATTTTATGGAAAAATTTGAAATATTTCTTGAAATCAAGAAATTAAATTGAAGAATAAACATCAACATTTCGACCAACATTCTTTGTTGCAAATAACTTGTATGATCTCCCCTTGAAGTTTGACCCTTTTAAAAGTAGACACCCTGTATAATAAAATCAATGAGATAATTTTCATTTGCTTTTAAATGATGGATAATGGTTGATTGACTTCAAGTGTTTTTGCGACTTCTTGTGTTTGTGATGGATCTCCATCGAGCCTTGCCTCTCATTCGTCATCCTTAAACTTTTTCTGGGTCGTTCTTCATCTTCCAAATCACAATTGCCAGTTTTAAATTAGGCAAACCACTTCTGACACGTTTGTTCAGCTAGAGCATGGTCAATATAAATATCCACTTGAATACGATTATTTTCGTCAGCCTTTTTCTTCATATTGAAGTAATGAAGTAAAACTCCTCGCAAAAACACATTATTCGGTGCAAAAGTTGACATTTTCAGAGCATACGGAAACAATATTGTTTGCACTTCAGCGAAATGACAGATGCTGAAAAGAAAGCCTAATGATGAGACTTCAAAATGAAGATGTTGCTAGATGAAACAATGGAATAATAAACTAGTAGCGACATATGTTATCAAAATCCCATGAAAATGAATGTGAAGAGTTTTGCAACTTTCCTATGTTACTGGCGAAGTTTGTGACCAGACTAATGTAGGAACGAAATTTGCAGAGAAATGACTTATCAGTGAGATAGGGACTGCAAGGAATTTTGTACCTGATGCTGGGTGAAAATAAGAAAGAATCGAACAGACTACCTAATTACAGATATCAACGAAAATCACAACTATATGACTTAAAATACAAACATCGACCTATTACATTGGTCTACAAGATTTTTGTAACACAAAGCAGATCTTTATTTTTTTGATGGAAATACCCTTCTTATAATAGGAAAAATATTCCTAAATGCCTAACACAGCAACTTTTGAAAAGCTCATAAGGCCATTTTTCATTTACACGTGGTGAGGTTTTGATATAGGTTAGTTTTGATTGGAATATTATTCAGGACTGAAGAAGGAATTGCTTAGAATTATATTTGTTTTTTGAAGATATAGTGCATGTTTTTAGAGATTTCTGAATTAACTTATTCGAATATTTAAATATATTAAATATTTCAAATAAATTATATTCTTTGAGAAGTCCTTTAAGTGTGTTCATGTTTTTAAAAGGCAATTGGTGTTCTTAAAGGTAAGACCAGAAACAAAATTTTGTCTCCTTTAAATAGCTATTTATTGATTTTAATGACTTTCGTATATCTGTTGGTTTATTTATTCCATTTGACATTATATATTGAGTTTTGATTATATACGTCTATTAAATGTAAGCGGTGCTTGTTTTAGACATTAATTTAATTCTAAAAGTTTTTTGAATAAAAAATTTTTTTGAAATTAAAATTGTAGAAGATAAACATATTTCAATTTGTTTTAATATTCAAATTTTGTTATATTTCTTCTATCAAGTAAAAGGCCTTTCTATTTTATTCAAAATTTAGGCCATTTTTCATTAGCAAGTAGTCAATTTTATGAGGGGACGGTTAAAATGGATGCTTTTTATTGCAGGAAAAGTACCTAAACTATGATGTTTCCAATATAAGACATAAAATTATTTTTGTGGAAATAAATTACTGTCTCATATACATTTTTTTTAACATAAAATTAAGATTAAAAATCATTTTTCTGTTGAGTTTCGAAGTGAGTGGTTCCTGTGTGTAGATAAGAAGGTGTTTTAAGGACGAAAATGTCGAGACAGACGTGCTGCGGTGGTAAAACCTTTCCTGACAAATTTTGTTATATTTGTGGAGAATTTAAGGTGAAATCACAAGCCAGGCTATTTTCTGAAAATGTTAAAAAAGCCTATTTCCAATATTTTGTTGTTTTAATTGGAGAACAAGGCAAGCAGTATGTGCTGTGTGTTGTGTTAGTTGTAGCATATCATTGGTGCAGTGGATGAATGAGAAGAGAAAAAGTATGCCTTTTGTAGTCCTTATGGTATGGCGAGAACCCACCAATCATTTAGACGATTGCTTTTTTTTTCCTGACAAAGACTGAAGGTTATTCCAAAAAGGGAAAGCACAAGATCGAATATCCAAATTCACAGTTTGCAATACGACCTGTTCTTCATTGTGCAGATTTACCAGTGCCGATCGCACCTTTAGATCCGCAAAATGTTGTTTTGGAAGAAATTGGAGACAACGCATCATCAGGCAGCTCCGAAGAACAGCGTACTGACCCTACTTTTACTCCAGGTCCCAGTTCCGGCGAGCCACATTCAATTGTTCAAAGTGAGTTAAATAATTTAGTACGTGATTTGGGGTTATCAAAACAATAGCCAGAACGTCTTGGTTCCCGTCTTAAGGAATGGAACTTATTAGGCAACGAAACGAAAATTACGAATTTCAGAAAAATGAAATGCTCCGTTTTCTGCATTCTACAGTATTGAAAATTCGTTGTGTGTGTGTACTGATATTGATGGTTTAATGCAGGAACTTGATATTGAGCATTCCCCCTCTGAGTGACGTTTATTTATAGATTCGTCTAAATACAGTTTAAAAGCTGTGTTATTGTATAATGGAAATTTAAAACCCTCTATACCAGCCATGAAAATATGCGCACTCTTTTGGATAAAATCAACAAAAATTTGGTCAGAAAGAAGTGTATTTCAACCGAGATCTCAAAATATTAAGTTTAGATCTCATGTAAACCCCAAAAATGTCCTGCCTCCTCTTCACATTGAACTTGGGCTGATGAAAAACTTTGTGAAGGCTATGAATAAAGATGGTGATGGATTCAAATACCTAAAACAAGTCTTTCCCAAGTTAAGTAAGTGATGTCAAATTAAAGGAAGGCATTTTTATTGGACCACAAATCAGAAAATTGCTAGACCACGTTAATTTTAGAGAGAAGCTTACCAGGCAGGAACTCAGAGCATGGAACTCATTTTTAACGTAGTAAGATGATTTTTGGGCAACAATATGGAATGCAAGGTGCCAACAGTTAGTTAATGAACTATTAGATGTCTACAAATCACTTGTCGAATGTCGTTAAAAATTAATTTCCTCCATTCACATCTGTGATTTTTTTCCTGAAAATTTGGGAGTTGTCAGTGACGAGCAGGGTGCCAGATTCCACCAAGATATTATGACAATGGAAATTCGCTATCAAGGACGATGGGATCCAGCCATGATGGGCGATTACTGCTGGTTTTTGAAGAGAGAATATATCACCCTTCATAACAGGAAAAAATAGAATTTAATTAGTATTTAAAGTCAATATTTTTAATCTTTGTGTTTTTCTCAAATGTAAGGTACGTTCAGTAAAACTAAATAAAGTCGATATATACGGTTAAAAATTTCTGAAATTATTTTTTTCAATACACATTAGATATTGTAACATTAAATGTGATTCCATAAATGTAACAAGAAAACCTTACGTGTTATAACTTTTTTTCTCAGTTTCGTATTTGGATACGTCTATTTTACCATAATATGCCATTTAGCTTTATGTTACAACCAAAAAATTTTTTTATCGACCATTGTTATCTGTCCTTATCCCTTTTTGTGTTATCTGTAATTTTATAATAGTTGACCACAACAAATCTTAATTAATCCAATGGTAATTAGATCATTGCATTCCTCAATTCCACGTACTTGAAAACAAACACTGAAAATTTCAGGAAGTTTTAAAAATTTTCTTCTACTGCTCGATTTCAGAGGTTTAGAATTGAATGTAATAAATAACCGAATTACTGTAACTTTAACCCCTTTTTCAATGAAGTTAGTTAACAGTCAGTTTCATATCTAACATATTTTCTTATCTAACATTCCGTGGATATGAAAGAAATATTTTTTTGTATGAATTTCAAAACAACTAGCAGGGATGTCCAACTTGGTATTGATATTATAGTTATAGATTTGTTGTCACCATAAATCATTAACAAATTGTTGTTAGCCATACTCGAAGGACTTCGGACGTCGCAAGTAACGAAGATAAAACAAAAATTACCACGTTAAACCATTCGTGGACACACTAATTACTATAATTATCTTTTAAAAGTGTTCTCTTTTTCAGTTTTGTTGATAGTAGTTTGTTCATTTAAATCACTCATGATTACTTTATTTATTGGATTCATTAATTGTTGTATGGTACTTGGAAACGCGCAATGTAAAAATTTCGGAAAGGTTTAAAATTTTTTTTACTACTCGTTTTAAAGATTTAATATTTGGATTTAATGAATCATAGATAACTCGAACTTTAATCCTTTTTTCAACAAATTTGGTGAACAATCAAATTCGTATCTAACGAATTTTGTTTATGTGAATTTCGTAATAAGTAGCAGATATGTCCAACTTGTTATTGATATTGTAGTTATCGTTTTGTTGACGGCGTAAATCATTTAAAAATTGTTATAAGCCAAATTCGAAGGACTTCGAACGTCGTAAGTAACGATGATCCCATTGAGTTGAATAACTGGATAAAAATATAGTTATGACGAAACGAAATAAAGTCCAGAGTAAACAAAGATTATTGTATTGTAATTTTCGAACTTCGAAGTCGTTTTGGAATTTCGGCGCAAAGTCCTACAAAACAGGTCAGGTACGGATCCAAGACGATTTATTTTAGTTGAATTTGCCGTTTTCTGTATTCAGAATTCCGTAATGAATTGGGCATATTAATATCGTTCTTGCACATTTTAAAGTTTGAAAAATACATGAAGCCTTAGCGCGGTAGTTCATTGACAGCTTTTGAAGACCACGTCGATCTGGTATGAAAAAATCTTAGTTTAAAAGCTAGACATGATGGAAAAAATTTACTTCCAAAAGTACTGCAGAAAAATTTGTTGTAGCTCCTCTTTAAAATTTTCGTGTATATTTTTGCACGCTTGATCTAGGAAACAGCGTGCTATCGCTTTGCCCAAATATCTGTAATTTTTAAATTTCAAGCCGAAATTCTGTCCGGGTGATTCGTCCGTAATCACTTACCTCTTATTGGAAAATCCTTTACATGAAGTTTTAGCGCGGTGGTTCATTAACAGTCTATGGAGGCCACGTCGATCGTCAAAAAATCTTAGTGTAAAAGCTTAACAGGATGAAAAACATTCACTTCCAAATATACTAAACAAAAATATTTGTTACAGCTCTTCTTTAAAATGTTCGGATATACTTATTCAGAAAGAGTCGGAGGTCAAAAGTAATTTTGTCCAGGTGATCCGTCCATAAACACTTTAACTTTTGACCGGAAAGAGTTAGAGACTTTAAATTTCATGTTAGTTCTTAGGCTTACATATCTCGAAAACATTCTCATTGGGAATTTATCCTCATTTTTCCCAATATTTTCAAAACTATTGCTGTTATTGGCTACCATTTGGTTCCATTATTTTTTATAATGTAAAATCACTGAATACCTGAAGATTTGTTAATTTCTCATTGGGAATTTATCCTCATTTTTCCCAATATTTTCAAAACTATTGCTGTTATTGGCTACCATTTGGTTCCCTTATTTTTTATAATATAAAATCACTGAATACCTGAAGATTTGTTAATTTCTCCTTTAGGCTAATGTTTTCAAAATTTATCTATGAATTAAAAATCTACCCTTATCTTAAATGTAACTAAATGTCATGTAATATCCTTCACAAGAAATAAGAATACCATTCATTTTCCATACTAGCTACAAAATACGGTCCTCAGACGTCTAATGCATGTTAGAGATCTCGGAATAATAGTGAACTCCATCCAAACTTAGATTTGATGTCCACATTGACTATATTGAAACAACTTGTAATGCATATTGGGATTCATACAGAGACAGAATCGATATTTTTCTGGCCGGAAAACTGCACTAACGCTTTATTATATAGTCCGTCTAAAAAGTATCCGGAATTTATTATTTTTCATAATTTTAATATACTTTTTGACGTGACAACGTCTTATAAATTGGTTTGCCGGGTGACACTTCAAGAAACTGCGTTACGCTCCGCTCACGTTATGCGCTCACAATGAGGGCGAGTGAGAGGCACGCGTCCCTTCCACTCGGGCATGGTTAGCCCGCCTAAGAGCGAGAGAGACAGACATAAAAAGTGAAAGGCACGCGTCCCTTCCACTCGAGCACAGTTAGCCCGCCTAAGAGCAAGAGAGACAGAGCGAGAGAGAGAGAGAGAGTGAGAGAGATAGGCATACACACCGGTTCATGTCTTGCGCTTCTATTTCGCTTAGGCGCCTGCATACAAGTTTACACGTTGCCAGTTAATTGTAAAACGATTGTGTAATGATAATGTGAAGGTAGTTTCGTCCATCGCAACAATTCAAACAGCAAAGGTAAATAATTTCAGACTGATAATATAACATGATGAAATAAATGACTAAGACATAAGTGAATAGGTTATGTTGTAGTAATCACAATGTTGTGGTAGTTTTCAATCAAAAAAGTAGTAGAAATCGTTTCTCAACCAATAATAATTTGTTTAACTTGAAAAAATGAGCGCGACTTGCTATGTAAAAAATTGAAATAACAATGTTTAACCTCCAACCTGTCAAATCGAAACTTTCAAACATTCAAACCGAGACGACTAATCACTGCGCAAGGTCGTAAGCGCGCGATTTACAAATTCAAAGATCAAATGTGAATTAGTTTTCTCCTTTTAGAAAATACACTTTGAATTAAAATCGATTGATATTAACAATTAATGTGATTTAAATAAATGTTCTAACTTTTAAATTTAGTTTTTATATTTATAACAATGTAAAACAAGTTAAATTTATTAATAACTTATAAAAACTGATTGATAAATAAAATTTTGTTAATATGAAATTCAGTGCGAGATTCTTTGTATAAATTAATGTTTTAAATATAATTCTTTGTATAAATAAATGTTTTAAATTGTTACTATTATTTCATCCTTCTTCCTAATAATAGGAACTATACGAATGAATATTCACATTAAAATTATTTTACCACTCAAAGTCGTTGTCACGTAAAACTTTCGCCCGTATACCGACTTTACAGGCAACAATTTTTTTTTGTAACATTCTAAGACAAAAGTAATGTATAAAATAGGTTGTGCAGATAGTCAGCTATGGCCAAAGTTGCAAGGCACCACTATTTGTCAAATATTGATAGTCAACAGGTATACAATTTATGAAATAATGTCGCAACTAGAAAAAATAAAACAGGTAGAATGTTTGTGTAGAAAAGGTTTTCGAAACGTTGAAAATTAAGTGCAATTGAATGAACTGAGAAAAAGTGCTGTATATGAGACAATAAAGAGGATAAAAAATGGCATGGATATGAGGCATAGACCAGTTTCATGAAGACCGCGTAAGATTAAAGGAAACAATTTAAACGCTTTATTGGCCTTAGGACGACACAATCCGCGCCTGAGGTTTCGCAAATTGCCTAACAGATTTAAGGTTTGGAAATCAACGAAATATAAAAGTATGTCACTGAAAAGACAAGACTACATATCAAGGAAACCAAAAAAATCCCTATAATAACACCTTTACTAAAGGAACGTAGGATAGAATTTTGTCAACGTTTTCAAGAAGATAATTTAAATGATGTCTTTATATCTGATGAAAGTTGTTTCCAACTTGGTGAAAAATCACTTAAAAATCCTATCAAAACAACCTGTTCAAATAGGGCAAAGCACACAAAATTCGACAACCGTTCTGACGTCGAACACAAGGTCACTGGCGACACCCATTATATATATTTTGTTGAACACATTTGAATATATATATATATATATATATATATATATATATAAATCTATTACCTTGTTTTCGGGAATGTGGTCTGTATATCAAGAAAACTCCAATTTTCTTCAAATATCTCAATATTTCGTTGATATAATTTTCAACATCATCAGGAGATAAACTGAAAACAGCAAACAAAAAAGGGCAACATCATTTACAGGAAACAAACAAAGATTTTTTTATACAGCACTTACAAGATCAGAGCTTCACTTCCAAAACACAGAATCAAACATTACAAAATTCTTTACTCGAAAAATCAAACATCAAAAATCAGCAACTATATTACATTCAAAAGAGAAACTTCTAATATCCCAAATATTCCAGGTGTCTTCAATTGCTCTCCAATAACCGATATGAAACAAAGAAAACAATATGGGAAATATGTGACATCTACAGTATATGTACTAAAGTTTACTTAGAATATTACAGTAAATTGTATTGAGGCCTTCTGTATCTGATTTATAGTTTACTGCATTGTTCTCCTTTTTAATGTGTAGCATCTCGAGAAATAATCGTTTCCTGTAATCATTCTCTTGTTGCAATATACTAACGCTGTCAAAATCAAAATTGTGACCAGTTCTTTTATGATGGTCAACCAACGCACAAGAGTTTTTCCCTATTCGGCAATCACTCTTATGCTGAGTTATTCGATTTTTGAGCCACTGTTGTGATTGGCCAATGTAAGCTCCCGGGCATTCCATACATGGCACCCTATATATAGTATTACTCATGAAATCAGTCGGAGTTTTGTCCTTCAGTTTCGAGAATAACCTTGAGTTATTCATTACATTATATCTCGCGATTTTAACCTGCGGATAATCTTTAAACAAATTAACTACCCTATGAGTTAGTTCGTTCATTTGCGGTAATTTTTTGAACCTTTGCTGCGGTGGGTTGTCATCCGTGGGACCATCATAAAAACTCGCACTGAAAATTAACCTCCTTAAGATATTTCTTGGGTATCCATTGTTGACAAAAATATCGAAGAGTGTATTCAAATTTTTACTCAAAAACCTCTGATCTGAAATGTGAGTGACTCTATTCTTTAAAGCTAAGACTGTGTTCAACTTTTGATTACGAGGATGATTTGAATAAAAATTCAAAAAACGACCTGAGGATGTAGGTTTCTGATACCAGTCTAATATCAGTGTGTTGGTATCATCTCTGATAACCATAGTATCTAGGAATGGTAATTTTTTATCAATTTCTGCCTCTATGGTAAATTTTAAGTGTTCGTCAAAGCCATTGAAAACCTGCTGAACGATATCAATTTTATCACACGGTACACTACAAATCAAATCATCCACGTACTTATATATAAAAGGAAAACTGAAAGGGATCCTCGGAATAACATTATCCAACAAATCATCGAGGACAATCATTGCAATTATAGGGCTCAACGGGGAACCCATCGGTGTACCGAATATCTGCTTGTAAAAACGATCATCAAATGAAAAATAAGTATTGTTGAAAACAAAAGCTATCAGAGTCATGAAATTCTGTTTGGTTAAGCAAGTATGATCAGCTATTTGGTCCCAACGGTCATCTAAAATTTTTAAAGCTGATTTGACCGGTATATTTGTGAACAGGGAGACAACGTCTAGCGACAATAAAATGTACCCATCTGGTAGCCGTAATCCACTAACCGCATTGACGAAGGTGAAGGTATCTTTTACATTATAGTCCGTGCGATCTTCGAATGACTCCCTCAACATATTGGCCAAAAACTTTGCCAAATTATATGTGACAGAATCAACCGAACTCACTATTGGACGTAGAGGTACATTATCTTTATGTATTTTTGGTAGACAATATAACCTGGGAAAGGTGGAATTGTTTTTAATCAAAAATCTCAGTTCAGCGGCACTTATCTCATTCCTTGCATAAATATATTTCAAAAGATCATTGAGTTTCTTTTGGATAGTCATAGTGGGGTCTCTCTTCAAACTTTCGTATGTTTTTTCGTCATTCAACAATTGCTCGGTTTTACTGACATAATCTAACTTATTCATGGCAACAGTGCAGCCCCCCTTATCGGCAGTTAGTATATAGATCTCCGGATGTAGTTTGAGAAATTTTCCCGTCTTCTTTCTTGATATACAGACCACATTCCCGAAAACAAGGTAATAGATTTATTATTAGTCTGGTCGATAACCTATACTACGCAATATATATATATATATATATATATATATATATATATATATATATATATATGGATAAAGGAATCATCCGTACAACCGTATGGTTTTGGAGCCATAACTTTGTTTTTTCATTCAGAATTTATGGAGCCTAACTTCTTCTATTTATTCTGATTTTGTTCTTTCTTATTTTATTGGCTCTAAATGTAATAATGTAATAATTTTATATTTCTATTTTTGTTAACTGAAATTGTTTGATTCTGAATAAATATCATTACATAATTATTGATATTATTATTGTTACGACGTGTCCGCTCTTTGACTAGACGCTGCCAGATTATTATAATCCTTATCATTTTCTTCGAAGATTTTTTGTTACATTGATCCCCCAATATTTGAGCCAGTCACGTGATTCTAGCCTTCAGGACCAAATATTATATTTTCATATTTTATGCTTACCGTCACTATTTCCTTATCCTCCTAACTTGGCTTGTCTTTTTTTATCTAGACGATATAACAACAGCTTAAGATTTTCAGAGACTACGCTCGAAAAAGCCGCATTAGCACAGCATTAATAACTTTTATACTAAAAATCCACAGCTATTCCAGCGCCCAATAATGAAATATGAATTTAAATAGTTATAATAAAATAAAAAAGTTTGATCCAATTTTGTTACTTCAGCAAAGTAGTTAGTTACTACATTCACCCCCATTCAGTATTGTAGTTTCTATTGTAGTCTCATCCAATGAATTCAATGGTTGGAAGTTTAAATGATTGTGATGAATTTGATCCATTGAAACAATGAGGTAAGAAGATTACCTCACCACGCCTGTCTGAAGAGTTCAGGTGCGCATGCTCGGAACGACACGCCGCCTCCCAAATTAAGACGTAGAAGGTCCCTCATAACACTCGCATTCCTTCAGAGCTTCACTTGTAAGGCATGAAAAGTTTTTGATACATGATATAAATGTTTCTGCTTCATAAATCCAGAAGTATATGGCAGAACTTGAACTAATTGATTACGAAAGCTTCTCAGATGACCGATGAAAGCAATTATACAACTCTACACCATACGATGTATGATAGATTTATGATATGGTCAGCATTTAGAAGAAGAAAAAGAGAATTAATGTTCCAAGGTGAGAAGTTTCCATACTTTAGAGTGAAAAAGTAGTTCACTTCTTTTCCTATGGTTCGTTCCCTCGAAGAATAGTGTGAAATATTTGAATTTTGATGATGAAGTTATTGAATTATTAAGAGATTAAATATAGAATAAAATTCATTATGATATTTGAAGTTAGATGAATGCAGAGGTGCAAAGATGATTCGAGTTTAAGTGAAATCCAGGTTTAACACATTTTTACCTTACGAGTACAATCGAGACTAAAGGCATGTGCTCATTAAAAATGCAAATTAGATGAATTTAGATGGAAATTCAGCTACGAGTACAACCTAATGGAAGCATGTACTCACTAAAGATGAAAATTGGACGGTAGATGAATATAAATGGATATTTAGATGAAATCGAATGGAGGCATCAACACACTACTAAGATATGTATTCATTACAGATGTAAATTAGATGTGCATGGAAGTGAATAAAGAGTTTGACAAAATCAACTGTGTAATGAATAACCTTGCTGTGCTACCAAAACATTTCACTTTACTTTAAATTAAAAGTTAGGTACTTAATAAGATCCTTGTTTTATTAATTGGTCAATTTACCATTAATTTCTTGCTCTTTGTGTATTAGGTTATATATAGTCCGATAGCAATATTGCATTTGGCTGGTAACAGTTAGTGGAATATTTTGGACAGGAATAGTACAGAAAGTAAAATTTTATGTATTATGTATTTCAGTCAGAAGGATTTTTTTATGCAATTGTTCACATCTGTGTAATACATTGATAGTAGTCTATCCAGTAGGGTTTTCGCAGTAGTTGTTCGAAAGTTCCATCAATGGTATTTACGTGATTTTGTCAATTATACAAGATGGGACCTTATGGAGCCCCTTTTTTGATAATTCATTGTACTATGATTGCTTTTGGAAATTAATTATCTGTCTTTTATTTTTTGAGCCGTGTTTTTCACGGTCTACCTTCACGTCGGCGATTCCACTTAGCACATATTTACGTACTGCGCCACCCTTCTACGCTAATACTACAGCTACATTCTGCAGCAGAAATCAATTTAGCCATTAAAATGAAGATAATTGGAAAATTAACCATCGAACGCATTAGCTATGATTCGAATATTTTTGCATCAGATATAGCGTCTCTCTATAGATATATTCATCAACGTCTTTCGCAACCAGGAAATCTATATGGCTGAAAAACTTGCGGCCTTTAAAATAGGTCGTCATTTCTGTGTTGACTAATTGTGTCTTCAATTTGGCCATGTCGTCAGCGGTGCAAAAAATGTCCTTTCGGCCGCACCACAAAACCACAGGGGATTTCACGTTTTCCAAATGAAAAAGGGGTGGTTCAGTTGAATTATATATTTGAAGATTTTTGTCAGTTCCATAACTGAATCTAGCAAATCTACCTGGAAAAAATTAAATATTCATCAAAATAAGGCAAAATATAATCCAATAAATAATTGTTTGCGGTGTTTGGTTTTACGGCTCGTGAATCATTACAATTGTGGTTTTTTACTCATAGTGTCACGTTTCGTTCACATACTTACTTGATCAGACTAAATTATAAGGTGAAGTGCCCGAAATCCAATAAAAACTGCTGCTGTGAGGGTCAAAATCATCTCAAAAACACTTCTGGTGTTGCAAGATCTACCTTGAAATACGATTCTAATTTACCACCTGAGGATTGTGTGAAATCAGAATTCAATAAGAAACCTGAGATTGTTGTTGAGACGTAGGAAACTCTTGTTGAATACTATCTCAAAACGGAGGATCATTACTATAGAATCCGCAGTTGAAGATTTTTAGTGACCTTTCTAATCCCTTGGTCTATGGGCTAGGGATTGGGCCCAATCAGTACACAAAATGAAGTCCCCCTTTTGTTTCCAGTATGGTAACTTTGAAGCACTATCCTACATCTACTGGCTATGCAGTGTCAGTTTTTGGGACGCAACTCACACTCTGAAGGGGTTTCTCATTTCCATTGTCCAGTCGCTGCTCCAGCTCCGGATCCGTGGTAGACTCTCCAGTCGATCCAGTTTCAAGACCGGTGAAAGCACAGCAGAGACCCCTATAGCTCCAAGCGCAGTCCTAGACTACCCAGATCAAGAACTACGATCCTGAACGGAAGATTACCCTTCTAGCCTAGCCTGCAGGCTTTCAACCACTACCCTCACAAGTCCAAAACCTTTTGGGTGGCCAGGAGTAGGAATACTCCTCAAACGGAAATCCACCCATCCCGTGGTAGTCTTGTTTCCAAAAGGAACCTAAAAGGCTATTGGTCGCCAAGAAGAGTTTTACTGGATGCCAGAAACAACGAAGCCGAGGATTCTAACACATTATCATATCTCTCTCCATAAGAATAGCACAGATCAATTTCTGAAGTATCTGCCCCTGTGTTGCAATGCCCGCCCCGAACTATGGACTAGCTATGCTCGATATACGATGATTAGCTTACCAGCTAGTTATTTTAAATCAAATTCCTCATTTTTTTTCGAGTGAAACAAAGAAGACTGCTAGCAAAAAGTGCGTTAGGCTCTTTTTCAAACGGTACTCACAGCTATCCCTTAGAAGACTACAGAATCTGTCATTATCAAGAGTTGAAGGATTCTCGAAAAAATTTTGATGAATATTTTTCTTGGAGCGTGAAAATTAACTTCGACATATCTGAAACATTTAATGTAGATGAAACAGAAATGTGGAAACACAAGGCTACCAGAATGGTTACCTGCAAAGGAAAAAATTCTTTGTCCTTAAACTTTTTTCTGCTAAACGTGATGTCACAATTACAGTTATAACCTTTATGTCAGCAGTAGATCAGTTTATTTCTTCTCTGCTAATATTTCTGCAAAGAATATGGTAGGTAGAACGACTTGACGTTCTAGGTTTCTAGGTTTGGCAGGAGCATGATCTGCTATGCTTATTTTTAATGGACACTATTCCCATACCAGAAACTTAGAGGTTTTTAACCGCGCAAGAGACGCAGTAATGTCTATAGTTTGCCTTTCTCCTCACTTAATCAATAAGCTGCCGTCTTTGGAAGTATCATTTATTAAGGATGCAAAGACTATAGAGAGCTGGTTAGCCTTTAATTCAAACAGAGTTGACAGAATACTAGAAGTTTATGGCTTGTTATATGAAGCATACCTTCGTTCATCCACTCTTGGGACTGCCGTCAAATTCATAGCTGAACAAATAGAAATAGTATTGAAGGGAATTAAGACGAGCAAATTGTGTTATCTCAACCTCAAGCGATCAGTCCTTGGGACATTAGGTTCCAATAATACATTCCTCCACACTTTCTAAAGTACTTCTGTTTTGTTAACAGAAAGTGACTATAAATCGTCAGTAACAAGTGACAGAGAGATTAAAAATCAAACAGGAACGTGAGAAAAAACTTCACAATCAATAACCATCAAGAAACATCTTATTATCGAGGATAAAAACGAAATGTTTTATGAATGCTCTCTACACTGTTTGAAAAATTAAATCAATAAACAGCAAGGGGACGAAATCAGGATACAACTATTGGAAAATAGAAATTTGGTTGAGTTTTTCATGGGTTTTGTTAATGAAATATTAATTCATAAAAATCCCACTTCCTGTACTATTAACTATGTAGTAGACTCGAGTTTCATATTCAATTTTAACTCTGAAAATATTTTTCTTATCAGAAATGTTGCTAAGGGGATATATGGGCACTTCACCGTACTAAAAGGTGAATCAATTATTGTTTTAGGGTTTCAAAATGAATACATACATATGCATCAGTGTGACAAATAGATTTTTTAAGAGTTTTATCGGTTTGGGTACTGCAAAACAACATGAAATATTCAACAGCACAACAACGAAATTCTTGAAATTTAGTATCGAAAACAAACGTGTAGGTCATGGTCTTCATGACTCCCAGTATGTTTCAACTTACCCGTAAGACCAACTTGCATATAATGTTGGCCTTCTCTCAGACTTCCCCCACATAGCGCTTTACCAATATAAAATGACCAGTCCTCCTATGAAACAAAATGAAAATAATTGGAAGGATAAGTTGAACGCTTGGAAGAAAGAAAATACTCACCACGTGTTGAATCTGAATTTCAGCACTTTGCAGAAACAATTTAGCTCCTTCGAAACAAGCTTGTTTGAATATGTTATATCTGCACAATTGTATAATCATTTCTTTAAATTTTACCATTGCCCTTAATGCATAAATGCCTAAATAATCTTGCAAATCCTGCCAAAAATAAGTTAATTTTTAGCTACAATTTCTTATCTAATGCATAATCTGTTACGCCGTAACTTGAGGGATTAGAGATAACAGGTTATCCATTTCGTGGTCCGGATTTCACAGCCCTGTTTCAGTGACATATGTCGGACAGAACTGTGATCCGAAACCTCATATGTTTAGTTGAAGGTTAGTCATTTAACAATATCGATCGTTTATCTACTGTGTGAAAATTGTGAAAACTCACTACAAAAAACAATGATTCTGTAGTAAGTACGCTTCGTGCATTACGGGCAGACTATGGTCGATATTCGTCCATCTGAATGTACAATTGGTAACACAGTGAAAAAATTCGAAGGGGCTCGATCTGTTACTGATGTTTTAAGGCTCATACATCATCGAAATGCATGCTTGACCGAAAATATTTCTACTGTAAGTGAAAGTGCAGAAGAAGAACCAAATTTATCAATTCATCGGCGCCTAGAACATTTGGACCTCTCTAACGGCACGCAACGGCGTATTTTGCATCTGGATTTGCATCTCCATCCTTATAAGGTTCAGTTGACACAAGAAGACCATATAATGCCTAGAACATATGCCGATTGGGTGCTTGAACAACAACGTTTGGATGACGATTTTTCGCATCGAATTTTCTTCAGCGACGAAGCACAGTTTTCACTCGGTGGCTATGTAAACTAGCAAAATTGTCGTATCTGCGGCACTGGAAATCCTCATGTAACTGCTTGTGATACCTCCACAAAAAAATCAGTGTATAATCTGTAATTTGGTCTGGTAGAGTGATTGGCGTGTACTTCTTTGAAAATGATGAAGGTTTCTCATCGCTATAGCCAAATGATTACCGATTTTTTTTGGCCTGAAATTATTGATATGGAATTGGAAGAGATGTGGTTCCAGCAAGATGGTGCAACAAGCCACACAACACGACCCGTTTTGGCTTAATTGCTAGAAAAATTCACAGGGCGCGTAATTTCCTTTGAACAAGGTAGATTGTAGCAAGCAATTTTTTTCTGTAAAAAAATGGAATACAGTACAATCGCATTAATATGAACATGCGCTAGTACGAATACAAAAAGTTTTGTATTGACTCTATGTAATATGCATATATTATAATAACACTTGTTGAAACGAATGGAATTTCACGATTGCTTATGAATCGAAGTTTACGATTAATCGTGAATTTATTCATTAGGTTCATGGGTTCGCTCATATGGGGTTTGAGGTTGTTCAAAATTGAGGCACAACTTCATTGTTATACTACTCACGTGCATTAGTTTTACTAAGGTTTTATATCGAAAGGGACTATAGATAAAAAAGGTGAAAAGCACCGATTTTAAGTAAAGGGTTTTTGCATGCTAGTTTATATCACCCGCGATCCTCATAAAAGAATGCTTTTTGGCCTATTAATTATACGATCTTCCCGAAATTTTTTATTAGCCTTCTTGTCGCTACTTAGCATGTAAATGCTGAATTTAAACTTGGCTGCGGCATTTAGACCCCAAACCTTCCCTGAAATTTTAAAGATGTTAGCTTTTCGAAAGTTAACATGTTCAGGAACGGATCGGCCGGACAGAATGACTTTTTACTTCAGATTCTTCATCAGTTATTCTATCCTAGTCATTGAGGACTATTTTCGTCTCAAAAATCGAAAATTTCAGACGTTTGGGCGAAATTGAAGCACGCTGTCTCCTAAAACTAGCACATGATGAATAGGAACGGAAAATCAAGATGTCTATCTCTTCATGGGCAAACTAATATCTTAGATTACATCAATAAAGGCCTAAATATTACCCTCTTCTGCCAAAGAAATATGGGATTGCTTAGTCAACGGTTTATGTTATAAAAAACGAAAGAAGAAAGTGTGAGCAATTCTGATCGACCACGAAATGCACTTTAATGAAGTCCAAAATGTCAGAAATGGAAATTTTGCTTTTGTCTAAAGAGAAGGAAGAAGAAGCGGGGAGTTAATATGCGAATTTGAATATCTCTTAATTCAAAACAAGCGATGGAAGGCTCAAGCGTTTATGGTGTAAAATTCTTGAGGCTTTAGGTTGTTGTAAAATGTTAGAATAAATGTTGTTGAATAGGAAGGTTGAAGATGACTGAAATTTGATAGATGAAGAAGATTTGCCACTATCAGTTTCCCAGAAACAGCGCACTGAGACGAAAATTATGAATTCTCTTGTAGGACAAACAATTTTTCTTCTTCGAGATTTACAATACGTGCAATATACAGCACAAGAGAAGAAGAATGGAGAAGGATAAAGTCATGGTTGAAGATACAAATTCGGTAAAGTTTAAGGAAGAAAGCAAGTGTGAAATTTCTGCTAAGTCAGTTAAAGTTTCACACGCTGAAGCAGCTCAAGCATTAAATATAGCAACAAATCAGAATAGTCTGGATGTAATGGATACTTACCCTAAAAACATACATAAAAAGTGTGTTAACGAAATTTGCTTCGCAGACGACGCAGTTCGAAATAACATAATTTTTCTCCACAAAATCTGATTTTAATTAACTTTATTTTCAATGATAATGTACTCATTAAAAAATAAAACATTAAAAAACATGCGAACAATTGCTGTAATACATGCTAGGTTTTTTTGTGTTCATATTAACGAGTTTGCACATATGGGGGTAATATAAAAATAACTTTAATTCTAAAAGGTATAAATAAAGTCCGTCTAGAAAGTATCTGGAAAAACAAAGCTCAATTGTAATTATTTAGTATATGTTTAACTGTAAACACTTGACTTAACGTCGATGTACACCCGAAACTAGATCACCTTCATATTCGGTGAGGTTAGTCCAGGGCTGTAAAACTGACTGAATTAAATCATCTTTACTTCGTGGCGCTGCTCCCTCAATTTCAACCTTCATTAGTCCCCATATGTTTTCGATGGAACTAAGATCTGGTGATGCTGCTGGCCATGAAATGGTTGACACTTAGTGTTCTTGCATCCAAGCTTGAGTATAGGTCGAAGTAAGGCATCTTGCATTATCTTGCTGAAAACGCCACCCCTCTGGATATAAAGCATGCGCCGTTTCAAGGAGAAAATCGTTCAGAATGCTACAATACTTTTCACTATTAATGGTATTTATTTTCTTGATATGTAGCCTTGTCTTTGTCCCGTGTGACACACGGGCGGTTTCTGGACATACTTTTATATTTCGTTGATTTCCAAACCTTAAATCTGCAATTTGCAAAACCCCAGGCGCTGATTGTGTCGTCCTAAAGCAAAATAAGCGTTTAAATTGTTTCCTTCAATCTTACGGGGTCTTTGTGAAACTGGTGTATGCCTCATATTCATGCCAATTTTTATCCTGTTTATTTTTTAACGTTTCGAATACCTTTTCTATACAAATATTTTACTTGTTTTGTTTTTTCTAGTTTCGACATTATTTCATAAATTGTATACCTGTTGACAATCAATAATATTTGACAAATAGTGTTGCCATTCAACATTGGACATTATTGCCGTTTATCTGCACAACCTATTTCATACATTACTTTTGTCTTCGAATGTTACAAAAAAGAAGTATATTAAAATTATGAAAAATAATAAATTCCAGATACTTTCTAGACGCACTATAGTACGTTTAGGCGATCAAAAATATAAATATTTAATTATTAGTATCCTGATAGTCCTAGATCTTCTGTGAAGATCCCTCAGAAGCTCTTTTCAACTTGTGCGAGTTAGGAGTTCAGTTGTATTCTGGGTAGGCTTTGTTACTGCGATCTTGCGCCACTAAAGGTCACAGCACTGTTAATTTTTGACTCAACAGTGAAATGATGCTCTACCACTGAGCTTTACGCGCTCATAAGACAGAAAATAAATATATTTTTACCTAAATACCATCACATAACACAGTTTTAAACGGCAGTATGGATAAGTCTTGTAAAATTGACAGGTAAAACATAAGTTTTAAATAAAATATGGAAAGGAGGAGTCTGTGACTTTGTGGTTGTTCATTTTTAAATGGTATGAAATAAGAAATAATTTCGTTTTATTTCACTCTTTTATCACTCAAGATACAGTGACTCGAATTTCTTAGTGTTTACTACATTTTCAAAATGAATGATCAAATTATATTTCAACAGTTCATTGAAAGCTTCAGTTTATGCAAAACTTCGAGATGTGGGTTGTGACAAAGATCTGTCTGCTCGTTTTATTTCTGAAACGTTCTTATTCTTGAATATTTCTGTCCATTCCAGGATCTCCATTTATTTGCATTTCGCTTCCAGGTGTAGTATTTCAAGAGTGTCCAATTCTGGGAAGATATATTTTGCATGAAATTGTGACTGGCGATGAAAAGTGGGTCCATTACGATAATACAAAACGTCAGCAACGTATAATCAAGTGTCAAGCCGAATATTCATGGCAAGATGATCATGCTGTGTATTTGATGGGACCTACTGGGTGTGGTGTATTTTGAGCGGCTACAATGGAACGAAAAGATGACAGGAGAGGTTTATCGACGACAATTGATGCATTTGAGCCAAACATTGAGAGAAATACGGCCGCAATTCGCCGACAGACACGACAAAAATATTGACAATGCATAAGAAGTGATGGGACACGTTAATTGCCAGAAAGACGGGAAAAAGTAGTGGATAGCGATGGACAATACTTTGAATGTATAACCAAGTTTTCATAATGAAGCTTACATTCTTGAGAAAAAACCGCACGAACCTATTTATACTTTTAATACAATTTGTTTATTCAGTTTAAGAATGTAGTAAACACTAAAAAACTATTTCATTCCATTTCAAATAAAATATTAGGAGTACAAATAAGTTTCCGCCGTACGGAACCCAATTTCCTTGTTTATGAATCATTCCTAATGATTTTAAACGATGTGAGACTGCTTGCTGAAAGACTTCTAATGTTAGAGCAAGTTCTTTTTGTGTTTGAGATGAATCTTCCTCCAATAATTCCTCCAATTCTGCATTCTCTTAAATTTTTGGCCTTCCACTGCGATCTTTGTCTTCTACGTCGAAACCACCGTTTTTAAACTTTTGAAACCACTCTCGACACGTTCTCTCACTCAAAGCACCCTCACCATATGCTTCTACGAGCAATTGATGCGCCTCAGCAGCAGATTTCTTTAAATTAAAGAAGTAAACTAATATTTCCCGCAAATGTCGCTTACTTGGCTCAAATTTTGACATTTTCAACTTATAAGAATTATATTTTACCAATATAAAATCAATGATATTAATAGGTTATGTTGTTCTTGAATGTCCAAACTATTTTTTAAGCCGGTCATCATCTGCGAAAGCTAACTGAAACTCCGTGCCGCGCCATCTACAATAAAACGGCGAAAACTTATTTGTACTCCTAATAGTATCTATCGAATACACCAATAGTGTATACATTTATGTGGTGATAGGGTGTTGTGTAAATAATTATTAGATATAGTTTGTCACGACATTTTGATGTAAAGGTCATATTATTAATTGGAACAAAAATAGTCAAACTCAACCCACGTTCAGTAGATTTAAGAGATGAATGTTCTTGAGAAATATGAGCTCTACGTAAGAACTACGCGATACGTTGAACTGAGCAAGGCCTACTCTTTTTCCCTTTTCACAATGCTTCTACTTAGATTCTTAAATTTATAGTTAGTTGATATACTTACTGTCAATATTGGCTCGAAAAATCTGCACATCACTGATAAAAGCTTGATGGTCGAGCAATCTTTGTGATAAACTGATGTACCCCAGTGGATTGAAACTGCTACTTTGTCATTATATTCTGGTCTTTCTGAGAGAGTTACGAAAATAATAGTAGAACCCTCCGAATGACCAATAAGGATTACTTTTTTATGTACGTTATGATCTAAAATGAGGTCTGTGGCCAGAGGAAGATCATATAGACCGATTTCTTCCCAGCTGAAACAAATGTTGGACATGATGAATACTTCTAGATATTCTGTAGGACTTGAAGGACAATTCAGGAAGAGGTAAACAATCCACCTAGGTCCTACTAGCGCCTGTGAAGAAAAAAGAGAGCATGGCAACTCGAATACTGGCTGAAAAATTCAATCTCAACTCACGACCACCCAACGATTGTGCCTCGTCTCAAAAAAAATCGGAAAGGTATGGAAATTGGCTGGATGGATTCCTTGCAAACACCTTTTGTCATTGGTGAGACTGGTGAGGAATCGTGATTGCTCTTCTAAATCGTCGAAAGAAATAAGAAATATTATTAATAAGTTTTTAGAAATTTCTATGTTCTACTACCAAAGAGTTAAAAGTTTACACTTTTTTTGTAATTGTAGTTTTGAGATACTACCGCATGTTCAGACAACTGAAAACGAAGGTAAAAAGTATTTGAAGCAGGTTCAAGGTAACAGGTACAAAAAACGATTTCCTGCGGCATACCAATCTTTTTACCAGCTGCAGAACTCAATAATTTCGCACTATAACCCTTTGGACTCTATTTGACAGATATTTCGCCAATAGCTTTTAAGCAGAAATCCAAATACAACAATCGCTCAGTTTCCTGAGTAAAATTTCACGGGAATCATTGTCAAAAGCCTTGCGAAGGCCTAAGAAAACTGCCAAGTATTAGATGGTTGATCCAAAGCCTCAACTTTGTGTTTGAAACATTCAGAAACCGCATTCTCAGTGCTTTAGCACTATGACAGTATGACTTACTATTCTTCCGATAAGACTCTGACTTCTTAACTGTTTAACATATTTATATGAATTCACTGTTGTGTCTAATATCATCACAGAAAAAATCTAATTCTACCGGATGGAGCCTATGAGTTTGTCCTGCATGCAATAACTTAATATAGCTGTATTGTAGCAACCTTCCTCACCTTGAATTTTGCTCTGCTCTACTTTCCAGCGTAGGATATAGAGGCCCCGACTAATCTTAGCAATACCTGACTGGCCGTCCCGTTCAGACGTGGAACACAAGGTCACTGGCATTACAGGCAGACATGCGCACCACGCCTGTCTGAAGAGTTCAGGTGCGCAACAGAACGAAACGCCACCTTCCAAATTAAGAGGTAGAAGCTCCCTCACAGCACCGCATTTCCTTCAGAGCTTCATTGGTGACCTCGACATGATGGAGGGTTTGCTTCAAGAGCGAACCACCGATTCATTGGAGGTCCTAACTACTCCATCTTATATTTCCGTGGTAGCATTCCTTTCGTTTCACAGTATCCGGCGGACTGTTTTCTGCCACATTCCAACGCCCTATTCCGTGACCTTACCGACGCTCACTGGAGGGGGAGTATGTTGCGACCTTCCTTATCCGGAATTCTGGACTGCTGTACTTCCCGGCGTAGCATATAGAAGACCCGACTAGTCTTAGCAATACCTGACTGACCGTCCCAGCCGGGTTCAAGTAAGGCAAAGCACACAACGTTCGGCGACTGTTCCGACATTGAATACAAGGTCACTGGCGTCACTGGCAGACATGCGCACCACGCAAGTCTGAAGAGTTCAGGTATGCATGCTCAGAACGCAACGCTGGCTCCCAAATTAAGAGGTAGAAGCTACCTTACAGCACCGCATTTCCATCAGATCTTCAGTATATTATTTCTCTTCTGGTAGAATGAATTGATTTCCTGCTCGATTCAAATTCTTTGTGTATATCTTGTTACTGTTCTTGCTGAATGGGAACTGAAGCTTGTTTTTAACTAGTACGTAATTTGGAATTACATTTTTGGTTGATGTCCTGACTGCATACCTTGTATTTTGATCTTCTATATAAAATGGCCCGTTTTGCTACACTAGCACTTTATAGGTATTGAACTGTTTCGGTAGTTGATCATAATTAAAACAAGTTTTTAGAAATTATTAAATGTAACTATCAGAAAATTCAAAGTTTAGGAGTTTTTGTGGCTGTAGGTTCGAATTACTACCCCATATTCAGACAACTGGAAACCTATCAAAAGGTACAGGGTAATATTGTGTGAATAATAGTTACATATTTCAATGTTAAAAAACCAAGGATACAGTTACCACTCAAGAACATTTTTTCGAGAAATTTTGAAGTTAATGTAGATAGAATTTCTGGTTTATTTCTCACCTGAAGAACCAAAATTCCTTATCATTATCTGGGTTCAAAGAAGTGTGATTGCTAGAATCTACAGTGCCTCTGTTGTTCATGAGCCAAACATCATAGCCATTGTTGGCTAAAACAATTGGCGCAGAATTTTCCTTCTTCACAAAGAAACTGTCTGCGCAAGCTGAGAGTCCATGTACAAAAAGGACCGGCATCAAATCCCTGGAATTGTTTCTTTTGATGCGTTGAATATTGATCACGTAATCATCTGGAGTCTTCATATAATGAGACTCGATTCCATCATAGCCCAATTTTTTTACTAAATCGTTCTGCAATAAAACAATCTAAAATAATTGGTTTACTATTGAATAGGAAAATATTATTTTCACCACATCAAGCTGACAAACTGTTGATGAATGAAATAATAAAACATAATTTCCACCAATTCATTAATAAAAAACAATTTATTTATTATTTATTTTTGTTCTAGACAGAATTCAAGACATTTTAAAACGATTGTTCCATCGAACAGCGTGCTATCGTTTCGCCCAAATGTCTGTTATTTTCTGATTTTGAGCCAAAAATTATGTTAAACGACTAGGTTGGACTCACTGATGAAGTACCCGACGTTAAAAGTAATTCTGTCCGGCCTAACTTTCGAACAGAAAGAACTAGAGTCTTGACAGATTCAGAGAAGGTTTGAGGTCTAAATATCTCGGCCAAGTTCATTCTTCTTCTTGGGTGCCTGTCCTTGACGAACGTAGGCGATCATCATGGCAATTTTGACTTTGTCCACAGCAATACGAAATAGATCGGGGGTAGTTTTGTTGAACCAGATGCTCAAGTTTTTCAACCTGGATATTTTTCTTCGTCCTGAACCACGCCACCAAATATTTCTCCTTGTAGAATGGACTGAAGTGGAGCATAACTAGTTTTATTGTGCATAATGTGTCCCAAGTATTTTAGTTTTCCTGCCTTAATGGTATTCATGATTTTTAGCGCTTTCTTAATTTTGCGGGAAACCTCTTCGTTAGTGACATGGTCGGTCCATGGAATTTTGACAATTTTTGTGTACAACCACATCTTGAAAGTGTTCTGTTTCTTCATGATGGCCTCGTTTAAAGTCCAGGACTCAGCACCACACAGGAGAACGGAGAAAACGTAGCAACTTAAAAGTCTTACCTGTATATAGAGTGAGACATTGTGTGTCTTGAACAAAGCAATCGTCTGGTTAAATGTGGACCTTGCTTTAGCGATGCGAGATTTAATTTCTTGGTCGTTTTTCCATTCTTCATTTATGATAGTGGCGAGATAGTTGTATTGTTTCACCCTCTCAATTTGGGCTTGGTTAACAAAGAGGTGAGTTTCCGAGATACTTTTTTTGCTAACTATCATCATTTTGGTCTTTTTGACATTATTGAGGCCATATAAGTTTTTATGGTGTGATATACTCTTCATCAGTTTGCAAGTCTTCCAAATTATCAGCAAACACGATAGTGTCATCAGAATATCTTATGTTGTCCAGGCGTAGTCCATTTATTAAAATCCAAGGCTTCAGTGAAGATTCTGAATATATCGGGTGTTTTTTTTGAAGTGATAGAACTTTACATTGAAATAACACATTTAAATTAAGATTGAAGCAAAATTTTTTTTTATTTGAAAGATAATTTGATGACATTTGTGTTTTAAAAAAAGATTCTGGCATATTACCATCACGACAAGCTCTGAGGAATCGCATTCGACCAGACCAATTTTGGACCACTTTTTCGAGTAATTCAGGCCTTATTTCATCAATAACACGAGTTAGGCTGGCTTCCAAAGCGTCTATTGTTTCTGGTTTATCAGTATAAACCAATGACTTGACATAACCCCAAATGGTCTTGGAGGCCAATTATTTGGACCATTTCTCGAAATAATGTTATCGCCAAATCTTTCTTTCGAAAAATCAATTTTAACGGTAGCAGCGTGGGGTGTAACACCATCTTGTTGGAACCAAAACACTTCTGGGTCGATACCACTCAAATTTTGAAACAAACAATCATTGATCATCGATCTGTAACGAGCACCATTCACTATAACATGAATTAGCTCCAGCATCGTTTTTAAAGAAATATGGACCGATGATGTTACCAGCGTGTAAAGCACACCATACAGTGCATTTTCAGGATGCAATGGAACCTGGAGAACTGCTTGAGGATTGTTTTCACTCCATATACGGCAATTTTGCTTGTTTACAAAGCCGTTTAACCAGAAATGAGCTTCATCACTAAACACAATTTTACGATCAACTTCAAGCTGTTCTAGGGCCCAATCAGCAAACAAACGACGCTTATTACGGTCAAGTGGCTTTAGTTCTTGAACCAGTTGGATCTTGTATGGGTGTAGACCAAGATCTTTACGCAAAATTTTCCATGTGGTGGATTCACAGAGTCCAACTTGTTGTGAACGTCGACGATTAGACAAATCTGGATCATCATTAACATTATGACTTACAGCAGCGATATTTTCTTCTGTACGTACAGTTCTTTGACTTGTTGTTGTTGTTGCATCGAGTAGAGAAAATGTTGTCCGAAATCTTTTAATAGTTCGACGAATAAGCTGCTCTATTGGACGATTACGTAAACCATAAATTTCACGAAGTACTCAATAAGTTTGGCGAATAGAAAACTGATTTTGAAAACAAATTTCAACAATTTGTAAACGTTGTTGTAGCGTGAATCTCTCCATGATAATTTGTCAATGCTTACTGAACAGAAATGTTCTTTGTCTTGTTGTTGTTGTTACATCCAGTAGAGAAAATGTTGTCCGAAATCTATCGATAGTTCGACGAATAAGCTACTCTGATGGACGATTACGTAAACCATAAATTTCACGAAGTGCTCTATAAGTTTGTCGAATAGAACACTGATTTTGAAAATAGATTTCAACAATTTGTAAACGTTGTTGTGGCGTTAGTCTTTCCATGATAATTTGTCAATGCTTAATGAACAGAAATGTCAACAAAACATGGCTTTTACCTTCTGTCAAATCAGTTATCCCTGTCGAAAGTTCTATCACTCTAAAAAAACACGCGATATGTACAATCATACTTATTTTACAGTAAAACAATCTTCTAAATCTTTTAATCATACGATCCTCATGAAATTTGGCAGGAACGTGTACGTTTCATTCTTCTTCTAAAATCTATTCCTGCTCAAAATTCGAAAATTGCGGACATTAAGATGGTTACCATATAATATGCAAATCACTTGTTAAAAAAAAACATAATTCCAATAATTACTATAAAATATTACACATTGAAAATAAAATTCATTGAGTCAATCTCTTCGAAAACCCAAACCGATAGACACCATACAAAATTCTATTGAACGGTCCTTACTATTTTTGTTTAATATTTTGGAATTCCCTTGATGACTGTAAACTATTTTTTTTATTTTTACTCATCCTCTAGTAGTTTTTGTAAACAGAGTTTAGTACTTAAGAACATTTCTGCAATTTTATACTCATTTTAAACTCATACAACCATTATTGTTGTGTGAACAATGAAATTTAGCGAAAATATAAATTTTTTTTCATCTATAAATTTCAAAATTTTACAGGTTCGTTAACCAAAAATACTACAGTTGGATCAGTGTTGTTTGCAAGTAAGAAATTTATTCCAATTATTATTGCGTAATAAAAGCAATAAGTTAATATAATTGAAAATTAAATGTATTTTCACCCATTGGAGTTGGGAAGTTTAATTAAGAATTTAAGTGAAAACAATCTCTCGATTGAGTTAAAACACTTACCAATGTCAAATCACCATCCGTATCATATCTCATAGTCCAACAATTCACGCTTAAAACCGCATAACTTAAGAATTTAAGTGTTATAAGGAGAGCTCCGGTCATTCTGTATCTTCACAAACAAAAGGAAAAAATTTCATTTTGACTGGTTTTTAAGCAAGTTTTTCGACTTGTCCCTACACTGTTGTTTCGAAAAATAATTGTTATTATAATTCTGGTTGTACAAAATGTTTCGATGTCGAAAAACTGCAGTCCAAGATCATAATGGTAATTGGTTTTGATGGAAAACGCTTGTTTGAGGAAATCGCTTTCGCAATATTCGCCAATGACCGTGTAAAAGATGTATAAGGCGATATGATTATTTCAGTTGATATTCCGGTATAGCGGAAGAAACGCAAAATTTTTGCGTGCTTGTTTCATTCCGTCTAAATGTTGTGAACAAAGCCGAAAATAGTAACGATTGTGATCAAACTTGTTGATAAATTTAGTTGTGTCCGTCTAACCCGCCATCCGTTTGTGAGCACAGTAATTTTCTAAATAATAGGTTTGAAAAAAATCCATTATTTTTGCGTGAAATTCAAGACTTTATCTGATATGTTTCGGATTGTCCGATATGGGTCAAAAATGCACCGTTTTGTTGTAATTTGTTGCCATTTTAAAGATAGTTTTATAATGTCTTGGTCTTTATTGGCGAAAAACTCTAGTAATCGATTCTCACAATCTTCTCTTGATGCTTATTCCTTATCACTTAGGAAGTTTCGCAATGCGAAAAAAAAATGGTAATCGTTCCAGGTCCGGACTATATGGTGAATACATTAAAACTTCTCAACCCAGTTCCCGGAGTCACTACAGACGTTTGTGACCTGGCGTTGTCCTGTTGGAACACCACACCTTTTCCGTTGGTCAGTTCTGGCTGTTTCTGGTCAATTGCTAGCTTCAAATGATCTAGTTGTTCTGAACCCGGTTCCCGGAGTCATTTCAGACGTGTGTGACCTGGCGTTGTCCTGTTGGAACACCACACCTCTTCCGTTGGTCAGTTCTGGCTGTTTCTGGTCAATTGCTAGCTTCAAATGATCTAGTTGTTGATAGTTGAAATACGAATTTATAGTTTGGCCATATGGAATCAACTGATAATAAATAATTGCTTTCCAGTTCCACCAAATGCACCGTAGAACCTTCCTGGCCATTAGTCCTGGTTTGGCCGCCGTTTGAGCTGCTGCATCGCGCTTTGACCATAATCCTTTTCGCACAATATTATCTTATGTGATCCATTTCTAATCCCCAGACACCATCCGTTCAAGAAATGGGTCTATTTCTGGCCAAGGTTTACCAGATGGTAATTCGATCCATCATGTTTTTGGTGTTAATTGGTATGGCACCCAAACTTCGAGCTTCTTTTTGAATCCAGCTTTGGGCAAATGGTTTAAAACTGTTTTATGGTACTAACATGCCGGTCAACTGTGCAAGCTATATCTTTAACATAAAAAAACCTGATCGGAATCGACGAAACCAAAATTGCACGTAATTAGCTGTTACAGTATCGGGACCATAAACACCATTCACGAATTCATCCGCCTGGCTTGCATTTTCGCCTTTATCGAAGAAAAACTGTAAAATGTACCGAATTTTCTCTTTGTCGACTTCCATTTTTAACACACTGTAACTCACAACTGAATGTACCAAACAAAAAACAGCAAAAGAATTTTGTTAGTGTGAAATGTCACCTTGACAACGAGCATAATTCTAAAATTTTTAGATCAATACGAGATATCGATCACAGCCATCTACCAAAAAATAATGGAGGTCTTTTCCACAATCTTTTATTTGACTTGGAGCCTTGCAATTGTCAGTGTCAGATTTTAGACCTAAATAAAAAGATCAAATTCGTGAATCGGCAAATTTTCCCCTAGAATACCGCACACATATTAAAAAATAAAGAGAAAATTAATTTTAAATCCAAAATTTATATGTGGAAAAAACAGATTAGATAGTTTCATGACAAAGTGTATGTGAATAAAGTTATACAGGGTCCTGCAATAGTGCGTTACGCTTTCATAGCTGCCGAACCAGACTTTACTTTAATTTCTGCATTCCAGAAAATTCTTTTCTTATTTACAATGTATACAAAAAAATTATACAACAAATGGGTGATTTCTTGAATGGATCACCAAGTTTATTTTGATATATTTTCACACACCTTCAATACCAATATTATAACGCAAAATATTGGAGATATTTTCCTAACGGTACACATCTTATTAAAAAAAAAACTGCAAAAAATTGAGGAAACAGTAGTTCGCTATCTAAAAGATTTGCCTAGTCATCATTCCCAATGATCAACCTGTCATACAAATGTACAAACTTGCTCAGTTACAAAAATTCAGAAGGTTTTCCAAATCATTATCGGTAAGCGCCTGGTGCATCTGAATGTGGTAGGTGTAAAACCAGTGCTTTTTGAGAATTATTTGAACTGAACGCTTACTAATATCGCAGACTACACTAAGATTTCTTTGGCTTGTGTATCGATCTTCTGTTACATTCAGTAGAACTTTAAGCTTCTTGTCTTCGTTAGTGGCCGATTTTACCCTTTCTTCTTTTTTGTACTTGAAATCTCCTGTAGCCAAACTTTTTTTTTATTTGAAAGATAATTTTATGACTTACGTTTTAAAAATAATTTCCGGAATATGTCCACCACAACTAGCTGTAAGAAACCGCATTCAACTAAACCCATTTTTGACCTCTTTTTCGAGTAATTCAGGCCTTAATTCATCAATAACACGAGTTATGTTGGCTTCCAAAGCGTCTATTGTTTTGGTTTATCAGCATAAACCAATGACTTGACATAACCCCAAAGAAAATAATCCAATGGAGTTATGTCGCATGATTTTGGAGGCCAATTAATTGGACCATTTCTCGAAATAATGTTATTGCCGAATTTCTTTCAATAAATCAATTGTTGCGGTAGCAGCCTGAGGTATAGCACCATATTGTTGGGACCAAAACACTTCTGGATCGATACCATTGAAATTTTGAAACAAATGATCATTGATCATCGATCTGTAACGAGTACCATTCACTGTAACATTAGCTCCAGCGTCGTTTTTAAAGAAATATTATGCCTCCAGCGTATAAAGTACACCATACAGTGCATTTTTCAGGATGCAATGGAACCTGTAGAACTTCTTGAGAATTGTTTTCACTTCATATACGGCAATTTTGCTTATTTACATATCCGTTCAATCAGAAATAAACTTCATCACTAAACACAATTTTAAAATAAAAAAGTGGATCAATTTCAAGCTGTTCTAGGGCCCAATCAGCAAACAAACGACGCTTATTATGGTCAAGTGGCTTTAGTTCTTGAACCAGTTGGATCTTGTATGGGTGTAGATTAAGATCTTTACGCAAAATTTTCCATGTTGTGGATGCACAGAGTCCAACTTGTTGTGAACCTCGACGAATAGACAAATCTGGATCATCATTAACACTATGACTTACATCAGCGATATTTTCTTCTGTACGTCAAGTTCCTTGTCTTGTTGTTGCATCGAGTAGAGAAAATGTTGTCCATAATCTATCGATAGTTCGACGAATAAGCTGCTCTGATGGACAATTATGTACACCATAAATTTTACTGAGTGTTCTATAAGTTTGGCGAATAGAACATTGATTTTGAAAATAAATTTCAACAATTTGTAAACGTTGTTGCGGTGTGAGTCTTTCCATGAGAATTTGTTAATGCTTACTGAACAGAAATGTCGAAACAACATGGCTTCTACCTTCTGTCAAATCACAGTTATCCCTATCGAAAATTTTATCAATCTAAAAAAACACCCGATATTTTGTCTCTAAGAAAGGGGTTATAACTGTTCTTATCCCTATCGAAAGTTCTATTACTCTAAAAAAACACCCGATGTGTAATAAGCACGTAAGTATATAAATGCTCTTACTTGTAAAGGCTTTTTGACTTCTACATGTTTAGTTATAGCCTCCTAAAGATGGGTCCCGAAAAACAGTTTTTATTTTTTTCTCAAAAACCAAGAAACTTTCAAGAACAAAACTAAGCAGACATTTTATGCGGGCGAGAGGGCACCCAAAAAAATTTTTGGTGATGTTCTTCTATGATTGTATGGAGTAGAATAAGCCACCCCTAAACCTTCTTTCGCAAGAAACTTTTTTCCATATTCCTATGTTACAATAAAAAAAATAATTTTGGATAGCTTGATCCATTATTAACAAATAATATCTCTTGTAATTTCTTGCTGAAATTCAAGGTTTTTGAGAAAAAAAAATTTTATCAACACGAATCGTAGAGGCTGGAATTATTTCCGAGCTAAAATTTATCTAGTAAGCGGATGCCATTTTGTTATGACAACTGACTAGTTTTGATTAACTTTGATTCAGTTACAATTATTGTAAGTTTTTTTGGTTTAAAAAAAAAATCAAAAACTGTTCTTCGGGCGCCATGTTCAGGAGGCTGTAACTAAGCAAGGGGGGCTCAAAAAAATAAAGGTTATATGAAAGACCCACCCTATTTTTTGACAAGGAATCACCCCTTAAATTTTTTCGCAACTATTCATGAACACCTTGAATATTGATCAGGATATATACGTATTGTGTATTGAAATGGAATTTTTTTTTTGCCTTTGCATTTTTGTTCTGAGGGAGCGTTATGTTTTTCCTTTAAATATTCATTCTTTTAATATTCAAATAATTCATATTTATATAATGAGCTTAATTTTATTGTATTCGAAGTTTCAAAAATGTCGCGGACAATTTAGCTATGCCATTGGAAAGTCAAAAGGCCCAACTTTTTCGAAAGCGGATTTCTTTTTATCGACATAAACAAGCCGCAAACAATGAACAATATTTTTCAAATTAGCGATAAATAAGCAACAAATTTTCCTCTAATTAGTTTTTCAAATCTCAAAGGTTGCCCAGCGTACTCCATGTCAAGATAAGTTTTTCCTGCGATAAGTTCAAATTAGCAGTATATTAGAGGTAAATTTTGTCCTAATCTGTTTTACCGATTTCCAAAAGTGTTTCGCTAACCTTGTTGACGTACTGGTATCGCGAACCGTCATACCACGTGGTGTGTATTGTACGCCACAACTTTAAGGCCACGGGTGACGAAGACACGCAAGTCGCAAATAAAAAAAGAGGTGTGTCTAGAGTTGGCATGTGTAGTCTGAACTTCATCAACGCATTGGCGTGACATAGGAATTGTATATACAAATGTTGGTTGCACTATTATATCAATTAGATAATCAAGTATACAAAAAAAAATTTGTTGCCTGTAAAGTCGGTATACGGGCGAAAGTTTTACGTGACAACGACTTTGAGTGGTAAAATAATTTTGATGTGAATATTCATTCGTATAGTAGGAAGAAGGATGAAATAATAGTAACAATTTAAAACATTTATTTATACAAAGAATTATATTTAAAACATTAATTTATACAAAGAATCTCGCACTGAATTTCATATTAACAAAATTTTATTTATCAATCAGTTGTTATAAGTTATTAATAAATTTAACTTGTTTTACATTGTTATAAATATAAAAACTAAATTTAAAAGTTAGAACATTTATTTAAATCACATTAATTGTTAATATCAATCGATTTTAATTCAAAGTGTATTTTCTAAAAGGAGAAAACTAATTCACATTTGATCTTTGAATTTGTAAATCGCGCGCTTACGACCTTGCGCAGTGATTAGTCGTCTCGGTTTGAATGTTTGAAAGTTTCGATTTGACAGGTTGGAGGTTAAACATTGTTATTTCAATTTTTTACATAGCAAGTCGCGCTCATTTTTTCAAGTTAAACAAATTATTATTGGTTGAGAAACGATTTCTACTACTTTTTTGATTGAAAACTACCACAACATTGTGATTACTACAACATAACCTATTCACCTATGTCTTAGTCATTTATTTCATCATGTTATATTATCAGTCTGAAATTATTTACCTTTGCTGTTTGAATTGTTGCGATGGACGAAACTACCTTCACATTATCACTACACAATCGTTTTACAATTAACTGGCAACGTGTAAACTTGTATGCAGGCGCCTAAGCGAAATAGAAGCGCAAGACATGAACCGGTGTGTATGCCTATCTCTCTCACTCTCTCTCTCTCTCGCTCTGTCTCTCTTGCTCTTAGGCGGGCTAACTGTGCTCGAGTGGAAGGGACGCGTGCCTTTCACTTTTTATGTCTGTCTCTCTCGCTCTTAGGCGGGCTAACCATGCCCGAGTGGAAGGGACGCGTGCCTCTCACTCGCTCTCATTGTGAGCGCATAACGTGAGCGGAGCGTAACGCAGTTTCTTGAAGTGTCACCCGGCAAACCAATTTATAAGACGTTGTCACGTCAATAAGTGATCTGATAAGAAAAAAATAGTGAAAAGCACGGACGTGAAGTCAAGAGCTTTTGCGCGCTTGTTCATGCCACCTACGAAGTGTGTTCAATGTATTCTCGGAACCGGGGCGATTTGCTAATAATGTGAGTAATCTATTTATCTCATTTACTGATGACTCTATCTGAAGGAATAAATTTCACTAATTTACCATCACTAATTTTCTAGGTATCCTCAGTGAAAGACGACCAGAATGACTGACGCCAGAATGTTCACCAAGACTGTGCCCCGTCTTCATCCACCATTCAAAAGTCAAGTGAATTCAAAAGAGGCAAAGAAAGCATTTAAGACGACCGTGGCTCGGGCGGGCGTGTTAGGGGCACCACTGAAGAAAATGCGAAAAAAGTGGAAATTCTGGTACTTGAAGATGACAGAATAATAATCAAGATGTTAGCAGAGATGACAAACTTATCCGTGGGTACCCTACATGCTATCATCCTTCATGACCATCCTAACCTCTCAAAAGTCATCAAAATGGGTATCAAAATTGCTCACTGCACCTCAGAAGCAAGTGCGAGTTGAGTAAAGAGATTTTAGAGCTCTGTGGAGAAGACCCATCGACTATTTTCAACCGGCTGGTTAGTGAGAACGAGACGTGGGTTCATCACTATGAACCTTAGAGTAAACACGAGTCTATGCAGTACCCTTGAAAAGGGTGCACAGCCCCCAAAGAATTTTAAAGTCACCCCATCCACTGGATAAATAATGGCTATGGCCTTTTGAGATTCTAAAGGTATTTTATTGATATAATACACTAAAAAGGGTGAAAGTATCAAGCAGCATCATACGCAACCACTTTGAGTAATTTAAGAGAAGCAATTAAAGGAAAAATGCGGGTAAAACTCACAGTGGGGGTGTTGCTGCTTAATTACAACGCCCCGGTGCACAAGGCCCGCGTAGCGAATGCTGCTGTGCGAGAATGTGGCTTCCAAGAAATTATTCATCCTCCGTACAGTCCAGACTTGGCCCTCAGTGACTACTACCTAATTCCAAATGTGAAAAAATATCTTCGTGGAAGACGATTTTCCGACGATGAAGAACTGATATTTTTTTACAAGGTTTAGAGAAGCTTGTTTCTGGATCTAAAAAATGTGTTGAGGTTCTAGGGGAACTAAATTAAAAAATAGAATTTTTCCAAAATTTTCTGAGTTTTCTTTCATGCCTTCACCGAGTATACATTGAATTCCCCTCGTACGAACCTAACAAAATTTTGTCTTATCCTTCTTGTCTTTATTCTACATCTTTTGTTTAATGGAATCAGTCTTCACTTGATGAAAATCCATATTAAGTATCGGGCGTTTTTTTAAAGTGATAGAACTTTCGATAGGGATAACTGTGATTTGACAGAAGGTAGAAGCCATGTGGTTTCGACATCTCTGTTCAGTATGCATTAACAAATTATCATGGAAAGACTCACGCCGCAACAACGTTTACAAATTGTTGGAATTTATTTTCAAAATCACTATTATATTCGCCAAACTCATTGAGCTCTTCGTGAAATTTATGGTTTACATAATTGTCCATCAGAGCAGCTTATTCATCAAACTATCGATAGATTTCGGACAACATTTTCTCTACTCGATGTAACAACAACAACAACAAGACAAAGAACTGTACGTACTGAAGAAAATATCGCTGCTGTAAGTCATAGTGTTAATGATGATCCAGATTTGTCTATTCGTTGACGACAAGGTGGACTCTGTGCATCCACCACATGGAATATTTTGCGTAAAGATCCTGGTCTACACCCATACAAGATCCAACTGGTGCAAGAACAAAACCACTTGGCCATAATAAGCGTCGTTCGTTTACAGATTGGGCCCTAGAATAGCTTGAAGTTGATCCATTTTTTTCGTAAAATTCTGTTTAGTGATGAAGCTCATTTCTGGTTGAACGGCTATGTAAACAAGCAAAATTGCCGTATATGGAGTGAAACAATCATCAAGAAGTTCTGCAGATTTCATTGCATCCTGAAAAATGCACTGTATGGTATTCTTTATACGCTGGAGGCATCATCGGTCCATATTTCTTTAAAAACGATGCTGGAGCTAATGCTACAGTGAATAGTGCTCGTTAAAGATCGATGATCAATGATTATTTGTTTCAAAATTTGAATGGTATCGACCCAGGAGTGTTTTGGTTCCAACAAGATGGTGCTTTACCTCATGCTGTTACCGTAACAATTGATTTATTGAAAGAGAAATTGGGCGATAACATTATATCGAGAAATGGTCCAATTAATATGCCTCCAAGATCATGCGATATAACTGCACTGGATTATTTTCTTTGGGGTTATGTCAAGTCATTGGTTCATGCTGATAAACCAGAAAAAAAGACGCTTTGGAAGCCAACATAACTCGTGCTATTGATGAAATAAGGTCTGAATTACTCGAAAAAGTGCAAAATTGATCTGGTCGAATGCGGTTCTTCAGAGCTAGTCGTGGTGGACATATGCCGGAAATTATTTTTAAAACATAAATGCCATGAAATTATCTTTACAAAAAATTCTCTTCAATCTTAATTTAAATGTGTTTTATTTCAATTTAAAGTTCTATCTCTAAAAAAACACCCGATAATATAATAAGGTTATTTTGATTTCATTTTCACAAATTTTATTATTATTATAACCCAATAACTGTTTCGCTATTACATTAGCATCTTCTACAACATCTACCTAATGAATCAAATCATCCTACAAACCAAAAATTATCAACATTTAATTTTATGATCCACAGATTAGTTAACATCCCCATGAATCGAGAAAATTATATTTCTGAACTCAACATCATCAAACAAATAGCTAATAAATTCAATAAAAAAAGGTTTTCTCTTGATAGAAGGATTATTAAATAAAAAAAAAATTTATTCAAAAATTTTTAGAATTAATTTGAATAAAAGTCTTTAGAACACACAGAGCCAATTTAGTAGACTTATAGAATTAAGACTTAGTACACGGTACCAAAGGGAATAAAAGAAATTCGAAGAAATATAAATTGTCAACTACAAATTATTAAATGAATACTAGAAGAGTACAAAATTTTGCTTCATTTCTTGTTTAATGAAAACTAAATTCCCTTCCAAAAATGCAAAACATAATCTTAATAACTTCTTCAAAAATAACTTGCTCAAAATAAGTTCCTTCAAAAAAATTCCTAAAACATGTAGAACATCCCTAAAAAACAATTTAGAATTACAACAGAAATCATCAGCTCGACTTCATATTTAAAAAATAAAAATAATTAACAAAGATATCTTACCGAACCGACTGTATGCTGTTTACTGCACAAACATTAGAATACAGTGAACTTATGAACTTCCTAAATATTCTATATTCTTCACAGAAATAACATTAAGTTTTAAAGGTATTTTATGGACTCCTTTAAAACCAAATGATAATATGTAATAAGCGTAAACCAAAATATATAATTATTATATAAACAATAAATTAAATTAAAAGAGGTTTTTTCTTGATAGATGGATTATTACAAAATTTAAAATATCATACAGATTTCTTATGTAAACCTTCTACAAATTTTAATATCAAAAAACAAATTTTTATTCAAAAATTTTTAGAATTGAATTAAATGAATGTCTTTGGAATACACCGTGTCATTTAGTAGACATATGGAATTAATACTTATTACACAGTACCAAAGGAAATGAAAGAAATTCAAAGAAATATAAATTATCAACTAGAAATTATTAAATAAATACTTGAAGAGTACAAAATTTTGTTTCATTCCTTGTTTTATGAGAACTAAATTCTCTTTCAAAAATGCAAAACATAATCTCAAGAACTTCTTCAAAAATAACTTGCTCAAAATAAGTTATACCTTATAGAAAATTAGAGGTTATTGTCAGGTAGTTTTTTCGGAACAATATCGTCATGGGAATTCTTTCTCCCTAATACAGAACTTGAAAATAATTTTTGGATTCTTCAAAACTTTTAGGTTCTTGAGTTTGGATGGTTCAATTGTCTGTTCAACATCACCTTTTGACGGTAAGTTCAATATTAAATTATTTCGTGAATAGTGAACCTATTTTAAAAATTTCATCTGTGTTGTGCACAGAACATAAATAACTTTCAAACTAACCAACACTCGACATCTCTTTCCTATTCAAAAAATGTTGGGGGTTGATGCCACCTTCATGGGAGTGGTTTTTTCGGAACAAACTCATGATGGAAATTCGTCCCCCTCAAAACAGAATTTGACCTGTTTTTTCATAATCTTCGAAAATTCTTCGTTTCTTAGTTCAAGGGGGACAAATTTTCTTTTGGACACCCTGTAGATAAAGACTAACGAATATTGTTTCAAGTTATGAGTTTAGAAAGGTTGGACCTTGACATTCACGAATAAAAAACAATATAAATCAAATGACCGCCACCACTGGCTACAATACTCCATCCGATCAACCTATTTTTTTGTCATGAGATCATTAGAGCATTGAGCATCAGACTGTCACAAGGCTTAATTTCTTGCACTAGTTGAACCTTGTAAGCCTTCGTACAGAGGTCTTTATGAAAAATTCTACTCGGAGAAGTGCAAGAAAGGTTCAACTCGTGAGCACGATGTCGAGTTGATGATGACGGATGTTCAGCCACATTCAAGGCTACAGCAGTAATTTTTTCAGGTGTGCTTACCGGATGAGAACGTAAACTGGTTGTTTTATCAAATAACGATCCAGTTTTCACCAACAAATTGATCCACAAATTGCCGTTTCCTTTCTATTGAATTTTTCACGTAAATTTCTAATAGTTTGGAAATGGGTTTGAATATTTCTCAGTTTTGTTCAAGTGTAAATCGACCTATTTCGTTAATGTCAAATATTATGCTAACTTCCTGTCAAAACTCTATTGTCAGACTCGAAATAACCACTTCTTCAAAATGCAACATATTTAAGGATGAATTGGCATTGAAGAACAAAGATCAAAATTTATGGTTCATTATCAAGAATGTTTTGTCATAACATATGCTTATTAGTAATTAACAATATGAAGTCCTCATTAGATAAACACGAAAATTCAAATTATATCTCTCAAGTTTCAGAAATCACTGCTGGCGTCATGAAGTCACAGGACCGATATTTCGATTGGCCTAATTTTGAGACTGACCCAAATCTGTTATCGTTTTACTAGACTTAATTCCAAAACACTTGGTTCCTACTTTTAAGGTCACTTTGTGGATATTCGTGCGAAAATGGTTATTTGATTAAAAATTTGAATACCAAAACAGATTTAATCTGTCAGTCTTGTACAATTTTAATTTAAAAAAAAATTTATTCCAAAAACTTTTATAACTAAATTAATGTCTTAAAAGCATCTTATATTTAATAGAAGTATAAAATCAAAACTCAATATACAATATCAAATGGAATAAATAAACCAACAAATATAAATTGTCAATTAAAATTAATAAATCAATATTTGAAGGAGACAAAATCTTACCATTATGGAATCCAATTCCTTTTCAAAAATACAAATCATAATTTAAGGACTTCTCAGAAAACATAATTTATTTGGAATATTCAATATATTCAAATATTTAAATAAGTTAATTCAAAAATCTCTCAAAACATGCATTATATCTTCAAAAAACAATTAGAATTCCGATAATCTCTTCATTGGCCCTTAATCATAATTAAAAAATCAAAATCAACCAACAATAAATATAACTTACCTAAAAGTGGTCTCTGGATCATTGCTTAAACAACTAACTTTAAAATCAAGATATTCTATGTTCGTCACAAAAATCACAGAAAGCTGTAAGGTATTATAAGGTTTTTTAAACCATTGATATTCCATAATGAGATTTTTATTCAAGCCTAAATATAATTATATATTATGTATAAAATAAAATAGGAAAAGGCTTTTTACTTTATAGAAGAGATATAACAAAATTTGAATATCAAAACAGATTTAATCTGTCAGTCTTCTACAATTTTAATTTCAAAAATTTTTTTATTGATTTAGAGCCGATGAAGAGATTATCGGAATCCCAATTGTTTTTTGAAGATATAATGCATGTTTTGAGAGATTTGTGAATTAACTTATTTAAATATTTAAATATATTGAATATTTCAAATGAATTATATTTTTTGAGAAATCCTTAAATTATGTTTTATATTTTTGAAAAGGAATTGGTGTTCATAATGGTGTCTCCTTCAAATATTTATTTATTAATTTTAATTGACAATTTATATTTGTTGGTTCATTTATTCCATTTGATGTCTATCAAATATAAGCCGTGCTTATAAGACATTATTTTAATTCTAAAAGTTTTTCGAATAAAAATGTTTTTGAAATTAAAATTGTAGAAGACTGACAGATTAAATCTGTTTTGATATTCAAATTTTGTTATATTCCTTCTATTAAGTAAAAAGCCTCTTCCTATTGTATTTTATACATAATATATAATAATATTTAGGCTTGAATAAAAATCTCATTATGGAATATTAATGGTTTTAAGAAAACCTTATAATATCTTACAGCTTTCTGTGATTTTTGTGACGAACATAGAATATCTTGATTTTAAAGTTAGTTGTTTAAGCAATGATCCAGGGACCACTTTTAGGTAAGTTATATTTATTGTTGGTTGATTTTGATTTTTTTAATATGATTTAGGGCCGATGAAGAGATTATCGGAATTCTATTTTTTTTTTGAAGATACAATGCGTGTTTTGAGAGATTTTTGAATTAACTTATTTAAATATATTGAATATTTCAAATAAATTAAATTTTTTGAGAAGTCCTTAATCATGTGTTGGTAATAGTACAAACATTAACAATTATACCAACACGCGTCTTGAATATAGTTCTGTTCGAAAATTTGGTGAATGAATAGTTGTATTTTTGATGTATACTGACTGACAAATAATGAAAATACCCATATATGCTCAACCGATTTCAATAATTCTTTCTACATATTTTTAGTCGCTCTTGCTTACTGAATGATTATAATTCTGGCTTTATTACACTACCTACTGAAAAAACTAGTTCAATAGTGTGTCATGCTGTTAAAAAATCTTTATGGTATACGGTACCCAACGAAAATTTGACCCCCCCCAGAATTCAGAAACGAAGAATTTTAGAAGATTAAAAAAATGGTCAACTTCTTTTTTGAGGGAGACGAATGAGTTTGTTCCGAAAAAACCACCCCCATGAAGGTGACATCAACCCTCAACATTTTTTGAATAGGTAGGAGATGTTGAGTGTTGGTTAGTTGTAACATACGACCTGATTTGTGTGAGTCATGGAAAATTGAATCAAACAACTTCATTCCTGCCATCGTTTCTGTGGTGGGCATTTGAATCATGTTTTGATTCATAACTAATGGTATCTATTTTACTTTATAATGAAATAAAATTTTCAAATAAATAATGTGTTTTATTCACAAAACAAAATGGGACGCTGTTAATGAAAGACCCTTCACTAAAGTCTGTGGAGGTTGCCTCAATAATGTGCCAGACATGTTCAGTCGGCGACAGATCAGGTGATATTGGGGCCTAGGTAAACCTTTGATATGATTTCGATCCATAAATGCTATGGTTTTTCTTGAAGCATGCGGCCTGTTATTATCTTTTTGAAACGTATTGTTTTTGGATGGTGTCAAAGGATGGAATTATATATGGTTCGACGATTTCCTGAATGTAGCACCGGGCTATCATATTGTTTTTAATGTAAACTGTTGTATTTTTCTCCAATATGCAATTTAAAGTCTATAGATGAACATGATGCTTTATGTCAAATCCACGTCTTTCACTACGTTACCCTCTCACTCATGCCAAACCATCATGCATTGTCGAAGCTACTCTAAACTTTCTCGCTACATCAGAGCAGATGATTATGTAGATGTTCAGATGTCATAGGTTGCATTCAGTATGGAGGATATCAACCATACTACCATGCCTTGACAGATCTTAGAAGTCTCAGGTTTCCCTTGGACGTTTAGAACCCTTTCAAGTGTGTCACTAAGCTGGGAAACCTGGAGATTTCTACCCCAATTTAAAAAAGATCTTGGAGATGAATCGATGAATTATTCACATGTTGCAATTCAAAGGCGATCGTATACGTTTTTTATCATTTAAAGGTATTGCAGCCACCTCGAAAACTTGACAGTTGAACTTGAAAATTTAATCTCTCATTCTAAATGATAAGATATGTGGTTGTTTACTCTTTTTTGTCATTCGGTATTCATAAGAATGTTCCCAATATTTAAACAAACAATTTTCTGTTATATTGTGTTTCACTAACTGTAATAATACTACTAAAATGTTATTTATATGTGTTAAAGTGGCCCTTAAATGAACGATATCGAAATTAATGAAATAGATATTGGATTATCAGTCAAAGGGCAAATATGTTTTCCATTACCCTACTTATTTTTCAACATACTACTCTGTCAAGAAAGTACCGGGAATTTTCAATTAAAACAACATTTTTACATTTAATCGTCAAAATTTATTGGGTCGCCTTCAAAATAGGCTCCATTTGCTCCAATACATCTATGCCAACGGCACTTCCAATTATCGAAACATTTTTTATAGGCGCTTTCCGGGATGGACTTTAGCTCTCGCGCCGAATTTTGTTTTATGGCTTCAATCGACTCAAAACGGGTGCCACGAAGGGGCAATTTTAGTTTTGGGAAGAGAAAAAAGTCGCAGGGAGCCAAATCCGGCGAATACGGTGGTTGCTGAAGCACGTTTGTTGAGTTTTTGGCGAGAAAGTCAGTCACAATCGTAGCTCGATGAGAAGCCGTGTTATCGTCATGCAAAATCCATGAATTGTTCGCCCACAAATTTGGCCGCTTCTTACGGATACGCTCACGCAAACGTTTCATAACGCCTAGGTAATACTCCTTGTTTACCGTCTGACCCTCTGGAACGAATTCGTAGTGCACCACGCCACGGATATCGAAGAAAACAATGAGCATCACCTTCATTTTCGAGCGGCTTTGGCGTGGTTTTTTCGGTTTCGGCTCATTTTTTGCCACCCATTCCGATGATTGCTGGCTTGTTTGCATATCGTACTCGTAGACCCAGGTCTCATCACCAGTTATAATGCGTTCCATTAATGTAGAATCGGAATTACAGCGATCCAGCATGTCTGAAGCAACCTGTTCGCGATGACGTTTTTGAAGGAAATTCAGGTCTTTCGGTACGAGTCGTGCGGCCACCTTTCTCATGCCGAAAATATCAATCAAAATCGTACGTGCGGACTCGTGGGATATCTTAAGATCATGTGCTATCTCTCCCAAGCTGGTACGACGGTTTTCCAGCACCCTTTCCTTAATTTTATCGACGTTATCTTCGATCGAACCCGTCGATGGGCGACCACTTCACGACCGTCCTTGAAGGCTCTGTACCACTGATATGTACGAGTTTTCGATAGAGCATTATCACCAAAAGCCTTTTGCAACATTTTCAATGCATCGGCACACGAAAATTCATTTGCAACACAAAACTTTAAACAAATTCTTTGCTCAACGTAATCACCCATAGTAAAAATCGGCACGCACTCTGACATCGACTGACTTAATCAGCTGCTGCAAACACACTAGTTGACAGATCCCGCCCAAGCTTGGCATAGTAATTAAGGACAGTGGTACCAACCTAGGAAAAAAAAAATTTACCTGCCTCATTGCCCCGCCAGATTCAAATCGATAATTCCCGGTACTTTCTTGACAGAATGTACATGACCTTTCTGTTTTATGAAGTATTGCTACTTTATTGCCCAACAGGCTTTAAAGATTTGATCAAAAAGTTGACTTAGTTAAGACTCATTCCATCAACATGAATAACATATTATTTCCAAGAATAATTTAGCAAGTATTCTGCAATTTATTAGAGATGGCATTCATTAAAAATTAACTAACTGTACGCCCAATTCAACAGACTTAAATCAGTCAATAAGTCGAGCCAAACTAGTACAACAAGACAATTTGTTATTATTCCCAGCATATTCGTGATTGCAAGATGTATAGAATATGTCATTTCTTAATCACCGAAAGAATTTTAATTTCCTCAACTCAATTTTCTCATCAGTATATTTAAAATGACATCTGGAAGTTTACTGTTGTGCAATAGTTATTTTAAGTTTCTTCAAACATTCAGATTTTGAAATTCGAATCGTACAGAACTATGTCAAATTAAAATTTAAATTCTTTTTCCAAAAATCTGGTTTACCATTATAGTCACTTCTGCGTCATCTTCAATCGTTTTTATGGACATATTTGATTTTTAAATATGATTTTGAAGAGCCGATGAAGAGATTATCCGAAATCTAATTGTTTTTTGAAGATATATTGCATGTTTTGTTAGACTTTTGAATTAACTTATTTGAATATTTAAATATATTGAATATTTTAAATAAATAATATTTTTGAGAAGTCCTCAAATAATGTTTTATGTTTTTGAAAAGGAATTGGTGTTTATAATGGTAAGATCAGAAATAAAATTCTCCTTCAAATATTTATTTATTTTTTAATTGACAATTTATATTTGTTGGTTTATTTATTCCATTTGATATTGTATATTGAGTTTTGATTTTATAGGTCTATTAAATAAAAGCCATGCTTATAAGACATTAATTTAATTCTTAAAGTTTTTTGAATAAAATTTTTTTGAAATTAAAATTGTAGAAAAATGACAGATTGAATCTGTTTTGATATTCAAAAAATCCAAAATTATTAAAAAAAATTCAACCTAAAAACATCCTTCTCAGGTTGTCCTAATCTAGTAAAAATTTTACTCAACGCAAAACATAAACAAAATTATTTGAAATGGGAATCTACATAACAAATTGTAATGATTCTAACGCAACTCACGTCGGTCAAATAGGTAGGAATTTTGAAACAAGATTAAAAGAAAATCTGATTACAGACAAACATTGATAACATCAAAATCCCCCTAAAATGTCACAAGAGCTATGAAATGAATTTGTAGAAGTTGCTTGATAATAAACAAAGTCCATACAGATCCCGATCTTCAATCACTCAACAACTAATTAGAAAAGAGCCGATCCCTACTACTTAACATGATATGATCCTAATGTATTCTTTATTTCTATACACTTAAAATTGTGAATTTGTATAATCTGATATAGTGTTTACTTCTCCAATACATTCAATAATATACATTATTTTGAGAAAGTACCAGGACGGGAAAAACGAGAGGAGAAATGAATAAAACTGATGGTTAAAATGTGAGAATATTATTGTGAACTGACTATAATTAATATCACATGCAAGTTGTTTCCCTGACTAGTATTTATTTCATTTTGAAATTAATTCTGAAGTTGTTTTTAACTAAGACAATATATTGTTGTATCATTCATGTGATAATGGGCCTTTATCATTTCCAATTAATGTATTCTTTTTCGAGAAAAGGCTTTATTATTATTTATTTACTTTACTGCTATACTTAGCTGAGACTCTGTATCATTTACCTGTCACAACAATTACACCGCTCACCTGACCCACCGCAGATATTACAACAGCTCGCCAATGCTTTGACGGGCATTTGCTAAAACAATCCTCAAGCTTTATCAATAACCTCTTCGAAACAATGCCGAATAGAGTAGGAGGACTACGAAGAACTAGAAGAGGCCCCACTCGATAATAAACCGTGATTCCAAGGTGTTTCTAACAGAAGGAACCTTTTTTTAAGTCTGCAGACTCTACCAAGTACCAATCTTCATTTTGTTTAGATCTCTACTAGGTTGTCTCTCTAAAGAAGTCTTAATTACTGTTGCCATTTCGGGTTAACCATATGTACACACACGTAGCTTCATACATTAGTACATTTAAAAAATCGATTTTTTATTTCCCGTCATAAATTATTATATGTACGCAAATTATCCACTTCAATTTTTGAGCAGTGTATTTTCCATTTCTATGAGTTTTCTGTTCCTCGAGGACAATAGTTCTGTGACGACGTGTCCTGTCCTCGTCCAGAATTCTACTCCGCTCTGCTACGGCGTAGCAATAGAGGACGTTACTGCTTTCTGAATACCGAGCTCACCGTCCTCACCCGATTGAAGTAGATCAGAGTGCGAACGTTCCGACAGCCAAGTTCCAACGTGGAACAAGGTCACTGGCGTCATAGGCAGATTTGCATCGCATTGCCTATCTGATGAGTTCAGGTGTGCAACTCGGAACGAAACGCCGCCTCCCGAACTAAGGGGTTGAAGCTCCCTCGTGAACACCACATTCACACCAGAGCTTCAGTTTTAAAATTGCTAAAAATTATGTTTACGTAACTCTGACAGAACACTTGTTTCATTCATCACATGTAGCTCCTTTAAGAGGTAATTAACAGATTTGATATTTAAAGGGGAAATTGACCATTTAACAAGCTCGCAAAAGCTTCCTTCTACTTAACGTCAGTTCCTTTCACCATTTCAGATATAAAAATATAGTAATATCTGAAATCTTGTTTCAAAAAAGTGTACCTAATTTCCAGTGTTTTTATTAACTTTGTATGTAACTATATACGTATCTAAAAACGCAAAATTTTCAGGAAGTATTAGACTGTTTTTATTTCTCAAAAACAAGCTTTCCACCTCTGGTACGCCTCTGTCTCGAGTTAGGGGGCTCGTCGTTGACGTAGCGCGTCGGCGCCAACTGATCATCATTCAAATTCGCTACCCAACCCACTAGATTGAAAATGAATGAGTAAAAGCTGGCTTTTCTTGCGGATTATTTCAGTGAATGCCCAGACGGCTTTGATCGAAGAATATCGGCACAATTCCAACGGTTTTGAACCACATATGCATGAATGAAAGAAATTTGCTGTGACAGTTTAGTTTGTATCAGTGTTGTGGCCATAACTCCAAAAGTCTTTTTCTTTTGAACGCCGTTGAAATTTCTGATCTGAGGTGAGTTAAAACAATTTTTTTTAATCACTTAGTCTGACTTTTGATGAATTAAAGCTAACAGGTGGTTGAAGCGACTTTTTTGGCAAACCACCAACTTCGATGTTGCGATGACCTTAAATGAAAAAGTGCGTCACTGACCTTATCTGTATCAAACAACTTTCCAGTTAGAGATATTTTTGAAATTTCGTGGAAAAATGCGGGAAAGTGATTTACTTAGTTTAAATGAAAAGATAAGAATATAATATCAAATAATATCGTTAAACTTAAAATGATGAATAAATTTTTGATTATGCCCAAGGCTTAAATAAATCATATATAATTTAAAAATATAAAGAATTTACATAAATTTTTATTCAAATTTAGCCAAATTTAATCTAGACATAGTATCTCATAATTTTAATGCAAAACTTATTCTTATTGCTTCTCTCTTTTTATCAGAGAAAAAATTTGCATCTTCGAGCAATAAATTTTCGCGTTTATAATTCAATGAAATAATTATTTACAATATTTCGGATCTGTTTATTTTAAATGCGTGGAAACGGCAGTGTAAATTTTTATCGATATCGAAAATCTTTGAAGTAGAAATGCGACAAAAATCTTCATAACGATTCGATCATCAGAGTAATATTAATTATGCAGGAAACTCGAGTCAAGTCCTTTCAAAAATCAAGATCAAGTTGACATTTTCTTCGATTATACTGGTGTTGGGAATTCATTATAATAATAAATAAGGAGTAATTAGTGTCAATGTGTCTTTTATCTAAAGATAAAATGAATAAATGAACGATCAAGTTGGGAATCTGCAGTATCAAACAACAAGACCACAAACATGTCCAATCGAAATTTTACTTTCCTAATATCTTAAAAAAAGTGTAAAGAATATCGAAATGAAATTAATTTACAATGCATTACCCTCATGAATATCCTTCGATACATATTATCGTTTCAGAAGCACTGCCATAATTTTTTTAAAAGTCTGTCTGTACCTGTACAGAAAATATAATCTACATATCTATACCAATATAAAAAGTATTTCATAAAGGCATTTTGGTGAATTTTAGTTTCAGTATTGTCCATGAATATTTCGGCTAGTAAAGGACTTAAGGAATTTCCCATAATCAAACCGTTTTCAGATTTATAAATTTTATTTTTAAATTTAAAATAATTTTTTTTAGTGCAAATATCTAGACATTCTAAAATATCTTCTTTGATAATGGTATTTATTACATCTGTTGTTGATTAATAGATTGTCTACTAGTTCAATTGTTTCGTTTGATGGGATACTTGGAAATAAATTTTGGACGTCAAATGATATGAATTTAGCATTTAGCTGAAATATTTATGGACACAATTGAAACTAAAATTCACTAAAATCCCCTCAAGAAATACTTTTTATATTGGTATAGATATGTAGGCGATATTTTCTGTTGCTTCACAGGTACAGACAGACTATTAAAAAAATTATTTTTATTTATCAATGAAATACATCCTTCAATAACATTCACTATGGAAACCTAACATAATAATTCTATTAATTTTCTTGATTTAACTGTTACTCGAATAAATAATTCACATGATTTTTCAATAACCAACCTAAACGGATTCTATTATACACTTTAAATCAAAAATTATCAGCATTCAATTGTATGATCCATAGATTAGTAAATATTCCCATGAATCGAGAAAATTATATTTCAGAACTTAACATAATTAAACAAATAGCTATTAATAATGACTATGATTCTAAGTTGATAGACAAATTGTTGATAAATAAAAATAATAAAATAGCTTTAAATATGGTATATCTTAATATAAAAGAAAATTTTAAATACATTTCCTTAAAATACACTAAAGGTATTTCTGAGAAAATTGCTACATACCTCAAAAATAAATATAATTTAAGAACTTCATTCAAAACCAATTCAAACTTGAGTAAATTCATTAAAAATAATAAAGACTGTACACATGAAGATGATAAAATGGGGGGTTTATAAGTTAACCTGCGGTGATTGCCCTAAAGTTTACATAGGACAGACTGGAAGAAGTTTCCGACATAGAATTTGTGAAGTGGTTCTACATATTCTAACCATTTGTTAGAAACAGGACATACTTTCAACCATAATTTTGAAATTCTACATATAGAAAGTAAAGTTTATGCCTTAAACCTCTTAGAATCCCTAGAGATAAATAAACACAATAAATTGGAATATTACTTAACGAATAATTAGATTCAAATAACTCACCTCTGTTAAATATATTCAGATAAGCTGGAATTTGCAGAGACCCCTTTTTGGGTTTTAGTGCTCAATAAAAACTTATTGCACTTACTGTAATATAAATAGCAACGGATTTCGGAAACAAGCTTAGTTATTCAAAATGTAATCTTGCCTGATGATGCTACTGTGATAGCGAAACGATTGCTGTAAACAATAAAAATTTGTGAAAATCAGAATAACCTTATTAACTATATTTTCAAACTCCTTAAGACTAAAACTTTGATTATTTTCGGCAAATGTTTAAAATGCTTTATACATTGATGCAAGGGAGACAACTTAGTAGCTCTGTGTTTCGGAATGGACATAACTCTTTCATTTCTCGTGTTGTTACTGTGAAATACTGTAAGCTTAGTTATATTATTTTCATTTTCTTTAGCAAATAAAGGACACCTGAGGATGAAAATTGATGCAACAGTAAAAATATAATTGTTCTTGAAACGTCTGCACGAAGTTCGGGGTGTGATATTGAACATCATTCGCAGAATCCGTTTTTGAGTTTTGAACACTCTACCAACATCAAATGAGTTCCTCCACAACATGATATCATAAGAAATGTAGCTGTACACAAGACTGTTATAGATGTTCAATACTGATTGCAGAGGCATAACATTTCTGACCCTACTGATATCGTAGAAGGAACTATTTAGTTTCTTGCACACAGCTGTTACTATTTGAAAATGCAATGTATTTTGAGCCATCTGTTGAAAACCTTAATTGGTACTCCTATTACTAGAAATATTATAAACAACGTGTAGTAATGTTGTTTCAACAATACGATGCGCCTGCACACGCGGCATTAGAGGTATGGAATATTTTGAACCGCCGTTTTCCTAATAAATGGATTGGACGTAGTGGACCTATGCACCAGGTCTCCAGATCTGATACCATTAAATTTTTGACTGTGGGTCAAAACTGAGAAAGGAAAAATTTTCGAAGATTTTAAAAAAACAGGTCAACTTCTGTTTTGAGGAGGACGAATTTTATCATGAGTTTGTTCCGAAAAAACACATCCATGAAGGTGGCATCAACCCCTAACATTTTTTGAATAGGAAAGAGACGTCGAGTGTTGGTTAGTTTGAAAGTTATTTATATTCTGTGCACAACCCAGTTAAAATTATCAAAATCGGTTTACTATTCACGAAATAATGTAATATTGAACTTACCTTCAAAAATGTATTAACGAAAATGGTGATGTTTTTAAAGGGTTAACATAAGCTAGAAGGTCCTTTGTTTCCAATATTCCTTCTAACTTTTAATGTATTTGTGTTTGTTCACAAAAGAATGAAAGATTTATAATGCACCTTTACCTTTTCAATATTCCCCGAAAACGACATCGTTTTCCCAATTTTGATATCTATCATTGTCTTATTTTTAATTCACGCATCTCGGAGGTGTTCGAAATGGAAATTTCCTGGAACAAAATACAGAACACAGTAAAAGAGGAACATTCAATTTTATGATAAATTATTCACTCAAAGTGCTGACATTTATTAAATATAAAGAGATTCCATAAAAAGCAAAGCGATGATTTAAAATTTCATAAAGTATTTAATAACAAATTGGCGCCCAACGTGGGGCTGGTGAATAAAAAAATAAAAAATTATCGAAGTAATTCCATATATATATATATATATATATATATATATATATATGTATATATATATATATACAGTTTATGTTTATATTCCTCATTTTTGTGCGGAAGAACTAGGATATATTTTTCATAAAATGGTATAAGAGATAGGGTATTCAAAATTTGCATTTTTGATCGGCTATAAATAAAAAACTAATAAATAATTTTTCAAAGTTATGACTTTATTGAAAGGAATGAACATTGACATTAAAGTATGAAAAACAAAATCATTCAAATGACCGCCACGACTGGCTACAATACCCTATACGATCAACCCAACTTTTCAGTACATTGTCGATTGTTTGGAGCTCAATCTCATGAATGGCAACATCGATCGTTTCTGGATGATTAACGTAACACTTATACTTAACGGAACCATACAAAAAATAGACTTCCGAGCTGAAAATGCGATTCATCATTAAAGATGATTTTTCTGGGAAAATATTCCTCTTCGGCCATGCAATCATTAGCCCATTGAGCGAAGTTGAAACGCATCGCACGAGGCTTTGCTTCTTGCACTAGTTGAACTTTATAAGCTTTTATGCAAAACTCGTCTCATAGAAGAGCGAGAACTGTTCAGTTCTTGAGCACGATGACCAGTTGATGTTGATGGATGTTCCGTCACATTCTGATGTACATCAGTAATGTTTTCAGTTGTGCTTACTGGACGAGAACGTGAACGGGTTGTTTTATCAAATAACGATCCAGTTTTCAAGAAAAAATTGAATCACAAATTGCCACGAGGGCTTTTCAGTCCTATTGGATTTTCCACCTGAATTCCTAACATTTTGGATAGAAGATTCACCACTTTGAAAATAAGTTTTTGATATTTCCCACTTTGTTCAAGCGTAAATCAACCCATTAATGTAAAATATTAAACTAACCTTTTGCCAGCATAGGAATGACAAGTGTTGCCAGACTCGAAATAACCAGTTCTTCAAAATGCAAACTCTAGATGGCCCACCCTCTACAATATATTAGCTGCTATATAATACTATAATGAAATGTCTTCATGTGAGTGTATTTTTTAAATTATTGAAACATTCTGTTTAAATATCAAAACAGATTTATTGTTAGCCTCCTAAAAATCTTCATTTCAAAAAATTTTCATTCAAAAACTTTTAGAATTAAATTAATGTCTTATAAGCACTGCTTCAATTTAGTAGACATATAAAATCAATACTCATCATATAATATCAAATGGGATAAGTAAATCCATCGAAATATAAATTATCAAGTAGAATTACTAAATAAAGACTTGAAGGAGACAAAATTTTGTTTCTAATCTTATATTTATGAAAACCAAATCTTTCTCAAAAATGCAATGCATAATTTCAGGAACTTTTCCAAACTAATTTATTTTAACTATTCGATATATTTAAATAAATTACTTCAGAAATCTCTCAAAACATGTGGTACAACCTCAAAAAACAAAATTTGAATCTCAAAACAGATTTAATCTGTTAGTCTTCTACAATTTTAATTTCAAAAAAATTTTTATTCAAAAAACTTTTAGAATTAAATTAAGGTCTACAATAAGCACCGCTTATATTTAATAGACGTATATAATCAAAACTCAATATACAATGTCAAATGGAATAAATGAACCAACCAATATAAAAAAGGCAATTAAAATTAATAAATAAATATTTGAAGGAGACAAAATTTTGTTTCTGATCATACCATAATGAAACCAATTCCTTTTCAAAAACATAAAACACAACTTAAGGATTTCTCAAAAAATATAATTTATTTGAAATATTTAAAATATTTAAATATTCAAATAAGTTCATTCAAAAATCTCTCAAAACATGCACTATATCTTCAAAAAACAATTAGAATTCGGATAATCTCTTCATCTATTAAATATAAGCGGTGCTTATTGTAGACATTAATTCTAAAAGTTTTTTGAATAAAAAAATTTTTTTTTTTAAATTAAAATTGTAGAAGACTAGCAGATTAAATCTGTTTTGATATTCAAATTTTGTTATATTTCTTCTATCAAGTAAAAAGCCTTTTTCTATTTTATCTCAAAAAACAATTTGAAATTAAATAAGATTGTCATCAGTCCTACTTCACAATTAAAAAATAAAAATAATTAATAAAAATATCTTACCAGACAGACCTCGGCATGCTTGTTGAACAAACACTAAAATTAAAGAACTTAAAAAATCTTACTTATTCTATGCTCATCACAAAAATCACACAGAGCTAGTAAGGTATTTTATGGCCTCAGTTAAAACCAATTGACATTTACATAATAAGTGAAGAAAACCAAAATGTAATTATATATTATATATACAATAAAATAATAAAAAAAGTTTTCTAACTTAATAGAAGGATTATTATAAAATTTAAATATCAAAACAGATTTATTCAACAGAATGAATAAAATGATATTTAAATTTTGTAATAATATTTCTATCAAGTAAAAAATCTCATTTTATTATTTTATTGAAATATTCTGTTTTTTTTTAAATTAAAAATTTTTTGGATGTATTATTGTTAAATTATAACATGTAATAATCCTTCTATCAAGTAAAAAAACTCTTTTCATTATTTTATTGAAATATTCTGTTTTTTTTTAAATGAAAAAATACTTCGATGTATTATTGTTAAAATATAATTTGATATCCGAAAACCTTGAGGAGATTGTGAGGTCAATGATATTTCATTTTTAAAACAAAAATTTGTTTAGTTCATTTTGTGTAGAAAGTCAAAGTGTAGATATCTTTTGAAAATTGGTAGAATTCTTTCATTTTCAATAAAAACTAATAAACTCTATTGCGACATTCTCTGCATTTTTTCGTGTGATTTACACAACAATTCATCGATAGTTGTCTACAAAAGTCCAGACCGGGTAATTCTAACCGTGGGTATTTAAAGATTAAATTTTATTTTAGAATTCAACGTCCGAGAATAGTCTCTTGGTACCGCTGATGCAAGATGCAGGTGGCGTCTGAGATCATAAATAGATTAATTACGTTTTCATTCGCCTAAAAAATTTCGATTTTGTTCAATACGCTATTAAAAAAATACTACGAAATGTACGCACAAGTTTATCGCTTAACTTCAAAGCGGGCCAGTTCATTTCTTAATAGAATAAAGCTTTTTGTTTGTAGCTGACGTACGGTATCATTATGTTAATAACTTGCGTACGCTTTATTATTTAGCTTGGAGAAATTGGATGAAAATTTTGAATTTCAATTATCTAATTTGAAAGGTTAATAAGTTCAAGAACTTATTAATGGGGACATAGGGTCTTGAACTTAAATTCCTTCGGTAAAAAACCGACATGAAAAGCATAATACGTAGAGAAAACGACTTAGCAAATTAACACGATATAATCTTAGCAAAATGTAAAATTTTTCTCAATTTTTCATTTCATCAAAATTTTCGCCTTTTTTATTATTTTTTTTTGTGATTAGCAAAATATTGAATGTTGTGAGAAAACAAACTCGGTGCCTTCTCTACAGGGTAGCGTAATGAGAGTATAATTGTCATTTTTTTTTTACCTCATTACTTGAAATTTCGAAATATTAATTTCATCACTGTGGGATTGAATAATGAAAGAAAACGAGTGGAAATAATATATCATTTTTGAAATATTAATCAGAATAATTCTCTGAAACGTATACAAATTTTCATCTAAGAGATCTCTTAGTTTTTTAATAGATATATAGAATTATCAAACATATGTCAATCGATAAAATAATCAAAAGAAAATATAAAATATTAACGGATCTTAAATATCATACAGATTTATTCTGCTAACCTCACTACAAATTTTAATTTTATGAAAATTTGTTCTCAAATACTTTCTAAAATTAAATCAAATACCTAAATGTCGTAGGAAACACAGTTTCAATTTAGTAAACATATAGAATTAATTACACAGCACCAAATGGATTAAAGAATTCAAAGAAAATATGAAATATTAATTAAAAATAAAATAATAAGGAACGGTTTTTTACTTGATAGAAGGATTATTACAAAATTTGAATATCAAAACAGATTTAATCTGTTAGTTTCTGAAGATTGCATTCGGTAAGTCTATTTATTGTTAATTGATTTCATTATTTTTTATATGTAAAGTTGAACTGGTCTTATCTGCATTTTAATTATTTTTTGAGGATTGAGGATGTGCTACATGTTTTGAGATTTTTCGAAGTAATTTATTTAAATATATTAAATATTTCAAATAAATTAGTTTTTGAGAAGTTCTTAAAATTATGTTTTATATTTTTGAGAAAGAGTTATTTTTCATAAATATAGGATCAGAAAACAATACATTTTGTAACAAACAGGGCTTCGTACGTTTGTCTGAAGAGTTTAGTACGCATGCCTGGAACGAAACAAAAAAATGTTTGTTTATTTATTTATTAATTTTAATTGACAATTTATATTCGTTGGTTTTTCTTAATTCCATTTGATATTGTATGATGAATTTCGATTTTTTACGTCTATTAAATATGAGCAGTGCTTATAAAGACATTAATTTAATTCTTAAAGTTTCTTAAGTAAATTTTTTGAAATTAAAATTGTAGAAGACTAACAGATTAAATCTGTTTTTGATATTCAAATTCAAAATTAATTAAAAATATTATATGAATATTTGAAGGATACAAAAGTTTGTTTCGTATCAATATATTATGAATTATAAATACTTGAAGGATACAAATTTTGTATCCTTTAAGTATTTATTGAATATTTTCAATTAAAATTTTATATTTTCTTTGTATTCGTTTATTCGTTTTGGTGCTGTGTAGTGAATGTTAATTCTATATGTCTACTAAATTGAAACTGTGTTCTCTTAGACATTTATTTAATTCAATTTTAAAAAGCTTTTGGGAAAAATTTTATAAAATGAAAATTGAAATTTGCTGTGAGGTTAACAGAATAAATCTGTATGATATGTAAGATATTGTTATAAGCCTTCTATGTAGTAGATATACAGAATTATTAAACATATACATATTTTTTAATATTTCTGATAGATATCTTAAATCAACATTTGTAGAAGTTTCAGAGAATTATTCTGGTTAATATTTAAAAAACCCTTCCGAAGTAAAATTATAAAATGAAGTTTTTTATTTTGAAATATCAATTAAATTTGACAACAAAAATGTTCCAAATTCTCTAGGACATGGTCTGCACATTCTAATAAATGATAAATCTGTTTGCATGTCTCAATTCAGTAATTTTTTGTGCAGTCATTTGCACACGCTCTAGACTAGTTTACTGAAGTATGGAGTCTTGCCACCAAAAAGAGTGGTGAAGGAGGTAATTCTCTTTAAATTTCGAAAATGTCGGAAACCTAAACATAAACTATATATTTGTGCACCGCTACAATGTCTTTTACCAGAGGGTATCCTGTTGTCTATTCATACACCATTGCTTCATCATAGCAGGTAGTGGACCAACGAAAGGATTTCATTATTTACCAGCAATATAAAAATTCATTGTCCTACCTCTTGTAGTTTTCAAAGTATGACAATTTCTACGTACTATTTAGTAGAATTATTGTATTAATAGAAATTTTCATACTATATAAAGGCCATCTAGAGTTGCCAGCCAATCAACAGTCACCAAGTGATTATATAAAATACATACGCAACATTGTGCAAAATTTTTGAATATTTTCAAACCTGGTGAAAGCACTGAATTGATATTCAGAAATCACTTGAATAATAACTTGAAGAACTCCCAATAAATCTGAAATTCAATTATTATTTAATTAATTATTATTTATTAGTACGAATAAAAACATTATCTGGGAAATTACTTATTTCACATTCAGCATAAGTCATTGCTTATTACCATGCAATTGAAATATGAAATATAATTCATTATTAGCGACTGTATGCCATATATGAAAAAATTCAACTTTGTGAGCCTAGAAATTGAGTTTATACTTTGTAAATAATGTAAATGATTTATAGATGTCCTTTAGCAATGCCGCTTCAGGATGTTTCGAAATTGGAGGTGTTATCCTAGGAAGTTCAGTCGTGATAAAAAGAAGAGATTTATTGCTGAACCAAAAAACGCCAACAGTTTTCTGGAAGAAGATATCGTGATATGGGATGTCTTAAAATTCGTCCCCATTGTTATATTTCTTGCTCTGATTAATATAGTAAGTTTTCCAATTCTGGGTGGAGCTTTTTTTGGTGATGGGATTTCTTATTTATGAATATCCAATCAAAGCAGGCTTTCTTGGTGATGTTTGCTGGATGATCACAGTCAATATTTTCTTTCCATTCTTTATTGGGTAACTGCTGCGCATTGTGTTGATAATTCTCTATGTCTATAGAAGGAAACAGTGTTTCTAAAACATTTTATTTGATTTTAAAAAGTTTCTGAGATTTATTTGATTAAATTTATTGAGGTTCAAAAAAAATGATCCGGTTAATGTCTTAAATAAATAATATGAGATGGATTCTAGAAAGCAGTTAAGTAGAAGTCTATTGTTTCTGATGGAATTTTCATCATTTCCGCGATTTGCGTTCCTTTTAGGAATTGAGGGTTTCTAGGTTTTCCTCCATAGATACGGTATTTCTGATAATTATTTGTTTCATGTGAGATAGTTGTGGTGAAAGTTTCTTCATACATTATTTTATTTTTCATTTATTTTTACTTATTTCTAATATGTGGAACTATGACGGTAAATATTCGGGAAAGATTAATCTTGTTTTGTTTATTATACATAAAATTAGGAAGTTTTCAATTTTACTTTCAATGATAAAGGGTTTTCCAACAACAGGTTTAATTTCAATATAAAGAAAACGAATTTTATTAATGAACTCCATCTAAAAATCAAATTCACAATCAAGAAGAAAAGAACCACAGCATTAATTTTCCTGATCTCACTGTAACAAGACTACATAATTCACATGATTTCAGTATTTTTCACAAACCCACACATACAGATATTACATAAAACTTGAAATCACCCCACTAACCAAAAGATCTCAGCATATAATAGTTTTATTCAAAGACTATTGAATGTCCCTCTGAATTTAGATAACTTCTCCAAAGAATTAAATATTATTAAACAGATAGCTTCAAACAACAGTTATAACCCCTTTCTTAGAGACAAAATATCGGGTGTTTTTTTAGATTGATAGAATTTTCGATAGGGATAACTGTGATTTGACAGAAGGTAGAAGCCATGTTGCTTTGACATTTCTGTTCACTAAGCATTGTCAAATTATCATGGAAAGAATCAAGCCGCAACAATGTTTACAAATTGTTGAAATTTATTTGCAAAATCAGTGTTCTATTCGCCAAACTTATAGAGCACTTCGCGAAATTTATGATTTACATAATCGTCCATCAGAGCAGCTTATTCGTCGAATTATCGATAGATTTCGGACAACATTTTCTCTACTCGATGCAACAACAAGACAAAGAACTGTACGTACAGAAGAAAATACTGCTGCTGTAAGTCATAGTGTTAATGATGATCCAGATTTGTCTATTCGACGACGTTCACAACAAGTTGAACTCTGTGCATCCACCACATGGAAAATTTTGCGTAAAGATCTTGGTCTACACCCATACAAGATCCAACTGGTTCAAGAACTAAAACCACTTGACCATAATAAGCGTCGTCTGTTTGCTGATTGGGTCCTAGAACAGCTTAAAGTTGATACACTTCATTATCGTAAAATTGTGTTTAGTGATGAAGCTCATTTCTGGTTGAACGGCTATGTAAATAAGCAAAATTGCCGTATATGAAGTGAAAACAATCCTCAAGAAGTTCTGCAGGTTCCATTGCATCCTGAAAAATGCACTGTATGGTGTGCTTTACACGCTGGAGGCATCATATTTCTTCAAAAACGATGCTGGAGCTAATGTTACAGTGAATGGTATTCGTTACAGATCAATGATCATTTGTTTCAAAATTTGAATGGTATCGACCCAGAAGTGTTTTGGTTCCAATAAGATGGTGCTACACCTCATGCTGCTACCGTAACAATTGATTTATTGAAAGAAAGATTTGGCGATAACATTATTTAGTGAAATGGTCCAATTAATTGGCCTCCAAGATCATGCGACATAACTCCACTGGATTATTTTCTTTGGGATTATGACAAGTCATTGGTTTATGCTGGTAAACCATAAACAATAAACGCTTTGGAAGCCAACATAATTCGTGTTTTTGATGAAATAAGGCCTGAATTACTCGAAAAAGTGGTCTAAAATTGGTCTGGTCGAATGCGGTTCCTCAGAGCTAGTCGTGATGGACATACGCCGAAAATTATTTTTAAAACATAAATGTCAAAATTATCTTTCAAAAAAAATGGCTTCAGTCTTAATTTAAATGTGTTGTATTTGAATTTAAAGTTCTATTACTCTAAAAAAACTCCCGATAGTTTTATTCATAGACTATTGAATGTCTCTCTGAATTCAGATAATTTCTCCAAAGAATTAAATATTATTAAACAGATAACTTCAAACAACAGTTACAACCCCTTTATTGAGAGACACAATGGTATTCAATAAACAAAAGAACATGGCATTAAATCTCGTGTACTCAATCATAAAAGAGGACAATACACATTAATACTAAATACTTAATACCATAGTACTTACATAAAAAACAATAAGGATCGAACAAATAAAGAAAATAAATCTAGGGTCTACAAGTTGACTTGCAACGATTGCCCTTTAGTATATACTGGCTAGACAGGTAGATCATTCACGAAAAGAATCTAAAAGCACCAAAGAAGTTACATACCGGATTCCGTACATTCGACATATGCATCATCTTAAGGAATTCAGGCATAATTTCAACAATAACTATGAAATTATCCACGTCGAACGCAAAAGTTCTATATTAACACTTTTAGAATTTCTTGAAATCAACTGGTGCAATGCCCGTAAAATTTTTTTGAACGAACAAACAGATGTTGACAAGTCTCCATTACTGAATATCTTTCCCTTTTGACAATTTTTAGAGGCAATCTCCAATAAACACCTTGAGTTTTTATGATTTGTTCTTCCATTATTTTGTCACGTACAATGTATTTAAACTCGGTTACACTGAACACTATCAGTAGAATGTAGATACCTGTAGAAGCCACATCGTGATGAAACAATTGTTGTATTATAAACATTTTTTTGGGAATTAAAATACTGCCTCCTATTTATTTTTCAATTATACGATATGTTGTGTTAACTTCGATAAAAGTTATACAGAAATACTCGTAATGGAAATTGCCATACGAAGGAGAGACATATAATATAAAAATTGGCTTAGAACCAGTTCACATCCGTTTGGATATCAAAACAATAACAATTCCATCCTTGTGATTCAACGTATTGGTTGCAATCACCATAAAACCTGGCAAACATTACTCAAGTATGCAAATTTTTAGTTATTGCAATTATTATCGATAAATTACACTTATCTCGATAAAAACGTCTGGAAAAATATGTTATTTCCGTTAATAATAAAGAATCCCATCCGGATAAGAACGAATGATTGGCTACATAGAAAATTACAGAGCAAAACATCAGAAAACTGAAATTATCTAAGCTTTTGATTACGCCGAAAACTAAATCAATGTTTTCAGTTCATTTCATATGCATTAATCGCTTGAAAGATACCTACCTAATGGATTGATCATTGCCTGAGTTAGGTTAAAATTATTCTATTTGTGTAAACGAGTATACCAGTAGACTCTCCATATAGTGAACTAATTAGTGCACGACTAGTTCACTATTTTGAATTGTTCACTAAAACGAAGTTCAAATGAAACTACATTGTTTTCTGGAATGAACAACAGTTTATTTTACTTGGTATATTACATAAGAGTTTTTACCGTCTAAATTTGATGTTTCAAAGTTTTTTCTCAAAAAATGAGGTGATTTTCGTTTGTTTCTGCGATTTCTCTATACCCATCTGAACCATCGTATGTCTCGAATTATGTAAGACTAGTGATTTGGAGTAGTCAATTAGATTTTCATTTTCCTCCGTACTCTGTATCACCTAATTTAGATTTCAATGCATTAGATGTCGTAATGGCTTGCTGATTATTCCCTAAATCTTTATCTGGTACATCTTTATCCTTATCGCTTTCAATGAACATTTCAGCTTCCTCCAAATCTTGAACGTAATCTCTGTTCCACTCATCAATATCAGCTGCTTCAATTTCAATATCATGAATTACATAACCTGGCAAATTCTTAATTTTTGTCGTCACATGGTCCATTTCCATATTATACCATCGCAACTCCAATACAGATAAGATAAATGTTCTCTTCATCATCGGAGTCTGGTGTTTCCTCCAATGGCGATAGTATTTTACTCCAATATTTCTGGATAAAATCCGACTTCAAAGAATTCCATGCCAAAATTAAATTAACAATTGCATTTTTAAAGAGAGAGATTTAAATGTCATCCCAATAGTGTCTACGTTGTCATTTAGTATGCATGACAGCAAACTCTTCCGGTAGAATAGTTTCGTTAGCCTTTCATGGTCTATGGACTATATCAGAGGTGTAATATTAGGTGGCATGTACATAGCAACAATGAAACCATGAGAACTTCTTACCTCCTACGCTAGTGGATGACTTGGCGCATTGTCCAGCAAAAGAATTGCTTTAACAGGCAGTTTTTGTCAGTCAAGGCTTCTTGAACCTAGAACAATGAATCCAGCTTAATACCCTTAAATTTTAAACAAATGGTGGCAACTCACCTCTGGAATAAACAACTTAAAAGAACCATTTCTTGAATATGAATCCAGTCATCCAAGCTGTTTTTGAATTCCTGTAATGTACTGGATAATTTAAATCATGGAACGATCAAGACTTTCTTGCTTTTCCAATGACTAGTGGCTTCAGCTTATGATTGCCGGCTGCATTTGTACAGGCTAGGAAGGAAGGTAAACCTTTGCTTTTCTGTTTTTCTTCCTGGAGCTGTTTTCTCCTCAGAACCTACATAAATTTTGTCCGGAAGCAGTTTTCAGTATAGGAAAGATTCATCAGCATATCTGTTCCTTCAACAGCTGAAATTCATCGACTTTTTCAAGCAAAGTCTTTTTAAATGGGTCTTACTTGCGGAAGACAGTTTTTTTCCTGAGATTTTAAGATATCGAATTCCAAAACGTTTCTTGTACCTTTGCAACCATCCGCTGCTCGCATTGAAAGATGGAGTCTCTTTGTATTCTCCGTGCAATTTTTTTTGCTTTTTCTTCAATCATAAAACCTGTGACTGGAATACGTTTTTCTGTTTGCTTTAAAAATCACCGGTATAAGAGTTTTTCCATTCTAGGGCATTCAAATCAGATGATCTTAGAGTTTTAATTTTTCCTGGTCCCACGGAAGCTGATCTTCTTCAAAATATTTACTCTCCTATTTTGAATTGCAAAAATGGTAGAGACTTAGCCAAACCATCCTTTTTTGCTAAAGCCGTAACTCCAAAACATTTTTCTAACTGTTCAACTATTTCAAAAAAAAACAACCGGCTTAACAATTCAGGAGTTTATAAATTGAGTTGTAATTAATGTGGTAGCGTACATGTTGGACAAATCGGGAGAACTTTCACAATAAGGTTCAAAGAACACCAAGCATCTTTCAAGAACCGAAAAAACAATTCTAATTTTGCGAAACATTTCTTCGAAACTAACCATACCTTCCCAGAATTAGATAATCTTAAAATCCTACATGTTGAACCGAAAGGAAAGAAACTAGATATCTTGGAATCAATAGAAATCTACAAGAATTCCTGGAACCCGGCAATAAAACTATTAAACCTGTGGGTCTCCCCACTCTTCGAAGTCCCACACAAACCGAAGCCTCCCTTAAAGATATATAATTCCTCAACAACTTGATATGATATACACCAGTTTGAAAATGTAGTATAATCTATGAAACTCGGGTCACAGTATCCTCAAAATAAAATAGTGATAGTAAACAAAGTAATTTCATTTATTCCATCATTAAAAATGAACTATCACAAAGTAACAAAGTTTAACAATCATTTTATGGTTATGACTTGTTAAATTCTTTATGCTCACTATCTACAGGCTTCAGTTGTTCATCGTATAGAGTACCAATGCAAATATTTATTCGTTCACTATTTGGAGTAGTTCATTATAAGCATTGTTCACTATTTCGGCAGTCTACTGTAATTCTAAACTTTTCGAATCACCCATTAATGGGGACATTCAAAGTCCCTGCAGTTGGTAACGTTGTGATGATCATAACCCTACATGTCACCACATCTTGTATTGTGTAGGTCTCGTTACTTTTTCGTGCTATTTGAATTTGAGTGCAACGTGTTTGAATGTTATTGATGATATTTGAAATGCTCCATTTTGCAGAACAACGATGCAACGTAACATTTTGCGTAAGAAAAAGTGTTGGACAAAATTCTCACAAAGACATGTTAATTTTTTTAAAAAAGCTTACGAAGATGATGCTCTGCGTCTTGTTATGAATGGTTTTCATAATTTAAACACCCGATAGCTTGCTACTCACTGTCTTGAATTTCATATATTTTATTCCAATATTCATAAAAAAATTATCGATAATGAATAAACATAATTTCTTCTTCTGTTCAGAAGTTTAAGAAATATAGAGTATTTCAAACACAACCTGATGATAAACTTAGGATTAGACATGGTTCAGTAGCAAATTACTCAGGGCTTCAACACCCCAATAACCCGAAATATAGTTACATTTCATCTCTTCTGAAAATTGTATCTTAAAGAATATTTTCTTATCCTTACCTGACTGACATCAGATTGTTCATGACTGATAAGTTGATGGTTACGCCATATCGATGTTCTACTGGAGTTCATTGACCGATAAGAAGCATTAATGAGTCAAACCTCACAGGAAGTAAATACGTATTAATGGGTGCTAATGACTGTGAAAACGTAACAAATGCCTCTTATTTGCGGTTTATCTTTGTTGCTTTAGGCTTCCAATATGTAATTAGATAGTGAATTTCTGGAAACGGATTTCCACCGTTTACATTCACAATTCTGAAATACATTGTCACTTTTTTTTACATATATAAGAGATATTTCAATGGAAACGCTCCATTTTTAACATGTGGTTTCAATAAGACTTGTCATACTGCAAATGACACAATTACTTTATTGAAAACAAAATTCGGTAATTCGATCATTTCAAGAAATGGACCGATAAATTATCCGCTTCGTTCCTGCGATTTACCTCCATTGGACCTCTTTCTTTGGGGTTACATTAAGTCATTGTTTAACAGCAATCATCCAGCAAATTGAGACGATTTATAGATGAATATTGAACGAGTTATTGCTAACATAAGACCTGATTTGTATGAAAGGGTCATGGAAAATTGGGTTTAACGATTTCATTCCTGCTAGCGTTTCCGTGGTGGACATTTAAATGATGTTTTGTTTCATAACTAAACTAATGGTATCTATTGTACTCTATAATGAAATAAAAATTTCAATAATTTTCAAATAAATAATGTGTTCTATTCACAAAACGAAATGGGGCGCTGTTAATGAAAGATCAAAATACATATGTGAGGCAGTTAACGAATAAAGAATCAAAAGAATATATAGAACATTGACCGCGATCATCTACCAAAAATAATCCAAGGTAGCCTTTTTTTGATTCGATAGTCATAATAACAAATTCTATTCCGAAAAAATACTCTACATAGAATATTAAAACTCCTTGTTATTTACTTTCTAAAAAATATATAGCATTTTCTTTTCAGTACGAAGTTATTTGGATGTTCAATAAAAATAATCAATACAAAATATATCAGCATCTTGATTCAAGGAATATCCTGTTTAGAAGCGAACTGAAATAAATCTGTTCTGCTGACTGAACAGCATTTATAAAACTAAGCTTTTCCACAGAAAAATCATGAAAAGAATATACGATCATAGACTCAATATCTGAAAAGTGCAACGCGCATGTGTGAAAAGACAAATTATAATTATTATAAACAAATATAAAATGAAAATGACTTGAAAGGATTTTTTTAAATATTTCATACCTTAACTAAAACAATTCTCCGAAACCTCTACAAATTTATCTGAAAAATTCTTTAAATTAGATTCAATAAAATAAAAAATGCTCCACTTCGAATTTAAGAAAGTCTTTTTCATTTCAAATTTTATATAAAGGTTTATAATTATTATATAATATTTATCACAAAAACTTTTTCTTATTGCAAAGTTTGAACTGATTTTGCTGAAAACCTCAAAGGATCAGTGTTGAAATTTTTGGTTACTATTTACTTCAAAACAAAAACTGTGAAATTTTCAGCAGGTAATAAAAAGTTTTTTTATCAATCGAAAAGATTCATTATTAAAAGATATATTGAATGGAAATGACACCATGACAAATAAATATTGACTTTCCATTCAATTTATGCCATATTTATATCTGAAATTCCCATTATAAATTTTTATAAAATAAAATAATAAAAAGGTATTTTTTCTTGATAGAAGCCTTTTACAATATCTTAAATATCACACAAATTAAATATGCTAACGTCACAACAAATTTTAATATCATAAAAGTTTGATGTATTTTTAATTAATTATTTTTATTTCTTGGATACTAATTGGGACTGAGGATTATTGCCTAGAATTCCCAATGACTTTTTTGAAAATGTACTGCATGTTTTTGGAGAGTTTTTTAAGTAACTTTTCAAAAAGAGCTATTTTTGAACTTATGTTGTGCATTTTTGGAGAGGAATTTGGTTTTCATTCTACCGTTGCGAAACAGAATTTGTATCCTTCAAGTATTTATTCAATAATCATATTAATATTCCATATTTTCTCTGGATTCATTTATTCCTTTTGATGCTGTGTAATGAGTGTTCATTCTATGTTTACTAAATTGAAACTGTTTTCTGAGGTAAAATAATAAGAAACGGTTTTTTACTTGATAGAAGGATTATTACAAAATTTGAATATCAAAACAGATTTAATCTGTTAGTCTTCTACAATTTTAATTTCAGAAAATTTATTCAAGAAACTTTAATTATTGTTAATTGATTTTATTATTATTTTTTATATGTAAAGATGAACTGGTCTTATCTGAATTCTAATTATTTTTGAGGATGTGCTACATGTTTTGAGAGTTTTTGAAGCAATTTCTTTAAATATATTAAATATTTCAAATAAATTGGTTTTTGAGAATTTCTTAAAATTATTTTGTATATTTTTGAGACAGATTTAGTCTTCATAAATATAAGATCAGAAAACAATACATTTTGTAACAAACAGGGCTTCCTACGTTTGTCTGAAGAGTTCAGTACGCATGCCTGGAACGAAACAAAAAATATTTATTTATTAATTTTAATTGACAATTTATATTCGTTGGCTTTTCTTAATTCTATTTGATATTGTATAATGAGTTTCGATTTTATACGTCCATTAAATATGAGCAGTGCTTATAAAGACATTGATTTAATAATTCTTAAAGTTTCTTGAATAAATTTTTTGAAATTAAAATTGTAGAAGACTAACAGATTAAATCTGTTTTGATATTCAAATTTTGATTTCTGAGGCATATATTCAATTTAATTCAAAAAAGTTTTCGGGAAAATTTTTCAATGAAATTAAAATATGTAGTGAGGTTAACAGAATTAATCTGTGTGATATTCAAGTTATCAATTTTCAAGTATATTGAGAGTCGGTTTTATTTTTATAGAAATCAAATTTTTTTTTGCCTATAATTGCAGTAAATCTGATATCATCTGGACTTCCTGTTTCATTTCCGTTTTCAATATCGCCTGATATCTCTCTTCAAGTCGTGTAGTATAGCTTATGGTGATTATTTCAGCAAAAATTTTATAATTATTGAATAAATCTTTCAAAATCGATTTCCGTAAACAAGAATGTTATGGAAATTCATGAATAAGTTAATCAAGAAATTAGATCACTTCAATCTGATTACTTGCTTAACCACCTGGAAATTTTAAATTCAGAATGTTCAAGGTAGACATATTGTTTAATTCAACATAGAAGATAAAGGATCTAATTGCTTTCAACAAACAAACGTATTAGCTTATCTTTTCGTAAACTATCCTAGTCAATTTTTTCATACAGCACATACAGCTCTAAGCTATGTATATATAAATAATCTGTCAAGATGAATTAACATCTCGTATGCACACGTATTCAATTGGAAATGAATATTTAGGTTCTCGTGACATTTTCTGCGAGCTATAGTTGCTAATGTCTTTTGCATTTTTTAGAATTTGTTTTTGTTTTAGAAACTCTTATTTTCATAGAATTTATTTTATTTTCAAGCCAGTTATGGCGAAAAAAAATAAATACTCATTTACACAGAGGAAATTATTTTTTGATTCTTCCACTGGACATTCGGGGTCCTCTAGATTAACATTGAATTTTCTATGTTTTCGAATGTCTTTTCCATACCCGTAATATAAATTTTATTATATGATAGTAACATTTTCATTAAGAAATATCCTAGAGTGACTGAAGGAACTTAACAGCTTCAATACTTACGTCTCTTTGGTGTTGATATCAAGCGAAATTTATGGGAAAAATCCGTTTGTTGTTTTGTAAGTTAAGCGTTTAATTAAATTATGAAAACAATATGTGATTACGTCTTACGAGATTCAGTGGGCACACTTATTGTTTTCTACTGCAAATTAGTACAAGAATCCTGTTGCCTCGACCAGAACTTTGAATAATGGATAATTGAATTGTTATATAACAAGTTAAACTTTATATCAATTCCAACCCGACCGGTTCTTGCCAGTGCAGTTGTATTTTTCGACTGTTCTGTAACTGCATCAACTTTTTGATTGCCCAACATCTGCATGTGATCAGATACCGGTTGATTGAACACTTATTTGAGGTCATTGCCACCTTGTTCTGAATAAGACATTATATTCAGAGTTGATAAGATGAAACTGATATTTTTGCGATTGCAAAATTCTTTTGGGCATAATCTTCACGGAATATGTTGTGGAAATTATAGTTTAAATGAATGAAGAAATATATAGCAATCTTTATTAAGAGCTAAAAATTTAGAGTTTAGTGAATAGTGATAGAATCCACTTATTCAAAATAAATGAGTAATTCGTAAAAGAGTTGAAAAATAATTAAGTTATTAACAAAATAATTATTTGATCGTTAATTCGGTTTGTTGTTTTTTTAATTTTTTAAACTATAGTTTATTTCCTTAGTTTTTAGTCACAACAAGCAAAGAGAAATAATAGTAACCAAGAACTAATCATAACATGAATGGAGTATGCGGTTGACACTAGGTGAAACATTATAACAATTTTATTTAAAGTAATTCACACAGTTTTTATATTTCACAATTTATTCAGAATCCTTAAACGTGTTTCGGTCTTTCGACCATCTTCAAAGGAGTACAAAAAAGAAGTTCCTTTTTGTCCTTTGAGTATCTGAGTAATTAAAAAAAAAAAAAAAAATCTAACTTCAAATTTCATCATAAAATGTGATGAATATTTTAATATGTGAAAGTTTGAACTTCTTGGTGGGCAAAATGAATGAAAGCCTGAGTGGTCACCTTAAAAAAAATTTGTGCCTTTGCTACTCAGGTTTTTATGATGAAATTTGAAGTTGGATACTTTTTCAAAAAAATGACAACATTTATTCGTACGGTTTTGTGCATATCTATTGGTATTTTAATGAAGACTCTTTTACCATGAAGAAATTGATGATACTTATCCATGGCTAAGCCAATGGAAGCGTTTAAAATGTCAACTTTCCAGTATTTTGCATATTGGAGTGTAAAATAAACCAGTCTTATTCTTCGAATTCCTCAGATATTTACATTTTCTGAATATTTAATTCAAAGTTCTGTTTTCATGAATTTATGCCACTTTTTTATTTGCAGGAATATGGATTTCTAAGTGGTTAAAACTCCACATTAGCACAGTTTTTGAAATACCCAGGATATTCGCTTAATATAAACGAACAATGGCGGAACAAAAAAAAGGTAGAGTTAATGAGCTATTGAAAATTGATAGTTTTTAAGGTTTTGTCGTTTTTACTATGATTAATAACGTATCGTCTATAAAATCAATTAAAATTGTTCATTTCCAATAAATTGAATCTATCAAAAATAAAAAGTCACAAAGAAATTATCTGAACGAAAATTATGGCTCAAGATTTTTTACTACAAATTTTTTGAGAAAATTCTATAGCACAGTATTGAAACTTTGACTGTTTCGGTATTTACAACGGGAAATAAATCTTAAATTTGAAAATAAAACCAGCGCAACCATCCATTAATGTTTAGTTAATTACAACAATTGTTTCATCATACCATGATTTCATCTGGTATTACTCAGAAAGTTATTTGGATGGTAAATAAAGACAATCCATGAAAAATATTTCTTCATTCGACAAATATTCTGTTTAGAAGCGAACTGAAATAAACATGTTCATCCAACGGAGCAGTATTTTTAAAATTAGACCCTTTCCACAGAAAAATCTTGAAAAGAAGATACGATCTTGAAAAGAAGATAGACTCAATGAAATAATAAGAAGAGGTTTATTCTTGAAAGAGGAATTATTACAAAATTTTAAATATCCTACAGATTCATTCTGTTAACCTCCTACAAATTCTAATTACAAAAATTTTTTGAATTTAATTAAATATATGTCTTTAGAAAACACTCTTTCAATTTGATAGACATATGGAATTAACACTTATTACAAAGTACCGTACCACAAGGAAAAAAAAGGATTCAAAGAAATATAAATTATCATTTAAAATTACTAAATAAATACTTGAAGGGTACAAATTTTTGTTTCGTATTTCGTTTTATGAAAACCAAATTCTTATCTAAAAATTCAAAACATAATATCAAGAACTTCTTCAAAAACAAATTGCTCAAAATAATTTCCTTTAAAAAACCTACAATTTCGTAATTGGTATGATAAATTTCGCTTTGTTGTTTTTTGACTTAAAGGTGAACTACCATCTAGTAGGTCAGAAGAAGTTGCAGATGATGAAATCAAATCCATAATTGATGCAGAGAGCCATAATCCTGTCTGAGACATTATAAAAATGCTGAATGCTTCGAACACATCGATTGAAAATTATTCAAAATACGTGGCGGTGGAATTCATTTAAAATCTCCATATTTGTGTTTCTCATTAATTAAAGGAAGTTCTTATTAATCAATGCATTAAAATCTGCGATTTATATCTCAAACAAAATTATATATAGAAACTTTTTTGAAACAGAGAATCATTAGGCGAAAAATAGTTAATTTATCATTACATCGAATGAAAGTGATTATTGGTGCAGATTGGACAAATTAAACTTTAAAATTCAAGAAAAACGAGAGGAGTTGTTGAATCATATGGTGTTGGGAAGTAACTCTTATTGTGTAGACATGAAACGGTTTAAGCAAGTTGAATTTCCATAGGAGCTCCATTCTCCCTTGTGATGTCACATCCATCGTATAGCCCTGAATTAGCGTCATCAGATTTTTAGGAGTAAAAATAAGTTCGTGCGGTTTTGATAACATATGTCGTAACTAGTTTATTATTCCATTGTTTCATCTGGCAACACCTCTATTTTGAAGTGTCATCATCAGGCTGTTTTTCAGTGTCTATTTTTTCGCTGAAGTGTAAACTACTTAAATTCTGTGTGCTCTGAAAACGTTAACTTTTGAACCGAATAAATTTTACTTCAATATGAAGGGAACGGCTACCGGAAGTAATCGTATTTTAGTGGATGTCAAGCTCTAGCTGAACGAACATGTCAGAAGTGGTCTTGTCAATTTCGGTCGTCCAGTAATTTGCATTTATTTTAGAAATCCTTCCTTTTCTCGGAACGTTTGAGTTATACCTTTATGTTGTTGATTTGACGATTGTCGTGATTGCTTGAATAAATTTGTTTTTGTTTTGTTTAGAGTTTATTGGAAGTGATGAAAACTAAAGATTCCATTTGATACACTTTTAGGTTCAAAAAAATTTGACAACTTCAGTAGTGGGTACATGATTCTTCCCTAGACAATCTCTTCCAACACGTATCGTAGCACCACGCGCGCCAATAAACACTATTACGGTTTATATTTGATCCACCTTCGTATTTTGTTTGTAATGCCCATTGCAAATTTTTGATTAAAACAACCTGCAAATCCATCCAGAGAGTCGTGAGCTCGCCTATCTTAAACTATCGGGTGTTTTTTTTTAGAGTGATAGAACTTTCGATAGGGATAACTGTGATTTGACAAGTAGAAGCCATGTTGTTTTGACATTTTGACATTTCTGTTCAGTAAGCATTGACAAATTATCATGGAAAGACTCACGCCGCAACAACGTTCACAAATTGTTGAAATTTATTTTCAAAATTAGTGTTCTACTCGCCAAACTTATAGAGCACTTCGTGAAATATATGGTTTACATAATCGTCCATCAGAGCAGTTTATTCGTCGAACTATTAAAAGATTTCGGACAACATTTTCTCTACTCGATGCAACAACAACAACAAGACAAAGAACTGTACGTACAGAAGAAAATATTGCTGCTGTAAGTCATAGTGTTAATGATGATCCAGATTTGTCTATTCATCGAAGTTCACCACAAGTTGGACTCTGTGCAACCGCCAATGGAACATTTTCCGTGAAGATCTTGGTCTACACCCATGCAAGATCCAACTAATTCAAGAACTAAAGCCACTTTGTTTGCTGATTGGGCCCTAGAACAGCTTGAAGTTGATCCACTATTTTATCGTAAAATTGTGTTTATTGATGAAGCTCATTTATGGTTGAACGGCTATGTAAACAAACAAAATTGCCGTATATGGAGTGAAAACAATCCTCAAGAAGTTCTGCAGGTTCCATTGCATCCTGAAAAATGCAAAGTATGGTGCGCTTTACACGCTTGAGGCATTATCGGTTCATATTTCTGTAAAAACGATGCTGGAGCTAATGTTACTGAGAATTGGTCCAATTTATTGGCTTCCAAGATCATGCGACGTAACTCTACTGGATTATTTTCTTTGGGGTTGTCAAGTCATTGGTTTATGCTGATGAACCAGAAACAATAGACGCTTTGAAAACGTGTTATTGATGAAATAAGGCCTGAATTACTCGAAAAAGTGGTCCAAAATTGGTCCGGTCGAATGCGGTTCCTCCGAGCTAGTGGTGGTGGTAATATTCCAGAAATTATTTTTAAAACATAAATGTCATAAAATTATCTTTCAAATAAAAAAAAATGGCTTCAATCTTAATTTGAATGTGTTTTATTTCAATTTAAAGTTCTATCACTCTAAAAAAAACATCCAATATTAAATGAATAAATCCACCAATATTTTCTGTTCAGATCTCTGAAGGGGCTACTTGCCCTCCTAGAAGAATGTTTGGAGGGTGCAACGTGCGTAATTATCCACCCCTAACGAAAGTTAGCGTTTCGGGGTTTTTGTTGAATACAGCTAGTTTTTCGTATTGTATCTTTTTCGTTACACACCCTCTATATAAGTGAATAAAATTCTCCCTGCCTAAAAAATACCTTCATATTGATTTAAACGATAAATGTTTTAGGGTTCTAAACTTGGTACGAGTATTAGCCTGAATGACTTATAGTAATCCAGTGGCGTATCAAGTGAACAAAATTCCAATTTGGTAAAGTTAAAATGTTTCATTGTATTTACTTCATAGGACGTATTTAAGAGGTAACGAAATTTAATTAAATAAGGAGTGTAGAAACTTATGTGGAAATGCTGCATTATAATATAATATTTGTTCGATCGTACATATCTCGGAATTTAATATTTGCCGAGTAAAAGGAAAATTTTCAACAAATTTTTCCACTCAACAAATGACGATATAAATGATAATGAAAAAGATATAAATCATCAAACTGGGACATGAAATAGATCCTGTAATTTCATCAGTCATTTCATCATCCTCCAAACTCCTCAAGAATCAACATTTCTGTTGCCTAAATATATTTTAGTCTAATCCACCTGGTCATACTGAAAACTTCAACCAAATCAAAACTCACCTTGGAAATGTTGAAAAATTCTTCATAAATTTGAAATATGCGTAAAGCAATTAATTATAAAGTAGACTGAAGCAAAACAACAAAACATTATTATCAAAGGAGTTCAAAGATCAAGGTCGCCTGTGATATGGAAAATATTAAAACAGGAAATTCCAATAGAAAAAAATGAAACATCACTGAGGTTATACATTTTTGTGGTGATATGCTACAGAGTAAACAGAATCAGTCATAATCATCGTTAATTTCAAATCAGATTAAATAAGGACTCGAAATAATTACTAACAACGGGAAAAATAAATATAATTTGGAACTCAATATTGAATTTTTATTAAAACGACATTCGATGCACTCAAAATAACAGTATTAGCTTAAATATCATCAGATATATGGAAGGGTTATCTCAGGAAACTCTTCAAATACGAGCCTTCTTAAATTCGAAGAAGACATTGTGTAACATTCAAGTCGGATATAATTTTCAGTTATATTGTAGGAGTTTTTTAGTTATTACACTTGAATCTCCTGACGCATAACTAACATAGTAAATAAATTGGACTTATGTATTGGGTGTTTTTTTAGAGTGATAGAACTTTCGATAGGGATAACTGTGATTTGACAGAAGGTAGAAACCATGTTGTTTTGACATTTCTCTTCAGTAAGCATTGACAAATTATCATGGAAATACTCCGCCGCAACAACGTTCACAAATTGTTGAAATTTATTTTCGAAATCAGTGTTCTATTCGCCAAACTTAAAGAGCACTTCGTGAAATTTATGGTTCACATAATCGTCCATTAGAGCAGCTTATTCGCCGAACTATCGATAGATTTCGGACAACATTTTCTCTACTCGATGCGGCAACAACAACAAGACAAAGAACTGTACGTACAGAGGAAAATATTGCTGCTGTAAGTCATAGTGTTAATGATGATCCAGATTTGTCTTTTCGCTGACGTTCACAACAAGTTGGACTCTGTGCGTCCACCACATGGAAAATTTGCGTAAAGATCTTGGTCTACACCCACACAAGATCCAACTGGTTCAAGAACTAAAGCCACTTGACCATAATAACGGCCAGTTTCATAAACAACATCAAAAGGCTCCTGTATGATAAAGTCCCTTTATAAAAAAGGATCCTTTAAATGGGACCATCAGTTTCATAAACGCAGATCGACCGTCCTTTAATTAAAGCTTCCTTTAATGCGTCGGTCATATATTTCGACTGTTGGCTATCCTGAGAACTAGTGATTTTACGAATATAGTTGGTGATATTCTGTCAAAATTGTGAGTTATGGGTCGGAACTTGTAAAAAGAAAAGAAACATAAATCAGTCTTTGCATAAACATGGTTATGTGCAGAAGATAGTATATTGGAATTTATGTCATTATTAGGTACGAATTGCTCTTTTTTAGTGAACATGAGTTATTTAAATGAATATGGAACAAAAAAGTGAAAAAAGTATTACTTTAAAACCTGAGGAGGAACTACGTCTCTTGGAATTGTTTGAAAAAGAGAATTTTAATGTTATAGGATAAAGTCTGGCAGAGAATAGCAACTGCTTTCAATGCAACAGTTCTCCATTAGAGAGATGGGGGCCAGCTCGAATCCAAATATGACAATATAAAAACTTAAACTAGAAAGGTGGTAGCTGCTCAACGTAGCCATATTAAAGGGACTGGTGGTGGGGCTCCATTGAAATTGAGGTAGCCAATTTCCAAAAAGTTAATCCCAACTGTTACGAACAGCTCTAGTAGAAGCTTAGATAGTGGCTATAAAAGAAGAGGAGCATTCGAGGATTAAAATATTAGATTTCCAAATTATGGAGAGAAGAGAAAATTAAATAATAATAATTGAATCTTTTTTATTTTGAATGCACTTCCTGGGAAAAGCGGTATTAGAATTCTATCAGCATTACTGCAGATCATGAAATACCCTCAAATATGAATTACAAACAGAACTTTCAATAACACATAATATTTTTATTTATTTATTCTCACTTGAAACTTTTTCAGATGTTAACTAAAGTAAAACAATGAATCAGAAATACAAACATAAAAACCTATCTAAATACATACCTTGTAAAATCTTATAAAATTTATATGAAATCTTGTCATGTTGAAGATACGAATTGAATATGAAGAATATATTATATATATATATATATATATATATATATATATATATATATATATATATATGCCTGCCTTCAGCGTATAAAATACTTACCTCAACCATAGCACAGAAAATCCGAATCCACCTAAATAAAAATAAGATCATGGCATGGGAACAGGGTGGGTGCAGGGAGAGAGGACGCGGAAGTAAAGAACTTCTGATGATAGACAAGATGCTCACAAAACAGGCAAAAACTAGATTGAAAAACATATCGATGGCCTGGATCGATTATCAGAAGGCATATGATTCGGTACCGCACAGCTGGCTGCTAGAAATCCTTAACCTATATAAAGTTGACGGAAAGGTAATAAACTTGGTCAAAGCCTTAATGTCAACATGGCGAACAACTTTATCCGTAAAGACAAGAACAACCAAGTACAGCACAGGAGAAATAAAAATAAAAAACGGCATATTCCAGGGAGATGGACTGAGCCCACTGTTGTTCTGCCTTGCCTTGAACCCCCTCAGTAACATGCTAAACAGATCAGCATATGGCTATACAATTAACCAAAATACCCAAATTACCCATCTCTTTTACATGGATGATCTTAAGTTATATGCTAGAGGAAGAAAACAACTAGAAGGAGAACTAGAACTAGTAAGAGGGTTCAGTTCGGATATTGGGATGTCTTTTGGCCTAGAAAAGTGTGCCACGGTGGAAGTAAGGAGGGGAAAGCTGATAGAAACAACAAACATTGAACTGGCAGATGGACGAGAGATAGCAAACCTAAGGACCGAGGACACATACAAATATTTGGGGATACAGCAAACATACGAAATGAAGCAAAAAGAAAATAAGACCGCTGCTGAGAACGAACTTATTAGGAGAATCAAAAAAATAATCAGCTCCCAATTATCTGCTAAAAACAAAATCACAGCAATGAACATCTGGGCAATACCTACCTTTACGTATACGGCTGGGATCGTCAGTTGGTCCAATACGGACTTAGAAAGGCTGGACAGAAGGATACGAACAACATTCACACAAAACGGCATGCTATATCCAAATTCCTCAATAGAAAGACTCTACTTACCTCGCAAGGAGGGAGGACGTGGACTCGGCAACCTGGAGCAAATATGTCTGAAAGAAGAATGCAAAATGAAAGAATACTTTAATAATAGTAACTTACCTGTGCATCAATGGATTACTGCCCAATGGGAGAGAAGGAATCACGTTCAGGAAACAGCAGAAGACCAACCTGAAAAATGGAAAGAAAAATGGAAGACCAAAGCCTTACACGGACGGTTCTACGCTAGCCTTCACCAACCAGACGTAGACTTACCAAATTCCAATACTTACCTGATACAGGGCTACCTTTTCCCCCAAACGGAAGGAACACTCCTGGCCATCCAAGACCAGGTTATTCCAACCAGGATATATTTGAAGCACATCCTAGGCCAACAGGTGGAAACTACTAAATGCAGGATGTGTCACGCAGCCGAGGAAACGATCCAGCATCTGTCCTCAGGATGTTCCACAATAGCCGGCACGAAATATCTAGCCCGCCATAATAATATGGGTAAGGTCGTGCATCAACTTATGTGCCTCCAGAAACAACTTGTGCAGCGTTTCACACCCCACCACACATACTCACCACAAACCATAGTTGAAAACGACCAATACAAAATCTACTGGGACCTTACAATATTAACGGATAGAGGGGTGGAGCATAATCGACCGGATATGGTCGTGTGGGACAAAGGAAAGAAGACCGCCATAATCATAGATTTTGCAGTGCCACAAGACAACAACTTGGCAAAAAGCTATGCCGAGAAAATATCAAAATATGAGGCACTGGCACACCAAATGAAAGAAATATGGAAACTGAAGGTGGTGTCTATAATGCCCCTAATAATAAGTGTAAACGGTCTCGTACATCGAAGGACGACACAGCACCTAAAGGAACTGGATTTGCCAAATAATACCAGCACATGGATGCAGAAAGCAGTCTTGTTGGGAACGGTCAGCATTATACGGAAAATTATATATCCCCACTAGCACCGGAGTTGCTCTTGGCGCACGCGCCCGGGTAACACGAATACCACAAGAAGTGTGAATTAAAAAAAAAAAAAAAAAAAAAAAAAAATTATATATATATAATTCACTTTGAATTCATTTTGAATAACAGTTATTCAAAATGTGATCTTGCCTAATGATGCTACTGTGATAGCGAAACAATTGTTGTGAACATAATTGTTTTTTTTTTTTTTTTTTGTATTTCTTAAGTGGAAATGACTTAAGCTGTATTATAATTATTTTTTTGGAATAAAGGCCTTTATTATTATTATTATTATTATAACAATAAAAATTACAGATCGATGATTTGTTTCAAAATTTGCATGGTATCGAATCAGAAGTGTTTTGGTTCCAACAAGATGGTGCTACACTTCATGCTGCTACCGTAACAATTGATGTATTGAAAAAAAGATTTGGCACTAAGATTCTTTCGAGCAACTGTTCAATTAATTGGCCTCCAAGATCATGCCACATAACTCCAATGGATTATTTTCTTTAGGGTTATGTCAAGTCATTGGTTTATGCTGATAAACCAGAAACAATAGACGCTTTGGAAGCCAACATAACTCGTGTTATTGATGAAATAAGGCCTGAATTACTCGAAAAAGTGGTCCAAAATTGGTATGGTCGAATGCGGTTCCTCAGAGCTAGTGGACATATGCCGGAAGTTATATTTGAAACAAAAATTTCATAAAATTATCTTTCAAATAAAAAAAAATTTGGCTTCAATCTTAATTTAAATGTGTTTTATGTTAATTTAAAGTTCTGTCGCTCTAAAAAAACACCCGATATAAGGTGATGTCTAAATAATTTGTTCATTATTGTATATTTCTTTTGATTCTTCATTAGTTAATTTCCACCACTTGTGATGAAAATATATATGTCTATAAAGTGATACAGTGTATTTAGGACATGTTTTAAAATTTAATTCTAAATATTTTCATGAGATTTATTTAGATTAAAATCTGTGTAGATGTTCTGGTGAATTAATTCCAGCTATTATTCTGTAATATGCGAATACTTCTTCTCTCTAAAAAAAACAGCCGATATTTAACACATGGTGTTCGTTGAAGACACTTTAAAGGCGTCTATTTAATCTGTATGCGAGGAATGTAAATAATAATTGGATAATTTGGAATCATGATTTTTCAATACATCAAATTCATTTTATTGCTATCAAAGAGCTATCATACACTTCTATATACAATTTTCTTGTCTGTATAAAAAAGTAATTTTCTTCATTCGTCTCTTGGAGCCAGGAAATAGATGAATCTTCATAATATGATATTTTACAACTGATTTTTGCTGAATATTTGAGTCTGGATTTCAAAGTTATTCAAAATTTAACGTGTATCATGAAAATTTATTGATTTTGAAAAATCCTATAATCACTCCTTAAGATAAGAACTAGTTTGGTTCACCTCATAACCAAACACTTCGATGGACTGATTTTTCCTAAAATTGAAAATTGTATGAGATAATAAATTAATTGTAACACTGCTATAAAAATCGAGAAAATTGGAAACTTCGTCTCCTTTCTCAATCATTGAATAGCATCTATGAAAAAAGTTCCACCTCAAAATTACTCTGAAATCAAATTCTAGAAAAAGGTGACTTGTGATAACTTTTCTTCCAACATATCCACGAAAACCATGTAATGAACTCCCAATCTGTTTTGATATCGTTTTTTATCAGAAGAGATAAATTTTCCCCATGTTTCCTTCTGTCTGTAAATATTAGTTGTACAATTATTATTGTACACTAATTAACTTTGTCATCATATTGTTAACTTCAAACAAACTATACTATTTTACTATATAATTGATTCTGATTCTTATCTCATTACATATAACAAAAAATTCATTGGGTTTTTGTTAAAAGTTTTTTTCTACTGCCACATCATGTTAGGTATTGTTAAAATTAAAATTAATAATTCTGGAATATATATATATATATATATATATATATATATATATATATACACTACCATATACACATATATACCATATATACATATACACATATATACACATATATACACTACCAGAGTTGGTAAATACTGCTGAAAATGTCATCTTGTTGTTCAATGTTTAGCAACGGATTAAAATACTAGAGTAGCGTATTCTGGGGTCTTAAGTCGCTCCGGAAAAGTAGGCATTCTTGAGTGATTTCAGAAAAAATACATCCAACCAATTGATAGCACCTGAATACCACCGGTCAAAAAGGCTACTACCTATATTTTTTAAAATGAACAATCCGTATTTCATAACGGAAATTGTAAGATTCAGAATTGAATACAAATCATTATATATCCACTTGTTTTATAGGAAACCATTCCACCAGTATTTATTGCAAATTTAGTCTTTCTTCTTTTCAGAGTTCCTATCATGCCGCTTCGTGCTGAACTTCATGGTCATCCTCGGATTCATGTTCAACTACATGCTTCGGGTAAACGTCACCATAGCCATAGTCGACATGATCGAACCAAACACAACGGCCCTCAACTTGACCTCCAACAGTTCCGTTATCAGGTCCAGAGTGGTGGAACAGCGTTTCAGCTGGACTGAATCGCAGAAAAACGACGTACTCGGCCTCTTCTTTTGGGGATACATACTGACAGAGCTTCCAGGCGGAAGGCTAGCTGAAGTGATTGGCGCAAGAAGAGTTTTCGGAGGAGGAATGCTTGCTGCCAGCATACTGACCCTTCTGACGCCATTGGTGTGTTACACCAACTTTTATCTGTTGTTGTTCACGAGAGTTCTCATGGGTTTCTTCCTAGGGGCCACCTGGCCGGCAATGCCACCGATGGCTGCCAAATGGATACCTCCTTTAGAAAGGTCCAAGTTCATAGCCAACATGATGGCCAGCGCTCTTGGTGCAGCTATAACTCTACAAGTAAGTGGCTTAATCATAAGCTGGATGGGTTGGGCAGCCGTTTTCTACATAACCGGAGTGATTGGTCTTCTGTGGTCCGTTATATGGTTCCTAATCATTTACGATTCGCCAGCAGATCACCCAAGGATATCTCCTGAAGAGAGGTTGGAAATAGAGACGGCAATTAGGGAAGGCGATGGTGCCAAGAATAAGAAACCTTCTACAGTTCCATGGGGAAAGCTGTTAACTTCTCTACCAGTCTGGGCTATAATAATAACCCACGGAATGTCTGTCTTTGGGTACTTCACCATATCCAATCAGCTTCCTTCGTATATGAAGAGTGTTCTCAATTTTGACATTAAGAAGAATGGATTACTGTCTAGTTTGCCTTATATTGGTAAGTTCTAGTTGCATATTTGAGAATATCAATAGTGTTTTTAGCCTTCGATTTATGATGTTTAATGTGAATTAGCTTAAAATTAGTATTTATGATGAACCTTTGACACACTTCAACATTTGAATATTCATTTTAAAAAGCCTATCTGTTTGCTTCAGATATTTCTATGAATATTTTAAAAGACTGTTGAATCGAAATCAATAGTCACAATACTTTCTTCTGGATATTATCATATGTGATACCACACATTTGCAATATAACGTGAAAAAATCTTCCATTTACAGTAAAAACTGAAATAGCCCAACATTAACCATAAAATAATAAAAAATATACCTACTTTCTAAACCATTCTTATCCTTTTGAGAATTCTAAAATTGAGAATTTCATATTTGGTCGGTTAATGGCTTTTAAAAATTGTGGTTTTTCCTTTCATTATATGTGCGAGAGATGTTGATAAGATATATCCATCAATACTACATTTATATTATCGGTTTTCGCAAAGAACATCCTTAAAGTTAATGGGCGATTACTGTTTATCCACATCAAGAAATTGACGATCGTTATTTTTTGAAATAAATATTAAGACTAGTTTATTAGTATCAAAATGATGATAATAATACAAAAATTGCAATAATTAATTTGCTGTAAGGTTATATCTATAAAAAAGCGAGGTTATCACTACACCAAAAAGAGTACTGAATCTTTAAAGTGCTAGTACATTATTATTTAATTACTATTTATCACCAATCAAAGTTGATCTTATTTTCCTAAAATTTGTTTCTTTAAAATTCTGCTTCAGTTATAACTTCATTTCTATCAAAAATTGAATTTATTTTTGAAATAGCGGCAAAGTGAATAAAACTAGAGTCAAATAATTTTGAAGGAAATCATCTGTAAACCTAATAGCTGATTTTTTCATGAAATTTGTGTACCACTTTTGCTATAAAGCGCACGAAATGTTGCAAAAACCATTCTTTACATATAAATCTTCGAGGGCCAAAGGTATTTGAAAGATCTTAAATATCAGAGTAATTCTGTTATACATCGCAATAAATTTCAATTTCATGAAATTTCGTAGAAATTTTTTAAAATTAAATTAGATAAATGCCTTAAAAAACGCTGTTTCTTTTTCAGTCGACATATAGAATTAACACTTAGTATTACTCAGTATCAAAAGAAGATAAAAGAATCCAAAAAACACTGTTTCATACCGGCATTATGAAATACAAATTCCACTCTAAAAATGCCAAACATAAACGGAAGAAATTCATCGAAACAGCCTCCACTTAAAAAAACTTTTCAAAAATGTGGTGCACATCTTCAAAAGGGCGGTTTGAAATTCTTACTGGTAATTTTCAGTCTACTTTCATATGTGAAATAGCTGAAATAACAATGTAAAAACTATACAACTTTTTGGGTCAGAACTTCCTGAGCAGAGGCACAGAAAAAATTAAATTTATGACTTTTTCTGTTACCTCTTCTTGTTATTTTAGAGGTTATTCTGCTTATTAGCGAATTTTGCATTCCCATTCGGGCTTAAAATCTTCTTTCAGACATGAAGTCTTTAGTTTGTCTTCTTAACATATAAATTATAACATCAAATTACAGATTACAAACGTTAAGGTTACTAAAGGTTGGGCCATCTAGAGTTTGCATTTTGAAGTAGTGGTTATGTCGAGCTTGGCAACTCTTCTGTTATTTGTGTTTTGACAGAAAGTTAGTTTAATATTTGACATTAGCGAAATGGGTCGACTTACGCTTGAACAAAACTGGGAAATATGGAAAACTTATTTCCAAAGCACAGAATTTTCTATCTATCTGTCCAAAATGTTAGAAATTCGGGTATTAAAATCAAAAGAGATGAAATGCCCTCACAACAATTTTTTTTTCTGTTTTGTGTTTTCAGAACTCAATAATAATCAAATCATTTACGTTTCGCATTTTATGTATTTAATGTTTGGTCTTTTTAAGTTATATCACGAAATGCTGCTCGAACCAATAAATCTTAAAAACTCGATCAAGGTTCCGTATGTAGTGCAAACAACTTCGCATCGAATCGTGATCCCTCATCATCCTTCTAATGAATATGCACGATTAGAAAATACATAACCCAATTAAAACACGGTTCGATGATCTACATTATCGGCTCGTTTTTCGACCTAGAATAAATCTAGTTGTCTAATTGGTGCTAATGCAGCCACCCGATTGTCAGGATAACAGATGGATTGAGAATTGAGGGCTTATATCATGTACTGGCAAATAGGTTATGTTCCATTTGGTGCCATGTGAGAATGTGATGTGAGTTCCGATTCTTAGAAACTAATATCATTTACATTCGTAATTACTGATCGGACAGATTGTAAATATGTAATGCGGTATGGCGTATACGCCGATACTGTAGCATACATAAGTCAGTGTCATTTGCATGTGTAAGTTTCGCATACACTTATCTAGCTTTGAATAATTAGCATATAAATGCTTCAGTCCAAATGGTTACCGTAATATTTGTTGTTTTGCTCTATTATTTCTGGTTTTCGGTTAAATATAGATTTATGTCTTACGGTCATGTTATTCACGTTTAGTAAAATACACACCTCAGAATAATCTAGGGAACTATAGTGAAACGTGCCATAACTTTTTGAAAACTTTTATATTGAAAATTTCTGTCGGTATTTGTACTGTTTCTTTTTGCGCGCTAGTTCGCGGAAACAGCATGCTATTGTTTGTCCCAAAATATCAGTAAGTTTCGAATGTTGAGCTGAAAATGGTCTTAAACGACTAGGTTGGACCATAGACGTATTAAAAGAGACCCAATTATTTCCGTTTTCTATTGAAGCCAACATTACATCGCTCATTATTCATCTGGTCCAATGTAATGTACTACAATATCCTGTGTTGCCAAACTACTCATTTGAAAATATGTTTGCTTTGAAAACCGTCGTTAGCGTTCAAGTCTCACAATATTATTTATCCTGTATACCCTTGCTTCATTTATAAGTTTTTCACAGTTATAACTGCATATTAATATTTAATCAAATAAAGTAAGTTATCCATTAACTAATAAAAATAATGAAAATTTTTTCCTATGATAATTTCTTGAAGAAAATGGTAACCTTGCGAACTAAGAGACCAAATCACATAAGTTCATATCCCTCTCATACACCACCTTGTCAAGGACGGTCCATTTTTTATTTCTTCAAATATCATTCTCGAGTTTAAAAATTCATTTGGAGTTTTGAGCTATTTAGGGTGAATTTGGTTATAATTTATGGACAACAATGTCCATATGTGAAATGTGAAATATGTAAAAATAATCAGAATTCCCATCCTGATTCATTCTATTACAGGTAATAAACACTTTTAATGGTCTAAGTTCATTAATGAGCAAAATCTGTTCAACAGTTTCGTAGTTATTCAATTTTGAGAATTTTTTCCTATTTTTCCCAAAATTTTCGAAACCTAATAATAGAGTAAAATTTTTGCGCGGTACTACTACTGGTGATGAGACCTGGAAAGTTGTAAATACCACCATTGCAGTTACTGGCATTTGGGCATGGCTCTTTCATCAGGCGACCACGAAGCAGTCTCCACAAACGCTCAACAGCAGGTGGTGTGATAAGAATACGTCTTATCATCACGTAAAGTGAAAACCCATCCAATGGAGTTGAACCCACCTCGCTTTCAGTTTCGGCTTTAGTTCGAAAACCTACACCGTGACTGGTAGCAGAGAAGCACTATCCAACTGGCTCTGTAGGGTCCGTACCTAAGTTGTTTGGGACGCAACTCACACGCCGAAGGGGCTTCTTACTTCCACCCACCCAGTCGTAAACTCAAAAAATAAGGAAAATCGCGAGAATCGATGCTTCAATTGATCCTGGTACGAGCACTGACAACCGATGCTGCAAGTGACATCCGTGCACTACCTGGGAAGTAGGCAGATTGAGGCCAAGCACATTTGTTCTTGATAATAGCTTCAAAATCGAAACGTCAAACGCTTACAAATTCTAGACACGGTCTAACCCGCAATATGATATACAGGTATGGAAATGACAGTCGGAAACATTGGAAATTCAATGTTAATCTAGAGAAGCAGGAATTTCCAGTAAAGCAGTGGAAGAATCAAAAACTCATGCGATGACGATAAAACGACTGTTCTCTCTCAATTGAAGTGGTGGGGATGCTTAGAGCAGTGCAGAGCCTCGAAGCTCTGCACTACTCGTTTCGATCGAAACATCCCGACCACTTCAACTGAACTTCTTCAACAAATATGTCCCTTATTGTTAGGTCTTATTTACAAATATTTGTGTTATACAGGATGTATCTAAAAAGTTATAAAGAATTTAGTTTGTGTTCCAACATTATTTTGATGTGTATATATGTGTGCATATTTTCTTTATAGCCTTCTTCTTAAAGAAAAATTTATAACAATTATGACCCCCTTTATTGGATAAAATTCGATTACAAAAGATCGTAACGATCCGTAATTAGTTTTAATTACATTGAGGTCGTAGATATTTATTGGATTATTATTCAAATGAGTTATAATTTCGATGCAAATCAATTGTTTTGCTCTATCAAAAATGCCCTGTGAATTGCGCTGTGTTGGCTTTTATTAGATCGTAAAGAATTTTTCCAAGGAAAATGGAATTGGAAACTACCACGTTCCCAATAGTTTATAGATTTTCGTCATAATGTATTATCTAATTATGCACTCAAGCTGTGCGAAGGGAAATATTACGAAATATTCCAACTAGAGTTGCAACATAACATGAAGTTTGTAATTTAAGAGCGAATTTTTAATGGTTACATCACGATATGATAACAAGATTGTGTGGTCGTACAACTTTTTGAATTACGCGTCTTTTGACCCTTCATTAGTTAACTGCCGTTCATATGTGTTGATACATTGACGAAAATAATTTGCGGAATATAGGATTCACTATACATTTACAAGAGAAGCTAAAATGATAGGCGCCCACGACAAGAATAACTTCATTCTACGTTATGAATGGTGACTAATATTCAGCTGGATGGCTGTTTGAAAATTCTCCCACCCTTTCGCACTGCTTCGCATTCCACTGCAAGCTTAACTAGAACGAAAATGTTAGAGCGAGAGTGTGCGTCTATTTAATGGTTAAGAGGCTGGTTACGACATTCCTCAGCATGTGAGAAATGTATTTTTTGCAATAAATGCACCAAATGATTTCTCTTCTGAAAATAATTGTTCCAATGTTTTTTGCCTAACGACTCAGAAAATAAAATGAATCCCAGGAACATAAAATGAATTCCACGCACATAGAATAAATTCTGATAAAATAAAAAAAATTCTAAAAATCATAAGAAAACCACCGACTTCCGCACAGAAGGTCACAAGTCACAAATTTAATGTATCGGGTGTTTTTTAGAGTGATAGTACTTTTGATAGGGATAACTGTGATTTGACAGAAGGTAGAAGCCATGTTGTTTTGACATTTCTATTCAAAATCAGTGTTCTATTCACCAAACTTATAGAACACTTCGTGAAATTTATGGTTTACATAATCGTCCATCAGAGCAGCTTATTCGTTTAACTATCGATAGATTTCGGACAATATTTTCACTGCTTGATACAACAACAACAAAAACAGCACAAAGAACTGTACGTACAGAAAAAATATCGCTGCTGTAAGTCATAGTGTTAATGATGATCCAGATTTGTCTATTCGTCGACGTCCACAACAAGTTGAACTCTGTGCGTCCACCACATGGAAAATCTTGCGTAAAAATATTGGTCCAACTGGTTCAAGAACTAAAGCCACTTGACCATAATAAGCGTCGTTTGTTTGCTGATTGGGCCCTAGAACAGCTTGAAGTTGATCCACTTCTTTATCGTAAAATTGTGTTTAGTAATGGAGCTCATTTTTGGTTGAACGGATATGTAAACAAGCAAAATTGCCATATATGGAGTGGAGACAATCTTCAAGAAGTTCTGTAGGTTCCATTGCATCTTGAAAAATGCACTGTATGGTGTGCTTTACATGCTGGAGGTATCATCGGTCCATATTTCTTTAAATGCGATGCTGGAGCTAATGTTACAGTGAATAGTGCTCGTTACAGATCGATTATTTGTTTCAAAATTTGAATAGTATCGACTCAGAAGTGTTTTGGTTCCAACAAGATGGTGCTACACCTCATGCTGCTATCGTAACAATTGACTTATTGAAAAAAAGATTTGGCGGTAACATTATTTCGAGAAATGGTCCAATTAATTGGCCTTGAAGATCATGCGACATAACTCCACTGCATTATTTTCTTTGGGGGTTATGTCAAGTAATTGGTTTATGCTGATAAACCAGAAACGATAGACGCTTTGAAAGCCAACATAACTCGTGTTATTGATGAAATTAGGACTGAATCACTTTGAAAAAGTGATCCAAAAATGGTCTGATCCAATGCGGTTTCTCAGATCTACTCGTGGTGGACATATGCCGGAAATTATTTTTAAAACATAAATGTCATAAAATTATATTTCAAATTAAAAAAAAATTGGCTTCAATCTCAATTTAAATGTGTTTAATTTCAATTTAAAGTTCTACCACTCTAAAAAAACATAACAATAAAAATTTGTGAAAATCAGAATAACCCTATTTAAATATTATATAATATGGATTTTCACCAAGTAAGGACTGATTCAATTCAATTTGAAATTAAATGAGATGGTCATCAGTCCTACTTCACATTTAAAAATTAAAATCAATTAACAAAAAATATCTTACCAGAACGATCTCGTGGTATACTTGTACATTTTTCAAGAAAAAACTATTTTCATTTTATTTTTCCATCATCGTCATGGACTTATGTAATTAACACGAGACGTGGATCTGAATGATGAAGTCGCGCCTGTGCAAAGCGATGAATTCTCCCCCACTCTGGACAGTCGGAAAGAGTAGGGAAAGATTCAAAGAGCAGTCCAGCTGAATATTCGTCATTATTTATAACACATAATGAAGTTATTTTTGTGTTGAGCTACTGGCACAATAGCTTTACTTTTTAATGCATGGTAAAGTTTTTAAATTTAAAATATTTTTTAAATTCAATAGTTTAGTAGTTCAAAAAAACCCTTCTAAATAAATTTTCATTCTAGATTTGATATATCCGCTAGAGTTTTTGACTACGGTGTGATTTTGAAAATTTGTCATTTCCAAATATAGCTTATATAAAGTGTTCAATAAAACATGGTTTTCTGTAGCGAAGTATTGAAATATTTATTGATTTAGAAAATATACTACTCTGTCAAGAAAGTACCAAGAATTTTCAATTAAAACAACATTTTTACATTTAATCGTCAAAATTTATTGGGTCGCCTTCCAAATAGGCTTCATTGGCTCCAATACATCTATGCCAACGGCACTTCCAATTATCGAAACATTTTTTATAGGCGCTTTCCGGGATGGACTTTAGCTCTCGCGCCGAATTTTGTTTTATGGCTTCAATCGACTCAAAACGGGTGCCACGAAGGGGAAATTTTAGTTTTGGGAAGAGGAAAAAGTCGCAGGGAGCCAAATCCGGCGAATACGGTGGTTGCTGAAGCACGTTTGTTGAGTTTTTGGCGAGAAAGTCAGTCACAATCGTAGCTCGGTGAGAAGGCGCGATATCGTCATGCAAAATCCATGAGTTGTTCGCCCACAAATTTGGCCGCTTCTTACGGATACGCTCACGCAAACGTTTCATAACGCCTAGGTAATACTCCTTGTTTACCGTCTGACCCTCTGGAACGAATTCGTAGTGCACCACGCCACGGATATCGAAGAAAACAATGAGCATCACCTTCATTTTCGAGCGGCTTTGGCGTGGTTTTTTCGGTTTCGGCTCATTTTTTGCCAACCATTCCGATGATTGCTGGCTTGTTTGCATATCGTACTCGTAGACCCAGGTCTCATCACCAGTTATAATGCGTTCCATGAATGTAGAATCGGAATTACAGCGATCCAGCATGTCTGAAGCAATCTGTTCGCGATGACGTTTTTGAAGAAAATTCAGGTCTTTCGGTACGAGTCGTGCGGCCACCTTTCTCATGCCCAAAATATCAATCAAAATCGTACGTGCGGACTCGTGAGATATCTTAAGATCATGTGCTATCTCTCTCAAGCTGGTACGACGGTTTTCCAGCACTCTTTCCTTAATTTTATCGACGTTATCTTCTATCGAAGCCGTCGATGGGCGACCACTTCACGACCGTCCTTGAAGGCTCTGTACCACTGATATGCACGAGTTTTCGATAGAGCATTATCACCAAAGGCCTTTTGCAACATTTTCAATGCATCGGCACACGAAAATTCATTTGCAACACAAAACTTTAAACAAATTCTTTGCTCAACGTAATCACCCATAGTAAAAATCGGCACGCATTCTGACATCGACTGACTTAATCAGCTGTTGCAAACACATTAGTTGACGGATCCCGCTCAAGCTTGGCATAGTAATTAAGGACAGTGGTACCAACCTAGGAAAAAAAATTTTTACCTGCCTCATTGCCCCGCCAGATTTAAATCGATAATTCCCGGTACTTTCTTGACAGAATGTATATTTGCTAATTATCTATGAAACAAAATATCTTGTAAATGGCTTTGTTGGCATATGCGTACCCTTTTGACGAAATTTTCAATAACGTTATCGAATACATGTGGTGGTATTTCCTTGATACAGCGTCTAATTTCGGCTTTAAATGCTTCGATGGTTGCAGGCTTATTGGCAGACTTCAGATAACCCCACAGCCAGAAATCTAAAGGCGTTAAATCGCAAGAGCGTGGAGACCAATTCTGGTCACCAAATCGCCAGAAGTTGTTGAGTCAGTTGGATTTTGTAGGCATGCCGCTGTAAATCTTTAGTGATAATTCGTTGAACAGTGCCTGTTGAAATGTCCAATTCTTGTGCCCGATGGCAAATTGACGTCTCTGGCCTTCCTGTCACATTCTCGCGAACTGCCGTGATGTTTTGTTCTGACCGACCTCTACAAACTCGTATCGTATGTTTGACATCACTAACCGAACCAGTGCTTTCGAATTTTTTGATTATTCTTTTCACACTAGGTGAATTAGGTACATTATTTCGGCCGAACACTGGACGCACTTTACGAATAATAACAATTTAACTTTCACCATTTTGATAATAATTCTTGACAATCAGGACGCGTTGTTCCATTGTGTAATGCTTCATGTTTACTAACTCCCATCTGTCAACTTTCGATCTGTCACGTCATAATCATGGGACATTATGACTGTCACACATGGCGCGCAATTCGAATCTTGCGCTCTTATTGAAACACCCATTATTGTGAAATAAGTTGGAACCCTAGATTTTTTTACGTAGAATTCAGTGGTGGGCTCAATTTTTTTCGGGGAGTCAGAGTTTTTGAGTTTTTTTCAACGTATGACCCCATATGTATTTTTTTATTTTGTCCCGGTTACTGGGATATTTGTAAATATGTATATTTTATTTGTATTCATATATCTATTATTTTAAATAACGCCACAAATTGCTATTTGCCATTTTTTTTCTTATCGTCCGTTAGTAGCCTTGATAAAAACAGGATATTGAAAAGTATTCATGTAAAACTTAATTACTGGCATCAGCACTAATTAACACCAATATATTAAAATTATGAGGCAAGAATTAAATTAAAATCTATATTAACATTTCAGATAAATATACTTTTCATTGACAATTATTCATATGGGCTTGGTGCCGACTTCATTATTAATTTAATTTCTTAGGAATATACATATATTTCATTTTTAATTTTCATGTGTCACTGGTCGTTTTTTCCGAAGAAAATTTTAAATTTATGAAAAAATTATTTTCTATAATTTTTATTTCCAACGCTTCTTTTGTAGACACTTTACACGGTTAGAATTAATATCTGCGTCCACGCCATGTTTCACATCCATATAGTGTTATGCTCAAGAATACTGTATTGTAAAGGAGGTGTTTTTGTTCACGGGATATGCATTTGGACCAAAGAATGGAGTTCAGACAGCCGATTACTTGTTTTCCTTTCATGATTCGAAGTTTAATTTCTTTCTCTGTTCGTCCTTCCTCATCAATTTTTATTTCCAGGTAGGTATATTCATTGCACGCTTCTATGGTCTCTTGTTGATCAAATTCAAGAGCCTCAATTTCATCTTCTCCTATCGGAAGGTATTTAGTATTCCCTTTATTAACTGATAATCCTCATTCTTCTAGTGTTTGAAGAATCTACATGCCATGAACTCCAAATCCTGAATAATAACCACTTGATTGTCTGCAAAATGAAGTGTATATAGGGTTGTGTCTTCACTCAGTGGTACTCCCATTCTATTGCATGATTTATGTCAGACTCATGGTGTTTGTGATGGATATCCTAGTATATTTCTAGGACCTTTTTTATGATTGATTTCCACTGAAAATTTGCTAAAGTTTTCTAGCGTTCGGTCCCGGAAATTGTAAATCCGCCATTGTATAATAAATACACTATTGTAGAAAAATCATTCGAGCCCTCGTGATTCGAAATATTTTCACCAGAACAAATGAACTTAATGGGAAACTGAGCTCGTTTCATAGAGCAAAGGAAGTCGATAATGACAGATCAAGTGACCTAGCTGATCCTTCACAACCAGTTACTGTTCTTGAATTATATCAAATGAATATTTGTACTGATTTCAACTCTTTGAGCTGACACAGATCGTAAACAAAGAAAATGACTTGATTTATAACGCACATTATAACATAGTTCATGAATTATTGAAATTCGCGATAATTACCACTTCCGGCTCTTGGAATTTGAATAATTCAAATCAGTGTCCACATTGTCTAGCTTAACAACAGAGACGGGCAAAAAAGGAAATCATTCGATAAAATAAAAATTCAGGCTGTATTGAAAGATTCCGAAGGTCTGCACATCCGCAACTTTTCTACGCCAATGTGAATATATATCGCTTTTTTCGGAAAAACCTACGTACGAGTGTGGCTAAGATGACGTCAACTTGTTATCTTTTATGGGTGATATACAAACAAACGCATGTTTCGTTGTAACCGAAGTTGATATATTGATTTTTTAAAATTACAGCTGCTTCTTGATGCCAGCTGGAAATTCCTGCGTGTAAATAATGAAAAATAAGCATCCCCGCTTTGGTTCAAATTTCTTTTGGTCTATCAAGCCTATTTACTCACAAGATAATTCAAGTTTTATAGTAAATTATTTCAAGTTTAAACTTTTAGTAGCCAAGAAAGAAAGGTTCCGTCTTATCCATTACATACAGTGTGGCAATTATGGAATAAAATTATTTGTGTCCTTATGTTAGAAAATTATAAAAAAACACTGGAACACGTCAACTTTTAAATTCAATAGTGTGCTTTTTAAACATAAATTCAAATATTTATTGTGATCTTGCAAGTCCAGCATAGTCCGTGATCTTTATTTTAAATGGAACACCTTGTATATTTCTATTTTTTTAAGCTCCTTAATAACCTAATTTCAACGAAGTTAATCATGTATGTTATGAATAATACCGGATTAAATTTCGAAAGTATTTAAAATTGGTTTCAAGAAACTGAATATTTAAATTACCTACATGATGTAATTGATTTCAATACATTAAAATAAATGCTCAAAATGTTTTCCACATCGTTCTTGGCAATAACACAGTCTTCTATAAAACTCGTTCATAACTTTGTTTAAAGTTCGAGTTGCATTTCTGTAGTTATCATTTCTTTGAGGTTTGCGATGCTCGTGTTGCATAAAACTTTGTTCAGTAACAAAAAACGTTTTGTATGAAACTCAAGACAATTCAAACTGAATGTTATTGGCAGATGTCCGATCCGTCTAAAACCGCAGAAATCAGCTGTTACTATTTAAAAGTATAATATTTTTAGAGTCACCTTTTGAAAACGGAACGAATTAATTTGTACTTCTAATATAATCTATAATAAAGATTCGTCAACTTATAGATACTTAGCTTAGAGTCATTTATTGAATTGAAAATCTGTATGCCGATATAACATTTCAATACTATTCATTAAATCACCCGTTCCGTTTTCAGATCAGTAATCCTTTACTAATAATTGAAGCAGTTATCATCCGACCATAGAAAACTAACCAAAAATGCTCTTTTTGTGAGTTGAAAGGCTTTTTTTCGGCGGGGCCTACAAAAAGTCGTGGGGCCTACAAAAAGTACGGGAATGGATTGAATGTTGAAAAACTAATTTAACTAATCAATGCATTTTCGTTTATTTACCACGAACGAAAGGTAATGTGACATTTCTCAATTTTGATCGATTTGTAGGTCACAAACAACAATTAGGCATGCCCTCTTGCCGCAAATGTGATATCGGTTCATTTGACCTACCGGCTCATTGAACTATCCGAAAAAAATCTATCCATCCATATATCGATCAATCAACTAAGCTTGTTCTATCTTTTTTCAGGAAAATATGCAATGGCCCTAACCTCCAGCTTTGTAGCCGACCGTTTATTGAGATCTGGAAGATTATCAACCACAGCTACTCGAAAATTACTGACGGTATTCGCTTTGATACCTCCGGCAATATTTTTATTCATCCTATTTTTCTACGGCGAAATACCAGTCCTAGCAGTAGCTTTATTGACGGCCTCTCTTTTTGCCAATGGAGCCGTGACTGGAGGTTACCTCACAAACGGACTGGATATAGCTCCTAACTTCTCTGGTACAATAATGGGAGCAGCTAATACCTTATCTTCCTTTGGTGGCTGGCTATCAACTAAAATAGTAGCTCTTTTAACTGAGAAGAACAATACTTTCCAGCAATGGAGATGGGTGTTTTTGATATTAGTGTTCACTTACGCATTTGGTGCAGTTTGGTATGCGTTATTTGGATCTGGTACTAGAGAAAAATGGAATTCTGTAGAAACTCCGTCGGAAGATGCCCAACAAGAACTGAAACTTTTGAAATCCAATAAAAAAGAGAACGAAATAATGGCGTGATAGGCTGAGATAATACTCTGTGATATTTTTTAGAATACAAAACAATTTTTGTACATGGAACCAAATGAAATTCTAGACTATCACTGTTAAGTGATGAAAATCTTGACTGAATTTCACAACTTAAAATTATAGTTCGAATTACACGAAGCCAACTTTGACGATCGTAAGATATGTCCAGCCTAATATCTTCACTTGAAAAGTGAGTTTCTGGTCAGAAATTAAATATACTTCTTGACATAATTTATTTATTGTTTCCTTTCACGCTTCGAAAAAATTTGAAGTATTTTTTGAGTATATCTGTTACTATGCAATGCATAGGAGAAGCTATTTAAATTTGTTCTTTGCAACATATCATTATGTAAGGCAGGCCTTAAACTCTTAACGTATATCATTTTCTACATTGATCTGTGACTTCAAATTTAAATTAAATGTTTTAAAATCAGTTGTTATAGGCGAATGAAATATGTTTTTCGAGTCTATATTATTTCAGTAAATATTGTCTTTTGTCTTGTTTAATGAAAATTGATTTCATGTTTTATTTTAAACTAATTAACTAGATAATTTATATATAAGATGCGACTTTTTTGTGCCCTTTTGTACAATGAATTTCAGTAATAAAAATTTTTTAAATTATGTCGTTTATCATCAATTCGCTTCCTTATATTCAACTCCTTCCTCACTCAATTTATGCTAGTTAAAAAATGCTAGCGTACTTGTATACATTTCTTTTTATTCAATTACAGGTTTTTACTGAAGGGAAGGCCATCTAGCATTTGCGTTTTGAAGTAGTGCTTATTTCGAACCTAGTGAAGCTCTCGAAGGAAATGCGGTGTTGCGCGGAAGCTTCCACCTCTTCATTTCGGAGACAACGTTTCGTTCCGATCATGCGCACCTGAAACTCTTCAGACAGGCGTGGTGCGCATGTATGCCTGTGACGAAAGTGACCATGTATTTCGCTTGGAACGGTCGTCGAACGCTGTGTGCCTTGTCCTATTTGAACTCGGCGGGGACGGCTAGTCAGGAATCTTTAGACTGGTCGTGTCTACTATATGATAGGCCGGTTAAGTTGCAACAGAGCAAGGCACTAGGAGCACTATTCTGGTTTTGACAGAAAGTTAGTTTAATATGTGACATTAACGAAATCGGTCGATTTACGCTTGAACAAAACTGGGAAATATGGAAAACTTATTTCAAGACTGGCGAATCTTCCATCCACACTAATAGAAAATTCAATAGGAAATGAATGCCCTCACGACAATTTGTGATGCGTGTTCGTGAAAATGGATCGTTATTTGATAAAAGAACCTGTTCACGTTCTCGTACAGTCAGTACAGTGGGTATACTTATAAAAATTGCTGCTGTAGCCCAGAATGTGGCAGAACATACATCAACATCAACACATTATCGTGTTCAAGAAATGAACATTTCTCGCACTTCTTTGAAGATAATTTTGTATAAAGACCTCGGTATGAAGGCTTACTAATTTCAACTAATGCAAGAAATGAAGCCTCGTGAACATCCGATACGTTTCCACTTCTCTCAATGGGCTAATTATCGCCCATTTTAGTCACGATTTAGCAGAACCCGGGAATGCATCGTGTGCATGGAGTATACACCATGCACCAAGTGAAGACAGCATTAGAAAATGGATCCGGATGTTCGGAATACAGGTGCGACGGTAAAAATTCAACACTCTGGCCGCCCCCGTTCAGTCCGCGACGAAGAAACGATTTGAGAAGTGGAGGCGTCACTTCGTCAAAATCAGTCTTTATCCATCCGAAAGCGAGGTCAATCATTAAACATCAAAAAATCGTCCTTGCATTTAATTTAAAAGAAAGATTTGCATTTTAAAGCCTATAAAATTCAATTGGTTCAACAATTGAAGGATACATACTATGCTAATCGATTGAATTTTGCCAACGAAATGTTACGGAGGTTCATTTCTGATAACAAACTCTTCAGTGATGAAGCAAACTTTCATCTGAATGGTCATGTTAATAAACATAATTGTCGGTACTGGGCAGAGGAAAATCCGAGACGAAAGCATGAACGACCCCTGCGCAGCCCAAAGCTCGTTGTTTGGGACGCTATGTCTGCTAGAGGCATAATCAGTCCTTATTTTCATGAAGATCGACGAGACCGACTACTCAATGTGAATAGTGACCATTATTGCGATATGCTGCGAAACTTTTTGTGTCCAGAGTTACATGAATTTCAAGGTTTCAACTTGCCATACATCAAATCAAGCAGTGGAAGCTGTTAATGAATTATTCCCTAATAAGGTCATTTCGCGTAGGAGTAACATCAACTGGCCTCCCAGAAACTCCGACCTTAGTTCACTTGACCATGTTGCATGGGGATACTTTAAAAGTAAGGTCTATGAGAATAATCCGACAAACCTGACGCAATTGAAGCAAAACATCAGGTTAGAAATGACAGCAATATCGAAAGCTATGTGTCAGCGTGTGTTCGCCAATCTTTGTTCCCGATTAGAATAGTGCCAGCCGCTTAACGGTCACCATTAAGATATAATCAGCTTTTCCAAATAATTTTCCTTTTTATATTGTAATAATTAACAATAAACTTTTAAATATTTAAATAAGGTCGTTCTGATTTTCACAATTTTTATTGTTATGTTTACAACAATTGTTTCGCTATCACAGTAGCATCATCAGGCAGGTTTACATTTTGAATAACTTGCCTGATGATGCTACTGTGATAACGAAACAATTGTGAAAATTAGAATAACCTATTATTTAATATGGATTTCCACCAAGTCAGGACTGATTCAATTCAATAACAATAAACTTTTTTTTTTAATTTTAAGCAGTTATTGTTTTATCGAAGTAACAGATCCCCAATATTTTTTTTGGACGCTTGTATATTAGAAAATAATTTCCTGAGATGCAGAATTAAAAGTACAAGGAGCCTGCTCTCCAACGAAATTTCTAAGATGTATGGTTCAGTAGCTAAGGAAGCGCAATGCACTATTGCAAGACCCTGTATATCAAAATGATTTGTATTTTCCTATTCTAATGAAAAATACCCGTGCATAGTGCCTCTATCGGGTCCACCTTTAATACTTCTACTTCATGTTGTATATTTTCATTAATTATAACTGCTACTCCATCGTTTTGACTTATTTTACTAAAATAGTAATATGTTTAATACCCACTGAAATGTAATATACAAGGTGTATATAAATAGTTGCGTAAAAATTTAGGGGCTGATTTCTTGTCACTAAAATAGGGTGGGTCTTTCATATAAACTTAATTGTTTTGAGCCCCCCCTGTTAGTTACAGCCCCCTGAAGATGGAGCCTGACAAAAGTTTTTAATTTTTTTCTTAAAAACCAAAACACTGACAATAAATGTAACTGAATCAAAGTTAATCAAAACTAGTCAGTTGTCATAACAAAATGACATCCGCTTACTAGATAAATTCTAGTTCGGAAATAATTCCAGCCTATACGACTCACGCTATTATGTTGAAAAATTATTTTTTTTTCTCAAAAACCTTGAATTTTAGCAAGTAATTACGAAAGATCTTATTTGTTAATAACGGATCAAGCTATCCAAAATTGATTTTTTATTGTAGAATAGGAATATGGAAAAAGTTTGAAAGAATGTTTAGGGGTGGCTTTTTCTACCCCTTGCAATCATAGAGTGACACCACCAATAAAATTTTTGAGTGCCTTCTTGTCTGCATGAAATGTCTGCTTAATTTTATTCTCGTCCATTTTTTGGTTTTTAAGAAAAAAATTTAAAACTGTTTTTCGGGCGCCATCTTCAAGGGACTGTAACTAAGCAGGGGGAGCTCAAAAAAATTAAATTTATATGAAAGACCTACCCTATTTTTCGACAAGGAATCACCCTTTAAATTTTTTCGCAAATATTCATATACCCCATAAATATTTTTAATCTCCCATGTTTCTAACAGAATTATAGCATCTATATCGAAATCACCCTGCTGCAGCATGATTTTAAATTCAACTATATTTTTTATTATTTTTGGTTGCACTTCTAATGTTATCATTTCTTAAGTTTTTTCAATTCTTGAACCCTTTATACATTTGATGTAATTTCCCCAATATCGAACTGATTTATGTAACTATCCATCTCTAGGGCATTCTTTATTTATTCCATTTTTAAAATGAACTATAAAAATTAGTAGATTACTCCTTCATAATTAAATAATCCTCTTCACATAATTAGTTTTATTGTTATTCATATTTTATTACCCACTAGTATGCTTCTGGTCACATTTAGATGACTATCATGAACGATCTTAAATTGTCATTCCGTCCTAACCTTTAGCCTGCAAAACTCATGTCAGTCAAACTGAATCAATGTCACAATAATGCGTCAATTTTTATTTGAAATTTACAAACATACATAATTATTTATCAGTTCATTAAAAATTGTTGTATTTTTCCCCTAAGGTAGCAGAATGAAAATAAAGAAAAAAGTTTGCCTGAATATTTATTTATTTTAATCACGCTTTAGAATATTGAACCATCCTACATAAGCAACACTAATTTTTTCCATATTTACAAAATATAATCTATACATACAGAACACATCAAATTAATAAATCGAATGCATAATAGAATAAACTCCATTTTTATTTATTTTTTGACTTCTTCCTCTTCTTCTTATTCTTCTTGTGTTTCTTTCTTTTTCTGTCACGTTCTTCCTCACTGGAATCGCTGTCTGAATCAGAACTACTGGAGCTTGAATCTTTCCTGTACTTCTTCTTTCTGTGCTTCTTGCGTTTCTTCCTACGCCTTTCTTCTTCAGAACTAGAACTAGAGTCCGAATCGGAACTTGAGGATTCAGCTTTTTTATCCTCAGTTTCACTCTCTAAGTCATAATCTGGTTCAAACGTAGCTTCATCAAGGGTAGGTTTACGTTTTTCTGTGGCAGATTTGGGTGCATCCTGCTTTTCCTCTTTTCCTTCTTTTTCATCTTTTTTCTTACCCTTTTCTTTCTGCTTCTTCTCCTTCTTTCTTCTTTTATTTTTTGCATCGTCACTGTCGCTTCTTGATCTAGTTCTACGTTTTCGTTCGGGTTTTTCTGTTTCCCGCGTTTTAGTTTTACTCCTAGATCGATTTCTTTTGTCATCTCTCCGCAGAATTTCTTTGTGTCTGTGTGATTCCCCCCTCTCTCGTCTACTTTCTTTATCATCTCTATGATCTCTGCTTCTACAGTCTCTTTTATTGCGTTCTTCCTTTTTTTTGTCATCATCTCCCTTTCTTTCTCCATATCCATAATTCCTTTCCCCAAGTCTCCTACTGAATGGTGAAACACTATCTATCCTTAAGACCGGATCAGGTTCGTTTACTTTTATTCCAAGCCTGTCTTTTACAGATATTTTGGGCGGATTGCTTTGATCAGTTTTTTTATCATTCTTCTTCTCGATAGCAACACTTTGTACAATTACAGGCTTTACCTCTTCATCATCTCTTTCTCCAGAGTAAAATTTGGCTCTATCTGCACTGATCTTTTTTATTTCAATAGGTTTGATAGCATTTATCGCTTTAGTGAAAATTACATTTTCTGCCCGTTTTAGTACCTCACTACTTACTGTACCAGATTTACAATTCTTTAAATCTCCCTTTAATTCACTCGGACTCAACTGTCCTATGTTATCATCATCATCTTCCCATTTAGATTTTTCTGGAAGCGGCGCAAGCATTTCATTTCTATTTTCTAACTCTGTCTTCAAATCTATATCATTGGAATGTAACTCCAAAATATCTTTTTCGGAATCTTCATATTCTCTTGATCTTTCCAATTCACCTTCCTCAATTTCATTTGTCTCTTCTTTTTGGATTGTATAATTGGAAGTATGTTCTGGAGTACCAGAGGTAGGATTTTCTTCGAAGTTTTCCTTCACCTCTAGCTCGATATTATCCTCAATAACATCATCATAAAGACCAGGTTTCGACTGACTTTCCACCTTTTCAACAAGTTTTGGGGAGACGCTTTTAAATGTCTTAGCTGGGATTTCCCCAGCAGGACTAGTTTCGCCTTTTTCTCCTTCTTCGATGTAATCTTTGGTGCGTTCTTTTTCTTTAATTTCCTCTCTACCCTTCTTGTCTTTATCTTTTTCTTTGTGCTTTTCTCTTTTATCGCGTTTTTTCTTGTCTTTTTCTTTTCTTTCTCTCTCTTTTTTCTTCTTCTTGTCCTTAGACTTTCTTGCCTTTTCATCATCAGAATAATCTCTTTTCCTTTCTTTATCAGATTTTTCTCTATCAGAAGAATCGTCATGTTTCCTTCTTCGTTTTTCTGGTGTATCTCTTTCACGTGAATGACTCCTCTTTTTTTGAGGTGTTGTGCTTCTATTAGATCTTCTTTTACGATCACTATCTCTTTCTTTCCTACTTTCTCTCTTATTATCCCTATCTCGATCGCTTCTATGTTTTTCTCTTTCTCTTTCCTTATCTTTGTCTCTATCGCTTCTGTGAGACTTATCTGAATCTTTATAGCTTCTTGATCTCTTCTCCTCTTTTACATCAGAGGGTGGCTCTACTTTACTGAATTTATCTTCGGTTCTTGGGGAATTTTCCAATCCTGGCACTGGCGGTTCCTCGACACCTGGAGGGGCCACATCTTCATATTTCCTGGGTGGTACAGCATGCATGGGTAACATTGCATCTGGTTTACCCATGTAAGGAGCTGGGTAGTCTCTTGGTGGATATCTAAATGAGAAAAAAAAACTATTAATTTTCATTCCACAAAACCAAAAGGTAAGTTACTAATTATGGCTACCGTTTTAGTGAGAAGCAAACCAGTTCTTATTGCATTAATTTGGCATACATTTTCACAACAAAAATAAAAAATTTTACTGAAAATGAAAATTCAATGGGAAAAAAATATTTCGGTGTGAAAATGTATAATGAAATTGAGCACTGACTGTATTTGTCCAATCGATGTTTCCACATTTCCAGGATGATGGCAGAGAATCTCTTCAGTTGACCTAAAACACTTACTTCATTTAATTGAGTGTTTATAACAGAATGAAAACACTTGTTCGTCTGCAAAATTTTATTAGGCAAACTTTACAAAACTATCGAAACAGACAAATTTGGACTAGCATCAATATCACAGATTGTTTTCATTCAAATTCAATGAAGAAATATGGTTTGATTTTAAGATACGAGTTCTTATTTTCCACTGAATACCAAATGGAAATTGTAGAAAGACATTGGAAATAATAAATTCATGATAATTCACAACAAAATGATTATTTACGGTAATATGAGAGAATATATAAAAAATATATTGTATAAACAGCACTGGTGATTGTTAAATTAAAGAGAAATCATAGTTTGATAACAATGCTTCTAAAATTGATAAACTAAAAACTTTCAAAAAAAGGTATAAAGGATTTATGAATGACAATTTCTTTAATATATTGTCAATATGAGACTGTTGATTACAAAATGTAATATAACTAAAAATTACAATAGGTTAATATAAGACAATAATAATAATGAATATTCCGGGTGTTCCACGACAAGGGAACTTGGTTTAAGGTTACAGAGAGCATATAGTCGAGTTGGAATAACCTTCATGTTAGGGCCCTTTGGAACATATAGGGTTACTTATCATAAAGAACCAAAACATAAAATTAAAATATTTTTCAATCATATTTGGTTCAAACAAATCAGCTCAAATTTGAATGATATGATTAACTTATGAAACTCAAAAAATTGACTTATTTAGTTAGAATTAAAAAAAATAGGGCTGAACTAGAAAAGAAGCGTGATCATTGCAACTGTTGACTGATCAATATAAATCAATCGGTCATATCTAAATAGTCTACATCTGCTTTTGAAAGCTCTTTTTGAGGATTGATAATGTTGCTTTCTTGATGATATTTGGGTTCTTTCTTATTTCTTCGCAGGTAATTGGCTGTAACAGTTGAATCCTACCATGGATCTCAAAGCCATGCTTTTCAAGTACCCCACAAGAAGTACTCAAGAGGGGTTAGATGAGGGGATCTTGGTGGCCAAGCTACAGGGCCACCACACCACCTTCTTGAAAATGTTCTGTCCCGAATATGCGAATTTCACGAATTATAAATGCAATTTCAAGTGAATTGTCACTCATCCACGAGTATAATGCAAGAAATTGTTCTCCTGTGAGATAAAACCCATTATAAAATTCTAATCAGGTAACTTCATCTGGAGATTCTAGTTGCTGAACAGGCTATACATGATTTGGATCTACATTAATCCATTTTTGTCTCCTTAGCATTCACCATTTGCTAGTTTGCGGAATTATAAGACGACTACTTATCCTTCGAACGCTGGTAGCAAGTTCCTGCCTTACCAAGTTGATAATTAATTCTTCTTCATTCGAATTATGTCTAATCGAACCATGAAGTGTAGCAGGAAACTTCCCATGCTCTCGAATATCTCGAAAGATGTGTAAAAATGTTTTCTGATTTGGAACTCTACGGCCTGAAAATTCTCTACCATATTTTCGTACAGAAGCTCTAGAATTACCATTACAGAAGCTATAAACGAATATCATGTCTGTGTACTCCTTGTTCGAATATTGGTTAGGCATGGTAAAAAAAAATTACACAAATTGTTATTGAATTCATATGCACTTGGAATCAAATAAGAAACTGCTCAATTGATAATCAGGAAAATAACAATCGGAATGATGCTGAAGTGTCAAATATTTTTCAGTTTGTTTCCACAGCACTCTTGCAACTTCTGTAACTCTATACCTACATTTAATAGCATTCATAGAATTAGAGTTGGTGAGAGTTCAAATATGTAGGTTTGTATAATTTGAGAACTAATTAATCAACATGTATGATGGTACCAAGATATATTTTGGTATCACATGTTTCGTAATTTTATGTACTCTTAGACTTATACTTTTTAAATTCGACAAATGAGAAGATGTTATCTTATAAAAACAAAGAAGGCAAAATTATGTTGTCAATATGTTGAGTTAAGTGAATCATATCATCCAAATTTGAGCTGATTTAATTGAACCGTAAAGAAAATATTGGAGTTTAATGTTTTGGCATATTTCGATAAATCACCCTATATATCGCAACGAAAAGACGAAGGACTACAACATGAAAGTTATTCAGACACATCTATATACCTCTCACCTGATACATGCCTTTCATCGTGGAACACCTTGTATATCACTGACATTTATGACAAGGACAAATAATACTGAGGGAAAATTAGAGATTAATATGAAAATTATAAAAGTTATCAAATTTCAATCAATAAATCATCCCTTAATTCCCAGAATAATAAGAATATGCGGAATAAAGCCAAATTAATGTACTTTAATTGACTGGAGATAATTCATAAAAAGTTTCTACATCAATTTACTCATTAATGAATTATTGAAACTTTGAAATAAATAGAATAAAGATACGGAAATGATACACAATATCACATTATTGATATTTCAGAAAATATTATCACAATTTCATTAACAATGGAACAAAAATGTTAAAAGCAGTGACCTAAATATTATCATATCAAACACTATATAACAATTTCCTTGAATTGAATGAATATTACACATTAAATTACCATTTTTCAAGAAAGTATTCACTATTATAGAACACCATGGGGCCACTCATTGATGTCTGCCAACACCAAGAGACAGCTTGGTTCACAACTTTCAGTCAATTCTACATGCATTTTTATTTATTTGTACTTAAAAGATAAGAGAATATATCATAGCCAATAATTAGTAAATTGTTTAAGAGGATGATACTTCTTTAAAATTGATATATTTTTGATTATATTAAATAACCAATATACACACCAAAAACAAAAATAATTAAGCTTCATATTCCATATAAAAGATAACATTATATATAGTTATAATAAAATAAATAATAATAACAGCTATAAAATATAATTGAATAAAAACTCAGTCTTAACAATTAAAAACGAAAATATTGGAACATGAGATTCATAAAAATTTATGTAATTCAAGGATTGATAAAATATTGCTCTACAACTTTTACAATATATTTCAGGGAAATATAATTGACTGAAAAAACGAATGAAAAATTAAATGAATAAAATACCATTGGAGGTATACATATTTACATATCCAGATAATAGATATGACATGAAGATATGCCAGTATTTGTGTTGTATAAAAAAATATATAAAACAGTAATCAGTTAATTTTTGAAGAAATTAGAGGAGTTTCCTCATCAATGTTATCCATGTATTCTGGATGTTATCTTTTATTTCATTAACTAAAATAGCATGGGCTTGCATACTAAGCATTTTAAAAAAGCTTTTTTTACCAGGATGTAGAATTTTTGACATGATGTACATTTATGACTAGGGGGCGTATCTGATTGTTGTCTGTGATCTCCGAAAATCGGGCAAAACTGAGAAATCGTACGGGAATGAAAATTTATGCATCAGTTAGATCGGTCTTTCAACGCGTACCTGCCTTATTTTGCTGCACGTCGGAGTCGAAACACGCCTCAGCTGAATAGAGAGGGGCCAGTAAAAGCATACAAAGACATAACAGTCATTAGGCAAGGTATGGTCCTCTGTATTGTGAGGAATTTTGAACTAACTTTTTTCTATAAGGCCATGAGATCAACAGCGACTACTACATTGCGTTATTGGATGATGCAATCAAGCAGAAAAGGCCTAACATGACAGAAAAAATCGCTATTTCCACCGATCCACAAGTCGATGAAAACGATGGGAGAAATTGCAACGATTTACGATTTGAATTGATTCCATACCCAAATCTGACTTCTACCTATTCGCAGGTATCGAAAAGATGCTCAGTATTAAATTGTGTTAAAAAAATGCTTGTACAGTCAAAGACTAGCATATTTTCATTTCTACCCTAACAAATTCTACTTTAATAACAAAAAGCACATCTTTACACAGTTTAGAATACAATGATGGACAGTACCTGTTTGGTGGTGGCTGGTAAACACCCTGAGCGATCTCTGGAGGTGGTGGATTATAATAAGCTTCTGGTGGCGCCCTCATGCCTATTGAATGGCTATTCCACTGACCCTTAGCAGCGCGGTACCTATCATCGAAATTGTCATAAGAGCGATATTCCCTATCGCTTCTGTCATGTTCTCTGTCTCGTCTTGGTGCATGGTCTCTGGAATAGTCCCGATCATCTCTACGGTACTCTCTCTCATAATCATCTCGATCTCTACGATCTGATTGGTGTGATTCTTTATATCGTCTGGAAGAAAATTGTTTTTTAGTAAACTTTGAAGTCCGGGAGAATGATGAAAAGAAAATAAAAGGAAAACTTTCCCAAAACAAAAACATTATTTTTGAGGGGTTACTACATTGGTTCTGAAAATCGAAAGATGTAGTCTTCAGTTCATCAGAGTAGAATACTAGGAGAGGAAAACCTATTAAATTAGCTTTCGTCTTATTTTTGTGCAACTCATTCTTTGAAATATGTATAATTGTCATACAAGTGCTATTTGTGTTGTTTAGTAATTATGAGGACTCTGAATTTTTCTTGTCCAATACTGAACTGAATTATGTCCACATGTGTTTCTGGAGTTTGGTGTATAAATGACTTTACCCAAAACAATAGAGAGATCCTAAAGTAGCTGTAAAATCGCTCTAAAGCTGTGTACTTGTGAAAAACGGTGCAATAGTAAATCAATTGTTTTAATATTATATGGATATAGATATACTACTAGTTTGAAACATACACAAATATATATATATACGAAAAGAAAACGAGCCTGGCACACTTATCAGCTTATGATTTAGCAAAGAAAACTGATGCTGGTAATTGAAAAACAAAAATTTGTACAAGGAAAGATCAAAACGATGCCTAGACATAGCGTCTTCAAAATCTATGTGTAACCCCTTAAAATCAATATACACATGCAAACTGAGGTGATACTTAAACTACACAAATTTTAAACAAGAATCTTTCATTTTTACAAAGTACAATATGCTAAAATCATCCAGTTTGTTCACTTTTTGGACGGTAGATACAAAAATTATTAATTCATTTCAAATTTACTCACATACACACCTGAAGCTTTAGGCAAAAGCAGTGTTAGGCTTTGTATTACTTCTCATATTGATATTACTATTGGTTTCAATAAAGTATTTCAATTCCAAATGATCAAAATTTTTGTTGATTAAAAAAAAAAAATTATGTGTTTCTCAACTCAACTAAAATATGACTTTAGGCCGCTGACCGTGGTAATTAAAATTGGAAAATATCTAACTGAAGTTTAATTATTTTACAATCGTCAATATTCAATTATATATTCTGTAAAACAGATAACTAATCTATCAAAATAACTGAATATCTAAATATATCTGAAAAACTGAGAATTTATTACTTTAAAATTGTGAAAATTCAATTATGCACTCTGTAATATGAGTAAATTAGATATCATTAAAATGTCAAAGTTAATATATTATAATTAAAATAGTAATTAAATTTTCAGGGCCGTCCTGCAAGTAGGACGTAGTTTGAAAGATAGTGAAAAAGGCACCGAGGTGAAGTCTGAAGAAGCTTTTGCATATTTGTTCAACAGTCATTTCCCCTGAAAATTTCAAATCTTGAATGATTTATTAAAGAAGCTATATATGATGAATAAAAAAAATCAGAATTCTGTGCTCTGTCATCCCAAAGTGAAATAAACGTAATTTTTTGCAATTTTAGCATTGCTCTCCTGAGGAATCGGAAATTCTCATAAACATGAAAAATATAGGCTTCCGAGCGATCCTCGCGTAATTTGGCACAAATCTTCGAACCTAAATAATAATTTCAAGTATATAGCTCTTTCTATATGGTCAAAACGATAGCACGCTGTTCCCTAGAGCAAGGGCACAAAAAATCATTATTTCCCAATGCAAAAAGTGAGAAAAAGGTTTCTAGAGAATTTTTTTATTACCATTGTGTTACAATTCTTTTCCATCACTCAACGCCATCCAAACTTTATGCGAACAATGGTGAAACAATTGATAGATGTAAAATCCTATGTAAAATTTGAAGTTGAATAAAAAAAAGTAAATTATTCTATACATACGAGTAAAATGCTAGAAGTACTGGTACTGATCGCATAGATGGAGTTGTTTAAGAAGCAAAGGGTACAGAGTAGCAGTTTTATGACCACAATACACAGATTATTATTTGTTTGCAGCCGTTAAATTAGCAAAATACAGACAGTTAAACATGATCATAGGTGCTATGGTAACAGTGTACAGAAAAAGATTTGTGACCATGACTTGGACTCCTCATTCGCCAAATTTAATCTCCTCAGATTACTTACTTTGTTTTCAATTCCCTTGAAAACATGAAAAAATTAGAGATTTGCCACTAATTATAAGGAAAACCGTAGTTGATGGTTGTTTTAAGGTGATATATGATTATCAATGTATTGTTAAAAGCTGTTTTTCCAACTTTTTCATGGTTTGTTTATTATGCCATACTTCATAGATTATCTTCGTACATAAATTGCATCTTTTCAAACTTGCCATTAAAATGAAAATATTGTCTTTAAAAATACCAATAATAAATAAACAACAAATATTACACAAGGAGATTTTTTAACAGGGGATAGAATTTATGAAACTAAATGATTTGGATAAAAAAACGTTCTCATAAATGTTTTGTAATGAAAACAAATTTAAGAAAAGCACTGCAGTCGGAAGCTTTTGCATTTGTTCAGTGGTTCATTTCTCCTGAAGATTTCTAATTTGTGAATTACTTCTTGAAGAAGCTGCATATTATTAATGATAATTGCGAAACCATTGGACTGATTTCACCCAATAACCAACCCAATCGAGATATTCAGATCCCAAACCTACCCCGAAAGTTTCTATTTCTTTCTGTTCAAAAGTTATAGTGGTTAAGAAAGTACTAAAAACTTATCCGAGATATTTAGACCCCAAACCTTCCCTGAAAATTTCAGGGCAATTTCCGTTCGAAAGTTTATGGACGGGCGGATGGAATTACTTTGGACCTCAGATTCTCCATCAGTGAGTCCAATCTAGTCGTTTAGGACCATTTTCGAAAATTAGACTTTTTGGGCGAAACCATGCAACATGCACGGAAAAACTAGCAAAACCACCGATAAAATATGATCCAAGATTACTTGAGGTGGAAGAAATAATAGCCCAATATACCTCTTTCATTATAAGTGTAATTGTGACTGGGTTTTTAATAAAAATGGATTTCGTAAAATTTCCATGGTGCTGGGTTACTCTTTATTACAAATTAGAATTAAACAAATCAACCCACCTAACCTAATCAAATATTTGAGAAAATTAAACACAATATTTACATACTGCATAATTAAGTTTTCACGTATAAGTATTGACCCTAAGTTTAATCCACATATTAACAGCTCATGTAAAGTAATTATCGCGACACTACACTAGACGATTTCTTGAAAAATGGCTTAGTTTAAAGAGTTCCAACTCCTGTTAAAATAAAAAAAGCTTTGAAACTACCTTGTATATGGCACAAAATCCTTTTTCTTTAGTATCGGGCAGTTTCAAGAATGACAACATTTGAGGTCAGCCAATTACAAATAGTACAAAATAAATAAACAATTTCTACTACACAACATCCACCATTTGATCCAAAACATCTATCAAAAATCAATTAAATTGAACTGTCAGCGTAAGGCATGCATGTGAGTTCAATGGCAACAAAACAACGAATTCAACCAAATACATTATAGGGATTCTGGGGCGTGCGACAAAGCACTAGACATGATTTTAGCAACTGACCTTGGAGGCGACCTGACGGGAGACCTGTACCTAGCAGGAGGTGGTCCACGTCTAGGCGAGTGCCTCGGTGAATAGTCTCTATCCCTCTCCCTGTAAGGGGGCGGTGAACCCCTTATGCTGACGGAATACGATCGAGATCGAGACCTACAAATGTAGAAGTGAAATAGTTACGTTTCCATGAAATTTGGGTTCGATTTGAATGTTTTCAATTTTATTAATTTCAAAGTTAACTCTGCTAACATATCAATTCATCATCGATAATATTCATTTCACTCTTCAGTTAAAAATCCACAAAACTATTAATAATCCTTATTGTATCAACAACTCTAGATCTTTCCAGACAAAATAAAAAAATGAAATAAAATTTGAGATTATAACACTAATGAAAGAATAATTCAAGCACGGCATAGTAAAACTTGAATAATATTTTCACTAAATAAAAATTTAATTCCAGTGCAACCCAAAAATCAGTGAATCGTCCTTAAAATTAAATCAACAAACCTGGAATTCTAGCATGCAGACTTTATTAATAACTTAAAATTTGGATAAACGTTACCATAACGACTTTCGTGGATATTATAAATGAGGTGGTTAATTTTTCTCTTGAAAACTAATTTTTGGTTGAACTTTGACGTGATCTGGAATTTATGAGGTTCACAGGGTCGCACAAATGTTTTCTCTTCAACTGAATTTTTCCCATTGACGAGGGTTGCTGCTCAAGTTTTGAGGTACACAAGACTATCTATCAGTTCGATCTTATGACTGCTAAAAAACGTTTTTGTTTCAGATGATGCGAAAATAACTTGTTGGATTTGGCTTATGTTGAAAGTCCCATAGTCGATTGTACTTTAATTTTGTATTCATATGCATAGATCTAGGATTCACCGTCTGTCACAATCGTAATGACATCTTTTGATGCACCTCGACCGAAATTTTTTCAAAATTTCTTTGCATCAATCGACACAAGCTTTTTCTGAGTGATTGTTAAATTATGGGGAATCCAAAATGAAATAAACATCCACTGATTTCTCTTAAAATATACTCGGTTTTTTTTAATATCAAAATGAAACCTCTTATTGAAAAGCCCTTAACTACTTACTAAAATATTCAATGGAAAGAATCGAAATTCTCAAGGCGTCAAACTCCAGGATATCAATGTAATTGTTAATATTGAGAATAACTGGTGAAAAGATTTCAGCAGGATGAAATGAAGACCTCAGTTGTTGGTTCCTCTTTAAGGTTATTTAAATATTTTGATATTAGCCTTCTACATATTAAATTTCAAAAAATTATACTTAATAATTATAACTTCAGGAATTAAATTAAATTAATGTCATATAAGTACCACTTATATTTAACGACATATAAAATAAACATTCATTATAAGATATGATATAACAAAATCCAATAAATAAAAATTATTAACCATAATCCTATAAATGAAATATTTTGAGTAGACAAAATTTTGTTTCTGCTGATCAATCTTATGAGAACAGATATCTTTCAAAAATGTTTAACATAATAAAATAGAAAGGCTTTTTACTTGATAGAAGAAATATAACAAAATTTGAATATCAAAACAAATTGAAATATGTTTATCTTCTACAATTTTAATTTCCAAAAGAATTTTTTATTCAAAAAACTTTTAGAATTAAATTAATGTCTAAAACAAGCACCGCTCACATTTAATAGACGTTTATAATCAAAACTCAATATACAATGTCAAATGAAATAAATAACCCAACAGATATACGAAAGTAATTAAAATTAATAAATATTCAAAGGAGACAAAATTTTGTTTCTGGTTTTATCTTTAAAAAATACTACTTGCCTTATAAAAACATGAACACACTTAAAGGACTTCCCAAAGAATATAATTTATTTGAAATATTTAATATATTTAAATATTCGAACAAATTATTTCAAAAATCTCTAAAAAATGTGCACTATATCTTCAAAAAACAAATATAATTCTAGATAATCCCGTCTTCAGCCCTTTTTCAATATTACAAATATCAAAATCAAAAACATAACCTACATCACTCACGTGTTAAAAGACTTAAGCTTCGAACTACAGATCAACTATATATTCAAGATTGATCTATGTTCTAACAAAATCAAAGAACAAAGTGAGTTATTTTAAGGTTTACTTAAATTCATTGACATTCTATAATGAGATTTATTGAAGCCAAAATATAATTATATATTATATATAAAATAAAATAGAAAGGCTTTTTACTTGATAGAAGAAATATAACAAAATTTGAATATCAAAACAAATTGAAATATGTTTATCTTCTACAATTTTAATTTCCAAAAGAATTTTTTATTCAAAAAACTTTTAGAATTAAATTAATGTCTAAAACAAGCACCGCTCACATTTAATAGACGTTTATAATCAAAACTCAATATACAATGTCAAATGAAATAAATAACCCAACAGATATTTTTGAATAAAAAAAAAAAAAAATTCTTTTGGAAATTAAAATTGTAGAAGATAAACATATTTCAATTTGTTTTGATATTCAAATTTTGTTATATTTCTTCTATCAAGTAAAAAGCCTTTCTATTTTATTTTATATATAATATATAATTATATTTTGGCTTCAATAAATCTCATTATAGAATGTCAATGAATTTAAGTAAACCTTAAAATAACTCACTTTGTTCTTTGATTTTGTTAGAACATAGATCAATCTTGAATATATAGTTGATCTGTAGTTCGAAGCTTAAGTCTTTTAACACGTGAGTGATGTAGGTTATGTTTTTGATTTTGATATTTGTAATATTGAAAAAGGGCTGAAGACGGGATTATCTAGAATTATATTTGTTTTTTGAAGATATAGTGCACATTTTTTAGAGATTTTTGAAATAATTTGTTCGAATATTTAAATATATTAAATATTTCAAATAAATTATATTCTTTGGGAAGTCCTTTAAGTGTGTTCATGTTTTTATAAGGCAAGTAGTATTTTTTAAAGATAAAACCAGAAACAAAATTTTGTCTCCTTTGAATATTTATTAATTTTAATTACTTTCGTATATCTGTTGGGTTATTTATTTCATTTGACATTGTATATTGAGTTTTGATTATAAACGTCTATTAAATGTGAGCGGTGCTTGTTTTAGACATTAATTTAATTCTAAAAGTTTTTTGAATAAAAAATTCTTTTGAAAATTAAAATTGTAGAAGATAAACATATTTCAATTTGTTTTGATATTCAAATTTTGTTTAACATAATCTTAAGAATTTCATCATAAAACTATCTTACTTAGAATATTCAATATTATTGGATATCTAACTAAGTTACCTTTTCTAAAATTTCCAGATATCCAATAATATTGAATATTCTAAGTATGATAGTTTTATGATGAAATTCTTAAGATTATGTTAAACATTTTTGAAAGATATCTGTTCACATAAGATTGATCAGCAGAAACAAAATTTTGTCTACAAAAAATATTTAATTTACAGGATTATGGTTAACAATTTTTATTTATTGGATTTTGTTAGATCATGCCTTATAATGAATGTTTATTTTATGTTGTTTGATATATGAGTCCATTAATTTAATTCCTGAAGTTATAATTATTAAGTATAATTTTTTTAAATTAAATATGTAGAAGGCTAATATTGAAATATTTAAATAATTTTATATACCTTCTATCAAGTATACACCTCTATTTATTTTATCCTCTTTCAGGTTTATAGCACTACTCAGTCAAATTGTGAAGTTAAATGGAAATAAGAAAAAATTATGGCTAACTCCAAAAAAACATTATATGAATCAGGTCATTCATAATACCTACAAGTAGTTGTTATGGAAACATTTAATTTGAAAATGTTGCATACAAACATTCCATCATCATCAATAATGCATAGAAGATGCTCAGTTAGTTCTTCGTATGTGATATTTTTTAATTCTACCATTATTTAAATGTATGCTTGGAATCTCACTAACAAAGCTGGTAAGAATTCTTTTTATAATCAGCAGCAAGCGACACAAAATTAAACAGTTTTAAAATTGATTAGTAAAATGAAAGTTAATATATTTGGAGCTTAACCAGTTCGGAATAAAAGATAAACCAATCAAGACCTACTTCTAAAGCTCCAAAAGTATTTTTGGGTTATACGAATATTTACCTGCTCAAGGAAAATGATCTTGATCGACTACGTCTGCGGGGGGAACGACTTCTCATTCTTCTTGGAGATCTGGGACTGTAACTTCTGCTTCTACTTCTACTACGACTGTAAGTCCTCCTTTGTAATCTGGCTTTAGCTCTTCTCTCTCTTTCATCTTTCTCTCTGAGTATTTTATTAAAAGCTGCCAAAGTATCATCGATTATTCTGAAAAAAAAAAAAAAGGATTATTAAAAACACAATAAAAATATTTAAAAAAAAATAAATTATTCAAATCATCCTTAAATATTTACCCTGGAGGTGTTCTGTTTCTCATTCCTCTTTCGTAATCTCTGTGATGCGGTGGTCTTGGATGAAAAGGTGGGTTAAATGGCGGTGGACCAGTCATGGGAGGCCTTGTAGGGTCAAATATCGGCCTAGGGGGATTAGCATATGGTCTGAAAAAAACTTCTGTTTAGGAAAAATACAGGACATCATTTATCTTCAACAATGTAACAATGTGATCAGTGACTAAGACCAGAAAATATATGTATTCCTTGGACACAACATACAATAAAAATCACTGGTAATTTATAAATGAAAAACAATTTTAACTTCTGCTGAATTTTACTGTTTAAGCAACAACTGTTTCGTCATACCATAACTTCATTAGGTGAGTATTTAAACTGAGAATACGATTGCAGAAATAATACTAAACTGTAATATAAAGGTGGACCATTGAAAATTTGCATTTGATGATCAGACAGCCGATCCCCAAAAAATTTTACATAAATATTCGTGTCCTTATTCAACTACATAAATCTACAATCTACATAAATTTCATTTCGTTCGGATTAGTAGCTTCAAAACTATTTGAAAAATAAGAAAAGTTTCAAATGTGAATAACTGCCTTGAAAGTTCAAAGTCTCTAGATTTTTCAGTTCAAAAGTCAGACCGGCCTGTGATCTGGGAACAATGATAGCTGTTCCCCGGAACAAGAGTGCAAAAATTTTCATACAACTTACCCTGGTGGCATGTACGGAACATTGCTGGGCGGTGGTAAACCAAAATTAGGGGGAGGGCCTCCTGTTGGAGGATACGTGCTGATTGGCTGTTGTCCTGGTGGATATGAGAGTGGTACATTTGGAGGCGGGCCCTGATAATAAATAAAAAATTATAAATTGTTGTGGTTAAATTAAATTACATTTCAGCAGTGTCGAATCTATGATATCCAATATTTCAGAGAATAATTTGATTTCTGAAAAAATTCACCTGCACATGAAATAATGTATGAATTGATAATTATTATTTATTTGAAAAAACAATTTAATCAATTATCGTAACATAGATTTAAAAAAAGTTTTTTACTGTAATATTTTCAAATATCAAATGTTTTTTTTAGAGTGATAGAACTTTAAATTGAAATAAATCACATTTAAATTAATAAGATTGAAGCCAAAGTTTTTCTTTATTTGAAAATTTTACGGTAGCAGCATGAGGTGTAGCACCATCTTCTTGGAACCAGAACACTTCTGGGTCGATACCATTCAAATTTTGAAACAAATAATCATTGATCATCGATCTGTAATGAGTACCATTCACTGTAACATTAGCTCCAGCATCATTTTTAAAGAAATATGGACCGATAATACCTCCAGCGTGTAAAGCACACCCAGTGCATTTTTCAGGATGCAATGGAACCTGCAGAACTTCTTGAGGATTGTTTTCACTCCATATACGGCAATTTTGCTTGTTTAGATAGGCGTTCAACCAAAAATGAGCTTCATCACTACACACAATTTTACGATAAAAAAGTGGATCAGCTTCAAGCTGTTCTAGCGCCCAATCAGTAAACAAACGACGCTTATTATGGTCAAGTGGCTCTAGTTCTTGAACCAGTTGGATTTTATATGGGTGTAGACTAAGATCTTTACGCAAAATTTTCCATGTTGTGGATGCACAGAGTCCAACTTGTTGTGAACGTCGACGAATAGACAAATCTGGATCATCATTAACACTATGACTTACAGCACCGATATTTTCTTCAGTACGTACAGTTAGTTCTTTATCTTGTTATTGTTGTTGCATCGAGTAGAGAAAATGTTATCCAAAATCTATCGATAGTTCGACGAATAAGCTGCTCTAATGGACGATTATGTAAACCATAAATTTCATGTAGGGCTCTATAAGTTTGATGGATAGAACACTGATTTTGAAAAAAAATTTCAACAATTTGTAAACATTGTTGCGGCATGAGTCTTTCCATGATATTTGTCAATGCTTACTGAACAGAAATGTCAAAACAACATGGCTTCTACCTTTTGTCAAATCACAGTTATCCCTATCGAAAGTTCTATCACTCTAAAAAAAACACCCGATAATATGAAGCCAATGAATTTTAGAGATATATGAAATCTAAAAATAACCACTTGAGGGTTACTTTTGATTATCACTTCATCCAATAAGGCTTGCAATTCGTTGTCTGCGAATTTTTGCGGTGGTTTCCCACACTCTTCGAAAAAAGGTTTTTTCCGAGCACATTGAGAAATATTTTATATTGATTATATGTAAGGATATCCTTTTGATAGTTTTTGTATATAACTTTAATATATATTGTAGAAGTTATAATATATAATTCTGAATTTAAAATCACAACTGGGAGACTTTCATTCATCTGGAGAAAAGTTTCAGCATAAAATTTGAGAATCTGATGAGGTTCCAGAGAAATAAAGAATGAAACTTTAAAGGAATAACCTTATATGACTATTTACCTGTACATTTGATATTGGCATAATATTACTAATTGATGTTTGCGGATTTTCACTGGAGTATTGATAGTTGTTGGAACTAACTCCGGGTTCATCTACCGTAGGAGTACCTGCTCGGTCTTCATTGTTGCGCCTGAAAAACAAGTTGAGTAAGTCAAAAGTAGTCAAGATCTTTCCAATATCAAATTTCAGAAAGTAATTGAATATCCGAAAGAATAAAAATGAATACAGACTCTTCCATCACACAAACGAATCATAGATTAGGTTAGACAATTTGAAAATAAAAGTTTGAAGAAGTACTACCAGGACTTACAATAAGTTCTTTCTGTTTTATTAGTTAATAAAAGGGGTGAAAAGTACTGGCGTGAAGTCGGGAGCTTTAGCACTCTAGTTCATTTCACCCACGTTCCTTACAAAATATTTTTTCATTCTTCTTTCAGGCAATTTTGTATTAGCCTTCTTGTTGTTATTTCAGATCTGAATTCTAAATTTAAACTTGATCGTGGGACTTTTGTTATGGCTTCTTTAAAATTTTTATCTTTGTTACATGAAACATTATCCTTCTAAACCCCAAATTTCAGATTAATCGGAACAGTTAGTAGTAGTTCGGAAAATATTAATAAAACTAAGGCAAAATTTCAAATGTGAATAACTGAGCCGACTTTACCCACTTAGCTGCAGCATTTGGATCTCAAATGTTCCCTGAAAGTTTTAACGCTCTAGCTCTTTCGCTTTGAAAATTGCATGTTTACAGCAATCTAGGATTCTTCATCAGTGAGTCGAATCTAGTGGTTTAAGACCAATTTCGGCTCAAAGTTCGAAAATTGCAGACATTTGGGCAAAACTATAGCATGGTGTTTCCTGGAACTAGCGCGCAAAAAGATTACATTAAACATTTTTGCTTTATAGCATTTTTTCCATCTTCGATTTGAAAAATAATATTTGTGAAGTGTGTAATCTTGGTAGAATTTAATTTATTCATTTAACTTTGAATCAAGACTTCTTTACAGATGTGTCAGATCTTAAACATCACCCACGCAGTTTCGGCAACTACATCTTTGGAAAACAGTAGGAACTTAAGTTACATATAATAATACTTTGAAGAAAACTTACTCTCTATCATACTGGGATGTATGTGAATTTTTATGTTTGGGGGAATAATCTTCCCGCTTCTTACTCCTTCCATTCACCTCCCTACTGCTTCCATCTAAACGTTTAATTTGAGTCCCTACTGGTGAATCCACTGGAGACACACCTGGTGGACCTTCTTTCTGAGGCTCAACTTCTAACTTCTCCTGTGACTGTGAAATTCTCAGCTTATCGTCCTGAAAAAAATGATTGAAGAAGTTAGTACATGAAAAAAATTAATTAATATTCGAGTAATTGATGGAGGTTGCTGAAATAAAATTGAATTCAGAATTTTTTTCTGGAAACCTCTACAATATATATTAAATTATTAATAGTTTAGTACAGTCAAACTACAACAAGTCAATAACTTTGATAAATAGAATTTTGGATGGCTCGAATCATAATGGTTGCTCCAAGAGTGAAAATTATGTGTAATTTTTACTTCTCAAAAAATCATTGGTGAAGAGATGGTTGCTGTTTACCAAGACTGGGCCCCATCGTTGTGCACCATTCAAAAGTGGTCAAGTGAATTCAAAAGAGGCAGAGAAAGCATTGAAGACGAATGTGAAAAAGCTGGTACCAGAATAATAATCAAGATTTTAGCAGAGATGACAACCCTATCTGTGGGTGCCATAAATGATATCCTTCATGACCATCTTAACCTCTCAAAGGTCAGTGCTCCTCAGAAGCAAGTGTGAGTCAAGTACTGTAAGGAGTTTTTAGAGCTCTGTGGAGAAGACCTATCGACTATATTTAAAGAAGTTTAAAATCATCCCATCCACTGGAAAAATAATGGCTAAGGTGTTTTGGGATTCTAAAGGTATTTTTTTGATAGAATACACTAAAAACAGTGAAAGCATTGCATCATACACAACAACTTTGCGTAATTTAAGAGAAGCAATTAAAGGAAAAAGGCGAGAAAAACTCAAAGTAGGGGTGTTGCTGCTTAACGACAACGAACCGATTCACAAGACCTGCGTTGCGAAGGCTGCTGTGCCGGAATATGGTTTAGAGGAAATTACTCATCCTACGTACAGTACAAACATAGCCCCCACTGACTACTTCTTATTACCAAATGTGAAAAAATATGATTGTGGGAAGCGATTTTCCGACAATGAAGAAATAGAGCAATTAACACCTATTTTGAGGAGAAGTCGAAAGAATATTTTTTACAAGGTTTAGAGAAGCTTTATTTTTGTTTTATTTATACTCGGGGTTTATATGTTTGTATTTATGGACGTTGAACTACTCATACGATTTTGATGTAACACAATTTGGTAAAATACAGTGTTTTAAGTGAATAAAAAAATTCAAAAGCGGTGATTTTGACGTGAAAAAAAGAGAGTGTGGGAAATCACAGAAAAAGTTTGTAGACGAATTGCAGGCCTTATTGGCTGAAAATACTACTCAATCTCAATAAGAACACAGGTTTACTTTTTAAATGTCTTCTAGGCACCTTAATTTTTAAAAACCAGAAATGCCACAGGGAAAAGCGCAGTAAACAGAGAGGTCTATTGATGCTTGGTGCATACATGGATGGATCAGAAAAACTTAAATTGCTTCTGATAGGTAAAAGTAATGTATCTCTTTGCTTTAGAGGTGTTAAATATTTGCCTCCGGACAATAAAGCAAATAAAAAGACATGAACGATCGAAGAATTCTTTGAAAAATGGTCATTAAAATCAGACAAACAGTTTGGAGGCACTGAAAGAAGTATCATTCTGTTCATTGACAACTGGCTGCCACTAAGACTAATATTCATAAAACTTGCTTTTTTCAGTCTAAATATGACATTAAAACTTCTACCACTCACGTACACAATACATAATTAAAAAAAATATTTATTTTTGTATTTTTTTCAATAAACCGAAATCTTGATAACTCGAATATTTCAACTATATTTTTTTTGATATTTATTGTACAAGTTTCCAAAAAAATATTTACTCAATTATTTATTCACTCTGAATTATATCGAACGAGAACTTCTAAGATTACCTTTTCAGCAGATTTATTTTTGAGAAGCTCTGTTGAATCAGCCTCACTGATAACAGTCTTTTCATTTTTTTCTGCCTCGGTTTTGGTCTCCTGTGATGGTTCACTAGAGTCCTGGAAAATAATAGAAATATTGAAACCATCTATTTAAATGAAAAAGAGCATAAGAAAACGTTATGAATAAAACATGTAAACAACACTACCATAAGAATCACCTGAGTCAATTTCATTCTATTTGATATCCTGCAAACTGTGTGGCTTTATGCAAGATAATTTAACATTCAACACTCCAGTGCACATCCAATATGGCAGCAAATGATTTTTTCTTATTCCCATAGGACAAAAACAAATTGTGAGGTCAACGTTTTCCGACATGTAAAGAAACGGTATGCGTTCAAATCACTTTTTGGAGGCGTACCTCAATCGGAATGGAAAAAGTGCTTTGAAAAGTGTTCAAACACACGCAAAAGTGTATTGATCTTAATGGAAAATATTTTGAAAAACAATAAAGCCAATTCTGACCATAAATATTTGTTTTTATTTATCCATCTCAAAACTTCAGTAGCAACCCTCGTAGTGTCCTATGGTACTTATCAACAATGAATTCTATGTGGATTTACTACTCTGTCAAGAAAGTACCGGGAATTTTCAATTAAAACAACATTTTTACATTTAATCGTCAAAATTTATTGGGTCGCCTTCAAAATAGGCTCCATTTGCTCCAACACATCTATGCCAACGGCACTTCCAATTATCGAAACATTTTTTATAGGCGCTTTCCGGGATGGACTTTAGCTCTCGCGCCGAATTTTGTTTTATGGCTTCAATCGACTCAAAACGGGTGCCACGAAGGGGCAATTTTAGTTTTGGGAAGAGGAAAAAGTCGCAGGGAGCCAAATCCGGCGAATACGGTGGTTGCTGAAGCACGTTTGTTGAGTTTTTGGCGAGAAAGTCAGTCACAATCGTAGCTCGGTGAGAAGGCGCGTTATCGTCATGCAAAATCCATGAGTTGTTCGCCCACAAATTTGGCCGCTTCTTACGGATACGCTCACGCAAACGTTTCATAACGCCTAGACTCCTTGTTTACTGTCTGACCCTCTGGAACGAATTCGTAGTGCACCACGCCACGGATATCGAAGAAAACAATGAGCATCACCTTCATTTTCGAGCGGCTTTGGCGTGGTTTTTTCGGTTTCGGCTTATTTTTTGCCACCCATTCCGATGATTGTTGGCTTGTTTGCATATCGTACTCGTAGACCCAGGTCTCATCACCAGTTATAATGCGTTCCATGAATGTAGAATCGGAATTACAGCGATCCAGCATGTCTGAAGCAACCTGTTCGCGATGACGTTTTTGAAGAAAATTCAGGTCTTTCGGTACGAGTCGTGCGGCCACCTTTCTCATGCCCAAAATATCAATCAAAATCGTACGTGCGGACTCGTGGGATATCTTAAGATCATGTGCTATCTCTCTCAAGCTGGTACGACGGTTTTCCAGCACCCTTTCCTTAATTTTATTGACGTTATCTTCGATCGAAGCCGTCGATGGGCGACCACTTCACGACCGTCCTTGAAGGCTCTGTACCACTGATATGCACGAGTTTTCGATAGAGCATTATCACCAAAGGCCTTTTGCAATATTTTCAATGCATCGGCACACGAAAATTCATTTGCAACACAAAACTTTAAACAAATTCTTTGCTCAACGTAATCACCCATAGTAAAAATCGGCACGCACTCTGACATCGACTGACTTAATCAGCTGTTGCAAACACACTAGTTGACAGATCCCGCTCAAGCTTGGCATAGTAATTAAGGACAGTGGTACCAACCTAGGAAAAAAATTTTTTACCTGCCTCATTGCCCCGCCAGATTTAAATCGATAATTCCCGGTACTTTCTTGACAGAATGTATCTCAAGGTTTGAACAACTGAAGCAAGAAAACGGAGATACTTGGGGGAAGAAGAAATTTAGTCTTATCAAGACCAGTATTTGGACCCAGAACAAAGTACTCAGGATCTATAGATTCTTACCCTAACAACTTTCAAGTGGAAATCTAAACAATAGGAAAATCTGTATAATTCAATTTAAAAGCTATCAGAATGTGACCTACAGCCAAATTTTCCTGTTATTCCAATATTGGAAACCACTGCTTAATAATGATAGATGAGCCAAAAATGAAGAGACACAGGGTCGTTTGACATTCAATTTGAGGATCTTGACAAGACTTTAAACAGAGCATTGAAACTGCTGAACATTGGTAAATGGTAAAAAATTGTGTCAAGCTGAATTCTACAACTTTACCTTATATAAGATTTAAAAATGAATGATTTTATTACCTTCTTTGTAACAGGTGTTTCTCTTGGTGGTGGTCGAAAGATCGGCTTCTTTATGTAACCTGTGGTATTCTTGAAGTTAGCAACAGACTTTCGCAGAAACCTGAAAATAAAACACCGGGGTTAGTAAAAATATTATTGCAGAATGAAATAATCAAAGGAAATATTAAAACTTCATTATTTTCCAGTATTTTCAAGAATACAATATTCATTCTCAATTTTAATGTCTTTACAGAAATTTTTTTTAGGTTATATTGTGGCAAAATGTCAACTTCAGGAAAAAACTTCCTTAAATTTATGACATGATTATGGAATTTCTTGAAACTCGTAAATTATGATATGCAAACGATAAAAAAATTAAGAGCATGGTCATGCCGGCATGGTATTTCATAATTAAATGTAAATAACTATTTTTGTTTCAAATGTTATCAAATACGAGGCAACACTAGAACAGATTTTGTATAAAGTTTGATTCACATTGTTAAATTTATTTATGATTCATATTATTTTTTCAAGTTCATTATTTTGATTTTTGCATGTTTATACCAGGAAACATTTGGTTCTCTTGCATTCTCTCTATATAAAGGAATTTACCTGTTTGGAATGAGTGTTCCTGGAGATATATCCTTTTCATGGCAGTCAGGGCACTCGTGATCCTCCGATTCTAATAAGAAAAATCTTATACACTCATCACAAAATGAATTGCCACAGCAGGGTATCATAACCGCATCGGTTAGAAGGTCTGAACAAATGGAACAAACTAAGTCTTCAGGAATGTCAGGTTTCAGTTCTTGCACTACGGGAGCAGGCACTGGCTTGAAGTTATAAGCTTGATGATCTAAGGCAGGTACAGCAAAAGATCCATTTGGAGTCATCATAGCTCCAGGAACCTGAGGACCTTCTACCGGTACCATAAAACTCTGAGGAATTCCGGTGCTTTTTTTGATCTCCATAGCATCCTAAAAAGCAATTGAAATTAGTCAAAGAAAGGCATAAAAAAATTAAGTTCTTACAGTGCCTTGTCCAAAAGTACAATCCTTGATCCAGTGCCCTGTTTGATGACATTTATAACACCTATATGTTGGAGGAACAGCACCCATCTGATTAGATCCTCGGATTTTCTGATAACTGAAAAATAAAAATACAAGGTTTAATTAACCATGTTTTATCAACTCAAATATGCGTATTCTCTTACTCTTCTATAATTTTAGGAAACTGACAAAAACGAGGATTTGGAATTATTATTTGAATTGCATGAACAGCTGAATAAGAGTCAAAAACTTAGATATAACGTTTTCACTTACTTGCTGGGATCATAATCTTGTGTAGATTGAGACATCATTGCCTTAATTTTATCATCTTCTGGTGCATCTAAGCTAGATAAGTCAGTAGCTTTTGCAATTGGACCACCATCGTCTGCCTTGATGGTAGGGGAAGAATCGCCTCCGTAACCTTCCCATTGTTTAGGTTTTGACTGTGTTGCATTAGGAATCCTAGCAATCAAGAGGGATGTATTTTTGGGAATAAGAACATTTTCATCGGTGTAAACTGAAAAATGAAATTACTAAATACTTTTTGCTACGATGGGACTATTATTTACTAACCTTCTTTGGTTTGGGCATTAGTAACTTGTAAATCAAAATCCGTGGATTTTCCAATTCTTTTTTGCTGTATTATGGCATTCTTCAAGTCTTTAACAGAGATATGTAACCCGTCAAAGGTAATTGTGTCATATTCCAATGCAGATTTGAATTTGTAGTGAACAGACATTATCAATCTCACTACTTTCTTTCACATTAGATAGGTTTGTATGATCAGTACATGAACTCAATTGAAATAGATCCAGAAACATAAGGTACAGTACCTCATTTAATAGGATAAATATATAATTATATTATATGAAAGCCTTTCAATTAAGTTCTCGATATAATCTCCCAATAATTCACAGTGAAATCTGGAATGGCGCCCATTGACATTCAGCTTGATACTATAAGATAACGGCCATGAATATCCATTTTATCTTGTTCATTGCTTTGTGGCCTAACCAAATCCAATTTAACCAGTGTATAATTATAAAAACGTACAAATTTTTGTTTGTTCGTGTTCATCCCTCTGTAGCTTAGCCAAATCTAATTTAGCCAGTTTAGTTATAAAAACGTATACATTTTTGTTTTATCTCTGTGACCTACCCACAGACTTATTATCCTAATAATACCTCCGCTGCATAAGAATGATATCCTATGGAAGAACCATTGACTTATTATCCTAATATATCTTTGGCATAGATTAACAAATAGTCTTGTAGATCTATGGTCTATGGGAAGAACGTTATCAACCTAACAAAATGTAGAGATAAGTCACTTATTCCAGGATACACTAAAAGTAACGGCACTCTCCAATCAGAGAGCTCGAGAATAAACCAGATGTACACATGCGCCGTAGTTTGTTTTCCGCAATTTGAATGATTGTCAAAGTGACAATTCTATCCTCTGAAACATTTATCTCCCGTGAAAGAACTGTATTTTTTGAAGCAAATAAACTTATTATGATTATATTATTTGGACTTTGTAATGTGAAATTTCAATATTTTACGAAAAGTAGCATGCATTGATAATAATTGATATACCTATTATCAGTGAATTGCCGAATACACTTCTATTTCACATTGTCATATTTCAAAATGTAAATATGCTTGTTATTTTTACAAAAAGGTTCCTGGTATCATTTTGTTTCGAATTGTAGCCCATTCTAAGTATTCCTACACCTTGACTGAAGAAATACAAACTGATCATGCGGCCAAGGTGTCATCGAAGAATAGAAAAGGAAATGTTCAACGTTTCGTAGTTTGAAGAAAATTTAATGTTACAGAAATAAACTCCGTGAAGAACGGAATAGTACAGCTCTGAAAATGCCAACTTTTGTGTACTGAATAATGTGTTTTGCGGGGAATTATACTTCATTACTTCAATATGAACGAAAAGGCTGGCTAAATCACTGTATTTTTGTGGATGTTTATGGTCACCATGCTTTAGCTGAACAAACGTATCAGAATTGGTTTGCCTGTCTTAAAAGTTGCAATTATGATTTGGAAGACGACAGTTTCAGGATAAAGAATTAGAAGCAAGGCTTGATGAAAAGTCATCACAAATGCAAGAGGAACTCGCAAAAACTCTTGGGGTCACTCGACCAGCCATCTGTCATCATTTAAAACTTGAACTTTGAATGTATAACCAGTTTTTACATGATCAATTCGCACATTTGCAGCCATAAGCCCTCGATAACATTACGCAAATTCCATCTTTAAGGTTTTGAATCGGTCGTAAGGCATTGGCATAGACCTTATATTTCACATGGCCTCAAAGAAAAATGTCCAAAATTGAATAACAAGATCTCGGCGGCAAATTCTGATCACCTCTTCGCGGTGATCAGATGTGTTATATATGAATGACTTGCCAGCTAATGTGAAATCAGATCAAACCGTCCTCTTCGCTGATGACACTTATTTTCTGAATAAAGGGATGGACAACCAAGAATTGGAAGTGAAAGAGAAGAAGACACTAAAGGAAGCCTAGGTATGGCTCAGCGCAAAGAAAATGATAATGAACAGTGATAAAACAGAGACTACTATTTGAACCAAATATGTCTTCGGACAATCACATGAGGCTACTTGGTGTCAATAAGTTGTCAATATGCAGTTAGGAGAATAAAGCAAATAGTGGGAATTGAAGTAGCCAAGATTATTAATTTCAGCTACTTCCATAGGATCCTTAACTTCAGCATTCTTTTCTGGTGGGATTTGTCTGAAAGTAAGAAAGTATTCATAAAACAGAAGTAGGTACTGAGAATACTATGTGGCGTAAGTAGTAGATAGAGCTGTAGAGAGCTATTCCCCAAAGAAAAAATTCTTACCGTACTTCCATTCTTATACTAACCTGTGTAATGTACATCCATGATAATAAGGATATACTATTGAAAAACAACTTTAATCACAACTATGACGCTAGAAACAAAAACAACTTCATCATACCATACCATCGTATAAAAGTATCACAGTTGAATGTAAGTCATCTAGCTATAAAAATTTTCAACAAACTGCCGTCCAGAATGAAGGAATTAAATCGAATAAAGCTTAAGAATGAACTAAAATGTCTCCTAATGAATAAAGCATACTATTCAATACATGAATACCTGAATGATAATTTTTAAAACAATATATTTGTATGAAATACGTTATCTTGTCAAAATTATTTATTTATTGTTCGTTTCACTAATATTTTGTTTTATACATTTTTTATTTATGTATACTTATGTGTCTTTTTAGACAAAATTGTACCTGACTCCTTATGAAATTTTTGATGGGTTAAAAATTTATTCATATTCTGTGATATGTACTTTATTGGGACTGAATAAATGAATTATTATTATTATAACTTTTTTATAAGTGAATACAGAATTGGTGGTTTTGGATTCATTTGCAATAATTTCTAATTTGGGTTTTTTTAAATAGGGCTATTGAATTTTTCATTACTGTTTTCATTTTTTTTTTTGATAATTAGTAGTAGGATCTGTCTTATTGATTTTGTATTCGTTAAGATCTAAAAATGAGGTTGTTATTGATTTTTGTTAATTGAAATCACTGTATTCCCTTTGTCAGCTTTAGTGAATACTAAATTTTTTTCTAAAGTTTTTTTTCGTAGTGTTATATGTGTTTTATTATGGTGTTGGTTTATTTTTTAAGATACTATTTAAAGTGTACCTATCTACATCAAAATTTTGACAATATTTTAATGCATTTTCCGAATCTACAGCTAGATTTTCTGAGAATTTTTATTCATTACTGTTTAAATTGAATTTATAACCTTTTCCCAATAATTTGATTTCGTTTTTAGTGAATTTTACGCTGGACAGCTCATGAATTTAAGATAAAAAGGGTGATCCGAAAATGTTTTAGTTTGAAATTGTGAGTGTTGATGGTTCCTTTTGGCTAGTAAATTTCTTAATTTATTCTTATGTGTCAAATATTTTTTGTGAATGGTTTCGTTTATATTGAGTCTAATATTTCTATCTAAATCGTCAAACAAGATATTCTGAGTTCTGACTTTACGACAGTGCTTTTTATCCATTTTGTTTAATGAATACTATTCTCCCCCATGCGCCGCCACTGTCTGTCCAATATATCTTGATTTCCTCACGCTTGCAAAAAAACAATGACAAAAAGTCAACATATTGTAAAATCCCATCTGACATAAACTTCATAAAAACAGATTGAATTCTGATTTCAACTAATTCACTTTTAACACATCAGTAGAATTTTATACTCCCGACCGTTTTATTTATATTTTTGAACCGTCTTATATGAAAGCGAAAAAAAATGGCCACATTTCGAATACATGAAGATAGCGCACTCAAGGATGCTGTTTCGAAGAAGGAGAACATTTCTAAAATACCGAAAAAACAACTACAAAATGGAAAAAGGACTGCTTTAATCAGTTTCAATAACGGCGTGCGACAGGATTGTAAAAGGATTAAGATAAGTTCGAATAAAGAAAATGTGCCACCTCCTCAGGTAAGTTTCGGTGAAAAACTAACGGAGAAAAATTAGACAGATAGAGTTTATTCATCTCTCAGTATTCACAAATACAAAGAAATAATGTCAAAAAAAGAAAAATAGGAATTCTAAACAACAATATGTTTGTTCACCTTACAATAATCCAAATATTCAGTAACATTATATGGTTTACACTTAATTACAAATTGAAACAACTTCCTTAAAAAATTTCTAAACTATAAAATTGTACAGGTAATGACTAAACAACCTGATACACATATACCTTGCATTCTTTTGTGTCAAAGTTAAATTATGTATTGGGTATATAAATTAAGAGTACATTGAGGGAAATTTTTCATGTTTTTGTATCTAATTGATATATATGAGCAAAAAATAACGGTCAATAACAACAGTAAAAAACAGGAATCAAGAGGATGGCAAAGCACTGAATGCTGGTAGCTTGGGAGCCTCCTATCATAATGATATAGAATTGTTTGGGCCTTTACTTGATATAAATCCATTGTACACTAATTGAGTAATACATGTATATGTGATTTCAATTTGTTATGAATTATAACATATCGTGTTTCGCCACATTGTAGCTTCTTCAGATGCTTTTAGACAACTAGTTCAAAAAATTATTACACACAATATTTAAAGGGAGTTGAAGTTTTATAATGAGAGTACAATACGTTTTTTCATTACTTTGGAAAAGTCACCCGACTCTTGGAATAAATCCAACAGAGGTTAACGTGATAATTCTGTCTGGTTATTCGATAAGCTCTCAAATTCCTTAGTTCAGGTAAAGGCCTTAATTTTCTACATGTATAATCATAAATCGCCCATCAAAATCGTGTTTTTCTGTTAAAAGAGGTTCTGCTTATGTAAAAAAATATCTATTAATGGAAAACATTTTTTTTTGTTTCTTTATTATAGTATTAATCCTTTCGGTTTGTTCAAAAGATTGTGGGTAGGTAGTACATGATAATTAATTAATTAAATACTGATTATTTTGATTTATTTATTTTGGGTTTGGAGAGCTCAACATTTTATTCGCAATGATAGTTTATCATAATAGCTGAGAGAACTATATGTTTTTTGTGTTTTTAATTTACTATATATTTCATATATTATTTCGTCATAGCATGACACTTCATCAGATGTAATGTAACTGAATGTTCAGTTCGAAATGAGATCGTTAAATAATTCAATATGTCAAAAATTTTGTTATTTGAAATTTCGAACTTGTATTTGAAAAGATTTTGACTTTGAGATTTATCTAGGTCTTTTTTGTTATTGTATTATTTGTATTTTATTATACTGTGTGGTCCAACGAAAACTTAACACGTCGATTTTCCGGCTTTATATTGAAAATGTGGAAAATCGCTTGGACCGGTCAATTTCTGATTCGAAGGGGAACAACTTTTCCTCTCTTCGCATCCCCGTAACTGGAACCCCCTAACTGGGGTGAGTACAACCCCTTGATTGTGAATAGGGATGAGGGGTGTGGCGATACCTCATTTTGAAGATCTTATCGTGTACTATCTGATACTGAAATTTAGCTTCAAAATTTCAATCGATGACGAAATAACAGGTACAATAGTGGAAGAGTACTTACTTTTGTGATTAGTTTATTTTAAATGCTGGAAATGGGCACCATTCAGTTCTATGCAGTAATGTAAGTTTTGCTGAAAACGTTCACGTACGTTACTTAAGATTTTTGGTGTAATTTGACGGCATTCATTAATGATCCGAGTTCGCAAATCATCCAGTGACTAAGGCTGGGTAGCGTAAATCTTGGATTTCAGGTGACCCCATAGAAAAAAGTCCAGTGGAGCCAGATCAGGTGAGCTGTGTGTCCACTCAATATGTCCCCTTCTTCCAATCTAGGCGTGAGGAAAATTTTCATCTAAGAACTGACGCACCTGTTGAACGAAATGAGGTGGTGCGCCATCTTGTTGGAAAATGATCGTTTGATGGTCTTCTGTATTCTCTAATACTTTCACGAGGGCTAGATAAGTAGCGTTCTCCAATAGATCTGAATAACTTTGGCCAGCGAGATTACCGGGTATAAAAAAGGTCGATTATGTAATTTCCATCAATACCCGCCCAAACATTTAATTTTCGGGGACGTTGAGTATGCACCTCACGAAATAACCTTGGATTTTCATCTGACCAATACGGACAGTTATGCCGGTTTACAATGTCGTTAAGATAAAATGAACACTTTTCCACCCTTTCTTCTACGGAATACACCATTTTAATTCTACTACAAATTTACAATCGCTTTGACACACTTGTAACGTTCTCAAAAATTCACGATAGAATAAGATAAATCCAAAACATGGTTCGTCTACTTTTTTGGACAAGAAATTAATACTTTTTTGGACAAGAAATTAATACTTTTTTGGACAAGAAATTAATACTTTTTTGGACAAGAAATTAATACTTTTTTGGACAAATAACTACTGAGTACCTTCGAAATGTGTCGGATACGAATAATATTCTCGAGATAAATTCCACATTGTCTCTTTCACTATTCTCGCTGTTATTTCATTATCGATGGATATTTTGAAACGAAATTTTAGGGTCAGATAGTATTCGATACGATCCTCAAAATTAGTTATCGTAACACCCCTCATCCCTATTCAAAATCAATATCTTTAATTTTTTTTATTTATATTCCGTATGAAATATTGAGGTTTTTTATATTTCTTTATATATCCAAAAATTATTTCCAAATTTTTTATGTATATAAGATAATAAAATATATTTTTAATGAATAATCAATAATTGAAAAGCATTGTCAAGTGCAATTTTGTTGAAATTAAAATCAAAATTTTGACAAAAACCCTTACTCTATACAGAGTGTCTACTTTTAAATTTATTTGCAAAAAAATGTCATATAACACATGGTCGAAATGTTGATGGTTATTCTTCAATTATAACATTTCTTAATTTCACGAAATATTTCAAGTTTTTCCATAAAATCAATTATACTTCAGATATCCTTGTAGTCTCATCAAATTTGACCACATATCTGGAAACGGCATTAAAATTGCTACAAGATAATAAGTTCTATATGCCAAAAAATTCTTATTGCGGGCGTGGTAAGGAGTTGATTATCACGCTTCTAAAGTGAACAAAATCAGTCATATTTTTCCATTGGTTTTATCGAAGAAAAAATATTAATTATGGACATGTTTTCTTTTCAGCAAAAAATACATCATTTAGTGTGCTTTCAAATGACATATCAACTTTTGTGCTAGCTGCTTGTCCTCTGCCATAATACCATGGCTAAGAAGATAACAACGAAAAGTTTAAATATTCCAAACCTAAATTTGCTCTATCTTGAAGCTCCTTGTGATTGAATATCAAAATAAACATTGAATTTAAAATCTGATAGTTTCTGTCGCTTAATAATTTTAAATATTTTCTCGAATCTAACGAATTAACTCAATTTATAATAAGTATTCTAGAAAAAATCGAGAAAATTATGCCTGTTTTTTTAAACATCGAAAACGTTGTTCATTTATGGATTTGCGAATGGAAATGCTCGCGCAGTGTTTCGAGAATAATTTAATTAATCAGTTTTGAACTTCAGTGTTAAAAACTGCTTAATAGGTTATTTTTATGAAATAACGCTTTTAGATATCAGAACAAATTGTGGATTATTCATAAGCTTTTTGAGAGAATTTGTAATTTTGTAGGAAAAGCCCATTAAAAAAGTGGGAGATGAGCCTAAAATTGTGTGTGACATTGATTTGCTGAAAATTGAAATTTTTGTTGGTGAAACGAAAACCAGCAGTGACAAGGATAATGAGGCTACCCCTTTGCTTAAAGCTTTGAAGTATTCTTTAGAATATTCCGAGGTAAGAAACTCACTTTATTGTCAATTTATTTGAGAATAGTTGACGATCAAAATGTTAGATGGCACTATGACTATGAAAATCGGTTTCGATACTTGAAATATCGGTTTTTTTTTGAGTGATAGAACTTTAAATTGAAATAAAACACATTTAAATTGAGATTGAAGCCAATTTTTTTTATTTGAAAGATAATTTTGACATTTATGTTTTAAAAATAATTTCCGGCATATGTCCATCACGACTAACTCTGAGGAACCGCATTCGACCAGACTAATTTTGGACCACTTTTTCGAGTAACATAGGCCTTATTTCATCAATAACACGAGTTATGTTGGCTTCCAAAGCGTCTATTCTTTCTGGTTTATCAGCATAAACCAATGACTTGACTAACCCCAAAGAAAATAATCCAGTGGAGTCATGTCGCATGATCTTGGAGGCCAATTAATTCGACCATTTCTCGAAATAATGTTATCGCCAAATCTTTCTTTCAATGAATCAATTGTTACTTTAAGCTGTTCTAGGACCCAATCAGCAAACAAACGACGCTTATTATGGTCAAGTGGTTTTAGTTCTTGAACCAGTTGGATCTTCTATGGGTGTAGACCAAGATCTTTACGCGAAATTTTCCATGTGGTAGATGCACAGAGTCCAACTTGTTGTGAACGTCGACGAATAGACCAATCTGGATCATCATTAACACTGTGACTTACTGCAGCGATATTTTCTTCTGCTCGTACGGTTCTTTGTCTTGTTGTATCGAGTAGAGAAAATGTTGTCCGAAATCTATCGATAGTTCGACGAAGAAGCTGCTCTGATGGATGATTATGTAAACCATAAATTTCAGGAAGGGCTCTATAAGTTTGGCGAATATAACACTGATTTTAAAAAAAATTTCAACAATTTGTAAACGTTGTTGCGGCATGAGTCTTTCCATGATATTTGTCAATGCTTACTGAACAGAAATGTCAAAACAACATGGCTTCTATCTTCTGTCAAATCACAGTTATCCCTATCGAAAGTTCTTTCACTCTAAAGAAAACACTCGATACATATAAGCGATTCTAATAACTCCTATTTATATTTTATTCTAGTGATAATATAATGAAAACATCAGTCCAAAAATAGGCGTTAGTTGTTCCATTACTAAAAACAATAATTTGTGAAAAACTATACGACCGAATTCTTCGATATCATGTATAGGTACAGTATCGTGTCAAAATTCAATAAGCAATGCTTTTAATTTCATCTTCTCTAAATGCTCATTTTAAAATATGCAAGATTACATGCGCTAAATCAGAATCTGGTAGTAATTCATAAAATCTGTATTTTCCATTTGTTTTTCTAAACATCTGTTTAACTAATTTCATTATATATAAAAGTTCTTCATTTCATCTGCATTTCAAGGGCCATGAGTGTATTGTTTTTATATAGTTTAGATTTGCTCACAGACAAAGAAAGTGCTATTTAATGAACTAAAGAAACCAGTAATCAATTAGTGGATATTTCTATCGTAATAAAACAAACTCCATTCTGAGACCTTTTCTTATTTTTTTTTAACTCACTTCAAAGTTTGGTTTGCTATTGAAACGTGTATAGTTTTTAAAATATGAATTATTTATTTATGACATTTGGTTGATGATCCAAGGCTTTGAAAGGGAATCTGATGCAAGGGCAGGCAGTCTGCATCATCTTATATGAGTTAATTAATTAAGATATGACCTATCGGGTGTTAATTTTAGAGTGATAGAACTTTCGATAGGGGTAACTGTGATTTGACAGAAGACTCACGCCGCAAAAACGTTTACAAATTGTTGAGATTTATTTTCAAAATCACTCTTCTATTCGCCAAACTTATAGAGCACTTCGTGAAATCTATGGTTTACATAATCGTCCATCAGAGCAGCTTATTCGTCAAACTATGGATAGATTTCGGACAACATTTTCTCTACTCGATACAACAACAAGACAAAGAATCGTACGTACAGAAGAAAATATCGCTGCTCTAAGTCATAGTGTTAATGATGATCCAGATTTATCTGTTCGTCGACGTTCACAACAAGTTGGAATCTGTGCATTCACCACTGGTTAAAGAACTAAAGCCACTTGACCATAATAAGCGTCGTTTGTTTGCTGATTGGGCCCTAGAACAGCTTGAAGTTGATCCACTTTTTTATCGTAATAGTGGGTTTAGTGATGAAGCACATTTCTGGTTGAACGGCTATGTGAACAAGCAAAATTTCCGTATATGGAGTGAAAACAATCCTCAAGAACTTGTGCAGGTTCCATTTCATCCTGAAAAATGCAATGTGTGGTGTGCTTTACACGCTGGAGGCATCATCGGTCCATATTTGTTTAAAAACGATGCGTGATGTGTCCCAGGTATTCCAGTTTATGTTGTTTTATTCTGGAAGATAGTTTCCGTTCTTCGCCTAGTTCTTGTAGAACGTCAGTGTGGGCGATAAAAGTACGTTATTTACTCAGGATATTTTGATTATTCTCCTATAGCACCACATTTCACTGTTGGGTCGAAAATTAACAGTACTGTGACCTAAAATAGCGGAAGATCGCAGTAACAAACCCTACCTAGAACACAACTGAACTCCTAACTCGCACAAGCTGAAAAAGCTCTGAGGGATCTTCACAGAAGATCTAGGAGTATCAGGATAATATAATAATAATAATTTCGAAAGCTTCTAATCTTCTCACCGACACTTCAGTCCAGGAGATTATATAGCATCGCAACAAGCGCACCTTAATCGCTAATGAGAGGTCATGCCTTTCAAAGATCTTTGACACATTGCTGAATGATGCTTTGCAGTTTCCAGTGTCTATTTAAATTGGTACATAGATAAACGTAGTTGTTAACTTTGTTTTTATGTTTGACCATCCGAAATACTATGTTGATGCCTCGAACGGAAAGTTGTTTCGTCCTGTTTTGCGGACCAAACGTCCGCAAAGATGATTGTATCCTCAGCGTATCTCAAACTATTTAGACATTTCCTACTGATGAAAATCCCTCCGTTTATGTCCTCCAATGCCAGTTTAAGTTCTAAGTAAACGTGAAAAAATAAGAAAGAAACCGCGCAGTCCTGTCTCATTTCTGGAAGAATTTGTATTTCCTCTATGAGATTGTTTCTGATGTTGATGTTAGTTGTTTGACTACAATAGAAGCTACTGATGATTCCCAGGTCTTTTTATCTGGACCTATTGATTCCAATACTGACATTAGCGTGTCATGTTTAATCTTGTCGAAGGCTTTACTGTAGTCGATGAAGCACAACATGGCAGTTGATGTCCTGATGGCGTTGGACAGCGAAAAGTGCCTCTCATGTGCCCAGTGCATCTTGAAAACTGAAATAAATTGTTGAATAGATGGACTTCACACTTGTAATAAATTCCTTTGTGGAGAACTTTCAGATATACATTTAGAACATGGCTCATTAGACTTATAATTCCGGGGTATTCGAATATTCTCGCGTTAGATTTTTTAGGAATTGTAACAAAAGTTGATTTTATCCAAACTTCTGGAATCCTTCCGTTATAACAGAGTTTATTGAAAACTGAGGTGGTTCACTTTATGGCATCTTCATCCATCATCTTGGGGAACTCTGAGCGGAAATTGTCTGGTTCTGTTGCTTGGAGATGGTAATCTTTGATGGTAGTCTGCTACGACTTGGAAATCCATGTACTAATTCATTTCGGGTTCAAATCCCAGGGACAACGTGTACAATTTTAGATTTTTTCTAAAGGGAAAGGAATAAACGCCAAATGGTTGCCAATGGAATTACATCGAGCCATAGAGATTAATGAATGAGCACGCACGGAGGGAGCTTCTTACGTCTAGTAAGCTCTTGTTTGAATTTCTATGTTCAGCCAAGAGCGTTTAGATTCTTGCAGCCAAGAAAAAGTTTTTATTATTTTTTTATACATCTCATATACCTCAATCATTAACTATAAATAATATGATGTCTTCTTTATCAGCAAATTTCTGAAGTGATTAATTATTTCCATATGTACTCAGCTACCTAATTTCAAACATTTTCAGGAGATTTTGAAGTTTTTGAAAGAACAAGAATGCGAGGTACTACCAAAACCAGATTATATGCAGAAACAGCCAAGCATAACTTGGAACATGAGGAGTGTTCTAGTGGATTGGCTTGTATGTGTGGCAGACGAATATAATATGAGCGAAGACACCTTGTATCTTGCAGTTAATTATATCGATAGATTTTTAAGTAAAATCTCAGTGGTGAGTGATACAAATACATATTTCTCTATTGAAAATATGAGTTTCTGTCGTAGAAATCATACCGGGTGGCCACATGAAAGTTATGAGTTTTTTTCCGAAAATGCCAGGACAGATCAATTTTCATTTGGAGGGGGACATCTTTTGATTACAAACTCGAGGGTGTACGATCATTTCTTAAATGACAGGTGTTGCAATTCTGTTCACGAATAAGATAAAAATTTATGTTTGGCGTTCATTTCGGTGTGATAATATTCTTACTTTCAGTGGTAGAGCTCCAATTATGTGTCACCCCCACGCTGGAAAAACTCCCTTCTGAGCAAACTAAAGTTCCGGATCGCTGGATACAAATTCGGGAATTCTGACTGAGACTCTGTTGATTTGAGACTCGTCGTTGTGCATTTTTGAAGTTGTTGTTTCTTCTTTCTTGTAGTTGTTTCCCGTCGATAATCCTCTATTCCATTGGAATATTTCTGAGTAAGTATGGCGGTTTGTTTAGTGAAATGAAGCAACATGAAAGTAAAAATATGTAATTTTTCAAATATAAATGTGTCATTATTTATCGGCTCCAAATTCACTGAAGAATGATCGATTTCAGGACCTCACTTGTGGATGTGTCGGCGCCTCGATGATGCAATTCGAGTACAGGTTACGATGGACCGGCACTGGGGCGTCTAGAGCACTTGAAGACAGGTGATGACGATTTCTGGTCGTGACCAGAAGTCGGATAGATTTACCTGGATCAGGTGGTCTAGGACAGATGGCTTATGTTTGTTGCCAAGGATCTCTGAAAGTCGAGGACGGAGAACTGTATAATTTTAAAATTGAGTTCCGTATTTATCCACATCGGACATACTTTCCATGATGAAAAGATTTCTCCTCTGGTCCGCCCTGAAAGTTCATTTCTTTCTTGAAAAATTTTTGCTACATATTCATAAATCGATTTGCTTGATATTCTTATCTTATTGATATGTGACTCGACCCCTATTTAAGATTCTTGACTCCGCTTGGGGTATGATCATACACTCACAAATTTGTAATCAAAAGATCCTCCAAATGAAAATTCACTAATCTTGGCGTTTTCCGACTGAACTGTCTTACGTGGGCCACCCACGCAATAATATATGTGTACCTAATTTTTGATTGCGTCGGTTTGTACTTGGCGGAAATTCATTTTGACATTTATAAATAAAGAACTTTTTTCAACTTCAGCTGAATTTTATTGTTTTCACAACAATTGTGTGTGTGTTTAAAGGGTTTAAATACACACATGTTTCCGGAGACGCATGTTCTCCGTACCACTTTAAAATTTACTTAGATTTTACATAGATTATAGAAATGTCTTCTGTTTCATCATGAATGAAGTTTTTTAACTTTAATCATTTTTTGTCCATCAGTGTCAGAAATGTACATATTAATGATTTTCTCCTCAGCCTATGTTTCGTTTTCAATAAGATCAAATGAATCTATGCAATCAAAAATCGAATTTTCATTATACCAAGACAAGTTTTATCCAAGGACGATATATATATATACACATATATCACAAGTGCAAGTAGCCAATTTCTTCAATGTTAGTCGAGGTGTGATATCACGTTTATTGGCACGGCGGTTTGGAACCGGAACGTAGTAGACTACGTGCTACAATGCCAGTAAAATACCATTCTTAACTGTTTCGGTTAGAAGACAGCCTCTCAGCATTTGAAGAACAGCAAGCCAACGTTTTTGAGATGCCACAGGTACTTCAGGTTCCCTAAGCATAGTCAGAAGACGTCTTCATAAAGTCAATCTAACATCGAGACACTTTTTTGAACACCAAAACAGATTTAATCTGTTAGTCTTCTACAATTTTAATTTCAAAAAAAATTTTATTCAAAAAACTTTTAGAATTAAATTAATGTCTACAATAAGCACCGCTTATATTTAATAGACGTATATAATCAAAACTCAATATACAATGTCAAATGGAATAAATAAACCAACAAATATAAAAAAGTCATTTAAAATCAATAAATAAATATTTGAAGGATACAAAATTTTGTTTGTGATCTTACCATAATGAAACCAATTCCTTTCAAAAACATAAAACACAACTTAAGGATCTCTCAAAAAATATAATTTATTTGAAATATTTAATATATTTAAATATTCAAATAAGTTAATTCAAAAATCTCTCAAAACATGCACTATATCTTAAAAAAATAATTAGAATTCGGAAAATCTCTTCATCAGCCCTAGATAATATTTAAAATATCAAAATCAACTAACAATCAGTATATTTTACCTTAGAGTGTAACTGAAATCCAGATAGTCTATGTTCATCACAAAATCACAGAAAACTGTAAGGTATTATAAGGTTATCTTTAAACCATTGACATTCCATAATGAGATTTATTCAAGCCTAAACATAATTATATACTATGTATAAAATAAAATAGAAAAAGGTTTTTTACCAGATAGAAGAAATATAACAAAATTTGAATATCAAAACAGATTTAATCTGTTAGTCTTCTACATTTATTCCATTTGACATTGTATATTGTAGACAATTGGCATCCATATGCAGAGCGAATATAGGTGCTTGGCTGTATGTCATTCGTCGGCAGTATTGCATTGAAGATATGCCAGCGAGCATTGAAATATGCTCTATGCCCGCTAACAGAACCTATTCTGCTATATCTGAGAAACTATATATTTACCATAACTCATAATCATCACTATATGATCTCACAGGATTATTTAAACAACATTATTAAGAATCCACATTTAAAAAATGAAAATGATGCGAATTGTTTTCGAATGATTACACTATTTCCTCGATATAAAACATCAATTCTTTCCGTGCAAAATATCAGATGTTTTTTTTAGAGTGATAGAACTTTAAATTGAAATAAAACACATTTAAATTAAGATTGAAGCCAAAGTTTTTTTATTTGAAAGATAATTTTATGACATTTTTGTTTTAAATATAATTTCCGGCATATGGACCACCACGACTAGCTCTGAGGAACCGCATTCGACCAGACCAATTTTGGACCACTTTTTCGAGTAATTCAGGCCTTATTTCACCAATAACACGAGTTATGTTGGCTTTCAAAGCATCTCTTGTTTCTGGTTTATCAGCATAAACCAATGACTTCACATAACCCGAAAGAAAATAATCCAGTGGAGTTATGACGTATGATCTTGGAGGCCAATTGATTGGATCATTTCTCGAAATAGTGTTATCTCCCAATCTTTTTTTCAATAAATCAATTGTTACGGTAGCAGCATGAGGTGTGGTACCATCTTGTTGAAACCAAAACACTTCTGGTTCGATACCATTCAAATTTTGAAACAAATAATCATCGATCTGTAACGAGCACCATTCACTGTAACATTAGCTTCAGCATCACTTTTAAAGAAATATGGACCTATGATGCCTCCAACGTGTGAAGCACACCATACAGTGCATCTTTCAGGATGCAATGGAACCTGCAGAATTTCTTGAGGATTATTTTCACTCCACATACGGCAATTTGTCTTGTTTACACAGCTGTTCAACCAGAAATGAGCTTCATCACTAAACACAATTTTACGATAAAAAAGTAGATCAACTTCAAGCTGTTCTAGCAAAAAAATGAAGCTTAGTATGGTCAAGTGGCTTTAGTTCTTGAACCAGTTGGATCTTGTATGAGTGTAGATCAAGATTTTCAGGCAAAATTTCTATCACTCTAAAAAAAACACCCTATAGAATGAAATTAAACAAACTTAAATACACCTAGAATTCAACAGCTTTGTATTGATTGGTTTTCAAGGAACATTTATATAGGTTTTCAGTTGCTTTCAGTATGAACCCATTTCAATGAAATGCTTGGAGGATCATCCTTGAAAATTGTCTAATGCACGATCTCCGTGCTTCGCATACATACAGGTAACATCTTTGAAGTCTGAAGTATTCAGGTCTAAAAAGTTTCCGATACCCGTTTCTCGCTATCGTCATATTAGGAACGTAACCACATATCAAACGTGAAGTGGTATCATTGAAATATCTACCGCCATTCTCAAACTTTTTTTTACGTCTCTGAAAACGACGCGTCGCTACAAAATAGATTGATGGGGCCGGAACGACATGAAAAAGAACTTAATCTATTTCACGTCGATGTTAATAAATTCCAAAGCGCGAAATTTCAGCAGGAAAGAGGATCTGCGTTTATTAGGTTTTATATAAAGGTTGGGCCATTTGAAATTTGCATGTTTGATCGGCTATAAATAGAAAACTAATCAATATTTTCTCAAAGTTATGAGTTTATTAGAAAGGTTGAACCTTGACTTCACGAAAGAAAAACAATATCATTCAAATGACCCCCACGACGGTCTACAGTACCCCACCCGATCAACTCAATTCTTCAGTACGTTTTCGATTGTTTGGGGTTGAACTTCATAAATGGCAACATCGATTTCGTGTTTCAAGTCATGAATCGTTTCTGAATGGTTAGCGTAACACTTTTCCCTAACGGTTCCCCACAAAAATAGTCATCGGAGGCAAAATAAAATCAGCTTCATCGCTGATGATTTTTCTCGGAAAATGTTCCTCTTCGGCCATGCGAACATTAGCTCATCGAAGTGGAAACGTATCGGATGGTCACGAGGCTTCATTTATTGCACTAGTTGAACTTTGTAAGCCTTCATACCAAGATCTTTATGCAAAATTTTCCTCGGAGAAGTGCGAAAAATGTTAAGTTCTTGAGCTCGATGACGAGTTGATGTTGATGGAGGTTCAGTCACATTCTGGGCTACATCAGCCATGTTTTCAGGTGTGCTCATTGGACGAAAACGTGAACGGGTTATATCATCAAATAACAATTTAGTTTTCACGAATAAATTGATCCAGAAATTGCCGTGATGGCATTTAATTTCAATTAAATTTTCCATGTGTATTTCAAGCAGTATGGATAGAATTTTCACCACTTTAGAAATAAGTTTTTGATATGTCCCTGCTTCGTCTAAGCGTAAATGGACCTATTTCGTTAATGTCAAATATTAAACAAGCTTCTGTCAAAAAATAAATGACGGAGAATAATTTATTTTTCATTTAAACATTTTTTCATCCGTTTAACAAGTAAAGACAATAAAATTCGAAAGTTAGGTAATTAAATGACACTTTCTGACAGTTTTTTCAATTCTTAAATTTGACGATGTGATTGCCGGATGCCGCACACATAACTAATCAAGCTGTTCACCTGGAGGAACCCTTTTGCAGAACAAATGCTACAAATGAATACTTTATTATTTTCCAAGGCTATTTAATTTATTACCGAGAGGAATTATCCTTTTGGCTCCTAGATCCTTCAGAGCATAAATGAAAGAGTAATTAAAATATATATATATATATATATATATATATATATATATATATATATATATATATATATATATATATATATATGAGAAAGTATTTTAATTTCCACAAAAATGTTTAATACAACAATTGTTTCACCACGATGTGGCTTCTTCAGGTATCTACATTCTACTGACTGATTGTGTCTAGTATAACAGAGTTAAAATACAGTTAAGTACGTGACAAAATAATGGTAAAAAGAAGTCATAAAAACTTAGGCTGTTTTTTGGAGTTTGCTGCTAAAAAATGCGAAAGATATTCAGTAATGGGGATCTGTCAACATCTGTTTGTTCATTCAAATGGATTTTACGGGCATTGTACCTTGTTAATTCCAAAGATTCTGAAAGTGTTAATCTAGAACTTTTGCTTTCAAGCCGGATAATTTTATAGTTGTTATTGAAATTATGCCTGAAATCCATAAGATGATTAGCATATGTCGATGTGTAACTTTCTTAGTATTTTTGGATTCTTTTCTTGAATGATCTACCTGTCTGACCAATATATACTAAACGGCAATCATTGCAAGTCAACTTGTATACTCCAGATTTATTTTTTTTATCGGGTGTTTTTTTAGAGTGATAGAACTTTCGAAAGGGATAACTGTGATTTGACAGAAAGTAGAAGCCATGTTGTTTTGACATTTCTGTTCAGTAAGCATTGACAAATTATCATGGAAAGACTCACGCCGCAACAACGTTTACGAATTATTGAAATTTATTTTCAAAATCAGTGTTCTATTCGCCAAACTTATAGAGCACTTCGTGAAATTTATGGTTTACATAATCGTCCATCAGAGCCGCTTATTCGTTGAACTATCGATAGAATTCGGACAACATTTTCTCTATTCGATACAACAACTCGACAAAGAACCGTACATACAGAAGAAAATATCGCTGCTGTAAGTCATAGTGTTAATGATGATCCAGATTTGTCTATTCGTCGACGTTCACAAGTTGGACAAGATCCAACTGGTTCAAGAACTAGAGCCACTTGACCATAATGAGCGTCGTTTTTTGCTGATTGGGTCCTAGAACAGCTTGAAGTTGATCCACTTTTTTATCGTAAAATTGTGTTTAGTGATGAAGCTCATTTCTGGTTGATCGGCTATGTAAACAAGCAAAATTGCCGTTTATGGAGTGAAAACAATCCTCAAGAAGTTTTAAAAACGATGCTGAAGCTAATGTTAAGGTGCTCGTTACAGATCGATGATCAATGATTATTTGTTTCAAAATTTGAATGGTATCGACCCAGAAGTGTTTTGGTTCCAACAAGATGGTGCTACACCTCATGCTGCTACCGTAACAATTGATTTATTGAAAGGAAGATTTAGCGATAACATTATTTCGAGAAATGGTCCAATTAATTGGCCTCCAAGATCATGCGACATAACTCCTCTAGATTATTTTCTTTGGGGTAATGTCAAGTCATTGGTTTATACTGATAAGCCAGAAACAATAGACGCTTTGGAAGACAACATAACTAGCGTTATTGATGAAATAAGGCCTGAATTACCCGAAAAAGTGGTACATAATTGGTCTGGTCGAAAGCGGTTCGTCAGAGCTAGTCGTGGTGGACATATGCCGGAAATTATTTTCCAAACATAAATGTCATAAAATTATCTTTCAAATAAAAAAAAATTGGCTTCAATTTTAATTTAAGTGTGTTTTAATCCAATTTAAAGTTCTATCACTATAAAAAACACCCGATAGTTGTCAGTCGGAGCCTTTGAAACATTTAAAATACTGTATCTTATATATTTTTTAATTAAAATGAGTTTCCACCAAGTAAAAACAGCGAATCAAACATTTAATGAAAGAATACGTAAATTCAAATAGTGAGACATTTTTGAATATCTTTAAGTGAACGAGTAACCTACTTCTATAAATTTTCGGGTAAGGGTTTCTGATTTGCGTTCTCTTGTTCTGGTCTCGATTCTCTTCCGCACTATATTTAATTTGTATTTTTTGTTTCTTCTCACCTTTGTTAATTCATAATCTCCAGTTCAGTCTGTTGTTGATTTAGAGTTAACAGCGAATTACATAATTTTAGTTAAACCGCGGGAATTTGTTAACACCCGCAGTTTAGGTGATGAAATTATTGAACATTTACCATGAAGAAGCTTTTTGAATATCACAGATAATATAATAGTTGGAATTAATTCTCCGGAATCTCTATATACTTTAATCTAAATAAATATCTTGAAAATATTTAGCATTAAATTTTAAACATGCCCTAGATAACACTATATCACTTTATAGACATGTATATAATCATCACATGTGGTGGAAATTAACTTACAAAGAATTAAAGGAAATATAAAATAACAACCAAATTATTTATACATCACCTAATACAAAATTTGTTTCGATCGGATATTAAAGAATTACAAGTCCACTCACCAAAAAATGTTCTACATATAATTCAAAAAGTTCTTTTTTTATTTTCTTTTTAAAAAAATATATAGCACATTCTCCAGAAAAGATCCTAAAATATATACCTTCTTCCATTAGTCACTTAGCGAAACTGACCAAATTCTTGATAAGCATGGCATTCAAAAATTAGGTTATTTCACAGAAATATATAATAAAAGAAGATACGACATAGACTCCACATTATCTGGGGCATGTTTAAAATTTAATTCTAAATGTTTTCAAGAGATTTATTTAAAAAAAATCTGTAGAGGTTCCGGAGAATCAATTCTAGCTATTATCTGTAATACTCAAATAACTGTTAGAAAATGAAGAATTATTAATGAAAACATTTTATGGCTTCCATAATATTTACAGATTGTCTTGAAGTACATGGAATTTTAGTTGTATTATGTAATTTATAATCTTGAGTATTGGAAATGAATTTGAGTCAATCAATGATGAGCACGGCCCCCTCTCTATTTTTGTAATAATAATAAAATCAATACTTTCAGATCCGTGAGAAACTGCAATTAGTCGGCGCTTCAGCAATGCTGATTGCCGGAAAAATGGAGGAAATCTATCCCCCTATGCCTAAAGAATGGGCGTATTTGACCAGCGATAGTTATACGACCAGACAAGTCCTCAAGATGGAACAGTTCATCATCAAGGTTCTCGAGTTTAAACTGAATTCTCCCACGTCGTACACATTCGTTAGGAGATTTTGCGAGGATCATAAAATTGATAAGGTCACAACGAATCTTGCCATGGTAATTGCTTTTTAAATTATATTGGGTTGTTCGGAAAGTAATTTTGTTTTTTTGGGAAAATGAAAGACAATTTTCGTATAATGAATAACTATTTTTTTGAATTATATATTGGACATTCTGGTCCAACACCTTTTGCCATCTTTCTGGTAGTAGCATGATGCAACGCTCATGGTCTTTGCTGACAAAACATTGTCCAAAAATCTATGCAATGACCGAAACAAATAATAATCCGAAGACGCCAGATCTGAAAAATATGGTGGGTGTGGTAGTTTATCCCATTCAAGATGTAAAAGCTTTTGGTGCGTGACGAAACTTGTATGAGATCTGGCGTTATCTTGATGGAAAACTACACCTTTTCTGTTGACTAATTCTGGCCTTTTCTGTTGAAGTGCATCATTAAGTTTATCCAGCTGATGACAGTAGACTTCCGAATTGATTGTTGTGTTAATCGGTACAAGCTAAAAAGAAACCACATTGTCATATACCTTCTAACGAAATTACCTCTGCAAATTCGAGAGTTAGTAAGTGAAAAACAAGCTAGAGGCAGATGGAAAAGATCTCGTAACCCAGTTGACAAAACAGTATATAATTGCCTAGGTAAAAAGCTTCGAAGAATTCTACAAGAGCACTCCAACTCTCAATTCCAACACCACATTCAGAATATAGACAATAACAGCGATTACAACATCTGGAAAGCTACGAAAAAGTACAAAAGACCATCAATACGAACACCTCCAATCCGAAAGACAAATGGATAATGGGCCAACTCCGACGATGAGAAATCAAATATCTTCGCATCCCATTTATCAAAAGTACTCGCCCCGGATAATTCCCACCCAGGCAACGATGATACGGAAGTTGAGTCTTTTTTAGATGTCTCTCCCAATAAAAGCCTTCAAACCCAAGGAAGTTTTCCAGGAAATCAAGAAGCTAAAAAGTAAGAAAGCACCTGGTTTAGATCTGATTACTGCGGAGATTTAGAAGAAACTGCCTCAAAAAGCCTCAATTTCACTCAACACTATATTCAATCGAATGATGAGTTCATCATATAAATTTTAGGAAAAATTTCGAAAAACTGCTACTCAAGAGAATGAAAAGTGATACGGACCTGCACAAAATACTGTCCAACCATCCATTAGGATTCAGGGAAAAGCACTCAGCAACTTATCAAATACACCGTGTAGTAAACATAATTTCAAAAAGTCTCGAAGATAAAAAATACTGTTCGGTTATATTCCTAGACTCATCCCAAGCATTCGACAAAGTTTGGCGTAATGGATTACTCTATAAATTGAAAAAGCTCATTTAAATATTTTAATATTAGCCTTCTACATATTTAATTTCAAAAAATTATATTTAATAACTTCAGGAATTAAATTGAACTAATGTCATATAAGTACCACTTATATCAAACGACATATAAAATAAACATTCATTATAAGACATCCAAATGATGTTACAAAATCCAATAAATAAAAATTGTTAACCAAAATCCTATAAATTAAATATTTTGAGTAGACAAAATTTTGTTTCTGCTGATCAATCTTATGAAAACAAATATCTTTCAAAAATGTTTAACATAATCTTAAGAATTTCATCATAAAACTATCTGACTTGGAATATTCAATATTATTGGATATCTAAGTTATTTTCTATAAAATCTCAAGGTATGTAAAAACATTACTGAAAAACAAGTTTTAAGAGAGACTTTGTTTCGTCAGTACTCAAATAATTCCTATTCAATAAAATATAACATCAATCAACAACAAATATTTACTCACCCTTCAACAATTTAGAAAACTTCTGGTAAATGAATACTGAAAAATTTAAATGGAGTGTGATGATAACTACAAATAAATAATTCTGTGGTTTAGCCTTGATCTAAAAGATTGAAAGACAATTTAACGGCCTCTGTTATAGCACAAGGACTATCTGTATAAAGGATGTTAAGGAAACCAAATAATTATATGTTGTGATTAAAATAACATAAATAGAGGTTAATACTTGATAGAAGGTATATAAAATTATTTAAATATTTCAATATTCCTTCTAAATATTTAATTTCAAAAAATTTAATTCCTGAAGTTATAATTATTAGATATAATTTTTTGAAAATAAATATGTAGAAGGCCAATATTAAAATATTTAAATAATTTTATATACCTTCTATCAAGTATTAACCTCTATTTATGTTATTTTATTCATAATATATAATTATTTGGTTTCCTTAACATTCTTTATACAGATAGTCCTTGTGCTATAACAGAGGCCGTTAAATTGTCTTTCAATCTTTTAGATCAAGGGTAAACCACAGAATTATTTATTTGTAGTTAACATTACACTCCATTTAAAATTTTCAGTATTCATTTACCAGAAGTTTTCTAAATTGTTGAAGGGTGAGTAAATATTTGTTGTTGATTGATGTTATATTTTATTGAATATGAATTATTTGAGTACTGACGAAGCAAAGTCTCTCTTAAAACCTGTTTTTCAATAATGTTTTCACATCTTGAGATTTTATAGAAAATAACTTATTTAGATATCCAATAATATTGAATATTCTAAGCAAGATAGTTTTATGGTGAAATTCTTAAGATTATGTTACACATTTCTGGAAGATTTTTGTTTTCATAAGATTGATCAGCAGAGACAAAATTTTGTCTACTCCAAATATTTAATTTATAGGATTTTGGTTAACAATTTAAGTTATAATTATTAAATATAATTTTTTGAAATTAAATATGTAGAAGGCTAATATTAAAATAATTAAATAATTGAAGTATCGTAAAGAAGTATCAATATGTTTGATATCTTCCACATGTCTTTCTAAATACATCACATTTACTCAATACTTGTAAAACGTAGATTGAAAATTTCAATGAAGGAGAAAAATAAATTGTTTTATACAACCCATTTTCTCGTCCCCAGTAATGATACGTTTTAAAAAAGGATCATTTTCGTGACGTCTGAGAAGCGAATCACAGACGTCAACGCGACGACACATTTCTCTGCGTGGGAACATGGAGAACCCATATATCGAGCTTCGAGGTTAAACACAGGCTTTTCAAGTGGTCATAAACATTTGAATTAGATAAATTTAACCTCTCACCGATCTCACGTATTATTATTCGCCGATTTGCATCAACTAAGCCTTTATCGTGTCTTTATCAGCTTCAACCGGCCTTTCAGAACGTGATGCTTCTTCAACAGCAAAATTACCGGATCTAATTTTTGCAAACCAGTTCAGGCAATGGCGTATTGTCAACACATCTTAATTTCTTTCTGGCTTCAACAGCATTTTAACCTTCTCTATAGTAAAAAAGTGACTGCTGATTATTGTTCTCTGTATTTAAAAGGGCAACAACCAAAAATTACTGAGTATACATAATTGAACTTTTTCAGCCAAAAGTCTTGCTATATCAGCTCTCAAAACATATAATGATTAGGCGGCTTAAGTGTGAAGTTGGGTTCGAAAAAATACAATTAAATCCTCTGACGGGAAAAAACAAAATTACTTTCCGAACAACCTTATGGTATCTCATATCCTTATGTCTGGAATAGGTATGATGGAAGTAACAATTAATGATTAAATTGATGTAACTATGTAACTAGGGCTCAGGGATGATGAAAAAGAATTTAGTTGTTATTTGCCATCATAACTTGAACACCAATCGAAGAGAATTTTGTTACGGCTGTTCTGTTCTGTCAGCCCTACAACCCTGGGTAGGTCCTGGCTGACTTAACAATTTCCTTCCATCCTTGGTGGTCTTTCATCAATATGGTATCGAAGAGCACATTCATTGTAGTCAGTTCGGTGTTTATATTATCCCGCCATTGCAAACGTGGGCGTCCTAGTGGTTTCTTGCTCGCCGGCATTTCATACCATGCTAAATTGACCAACGGGTCCCCTGAAAGTCTCTGGACGTGCCTGGCCCATCTTAGCCTTTGAGCCTCTATTTTCGGACAATATCGCTCTCAATGTATGGCTGTGGCAACGACATTTTTCTTCTTGGTTTCCATTTTGATTTCGACAATTTACGAGGTGTATCTGAAATGTATCCGACCTGAGTTCATATCTTCGCGCCAGAGTGCTCGAGCAGCCTCTATGAGGTATGAGCTGTAATCACCGAAATGCACTAAATAATTGCTTTCGTATTCCAGTATCTGACCGAACTTGCTCTGCTCGAAGGTAGCCACTATCTGCACTTCAAACCTTCAGAAATAGCTGCCGCCTCAATTCTATTCGCCCGTTTCAACTTGATGAAGCCGATCCTTTGGCCGAAAGAGATCGAAAAATCCAGCGGCTACACCATCAAGCATCTCAGTCCGATTGTGAAGGCCCAGAGCGTCACCTTGAAGAACTCCCCGCGGAAGCCTCAACAGACCATTCAAGAGAAATATATGGGTCAGAAATTCAGCAAAGTGGCCCTACTAAAACCGAGAATTCTCAAGATGGACTATCTTTCCCCCGACATTGATGAGTACGAAGGAGCACTGATAGCGGTGCACGATTGTGAGCTTCCCAAAAAAGATTTCGGAGCCATTGGAAGCTCAAGGAGGTAGAGAAGGTCTAAGAGTCTTCCATATTTAAATTTGAAGATGAAGTTTGTCCATCCAGATTGATTCAAATAAGGTGTTCTTTATTTTGTTTCCCATGCAAATGCTGATGTGTATGTTTGTTGTTCTGTATTTGAATCCGTACCACTAGACTTGGTTTATACCAATATGCACATCAGATGAAAGAAACTTGTATACCACTAAACTCGAGTTTGCGGAAAAAAAGGTTGAATATTTCTGGGTAATAAAAAATCCGACTACACCTATATAGACTTTAGTGTGTGTATAAAGAAGAGGCAAACGTTCAACTTTTATTTTTGCCGAATCGGCTATCAGTTATTATTAGAGTGTCTATTTTTATTGCGCGTAAATTTTGAAATCGTCGCCAAAGATAACTTCATCGAAAATTAATCAGTATATTTTATGTTCTTCCTAGAGGAAAAAAATCCGATAATATTTTTACATATGACCTATATATACTTCTGTTCCCTATATGTATATGTACTTATTTTGTTTTCCTCTATTTTTATATAAACATTTATTGTAAAGCACTTTTGCTTTGATTTTTATTGGATACTGTATTTGGAATAACATATAACGCTACATTTTTGGGGAATAATCTGTCCGATGGTGATCGATTATTATCATGTTTGATATGTGAATAATTTATAAACGGAACATTTATATCTTTCGGATAATAAATGATACAATTTCATAAAAATGTTTCCGTGATTTGATGGCGTTATGTCTTTATTATAATTTAATATACGTTGTTGTTTTTTTTGTTAGGAATAAACTCTTAGGAGTTAATAGAGTTTTGAATGAATGTCTTGATATTTTTTCTATCTTTCATCTTACATTGCACGTTATGACTGCACAGAATAAATGATTTCAGATAGTGCATCTTATAACTAAATTCAAAATTTAGCGTGTCATAGTGTTTACCAGTTCGAAATGCAGTAATATATTTTGCTTCATGGTGTCTAGATGAAGTTCGATTTCTTCAGGTACCAGCGGATGTATTAGGCGCCTTGACGATGAAATTCGAGTACTGGGGCCGTGCAGGTACTTAGCGACTGGAACGAACGACTGGTATTCTCAAGTAGATGGCGAAGCCATTACATATTTATGTTCTTAGCCGGAAACCAGGTATTTGTTTTCAATGTTTCATCAATGACTGCGTGTCGAAAATGTTCATGCCTGTTTGTTGTTTCAAGTCTAGTTCTGTATTTATTTAGTGATGAATGAAAAAGTCTTTTGTAGTTGATAGGTCTTCGAAGATGATGCTCTTCCATTCACAGTGTCGTGAATCATTTATGGGCACAACTAGCTGCATTTTTCTTGTAGGTCTTCCACGTCACGTTGCAATTGGATGTTTTGTCTTTGTCGGTCAAGAACTATCCAGATCTTAGTGGTTCTCCGTACACGAGCTCTGCTGAGTTAATTTTTAGGTCCTCTCGCCATGCTGCTCACATCCAAGTAAGATCGTTGGAAGAGTTTCTGTCCATAGTTAGTTCTGGTGGCATTTGATAGCTATTAACATCTCCTTGTACAGTACAGGGTGTTACATCAAAAGTACAGAAGCGAAAATTTTCGGGCAATTCGAACAATTGTAACATTTGACTATTAAAAAAGAAAGACAAAGATTCGTCAAATTTTAAAGGAAATACATGGATCGAACATTTAAAGTAAACAATACGAACTGCAAAATGGCAAAGGAGCCACACCAACAGTATAAAGAGTGAGTTGCAAAATGGCGAAGGAACCACTTCAATTTGAAAACTTAATAAAAAAGTCTTCAAAGTCTTGCAATTATAGTAAAGAGACGGCACAACACTATAGAACGAAGAATGCCCATAAAACTCCCGCACCTTCGATACTCATGGTTTCCGCACAAGATAATTGCGCTCCGTGGATTATGCCAGAGGTAGCGGAAACTTAAATCAGTTTATTATTCTTTCCTTGGTACTTTGCTTTAACGGCGTCCAAGTTCGTTGCATAATACACCCAATCTTACTTCTTTCACAAGGGCGTGGATGAAGGAATTGCTGACAGATTTGGGTAGGTGTAGAGATATTTACCTTTATAAGCTCGAATTTCTGCGGTGGTTTTAGCGGTGTTGGAATTCTGTCAACTCAGCTTCTGAGGTTGGATACGGAGCATTTCGTCAAACCCATCGATGTAAACTTCTTCCCAAGATAGTCCATGGATTCCTCAACTCCCCCCTGTCGGATAGGTTTATCATGAATGAAGAACTGGCTTGTAGTGTGGGCAAGTAATAGGTGATCGATGGCTTCATTCCAGCTATCGTATGATGCGGCTTGACACTATCAACCAGAATGATGATTTTTTTCTTCTAATTCACCGCACAAGAGGATACTTATGAGTATAATTATGTTTTTCAGGTCATTGTTCGTAGTACACGAATAGATTCAGACATTATACTGGACCCGTATATTTCTGTTCTACTCTGAAAGGTGGCATATTGAAAAAAAGACATAAGTAGATTCCTAGGACTTCTTAGTTTTATCCAAATTTTTATATGGTACGAATCACTCGTCGTGAGACCAAACTGCGTCTCATTTGTGATAGAAAAGTTCTACTATTCTGTCAGTTGAGATGCTCTATTGCAAACAAGTGTCTATTCAATGAGTGTACATTGCAAACGAGTGTCCATTGCAAACGAGTGTGTATTGCAAAGGATTGTCTTTTGTAAACGAATGTCTACTTCAAACGAGTATCTATTGAAGACGAGTGTCGACGAGGTGTTAGCAAAAGAACATAAAATGATCTAGATCGCAGTCCTAGTGGAGCACATCGAGCATTCTTGCGATCGTTCTTAATTTCGCGTGTCTCCTCTCCCGCCCTTGACATCCTCTATCCGTGGCCCTCCCAATCTGTGTTAAGTCTTTCTTACAGGCCCAAGAAAGTGAAGAACGTTCAATATATGTTATTCTTTCCCCCAAGATGTCTCGCTCCTTGAAAAGTATCGCGACCAACAACCGCTCTTTATCCCCTGAGGATAATGATGACCCCGTACAGATTTCGGGAAATGCAAATTCAATAAGTCTTACCCACTTCAACGCCCTCATGGAAAAAATCAGCGAAGTGGGGAGGCAACAAGAGGAAATACTCAGCTAACTTGCTAGCTGTACCGCTTCAATTAATGAACATACAAGGATTCTAACTGAGCATCAAACATGCATTAGTCAGCACGAATCAGATATAAACCTTCTCTCAGAAGCTCAATTCAACCTCACACTATCTATTTCGGAAATCAAGACAAACTTACCACAGTTCAACTCAATTCTTCGGCTAATGCAGCAGCAGATCCTGGTATCATTCCGGAATTGCTTGATCGGGTCAAAAAAGGACACAAAATTATAATTACCAACGTACCAGATGACGGAGATACTTCCAAGGACCCCTCCCTAGGCGGTGACATCGTTGATGATGTCTATAAGAATTCCAATACCTGTTTGGTCAATGAACAGCGGCTTCCATCTAAAGATCGCACTCGTCCTCGCTGGTTGAAAGTTACTTTTTCAAATCCTGAAATTGTATCTAACATTCTTAGACACAAATCTTCCTTATTAGGACATCCCCAATTCAGTAAGATGACTATTTGTGACGACAAGACAAGAGCACATGCTGCGGAGCTCAATGCAATGCGTGACGAGTTGAGGCGGCGTCAGCATGATGGAGAAAAAAATTTGACTATAAAATATGTTAGGGGTGTCCATGGAATCGTCGTCGTCAACAAACCCAATGAAGAAAAAAAACTGAATAACCTGCAAGTTTGGCCTATAGTCTATACTAATGTTCAATCCCTGGCTTCTAAATTCCTAGAACTACAGGCTTGTGTTAATCTTCAGAAACCATGCATAGTTTCTGTGTCGGAGTCTTGGCTGCAGCCGTCTATTAGTGATTCAGTTTGTTCTCGATTTAATGATAACTAATGATGGTAACTTATTTTAGCCTATCCAGTAGCTCCCACCATTTGGTAAATCTGACCTGGCTTCTGAATTACAATTTAGTTCTCCCACCCCTTCTCACTCCATATACAAAACAATCCGAAAAAAAAACTACAATAGGGAAAGGAGATGCTGTCGAATGAAGATTGGAATACGCTGCTTCCTGAAGGCGCGGATGTTGATATATTGTGGACGACATTCTCAAGCATCTTTGAGAAGGTAGTATCTCTGTGTACAGAGGAGAAATCCATTAAAGCAAGCTCCTCCAAACCATGGATTACTGACCAAGTTCTCAGAATGATTAGAAAAAAGAAATCACTATGGAAAAGATATCTTAGAAGTCGTTAACGAACTGACTACCAGAACCACAGATCCCTTTCTAATTCTGTGTTTGCTGTAATACAGAACTCCAAAACCTCATTCCAACATAATCTAGACAGCTCCAAAGACAGAAAAAAACTTTTAAAATATTTAAGATCTTCCTCGATTAGCAAGGTCCGGGTACCCCTAGTTAAAATGGCTCCAGCGTGATATGTCAAGACCACACCGAAGCTGCTGATGTTTTCTCGGAGTTGTGTGCTCTCAGATGAACACATAGGTCCAATTCCAGTTCCTGAAACGCCTCGTGGAACCACAGAGTTGGAACGCGTTTGGCTTGAAATCCTCCTCAGCTCCTGGCCCAGATGAAATATCCGCGTCTCTGTTGAGGATGTGTTCGAAAGCGTTTGCAATGCCCTTCTCTCATATATTTCGTCAATCGTTTTCTTTTTATAAGCTGCCATCAGCTTAGCTGTCTGCCTCTTGAACGCCTGTGTTCAAGAGGGGTGACAAGCTTCATCCTAAAAATTACAGGCCTATTAGTCTGACGTCATCTACTTGCAAAGAAATGGAGAGAGTTATACATGAGGCCATCTTAACCCTTAGCCCTTAACCTTTGCAGTCACCTACAAGATTCTGCCTGAACAACAGCATGGTTTCTTACCTGGGCTCTCCAATTTAACGAATCTACTCCCCTGTAAAAATGATTGGACTAAGGCTTGGGACTCTGACATGTCATCTGCTTGGACTTTGCAAGGGCATCCTGGGGTGATGCCCAAGTGACCAGCGGTATACCTCAGGGTACGGTCATCGGCTCCATTTAGTTCCTCTTGTTTACATAAGATCTTCTTCCTTATATAAAATCGAGCTGTGTATTATACGCCGACGACATCAAACTTTATAATTTTCCTCTTATGTACGCCAAGATTCTACGAGATGACCTAAATACATTGAGTCGATGGTGTGAAGAATGGATGTTGCCCCTTAATGTCGATAAATGCTGCGTGCTTAACATAGGCAATAAAAACTCCAAAATCAATACTTACATTGAAAAGAGATCGCTAAAAATTATTCACAAGCACTGTGATTTGGGAGTTACAGTTACCTCGAATATATCTTGGTCCTGCCACATCGCAAATAAATGCAGTAGAGCTTCTTTATAAAAATCGTTCCAAGGATGCAGTTTAAAAATGTGCAAGCTGTTGTACACCATGTATGATCGTCAGATAATGGAATTTGCCGGCCCAGCTTGGTGGTCTTCTCTCAGGAGTGATTCGGAAGCATTGGGGACTGTTCAAACACCTTTTACTTGACTGCCATATGGTCACAACTGACTTGACTCCAACTTTTGGCTATCTCTGGATTAGCACGACGTCGTGAGCGGGTTGACCTTATTATAAGCTACTCCATGGATATGCTGATGGTTCTATACAATCTTTATTCACTAGGAACCAGAATAACTCAAGAAGTCACGAATATATGCTTGCCAAGGAAAAATTTAGAATTTCAGTCCGCCAAAATTTCCTACCCTATAGGATATTCGAGTGCTGGAACCAATTGCCGCCTTCTGTTAATGGGTTTAAGAATCGCGATGACAATTGGTTTTTAACACCTCGGCACATTTACAAAATGAACTATAATATTTGCTTTTGCTTACTTTTTCTTGTTTATGAGCTTATAAGTAATGCCTAGACTCTTGTCTATATTCAAATAAAATAGAATATCGACTTCTTGGGACCAATGGGATGAGATAACAACTTGTCGAGCTCTAGTTATACTGGACGACTACTTCTAGATTTGCTATCCACTTATCTTGAAAATTCATATTATAATTAACTTAACAGGTTCCTGCAATAGTGTGTTGCGCCTCTGTAGCTGCCGAATCAGACATCTAAGAACTTTTGTACGAAAGCACGCTCCTTATACTTTGATTTCGTCATCTCAGAAAATTATTTTATAATATACAGGTGTTCATGGAATCTGAATCGATATAAATACCGAAATATTTCGTGGAATTTATTCTATAGTATTAATTAAATAAAATAACAGACTATTTCCACAATTCATTCAGTTAACAACAATTGATTCGTCAATAGTATGGATTTGTCATGTTTTGATTAAATTTCTATAGATGTGTTCGTCATTAATTTGAAGGTATCCTAATTTTGGACATTGGTTTTGTTGGATGTGAATGACAAGTATTTAGTTTTTTCTAGTTCAAGGTGAGCATATCAAGTTGGAACCATTTCGTCAAGATGCTAAAATCTTCTATTGTCTTTTGTTTCAGATTTTCCCATGATTTATCATCATACAGTACTATAGTATTATCAGAGTAACCCAAGAATTCGCCCTTGCTTTTCACTCCAAATAAGCTATTTATATACAAACTGAACAACAGAGGCCCGAGCACAGTGCCCTGTGGTACTCCATAGGTAAGTTACTTCTTACTCCATTTCATTCGGTGATAAAATTTAAATTTTTTTCCGGTTTATAAGTTTTTCGTGGGAGACGGTATCAAATGCTTTTGTTATGTCTATTACGATTGCCAGAGATGAATTTTCTTTGTCGATATTGTTGTATTTATATACAAACTGAACAACAGAGGCCCGAGCACAGTGCTCTGTGGTATTCCATAGGTAAGTAACTTTTTACTCCATTTTTCACTCGGTGATAAAAATCAAATTTTTTTTCGGTTTATAAGTTTTTCGGGGGAGACGGTATCAACTGCTTTTGTTATGTCTATTACGATTGCCAGAGATGAATTTTTTTTGTCGATATTGTTGCATATAATTTCCGTTACCTTTTTTATTACATCTTGCCCTGACATACCCTTGCCGAATCCTAAGTTATTATTAGACAGAATATATGTTTATCAATATTAATCATGCGCGATTTAATGAGTTTTTGAAGGATCTTGGTTATATTTGATACAAGAGTTATCGATCTATAGTTGTTCATTTATTTGGGTTCTATCGCCTTTCTTGAATAGTGGCTTCAATATTACTAATTTTGGTATGTACGAGAAAGAAGCTCTTTCGAAACAGTTATTTATTATTTAAGTAAGAGTTATTGATATTTCCCCTTTTATTTCCTTTTATTTTTTTGAACGTATTCTATCATACCCAACTGATTTTCATGATTGAAAACTATGAATGGTCTTTTCCTCTTCTCTTGAGTCAGTAGGAATTGAGAAAAATTATTTAATCTTGCTTTATAATTTTTTCTGTGAAATTATAGGGAGTAGTCACCTAATTTTCATCTTTTACCCAATTTTCTATAATAGTCTTTAAAAAGATCAAACACATTTCTTATTTTTAAGTTGGTATACGGCAGTATATGGTAATGGCCAGTGATAAAATTTTGCCAGATAATGCTATTAATAGGAAAAAAGGATTTTGGGTTCAGTACTGCTGGGAGTGAATTATACACTCCTTTAAAATTGTCAACGTTTCGATCCTTTTTGGATCTTATTCAGGACTGTGAGAAGATTTAATTTCAATTTTGGATAAATGAACAACAATCTGATGTATAATACAAAATTATCTAATATATATTATAATAATATATAAAATTGGATTAAAAACAAAACAACACAACAAAAACGAAACAGAAAATGACTCACATTCAGGTGAAATATACTATTTTTTTGCTATATGCTACGTTAAACTCTGATTCTTACCCATTTATAATAGTAAGGTGCAAAAAATTACGTGTTGAGAGTTATTGAAATTCATCGAAGCCGGAATAATCCAGAATGCCATTAAATATCTCGTGTGTTAGTTTTTTCGGATGTTTATCGGATGCCGTGTTTCTTGCAAGAAGGCAAAAAAACACCAGCGACCAATATCATATTGAATGAGTTGTAAGAAACACCGCATCCGATATATCAACATCCGAAAAAACTAACACGCGAGATATTTAATGCATTCTGGATTATTCCGGCTCCGATGAATTTCAATAATTCTCAATAGATTATAAATAGTATATTTCACCTGAAAATGAGTCATTTTCTGGTTCCTTTTTGCTGTGTTGTTTTGTTTTCAATCAATTCATTAGTTCAGTTCATTTATCCAAAATAGAAAATAAATCTTCTTACAGTCCTGAAGAAGATCCAAAAGTCGGACGTCGACAATTTGAAAGGAGTGTTAAATTCACCCCCAGCAGTCCTGAACGCAAAATCCTCTGAACTCTGAGGAACCGTATTCGACCAGACCAATTTTGTACCACTTTTTCGAGAAATTCAGGCCTAATTTCATCAATAACACGAGTTATGTTGGCTTCCAAAGCGTATATTGTTTCTGGTTTATCAGCATAAACCAATGACTTGACATAACCCCAAAGAAAATAATCCAGTGGAGTTATGTCGCATGATCTTGGAGGCCAATTAATTGGACCATTTCTCGAAATAATGTTATCGCCAAATCTTTCTTTCAATAAATCAATTGATACGGTAGCAGAATGGGCTGTAGGACCATCTTGTTGGAACCATTCAAATTTTGAAACGAATGATCATTGATCATCGATCTGTAACGAGTACCATTCACTGTAACATTAGCTCCAGCATTCAGAAATATGGACCGATGATGCCTCCAGCATGTAAAGCACACCATACAGTGCATTTTCCAGGATGAAATGGATCTTGCAGAACTTCTTGAAGATTGTTTTCACTCCATATACGGCAATTTTGCTTGTTTACATAGCCGTTCAACCAGAAATGAATTTTATCACTAAACACAATTCAATCAATTTCAAGCTGTTCTAGGGCCCAATAAGCAAACCAACGACTCTTATTATGGTCAAGTGGCTTTAGTTCTTGAACCAGTTGGATCTTGTATGGGTGTAGCCCAAGATCTTTACGCAAAATTTTCCATGTGGTGGATTCACAGAGTCCAACTTGTTGTGAAAGTTGACGAATAGACAAATCTGGATCATCATTAACATTATGACTTACAGCAGTGATATTTTCTTCTGTACGTACAGTTCTTTTTCTTGTTGTTGTTGTTGCATGGAGTAGAGAAAATGTTGTCCGAAATCTATCGATAGTTCGACGAATAAGCTGCTCTGATGGATAATTATGTAAACCAAAAATTTCACGAAGTGCTCTATAAGTTTGGCGAATAGAACACTTATTTTGATAATAAATTTTAACATTTTGTAAACATTGTTGCGGCGTGAGTCTTTCCATGATAATTTGTCAATGCTCACTGAACAGAAATGTCAAAACAACATGGCTTCTTCCTTCTGTCAAATCACAGTTATCCCTATCGAAAGTTCTATCACTCTAAAAAAAACACCCCGATATATTCGCTATACACAGAGACACTAAGGTATTAACATTACACTAGCGCCATCTAGAGTATGTAAAATACATACAAGACATATCTTTGCGAGTTAATGCAAATAAAGAAATGTTTTCTCGATATTTTCACGTTACAAACGTAGAAAAACTTTCCTCATAGAGAATATAGATAGTTGAGAGATTTTTAGACACTAGCATACTGACGAAAACTAATCAGTTTGAAACGTGGGCATGTACGCAATTTGCCTCTGTTATCAGCAAAACTTTGTCGAGTTTGTTTGAGTATGGAATTGTTATACAGATGTATGTTACAATGTCTCGATATCTAGAACTTTCTATCACCATATCTCATACTCCTTATTAATGATTTTTGATACAGATCAGCCGAATTAATTTATTTTAATATGAAGATGCTAATTATGAGCATTACGACAAATTATGGTCTGATTTGAGCATGAGGAAGGGTTTTCTGTGTTAGTTACGTGAAAATATCGAGAATACATTTCTTTATTTGCATTAACTCGCAAAGGTGTCTTGCATATATTTTGCATACTCTAGAAGGTGCTAGTGTATTGTTAATACTTAAAAGTCTCTGTGTATAGCGAATATAGATATTTGACAGACTTTTAGTCACTAGTAAACATTGCACTGACGAAAACCAATCAGTTTGAAACGTGCGCATGTCTGCAATTTGCTTCTGTGATCAACGAAACCTTGTCGAGTTTGTTTGGGTATAGAATTGTTATAAAGATGTATGTTACACTGTCTTGATATTTGGTACAGATCAGCAGAATTAATTTATTCGAAAACTGGATCGTTATGTGACAAAATAGCCCGTTCATGTTGTTGTCCAGTGAGCACACCTGAAGGTACTGCTACTGTAGCTCAGAATGTGGCGGAACGTCTATAAACATCATCTCGTCATCGGGCTCCAGAATTAAACATTTCTCGCACATCTTTGACGAGAATTTTGCATAAACACCTTGGAATAAAGGTGTGCAAAGTTTAACTAATGCAAGAAGTTAAGCTTACTGGCCATCCGCCGCTTTTCCAATTCGCTTGATGGGCTAATTAACGCATGGCCGAAAATGAGCATTTTCCCAAAAAAATTACCCTTGGCTGTGATTTGACTCTATTGAACAATTTTTTATAGGAATCCGTTGAGGATAAGTGTTATGTTAACCATCCAGAAACGATTGATGCCTTGAAACATGAAATCTAAGTTGCCATTCATGAGATTAAACCCCAAACAATTGAGAATGTATCGGGTGTTTTTTTAGAGTGATAGAACTTTCGATAGGGATAACTGTGATTTGACAGAAGGTAGAAGCCATGTTGTTTTAACGATTCTGTTCAGTAAGCATTGACAAATTATCATGGAAAGACTCACGCCGCAACAACGTTTAAAAATTTTTTAAATTTATTCTCAAAATCAGTGCTCCATTCGCCAAACTTATAGAATACTTCGTGAAATTTATGGTTTACATAATCGTCCATCAGAGCAGCTTATTCGTCGAACTATCGATAGATGTCGTACAGAAGAAAATATCGCTGCTGTAAGTCATAGTGTTAATGATGATCCAGATTTGTGTATTCGTCGACGTTCACAACAAGTTAGACTCTGTGCATCCACAACATGGAGATTTTTGCGTAAAGATCTTGGTCTACACCCATACAAGATCCAACTGGTTCAAGAACTGAAGCCACATGACCATAATAAGCGTCGTTTTTTTGCTGATTGGGCCCTAGAACAGCTTGAATTTGATCCACTTTTTTATCGTAAAATTGTGTTTTGCCATGAAACTCATTTCTGGTTGAACGGCTGTGTAAACAAGCAAAATTGCCGTATATGGAGTGAAAACAATCCTCAAGAAGTTCTGCACGTCCATTGTATCCTGAAAAATGCAATGTATGGTTTTACACGCTGGAGGCATCATCGGTCCATATTTCTTTAAAACCGATGCTGGATTTAATGTTACAGTGAATGGTGCTCGTTACAGAACGATGATCAATTATTATTTGTTTCAAAATTTGAATGGTATCGACCCAGAAGTGTTTTGGTTCCAGTAGGATGGTGCTACACTTCATGGTGCTACCGTAACAATTGATTTATTGAAAGTAAGATTTGGCGATAACATTATTCCGAGAAATAGTCCAATGAATTGGCCTCAAAGATCATGCGACATAACTCCACTGGATTATTTTCTTTGGGGTTATGTCAAGTCATTGGTTTATGGTGATAAACCAGAAACAATAGACGCTTTGGAATCCAACATAACTCGTGCTATTGATGAAATAAGGCCTGAATTACTCGAAAAAGTGGTCTGAAACTGGTCAGGTCGAATACGGTTCCTCAAAGCTAGTCGTGGTGGACGTATGCCGGAAATTATTTTTAAATCATAAATGTCATAAAATTATCTTTCAACTAGAAAAAAAATTGGCTTCAATCTTAATTTAAACGTGTTTTATTTCAATTTGAAGTTCTATCACTCTAAAAAAACACCGGATACTGAAAAATTGAATTGATCCAATTGGTACTGTATGGTTAGTCGTGATGGTCATTTGAATGATATTGTTTTTCAGTCGTAAATTTCAAGGTTCAACCTTCTTAATAAACTTGTAACTTTGAAAAAATATTAATTATTTTCTTATTTATTGCTGATCAAAAATGCAATTTGAAATGGCAATAAAAATGACGCAATTGAACTGAATGAATACAGCACTATTTTAAAACATGTTACGATACAAAAATTCTCCACTGATGTAACATGATAAATATACTGCCTCCATAACCATTTTATCTGAATTTATCCAGTGTGTACTCGCAAATAAATTTCGTGTTTTACCACGTAATTTACGCCATTATTTACAAGATCGTTATTACGATAACGGCCACACCATTTTCACTTGAAATTTATCTGGAAAAACTCATCCCAGATAATTACGGCGTATATGTTGGCCACATGGGGTACCGAACTAAATATCTCCAATTTAATGCGCATCTCCCCCTCCCCTAGATTCACCACACCATCCTCTGTGATGCACCTGTAGCTGCCGAGTTTTCGCAGTGGTGCGCTCCTAGCTTTTCAGACAGCACGGACGTTTCCCAAGTAGTTTTCCGACACGAGCGGTCGCACGTGTTGTTTTTCTCGGTCGCACGTCAGAAACTCACAATTTTTGTATCTGTGTTCCGTGCGAAAGTTGCTGTGGACGCTAAGATGGAGCTGAAATTGGTGCTGGTTGGGATCTGTATAGTTTCTTCAGCGATTTCAGGTAATTTTGAGAATTATTTCGATAATAATCAGTTTGAGTGGATGGAGTTTGCATCTTTAAGGTTATTTCGAGGCCTACAACACTTCTGTCATGAATGTTTCATCAGAAAGTTAATTCAATATTTGATATTAACGAGATGTAATTAATTAAGATAAGAACTATGTATACAATAATTCAATAATTTTTATGTCAAACAGATTTAATCTGTTAGTCTCCTACAATTTTAATTTCAAAAAATTTTTATTCAAGAAACTTTAAGAATTAAATGAATGTCTAATAAGCAATGCTTATATTTATTAGGAGTACAAATAAGTTTCCGCCGTTTTTTAACGTTTTTTGTTTATGAATCATTCCTAATGATTTTAAACGATGTGAGACTGCTTGCTGAGTGACTTCTAATGTTAGAGCAAGTTCTTTTTGTGTTTGAAATTAATCTTCCTCCAATAATTCCTCCAATTCTGCATCCTCGTAAATTTTTGGCCTTCCACTGCGATCTTTGTCTTCTACGTCGAAATCACCGTTTTTAAACTTTTGAAAGCACTCTTCCACTATTGAGGAAACTCTTCAAAATGTTTACAAATTCTATGTCGGAAACTTCTTCCAGTCTGTCCTATGTAAACTTTAGGGCAATCACCGCAGGTTAACTTATAAACCCCCAATTTATCATCTTCATGTGTACAGTCTTTATTATTTTTAATGAATTTACTCCAGTTTGAATTGGTTTTAAATGAAGTTCTTAAATTATATTTATTTTTGAGGTATGTAGCAATTTTCTCAGAAATAATTTTAGTGTATTTTAAGGAAATGTATTTAAAATTTTCATTTATATTAGGATATACCATATTTAAAGGTATTTTCTTAGGAGTACAAATAAGTTTCCGCCGTTTTTTAACACAAATTAAATATTGATTATAGAAGAACGACGTGAGACTGCTTGCTGAGTGACTGCTTATGTTAGAGCAAGTTCTTTTTGTGTTTGAGATGAATCTTCCTCCAATTCTGTATCCTCGTAAATTTTTGACCTTCCACTGCGATCTTTGTCTTCTACGTCGAAATCACCGTTTTAAAACTTTTGAAACCACTCTCGACACGTTCTCTCACTCAAAGCACCCTCACCATATGCTTCTACGAGCAATTGATGCGCCTCAGCAGCAGATTTCTTTAAATTAAAGAAGTAAACTAATATTTCCCGCAAATGACGCTTACTTGGCTCAAATTTGGACATTTTCAACTTATAAAAATTATATTTTACCAATATAAAATCAATGATATTAATAGGTTATGTTGTTCTTGAATGTCCAAACTATTTTTTAAGCCGGTTATCATCTGCGAAAGCTAACCGAAACTCCGTGCCGCGCCATCTACAATAAAACGGCGGAAACTTATTTGTACTCCTAATAATAGACGTATAAAATCGAAACTCATTATACAATATCAAATGGAATTAAAAAAAAAACCAACGAATATAAATTGTCAATTAAAATAAATAAATAAATAAATGTTTTTGTTTCTTTCCAAGCATGCGCACTGAACTCTTCAGACAAGCGTACGCAGCTCTGCTTGTTACAAAATGTTTAGTTTCCTGATCTTATATTTATGAAAACTAAATGTTACTCAAAAATATACAACATAATTTTAAGTACTTCTCAAAAACTAATTTATTTGAAACATTTAATATATTTGAATGAATTACTTCAAAAACTCTCAAAACATGTAGCAAATCCTCAAAAAATAATTAGAATTCAGATACGACCATTTCAACTTCACATTCATACAAAATGTTTAGTTTTCTATCTGATAGAATGATGATCTTATATTTATGAAAACTAAATCTTTCTGAAAAATATACAACATATTTTTAAAAACTTCTCAAAAACTAATTTATTTGAAATAATTAATATATTTAAATAAGTAACTTCAAAAACTCTCAAAACATGTAGCACATCCTCAAAAAATGATTAGAATTCAGATAAGACCATTTCAACTTCACATTTTAAAAATAAAATCAAATTAACAATAAATAAACTTACTCAGTACCATCTTTAGGAATATGTGTTTGTTTGAACATTTAAAATTAGGTATATCTAATATCCAAGGTACTCTATGTTTTATGCTCACAAAAACAAAATCACACAAAGTTTATAAGGCACTTTTATATTTTTCAGTAAGATTTAGTTTTTATAAATATAAGATCAGAAAACTAAATATTTTGTAACAAGTAGAGCTGCGTACGCTTGTCTGAAGAGTTCAGTGAGCATGCTTGGAAAGAAACAAAAAATATTTATTTCTTAATTTTAATTGACAATTTATATTCGTTTTTTGAAATTAAAATTGTAGAAGACTAACAGATGTTTTGATATTCAAATTTTGTAATATTTCTTCTACCAAGTAAAAAAACAGCTTTCTTATTATTAATTCAATAATTCTTTAGCAGGTTCTAGGTCCAGGGTTATAGTAACACCAACTTTTTAAGAAAAAGGTCAACTAGTTTCGATTTTATTGCAAAATCTTCATTAGGGCTCTGAAATGAAAAACATGAACTACAGCTACAAAATCTTTTTTTTTGAGTTGCCTGAAGTTCGAATATTACAATACAATTTTAAAATTAATAATACAAAACAAATATAGTTTTTTTTTAATATGAGTGAGAAAAATTTTCTGTTTTTTTTGTTTATGGATAAAATAGACCTCTTCAACTTGCATTTCTATCTCGTTTGGTTTTGGTCGTATGGAAAATGTAGAACTTTGCAAATGACAAGTACTGGCTGCATGGAAGTCTGTCGAAAGACCGAGGTGGAATAATCTGCGGCCTTCGGAGGAAGCGTGTATAACGATGCCACGAATAATGGGTTTAAAAATATTGTTTGGAAAATTGTTTTATTTTTTTATATTTATTTCTATTTATGTCCTATATTTTCTATTAAATAACAATATGACGTGTTTAGACTTTCAATGTCGGTTCTCTTATTAATCGAGTTTGGGTCTTGCTTGATAGAGATCATCTCATGCATTTAACGTTTTTTGAAGTTTATGTCCTATATTTTCTATTAAATAACAATATGACGTGTTTAGACTTTCAATGTCGGTTCTCTTATTAAAATCGAGTTTGGGTCTTGCTTGATAGAGATCATCTCATGCATTAAACGTTTTTTGAAGTTTTTTTGTTTGTCTAAAATTTTGATAGATCCAGGATCTAAATTCAAGGAATGATGGGTGTTTTACACATGTTCTGCTAAGGCGGTGTTATCATCTTTTTTGTTTTTTAGTGGATTGAGGATATTCGGGGATTCTTCTTTGCTATTTAAATATTTTGATATTTACAGATATATTCTGGTAGCTTTCTACATATTTAATATCAAAAAATTATATTTAATATTATAACTTCAGGAATTAAATTAGTATTATATAAGTACTACTTTTATCAAACGACATATACAGTAAAATAAACATTTATTATAAGACATCCAAATGATATAACAAAATCCAATAAATATAAATTGTTGACAAAATTTTGTTTCTGCTCATCCCTTTTATGAAAACAAATTTGGACGTCATTGGGATATCTTATAGTGAATGTTTATTTTATATGTCGTTTGATATAAGTAGTACTCATTTGATATTAATTTAATTCCTGAAGTTACAATATTAAATATAATTTTTTGAAATCAAATATGTAGAAGGCTAACAGAATATATCTGTAAATATTAAAATACTTAAATAATTTTATATTCCTTATATCAAGCATAAACCTCCATTTATTTTATTTTATTTGTGTTCAGAGATCCTGTCCTTTAGATACCGACCAGTTTGACCAACGTATGTTGATTGATAGTCGTTGCAGAATATTTTATATATGGTATCACTAATGAATTCCTTCGAAGTTGCACTTTTAGTTTTGGTAAAAAATTGTTTAACTGTGTCGTCAGATTTAAATTCCACATTTATGTAGAATTCATTAGTGATATCATATATTATTATGATATCATGAGGATATAAATATCCTCAACAACTGTCAATCAACATACATTGGTTAAACTGGTCGGTATATTTAAAGCACAGGATCTCTGAACACAAAAGAAACTCCTTGATTAAAAAAATGTATATGAGACAGTAATTTATTTCCACAAAAATAACTCCTTGAATATCCTTAATCCACTGAAAAATAAAAAAGAAAATAACACGGTTTAGCAGAACATGTGAAAAACACCCTTCTTTCCTTCAATTTCGATCCTGGATCTATCAAAATTTCAGGCAAACAAAAAAACTCAAAAAAACGTTTAATGCATGAGATGATATCTATCACCCAAATTCGATTAATGAGAGAACCGTCATTCAAAGTCTAAACACGGCATATTATTATTATATTTAATAGAAAATATAGGACATAAATAAAAATAAATATAAAAAAATAAAACAATTTTCCAAACAATATTTTGAAACCCATTATTCTCCAAGTCCATCGTGCCATCGTTATACACGTTTCCGCTGAAAGCCGCAGCTTATTCCATTTCAGCCTTTCGACAGTAGTTGTCATTTCCAAAGTTCTGCATTTTCCATACGACCAAAACCTAACGAGATCGAAATGTAAGTTGAAGAAGTCTATTTGATCTATAAAAAAAACAGAAGATTTTCTTTACTTATATTAAAAAAAAATGATATTTGTTTTGTGTTATTGATTTTAAAATTGTATGATAATATCGTAGCCTCAGGCAACTCAAAAAAAAGGATTTTGTAGCTGTAGTTCATGTTTTTCATTTCAGAGTCCTGATGAAGATTTTGTAATAAAATCGAAACTAGTTGACCTTTTTCTTAAAAAGTTGGTGTTACTATAACCTTGGACTTAGAACCTGTTAAATAATTATTGAATTAACGAGATGGTCTATTTACACTTGTACAAAGCTGGAAAATATTGAAAACTTATTTACAAAGTGAAATTTACATGGAAAGTAAAGTAGAAATGAAATACTCTCACGGCAATTTGTGAATCAATTTGTTCGTGAAAAGTGGATTATTCTATAATGAAAAACCCGTTTCTCGTTCAGTGAGCACACCTGAATACATTGCTGCTGTAGCACAGAATGTGGCTGAACATCCATAAACATCAACTCGTCATCATGCTCGAGAACTGAACATTTGCTGCATTTCTTTGAGGAGGGTTTAGCAGGAAGATCTCAGTACGAAGACTTACAAACTTCAACTATTAGAAATGAAGCCTCGTAACTATCCGACTAATGGTAGCGTGGCCCAATGTGAGCGTTTTTCCAGAAAAATCATCTTTAGCGATGAAGCTCATTTTCACCTTGGAGAACAATTTTTTTAGGGATCCGTTAAGGATAAGTGTTACACTAACCATTCAGAAACAATTGACGCCATTAAAAACGAAATCGAAGTTGCCATTCATGAGATTGAGCCCCAAACAATCGACAATGAACTGAAAAATTTTGTTGATCGGATGGGGTACTGTAGCTAGTTGTGCGGTTATTTGAATGATTGTTTTCCATCCATAAAATATGAGGGTTCAACTTATCTAATGAATTCATAACTTTGAAAAAATATTCATCAGTTTTTCATTTATAGCCTATCAAAAATGCAAATTTCAAATAGCCAACCGCTTATAATATTTTTCAAATATCAAAAAAGGAAATTATTTATCACATAACAATATATAATAATTCGATTTAATTTTTAATTTCAATAGTAAATCGTCCGTTATTTTCATAAAATTTTTCGAAAATTTCAGAGAATATAGTTATTTTATTAAGTTTTTCAAATACACCATCAACAATAAAATATTGAAATTCTAGTTTATTATTTTCCCAAATGAAAAATAAACCTTCACGATTCACTGAAAGCGAAATTATTTAAATCTATTAGAAATAAATTCTAAAACCCTTACGAAAAACTATCATCATTATTAATAATAAAAATTTTTTTCTGAAATTTACTGTTTCTATCTAAAAACATATGGGAAATTCAACTTTTATATTAGACTGATATTTCACAGTTCACGTTTCGAAGCGATAAGATTTCAAAAAATCTAACCAATCTGCGTTACGTCGTCCTTTATAATTTTCTGCGGAATTTATGTAGGTTAGTACAAAATTCTCTTATTGTTTCACAGCAATCCTTCAATATTTTCAGTGAAATCAGTTTTATCCCAGGAATAATTCAGACATTAACTGAATCAATTCTCCGAAGCCTCACGAAAATCTTTTAAAAACTTAATTTTTTTTTCTAAAAGTTTTTGAATAAAAAATTCTTTTGGAAATTAAAATTGTAGAAGATAAACATATTTCAATTTGTTTTGATATTCAAATTTAGTTATATTTCTTCTATCAAGTAAAAAGCCTTTCTATTTTATTTTATATATAATATATAATTATATTTTGGCTTCAATAAATCTTTTTATACGGTGTCAATGGATTTAGGTAAACCTTAAAATAACTCACTTTGTTCTTTGATTTTGTTAGAACATAGATCAATCTTGAATATATAGTTGATCTGTAGTTCGAAAGTAGTTAAGTCTTTTAACACGTGAGTGATGTAGGTTATGTTTTTGATTTTGATATTTGGATTATTAAAAACGGCTGATGAAGGGATTATCTAGAATTATATTTGTTTTTTGAAAATATAGTGCACATTTTTTAGAGTTTTTTGAAATAATTTATTCGAATATTTAAATGTATTAAATATTTCAAATAAATTATATTCTTTGGGAAGTCCTTCAAGTGTGTTCATGTTTTTATAAGGCAAGTAGTATTTCTTAAGATAAAACCAGAAACAAAATTTTGTCTCGTTTGAATATTTATTTATTAATTTTAATTACTTTCGTATATCTGCTGGGTTATTTATTTCATTTGACATTGTATATTGAGTTTTGATTATATACGTCTATTAAATGTAAGCGGTGCTTGTTTTAGACATTAATTTAATTCTAAAAGTTTTTGAATAAAAAATTCTTTTGGAAATTAAAATTGTAGAAGATAAACATATTTCAATTTGTTTTGATATTCAAATTTAGTTATATTTCTTCTATCAAGTAAAAAGCCTTTCTATTTTATTTTATATATAATATATAATTATATTTTGGCTTCAATAAATCTTTTTATACGGTGTCAATGGATTTAGGTAAACCTTAAAATAACTCACTTTGTTCTTTGATTTTGTTAGAACATAGATCAATCTTGAATATATAGTTGATCTGTAGTTCGAAGCTTAAGTCTTTTAACACGTGAGTGATGTAGGTTATGTTTTTGATTTTGATATTTGGATTATTAAAAACGGCTGATGAAGGGATTATCTAGAATTATATTTGTTTTTTGAAAATATAGTGCACATTTTTTAGAGTTTTTTGAAATAATTTATTCGAATATTTAAATGTATTAAATATTTCAAATAAATTATATTCTTTGGGAAGTCCTTCAAGTGTGTTCATGTTTTTATAAGGCAAGTAGTATTTCTTAAGATAAAACCAGAAACAAAATTTTGTCTCGTTTGAATATTTATTTATTAATTTTAATTACTTTCGTATATCTGCTGGGTTATTTATTTCATTTGACATTGTATATTGAGTTTTGATTATATACGTCTATTAAATGTAAGCGGTGCTTGTTTTAGACATTAATTTAATTCTAAAAGTTTTTGAATAAAAAATTCTTTTGGAAATTAAAATTGTAGAAGATAAACATATTTCAATTTGTTTTGATGTTCAAATTTAGTTATATTTCTTCTATCAAGTAAAAAGCCTTTCTATTTTATTTTATATATAATATATAATTATATTTTGGCTTCAATAAATCTTTTTATACGGTGTCAATGGATTTAGGTAAACCTTAAAATAACTCACTTTGTTCTTTGATTTTGTTAGAACATAGATCAATCTTGAATATATAGTTGATCTGTAGTTCGAAGCTTAAGTCTTTTAACACGTGAGTGATGTAGGTTATGTTTTTGATTTTGATATTTGGATTATTAAAAACGGCTGATGAAGGGATTATCTAGAATTATATTTGTTTTTTGAAAATATAGTGCACATTTTTTAGAGTTTTTTGAAATAATTTATTCGAATATTTAAATGTATTAAATATTTCAAATAAATTATATTCTTTGGGAAGTCCTTCAAGTGTGTTCATGTTTTTATAAGGCAAGTAGTATTTCTTAAGATAAAACCAGAAACAAAATTTTGTCTCGTTTGAATATTTATTTATTAATTTTAATTACTTTCGTATATCTGCTGGGTTATTTATTTCATTTGACATTGTATATTGAGTTTTGATTATATACGTCTATTAAATGTAAGCGGTGCTTGTTTTAGACATTAATTTAATTCTAAAAGTTTTTGAATAAAAAATTCTTTTGGAAATTAAAATTGTAGAAGATAAACATATTTCAATTTGTTTTGATATTCAAATTTAGTTATATTTCTTCTATCAAGTAAAAAGCCTTTCTATTTTATTTTATATATAATATATAATTATATTTTGGCTTCAATAAATCTTTTTATACGGTGTCAATGGATTTAGGTAAACCTTAAAATAACTCACTTTGTTCTTTGATTTTGTTAGAACATAGATCAATCTTGAATATATAGTTGATCTGTAGTTCGAAGCTTAAGTCTTTTAACACGTGAGTGATGTAGGTTATGTTTTTGATTTTGATATTTGGATTATTAAAAACGGCTGATGAAGGGATTATCTAGAATTATATTTGTTTTTTGAAAATATAGTGCACATTTTTTAGAGTTTTTTGAAATAATTTATTCGAATATTTAAATGTATTAAATATTTCAAATAAATTATATTCTTTGGGAAGTCCTTCAAGTGTGTTCATGTTTTTATAAGGCAAGTAGTATTTCTTAAGATAAAACCAGAAACAAAATTTTGTCTCGTTTGAATATTTATTTATTAATTTTAATTACTTTCGTATATCTGCTGGGTTATTTATTTCATTTGACATTGTATATTGAGTTTTGATTATATACGTCTATTAAATGTAAGCGGTGCTTGTTTTAGACATTAATTTAATTCTAAAAGTTTTTGAATAAAAAATTCTTTTGGAAATTAAAATTGTAGAAGATAAACATATTTCAATTTGTTTTGATATTCAAATTTAGTTATATTTCTTCTATCAAGTAAAAAGCCTTTCTATTTTATTTTATATATAATATATAATTATATTTTGGCTTCAATAAATCTTTTTATACGGTGTCAATGGATTTAGGTAAACCTTAAAATAACTCACTTTGTTCTTTGATTTTGTTAGAACATAGATCAATCTTGAATATATAGTTGATCTGTAGTTCGAAGCTTAAGTCTTTTAACACGTGAGTGATGTAGGTTATGTTTTTGATTTTGATATTTGGATTATTAAAAACGGCTGATGAAGGGATTATCTAGAATTATATTTGTTTTTTGAAAATATAGTGCACATTTTTTAGAGTTTTTTGAAATAATTTATTCGAATATTTAAATGTATTAAATATTTCAAATAAATTATATTCTTTGGGAAGTCCTTCAAGTGTGTTCATGTTTTTATAAGGCAAGTAGTATTTCTTAAGATAAAACCAGAAACAAAATTTTGTCTCGTTTGAATATTTATTTATTAATTTTAATTACTTTCGTATATCTGCTGGGTTATTTATTTCATTTGACATTGTATATTGAGTTTTGATTATATACGTCTATTAAATGTAAGCGGTGCTTGTTTTAGACATTAATTTAATTCTAAAAGTTTTTGAATAAAAAATTCTTTTGGAAATTAAAATTGTAGAAGATAAACATATTTCAATTTGTTTTGATATTCAAATTTAGTTATATTTCTTCTATCAAGTAAAAAGCCTTTCTATTTTATTTTAAAAACTTTTTGAAATTAAATTAAATTCAATATATTCAAATAGTGTTTTGTCTTATGGATACGCAGAAAACCTTCCCGATTTACTGAAAGCAAAATAATTTGAATCTATTAGGAATAAATTCTAAAACCCTTACGAAAAACTATAGTCATTATTAATAATAAAAAATTATGTTTGAAATTACTGTTTCTATCTGAAGACATATTGGAAATTCAGCTATTATATTAGACTGAAATTTCACAGTTCACGTTTTGAAGCGTTATGATTTCAAAAAATCTAACCAGGTCTTTTCAAGACACTGTTATTAAAGATGGTTTGATCATGTGTTGAGCCAGCTCATCTAGCTACAATAATTCTGATTCTCAAGTCTGAATCACACACGGTTTGAACGTTAAGGGCAAAATAATGTTTTTGACATCGAAAGATCTCTGCATCATCACCACCTGGAGAAGTATTTTTAATTATTGTGGATTCTATAGCACCAATGACACGTGAAAAACTAGCGATTGCATAAAACTTCACACATCTTTATATATTGTGGACAAAGGGATGCGATTGTAAAAGAAACTCTTCGAATAATTCTAGAAGCAGAAGGTTTAGAAATTCCCAAGAAATCTCCGGCTGTTTGATATCAGCATATTTCCAGTTCCATAGAATCTCAATGTCAAAAGTAGTTGGTTCATCGGTTCAATACAGCTGCCTTTGAAAATTGTCAATTTAACGATTTGGTATACAGAAAATTAGATCAACAAAATAATAAATCGAAATTTGTTTACCTGCTAGATGGTAAGTACAATTGATCTGCAATTATTGAAGCAAAGATAAAACAGTTGGTTTTGTCAGGCGAAAACGATCGAAGAAATTCTAGATCATCTAACGTGGAAAAATGTCTCTCCTTCTGTAAATTTTTGGTCTTCTCACAATTATTTCTTTATAATTTGATGAAGAACTAGAGCTTGAATCAGCATTCAACATTTGGTGAAACATATTTCGTAGTACGCTAAAATCAAACAAAATGGGCAAATGTGATAGTGGAAGGTTATGTGCACTGTTTTCGTATTTAGCGAGCACCTGCGCAGTGTCAAGCTTCTTGTTAAAGGATCCTGTTCCAGCCGTAAAGGGCCGATTTTCTCACTTTAAGACAAAGGACGCTTTTAAGTTGCCTTTAACCTTAAAATTTTGTTTATGAAACATTATCATTAAGGGAGACTCTTTGGGAAAAAGGAAGCTTTAAGACAAAGGACGCTTTTAAGTTGCCTTTAACCTTAAAATTTTGCTTATGAAACATTATCATTAAAGGAGACTTTTTGGGAAAAAAGAAGCTTTAATTTCGTTTATGAAACAGGCCGTAAGTGTAATTCCAATTGTAAAATTCATTTTTCAAATCGTCCCATCTTGCAAAGAATTCTTTGCTGTTATAATATACTAAGTTAGTAGTGGGGTTAACAGAATAAATCGGTATGATATTTGAGATATTATAATGAGCCTTCTATCAATTAAAGAAACCGCCCTTTCTGTTATTTTATTGTTTGTATATTTTATGTTGTAATGGTACTCATCTTTCTCTCAACTCTGAGAAGGGGTTTAATCACTCCCTTAACCATCGTATAAATTAACACTTGATATAAATTAATTGCTTCCCTCATTATATAACCTCGGTGCACCTGAGAAAATTACTTGTAATTAGTCACGTTCAGATGCCGGCCTAAACCATACAATTCCATCAGTATTCGAAGCCTCTTTTCCATTTTTCGTTGTAAAAGGTGAAAATAATTACCAACTGTAATGCCATAAATTAACTTGATTCCCGCCTGTGCCCATTCTTTTCCTAATGCATTTTTTTACCATCGCTTCTCTTCATTTTCCGTTTCATTCGGCAGCATCAGTGGCATGAGGTGGTTTTTTCGATACCGATAGACAAATTGCTCTGTTGAAGAAAGCGAAATTTTTTTCTGAGTGACGGGTCGCCCTTAACAAAGGAAAATGAAATATAGCGTTAATGCCGTTTGCAACGAATTTCTTTGTGTGAAATTTTAAAAGTAAACCTTGATAAATCTTTCAAATACTAAAAAGGGATAATTCTATGAAAGCTCTACAAAATTTATTTAAAAAAAAATTAATCATATTAGGCATATAAGTAAGTTGGAACGGTCTCTTGTCGAAAATTGAAGCTTTATTGTGAAAATTGGTTATACATTCAAAGGCCATGTTACATCGATTGAAGGAGATGGTAATCGGAAGGAGGAATATCTGGGCTGTAGGTAGGGGGGGTCGGACTTCCCTTTTTAGCGTTTCTAAGTACGTTCAGGCGAACCAACATGTGTGCTGCAAAATGACTTTGTTGTGTGTCTGTCGGCGTATCATGTGGCCGTTCATTGTCAATGAATTTTTCGTGTCTGTCGGCGTATTGTGACAATTTTTCTCGTAATGCTCTGCTCAAATGCATCAATCGTAGTCGAAAGATCTCCCCTGTTATTCTTCCTTTCGATTGTAGCAGCTAATAGTACACCACACCCAACTGGTCCCACCAAATATACAGTATGATCTTCTCGCCATGAATATTCGACTTGAAGTTGATGATGAGGCATCTTTACGTTGTTCGATGTTTTGGATTATCGCAATGGGCCCACTTTTCATCGCCAGTCATAATTCGATGCAGAAACCCCTTTCTGCATTGGAGGAGTTGTTCACATTTGAAAAAACAGCGTTAGGCGTCTCTTGACTTCAGTTCATACGACACCCATTTCCTACCTTTCTGATCATTCTCATTGCTTTTGAAGGATGGAAAATGGCTTGCTGAGTGACTCCAAGTGTTTTTGCGAGTTTCTCCTGCAATATTTCGGTTCGAAGCTGTTCCAAGGAACGCCTTCGAATGTTTCAGGCCAGGATGGCTCATCCAGAAAGACTCTAGTCTTGAGTTCATTCTGCCTGTTATCGTTCGCTCAGCTACGCCATGTGGTATTCCAAGGAATGGTTCCGGGCGTACCAGAGGCAGCGTGGCTCCAGCAAATGCCAGCCGATCTGCCTCTTCGTTACCCAAATAGTTTGAGTGGCTCGATATCCAATAAGAGTGATTCTGTTATACATACCGAGCTTGTTTGAAGCCGTGCGACAACTTCAGACTGTTTTTGATGTACAACAGCTGGATTCCAGGTCTTTTAGTACTAACTGACTATGGCTAAATATCTTGATTTTGCCATGGTGGATTTGCTGTTTTATCAGCAGATCCACTGCGGTCTCAGCAAATGGCAAATTGCCTATTGACCGAGACTTAATGAGATGTTGATTCTCGGTTTGCTCCCATAGACTCCCGCATCCGTTCCGTTCGTCGTTCGCGAGCCATCTGTGAACAAGCAAAGGTCGGTCCTAAATAGAACCTCAGCATGCTGGGTCCATTCGTCCCGGCTGGGGAAAATTACATTAAAATGTAATTCTTGGTTCCTTGGTTCGTAACTTTTAACATCAGATCCGAGAGCATCGATAGGATACTGTTTGTTTAAAGCTCGTCCAGCAGTCCTCAGCCCTCCATCACTATTGCCTCTGGCCTGTCGATCGCCAGTTGATGTAGTTTGTATGTGGTCGGTTCTGCTTCTCTTTGCACGAGCAAGTGCAGGGGTGGTATATTTAGTAGGACCTCCATGACTACCGTGTGAAACGCACCTCTAATTGCAAGGCAAGCTTGTCTCTGTTGTTGAGTGAGCTTATGTTGGCCAATCGTTTGTTGGCCCTTCTTCCACCACGCCACAGCCTCATATTTTATCTGTGGTCTAATTACCATAGTGTATAGCCAATACATCTACCTGGACTTCAAACTCCAGGTTTTACCGTAGATTCTCATGTAGGTCCAGAATCCCATTCTGGCTTTATGATGCACTTTGTCTAGGTGTGCATTCCAACTGAGAGTTTTGACCAAGACTATTCCCAGGTATTTTGCCTCATTAGAGAATTGTATTGTTTCACCATGGATTGTCGGCGGTTCTAATCCATCCAGCTTCGGTTTCATGGTAAATGGTATTATAACTACCCTTTGTGGGTTGAGACAGATATTTTCCTTTTTAGACCTTTTTCAATAGTGTCCAGTATCGTCGACTCTCCACAGCGGGATAATCGCTAGCAGGTCATCGATGAGAAGGGTCCACAGTAAGAGTGTGGTCCTTTCGCAGTCTTGAACTCGAAGCTCTCGCCCTCGATTCCTCTCGTAGAGATAGCGAGAAAAATCGGCAGCGTGATGTTAAAATTATCTGTCGAGGTGAGGGTTCCGGTTCTGTCGTTCTACCTTTGGTATAAAGACCACTTTAGTTAATGTTCAGCTTGTAGGGATAACCCCAAAAGCCAGACTTGTTTTCAGCAGATGCGGAATCAACATCCATGTCCTTTTGAAGTAGGGCTGGAAAGATTCCGTCTGCCCCCAGTGTTTTGAAAGGTTTGAAGGAACTTATTGCATCTCTGACCGCTTGTGCCGTGACTATGTTTTTGGATATTCGCCAGTTGGCTCTTCCTGGTCAGATTGAATGGACAGGGTTGGATCTGGCATTTTTATCTTCGAAGAATTGACATTCAAGGAAGTGTTTGTTCGCAAGGAACTCCAATGTTTCTTTTCTGGTACCAGTGAAACCACCCTCCGGTCGTTTAAGCGAACCGGATGTTCTCACTGGCTCTCTTGAGAGAATCTTGTATATTCTGGTAGTTCCGGGGGCATCATTTATACAGAATTTGCTCTACAAGTCCCGCTTGCCCCTCCTAATGCTCTTATTGTAGAGGGTTAGAGCTTCCTTGTATTTGTCCATTGGCCGGTCGCTTTGGCTCAGTTTAATAATCTCCGAACCTACTTTCTTTGTTTATTCAGGTCGTAATTCAACCGAAATGAATTTCGGTTATCCTTTTAACATCTTAGTGGGCAGTTTTCATGATAATCGGAGACCATGGCAGCTTTGATTTGTTCCGTCAGGATCTCCAAGTGATTCTGTTTGAATATTTTTAATATAGACGTGCTAAGGTTAGCAAAGAGAGTTTCTATATAACCAATCCAGTTTATTTCCTCAGCATTTTTGTAGTATTCTAATGGTCTAGTAAACTCCACTCAAGAGTCCTCAGGGTATGGTGTATCTTCTCAATCTGTTAAGTATCTCCTCAGAAATACTGAAATCTGTTTCCTGAGACCTCATCTACGATGAAGACCAAACCGATATAAGGTTTGGGAAGGTCTTCCCTTACGAGCTTGAGGTCCACTCTTTCTCATGGTTTTAGCGAGGGGGTCGTCTCTTCGAGCCATCTCACACTCTCTTCGTCGACACAGGTGATTTGGAGCCATCCAGGCCGGTGTGAACAGCCATAGAATCTCACCTATGATCCTTCATCAGGTGTGTTTGCAACGGCTCTTAGAACCGCCCTCTGAAGTTACACCAACTGATCCCTCAACACTTAGACTGCGGGGTAACCAGAGCACAGCAAGACGACCATGATACCCCGCCACCGCAACGTAGGAGGTCTTACGGCCAGTTTCATAAACGAAATTAAAGCCTCCTTTTTCCCAAAAAGTCTCCTTCAATGATAAAACGTGTTTCATAAGCAAATTTTAAGGTTAAAGGGAACTTAAAAGCGTCCTTTATCTTGAAGTGAGAAAATCGGCTTTTTACGGTTGGAAAAGGATCCTTTAACGAGAAGCTCGACACTGCGCAGGTGCTCGATAAACATGAAAACAGTGGACATAACCTTCCTCTGTCACATTAGCCCATTTTGTTTGATTTTCGCGTACTGTTAACGTTCAAACCGTGTGTAGTTCAGACTTGAGAAACAGAATTATTGTGGCTAGATGACCTGGCTCAACACATGATCAAATCATCATTTATAAAAGTGTCTTGAAGAGACAATTTGAGAATGGTAACTTTGTTACTTGGTGATAGTGGTTATAGTTTGCAGACTTATCTTACGACAAAGTTACCGGAAGCTATAACTGCAGCTGAAAATTTATATAAGCAGTCAATTATACGAACTAGAAATGTGGTGGAGAGAAAGTATGGAGTTTGGAAACGTAGTTTTCCTATCCTTTCTAAAGAAATTATTATTAAGTTAACGACCATAAGGGCAATTATTGTTGCTACCGCTGTTTTGCACAATATAGCTGTGGATATGAACGAAATCTTTCCAAATGAATGATTGCAGGAGGAAGAGGACTTTCAAACAAATTCAACTAATGTTAATGCAGCTCGTCGAGTGAGAGTCTATTTTTAATGAACATTTATATTTGTGTGATAATTGAAAATAAATTTGCTTGTCACTTGTGAAACTATTCTTCATATTCAATTTGTGTCTTCAACATGACAATATTTCATATAATTTTCATAAGATTTTACAAGGTATGTATTTAGTTTCTATGTTTGTATTTCTGATTCATTGTTTTACTTTAGGTAACATCTGAAAAAGTTTCAAGTGGGAAAAAATAAATGAAAATATTATGTGTTATTGAAATTTCTGTTTTTAATTCAAATTTGAGGGGATTTCATAGTCTGCAGCAGTGCTGATAGAACTCTAATACCGCTTTTTTCAGAAAGTGCATTCAAAATAAAAAAGATCTAATTATTATTATTTAGTTTTCTCTTCATCTCCATAATTTGCAAATCTAATATTTTAAGCTTTTCTTCTATTCTCTTCCTCGCTAGCCACTATCTGAGCATCTACTAGAACTGTTTTTTTTTTAAATACATCTCTTTCGCTTCGGCAAGTGGGTTCATAACAGTTGGGCTCAACTGTTTTCAATTTCAGTGGAGCCCCACCACCAGTTCCTTTAATATGACTGCGTTGAGCAGCTACCACCTTTCTAGTTTAAGTTTTTATATTGTCATATTTGGATTTGAGCTGGTCCCCATTTCTCCAATGGAGAACTGTTGCATTGAAAGCAGTTGCAAGACTTTTTCCTATAACATTAAAATTCTCTTTTTAAATCAATTCCAAGAGACGTAGTTCCTCCTCAGGTTTTGAAGTAATACTTTTTTTTTCTCTTTTTTTTTTTCATATTCATTCATATTACTCACGTTTACTAAAGTATAGCAATTCACACATAAAAATGATATAAATTCCAATATACTGTCTTCTGCACATAACCATGTTTATGCAAAGACTGAGTTTATGCTCCTTTTTTTCTCTTTACAAGTTCCGACGCATAACTCTCAATTTTTATAGAATATCACCAACTATATTCGTAAAATCACTAGTTCTCAGGATAGCCAACAGTTGGAAACATATGACCGGCGCATTAAAGCTTTAAGTAAAGGACGGTCGATGTGCGTTTGTGAAACTGATGCTCCCATTTAAAGGATCCTTTTTCATAAAGGGACTTTATCATAAAGGAGGAGCCTTTTGATGTTGTTTATGTAACTGGCCGTTAGTTCTCTTTAAGACCTGCCCTGGTGTACTACCACTCTATTTACGAATTGGATTTATCTCCTTTTTCAACAGTCGGCAGCTTGAACGCTTTACCCAGAATTATTTAGAAGGTAGCGTCTTACGATATACCGCTCTTGAGCAGTCTGTGGAGTAGTCTTCTCTTCGATACCGTCAGCCTCGCTTTCTTTTTTGGTTTTTCATCTGTCACTTGGGATTCCATCGTATCGGATTCCCAGCCCGAATGGGCTGAGATGATTTGAGTATTCACCTCCATGAGCTTCTCAGTCGCCTGTGGAACAAGGAATTGTCGGTTATTTTCTTTCATCTGTGTATCCATGTATGATCCCACGGGTTGCAAGGGATCCAAGATCTCCACCCCAGTAGAGCCACGTGGGGTGGAGCTAAGGCTATTGAAACCAGAGGGTGCACTGTGTTTGGAGTTCATCTATAAAAGACTGATTTACTCATCAGCCATGCAGACTTCGGCATAGGCTGTTTCACCTTGTCTTGGAGGAAATTTTTATTGTGTTTTCCAAGCACTTGAACTGGACAATAAAGCCAAGATCCCCACCAAGGGAATGTCCGCTAGACATGATAACTGACAACATCCGATCAGCGGTATGACATTTGAGATATTCAACAGGCATCGTTTTCCGTGTGCAATACCCTTGGCCACGACACTACAGCTGAGTAGGGGCGTAGATTGTTTGCCGTTTCCGTGTAACGTTGCTCAGGGTGCACTACTTGGAGGTCAATCTATCACACCCCCGAGTCGAGCCTTGCAGGAATGACAATTCATGACAGTGTACGCCCACTTGTTGCATCGCCCGTTAAAACGTTAGAAATGCTCAAATGAAAAGTCCTACGCACCCTCCGTACAGGCTAGACATTGCTCCTTCGGATTACCATCTTTTCCAATCGATGCAGCATGACCTGACTGACCAGCTTCTCTCAAATTACGATGAAGTCAAAAAATGGATCGATGCATGGTTAACGGCCAAAGAGTCTGCCTTTTTTCGCGATAGTACCCGTCAATTGCCAGAAAAATTTAAAAAAAGTGGCTAGCGAAGAACAATACCAATTTTTCAAATTAAAGCTTCAATTTTCGACAAGAAACCACACGAGTTTATTCAAACTCCTAATAATTATTATTTTCAATTTCTTTGTTTTGAAAGGTTTGATGGACGAATCTGTTCTGATACATAATTTCGTGAAAATTGATCATTTCTGAAAATCCAGTGACCTTCACGGCCCCAAGAATGGATGAGAAGTTCGTGAAACGACGTGAAAATCCAATACGTCAGTCTAACATCGTAGAAATCAAAGCAATAAATAAAGGGTATCCCTTTGCGTTCATGGCAATGCCAGATAGGGCCTTCACGCTGACAGGAGCACTTATATTCGGCATCCTACTGACAGTTATTGGCATGACTGATGGCCGCACTATTTTCCCTCTGGTTTTTCGCACCGCTGGAAATTCTGCCGAGCGAACCAACCATTGTTCTATCTCCGCAGAAACGGCTGAATCTGTAGGGCGAATGTTGTGGTAGATAACACTTTGTGCCGCTTAGAATGTTGTTCGTTTTCGCTGGCGCTGATAGATTCGGGCCTGCCACGTTTCGTTTATTGTTCCGTTGCGATTCTATTGGGACTGAGCCTTCGAAAATATAGGCTACGCTTTGTTCGCGTTTATTTTGGTTAATGCGCGGTATCTGTTTTGCAATTGATCGGCAAGATGAGTTCGAAAATACGGGTTGTTATAATAGTACTGTTCACTTTATTAGACTCGCCCAGAAAATTTTTCGAATGTTGCATTGAAACGTTAATTATTTGAATTTACGTTAACATATACAACGCAACCAGTGACACAAATTTGTATCATGGGTTGCTTTTTGACTTTATAACATTTGTAATAGATGTTGATCATGCAATAGGTAGAAAGTATTGGATGGAGTAGTCCTTTACTTTGTGATAATTCATTTTTATGGAATGAAATAAGAAATTACTTTGTTTTCTATCACTTTTTATTACTGATATACAGTGACTCGAGTTTCGTAGTGTTTACTACATTTTCAATATGAATGAACAAATTAGATCGCAACTATTATATACATTCTGTCAAGAAAGTACCGGGAATTATCGATTTAAATTTGGCGGGGCAATGAGGCAGGTAAATTTTTTTTTCTTAGGTTGGTACCACTGTCCTTAATTACTATGCCAAGCTTGAGCGGGATCTGTCAACTAGTGTGTTTGCAACAGCTGATTAAGTCAGTCGATGTCAGAGTGCATGCTGATTTTTACTATGGGTGATTACGTTGAGCAAAGAATTTGTTTAAAGTTTTGTGTTGCAAATGAATTTTCGTGTGCCGATGCATTGAAAATGTTGCAAAAGGCCTTTGGTGATAATGCTCTATCGAAAACTCGTGCATATCAGTGGTACAGAGCCTTCAAGGACGGTCGTGAAGTGGTCGAAGACTGGCCTCGTTCCGGACGCCCATCGACGGCTTCGATCGAAGATAACGTCGATAAAATTAAGGAAAGGGTGCTGGAAAACCGTCGTACTAGCTTGAGAGAGATAGCACATGATCTTAAGATATCCCACGAGTCCGCACGTACGATTGATTGATATTTTGGGCATGAGAAAGGTGGCCGCACGACTCGTACCGAAAGACCTGAATTTTCTTCAAAAACGTCATCGCGAACAGGTTGCTTCAGACATGCTGGATCGCTGTAATTCCGATTCTACATTCATGGAACGCATTATAACTGGTGATGAGACCTGGGTCTACGAGTACGATATGCAAAGAAGCCAGCAATCATCGGAATGGGTGGTAAAAAATGAGCCGAAACCGAAAAAACCACGCCAAAGCCGCTCGAAAATGAAGGTGATGCTCATTGTTTTCTTCGATATCCGTGGCGTGGTGCACTACGAATTCATTCCAGAGAGTCAGACGGTAAACAAGGAGTATTACCTAGGCGTTATGAAACGTTTGCCTGAGCGTATCCGTAACAAGCAGCCAAATTTGTGGGCGAACAACTCATGGATTTTACATGACGATAACTTGCCTTCTCACCGAGCTACGATTGTGACTGACTTTCTCGCCAAAAACTCAACAAACGTGCTTCAGCAACCACCGTATTCGCCGGATTTGGCTCCCTGCGACTTTTTCCTCTTCCCAAAACTAAAATTGCCCCTTCGTGGCACCCGTTTTGAGTCGATTGAAGCCATAAAACAAAATTCGGCGCGAGAGCTAAAGTCCATCCCGGAAAGCGCCTATAAAAAATGTTTCGATAATTGGAAGTGCCGTTGGCATAGATGTATTGGAGCAAATGGAGCCAATTTTGAAGGGACCCAATAAATTTTGACGATTAAATGTAAAAATGTTGTTTTAATTGAAAATTCCCGGTACTTTCTTGACAGAGTAGTATGCTGATTGTAGGCTTCGGCACGCCCCCCAGGCATTAGATCTTGACGTGATCTTGACTAGGACCCTAGATTCGTCCCGGCGAATTGGAGGGTTAAGTCTTGGTGTCTAACGTAATGCCATTTCGCGCCAGTCACTGGACCTGTATGGTGGAAGATCTCCGAATGGGGCCCTAGTTTTATTCAGGTAAAATGGAGGGCTGAGCCGGTTGATTAACTCAGTGACAAGGGAGTCTGTCGCAGCACAGGGCTTCTCCCTTAAAACTGGCGTACTCTACCCTATCGCAGTATAAATCTCCGGATTCTGTGTAATGGCCGAGTGCGTTATGTAGCATACTGCGTTACCTCGGGGGGGTGGGCTTGCCCTCAGGTGTTACTTGTACCACCTGGCCAACCCAATTGGTGTTGGACTCGAGGGGGCAGTGGTTGAAAGTCCGCATGCTGGACTAGGGGGGTATTTCATTTATCTGTTCGCAGACCCCCATTTTCGGGATATTCTCATGAAACGACTCGGGGTTTAACGGGACTTGACGGTTCGACCGGCCTGTCCTGGCCCCTGGATCTGTGCGTAACTATTTAGGGTTTGTGGATCTCGACGAAATGGCTCCGCCATTAGTGCTTGACGCCAGGATCAATCAAATGACTTCACATGGGTTCGGTGGGTCAGGACGTATAGTCCGCTAGACGGTGCTCGTACCAGGATCAATTGTAGTCGTCAATCTTGAGTTTATCTTAGTTCTTGGGACTGCGTTCGGGTGGATGGATAAGAATTTCCTCCGGCGGGTGAGTTGCGTCTCAAACAACTCGGGTACTGACCTGCAGAGCCAGTAGAGGTTGGATAGTGCTTTCGCTGCTACCAGTCAGACGGTTCTGGCTTTCGAGTCGGGGCCCAAACTGGAAGCTGGTGGGTTCATCTCTTCGGAGGGGTTCTCGCCGAGCGCGATGATATGGCGTAATCCTTATCACACTTTCTACCTCTGGGTGGACTGTGGAGACTGCTTGGTAGTCACTTGGAAAAGAGGCCTTCCTCAAATAGCCAATAACTATTCTGGTAGAATTCACCTGTAGGCTTCGGCAGAGCTTCGAAGAGAGGGGTTTTCCAAAGTTCTGTCTGTTCGTTTAGTAGTTTTATTAGTGGTACGTGGCTCTAATTTTTTTCAATTTCCATGGATTCAGGATGTCCAGTTTTTTCCCTTTCGCTTCCACGTGGAAGATAACAAGGTTGTTCAATTCTGGGAACGTGTGATCTGTATTGAAGAAATGGTTCGCAAAATTGGAATTATTCTTCCGGTTCCTAAAAGCAGATTGATGCTCTTTGTACCTTTTATGGAAAGGTCGGCCCGTTTGTCCTATTTACACACTATCACACTGTTAACAACTTAATTTATAGACTCCAGAATTATTCAGTCGGTTCTCTTTGTCTTTCGGATTAAAAAAGAGATTAGAAATTTTATGGGAGGGTGTGAAAGCTGTTACCACGTTGATTTTTGACAAAATTTGAGCTATTTTTTGTGAAATTGGTCTAAAATATGTCAGTTTTATGAATTTATTTTTATTATGATCTCATTTGGATATGGGGTAAATTTTTTTACGAATTAGTTGCTTTTGTTTTTTGTTTATGATGGAATTTATAGTTTTTGTTTCGAACTGATTTTTTGTGGTTATTTGTCTGATTGTATTCAATTCCCTCTTTAACGTAATATTATCTAAAGGAATTGAAAATGCTCTATGTATCATTGATCTATATGCAGCTAGTTTATGATTGATCGGATGGTTTGAAAAATTTGGTATTGTTGTATCAATTGATGTTGGTTTTCTATATATATCAAAGAAAATTTCATTATTACTCTTAATTAAAGTTATGTCCAGAAAATTTATTTTGTTATCAAATTGTGTTTTCATGGTGAATTTGACCTTATTGTGCAAACTATTGGGATATTCTAATGTTTCATTTAATTCTGAATGTGTTCCGCAGAAGCAAACCGATATATCGTCTACATACCTATACCAAAAAGTGATATGCTTTGCGTGTGTGGATTTTAGAATTTTTCTTTCAAAACAGAACATAAATATTTCAGCGAGTTATGGGCTGAGAGGTGAACCCATGGCAAGTCCATCTTTCTGTTTGTAAAATTTACTATTGTATTGAAAGTAATTTTCTTCCACGCAAAGTTCGAAAAGGGTTAAAATTTCGTTTTTTATGACAGGATTGATGTTATTTTTTGTTAGTTTATTTTCGATTATATTCATGCATTCTGTATTTGGTATATTCGGGAACATTTTAACTACATCAAACGAAACTAGAATACTGTTAATTGGGAGGATAACATAAAAAAATTCAATCGAGCACACAAAAAAACTAAAAAATGTTATCCTCCCAATTAACAGTATGCTGGTGTTGTTTGATGTAGTTAATATGTTCCCGAACATACCAAATATAGAATGCATGAATATAATCGAAAATATCCTAACAAAAAATAACATCAATCCTGTAATAAAAAACGAAATTTTAACCCTTTTCGAACTTTAAAAAAGTTAAAGGTTGTCGGCAATAGACAAAGAAAGTTGTTAAATAGATTGTACCCATTTAAAAATCTCAAATAATTTTTGGGGGTATAGTCGTTAATAATGAACGATTGTACCCCAAAAATTAATAGAGATATGTAAATGGGTATCATCTGTTTAACAACCTTCTTTGTCGATTGCCGCCATTACGATATCTGTTAGAAGGCCCCTCTTTTTAACCCGGTTTTTCATCACGTTCCGCTTGTAAACCTCTGTACCATTATTAGGTGTTACGGAGAATCTATTGAAATATTCAAAATATTTATCACTTTCGTTTAAATACCTCTGAACCACTGTTAGTTCTTCAGTTGTCTGATGATGGGTAGTTAATTTCCCGGAACTCGAGTCACAAGGAAATGTGTAATATATATATTTATTGGTAGTAATTTCTACAATTTGTTTTAATCAGATTTATTCTGTTAACCTCCTTTGTTTTTGAAGACATTCATTCAATTTAATTCTGAAAATTTTTATCAAAAAATTTTCAGAATTAAATTGAATGAATGTCTTTAAAAACAAAGTTTCAATTCAGTAGACATTTAGAATTAATAATTATTACACATTACCAAAGGGAATGAAAGAAATTCAAAGAAATATAAATTGTCAACTGAAAATTATTAAATAAATACTTGAAGAGCACAAAATTTTATTTCCTTCCTTGTTTTATGAAAAATTCCTTTTCAAAAATGCAAAACATAACCTGAAGAAGTTCTTCAAAAACAACTTGCTCAAAATAAATTCCTTTAAAAAAATCTAAAAAACATGTAGAACATCTTTAAAAAGCAATTTAGAATTATTACAACGGTAACTCATCAGCTCAACTTCATATTTAAAAAATAAAAATAATTAACAAAAAATATCTTACCAAACCAACTGAATGCTGTTTACTGCAGAAACACTAGAATGAAGTAAACTTATAAACATCCTACATATTCTATGTGAAGCATTTATTTCTCTGCAATAAATTAAAAAAGAATAAATAGGGCGTAACATTTTAAAAAATCCAGAAATATAAATTTCAAGTTCATCATATTTGGCAATCAATAACGGACATCCCGTGTATGGGAGATTAATCTTTTTGTTATGATGACTCTTTGAATCTTTCAGTAACCAAGAATTCGTATCACATTCCTGTTATGTCTTATTTTTGCAAACTTTTTAGGTATTTTAGCGGAGTGCTATGCGCTCAACTTTTCCCAGTTTTCTCTGAATAAGATCTGTACCATTGAAAAAATATTTGTAATATTTTGCGTTTTAATAGAGATTGAGTTGCGAAAAAATATAAAGGATAATTTCTTGTCAAAAAATAGTGTGGGTCTTTCATATAAACTTAATTTTTTTGAGGTCCTTCGGTTTAGTTACAACCCCCTAAAGATGGCGCCCGAAAAACAGTTTTTGATTTTTTTCTAAAAAACCGTAAAACTGATAATAATTGTAACTGAATTAAGGTTAATCAAAACCAGTCAGTTCTCATAACAATATGACATCCGCTTACTAGATAAATTCTAGTTCGGAAATAATTCCAGCCTTTACGACTCACGCTATCATGTTGATAATGTTTTTTCTCAAAAACCTTTAATTTTAGCGCGAAATTACAGGAGACTTCATTTGTTAAGAATACATCAGGCTATCTTAAATTAATTTTTTCATTGTAAATAGGAATATAGAAAAAATTTTCTTGCGAATGAAGGTTTATGGGTGGGCTATTTCTACCCCTTGCAATCATAGAGGAACACCATCAAAAATTCTTTTGAGTGCCTTCTCGCCCACATAAAATGTCTGTTAATTCTATTAGAAAATAAAATAGAAAGGCTTTTTACTTGATAGAAGAAATATAACAAAATTTGAATATCAAAACAAATTGAAATATGTTTATCTTCTACAATTTTAATTTCAAAAGAATTTTTTATTCAAAAAACTTTTAGAATTAAATTAATGTCTAAAGCAAGCAACCGCTCACATTTAATAGACGTATATAATCAAAACTCAATATACAATGTCAAATGAAATAAATAACCCAACAGATATACGAAAGTAATTAAAATTAATAAATAAATATTCAAAGGAGACAAAATTTTGTTTCTGGTTTTATCTTTAAGAAATACTACTTGCCTTATGAAAACATGAACACACTTAAAGGACTTCCCAAAGAATATAATTTATTTGAAATATTTAATATATTTAAATATTCGAACAAATTATTTCAAAAATCTCTAAAAAATGTGCACTATATCTTCAAAAAACAAATATAATTCTAGATAATCCCGTCTTCAGCCCTTTTGCAATATTCCAAATATCAAAATCAAAAACATAACCTACATCACTCACGTGTTAAAAGACTTAAGCTTCGAACTACAGATCAACTATATATTCAAGATTGATCTATGTTCTAACAAAATCAAAGAACAAAGTGAGTTATTTTAAGGTTTACTTAAATTCATTGACATCCTATAATGAGATTTATTGAAGCCAAAATATAATTATATATTATATATAGAATAAAATAGAAAGGTTTTTTACTTGATAGAAGAAATATAACAAAATTTGAATATCAAAACAAATTGAAATATGTTTATCTTCTACAATTTTAATTTCAAAAGAATTTTTTATTCAAAAAACTTTTAGAATTAAATTAATGTCTAAAGCAAGCACCGCTCACATTTAATAGACGTATATAATAAAAACTCAATATACAATGTCAAATGAAATAAATAACCCAACAGATATACGAAAGTAATTAAAATTAATAAATAAATATTCAAAGGAGACAAAATTTTGTTTCTGGTTCTATCTTTAAGAAATACTACTTGCCTTATGAAAACATGAACACACTTAAAGGACTTCCCAAAGAATATAATTTATTTGAAATATTAAATATATTAAAATATTCGAACAAATTATTTCAAAAATCTCTAAAAAATGTGCACTATATCTTCAAAAAAACAAATATAATTCTAGATAATCCCGTCTTCAGCCCTTTTTCAATATTCTAAATATCAAAATCAAAAACATAACCTACATCACTCACGTGTTAAAAGACTTAAGCTTCGAACTACAGATCAACTATATATTCAAGATTGATCTATGTTCTAACAAAATCAAAGAACAAAGTGAGTTATTTTAAGGTTTACTTAAATTCATTGACATCCTATAATGAGATTTATTGAAGCCAAAATATAATTATATATTATATATAAAATAAAATAGAAAGGCTTTTTACTTGATAGAAGAAATATAACAAAATTTGAATATCAAAACAAATTGAAATATGTTTATCTTCTACAATTTTAATTTCAAAAGAATTTTTTATTCAAAAAACTTTTAGAATTAAATTAATGTCTGAAGCAAGCACCGCTCACATTTATTACACGTATATAATCAAAACTCAATATACAATGTCAAATGAAATAAATAACCCAACATATATACGAAAGTAATTAAAATTAATAAATAAATATTCAAAGGAGACAAAATTTTGTTTCTGGTTTTATCTTTAAGAAATACTACTTGCCTTATAAAAACATGAACACACTTAAAGGACTTCCCAAAGAATATAATTTAATTGAAATATTTGATATATTTAAATATTCGAACAAATTATTTCAAAAATCTCTAAAAAGTGTGCACTATATCTTCAAAAAACAAATATAATTCTAGTTAATCCCGTCTTCAGCCCTTCTTCAATATTGCAAATATCAAAATCAAAAACATAACCTACATCACTCGCGTGTTAAAAGACTTAGCTTCGAACTACAGATCAACTATATATTCAAGATTGATCTATGTTCTAACAAAATCAAAGAACAAAGTGAGTTATTTTAAGGTTTACTTAAATTCATTGACATCCTGTAATGAGATTTATTGAAGCCAAAATATAATTATATATTATATATAAAATAAAATAGAAAGGCTTTTTACTTGATAGAAGAAATATAACAAAATTTGAATATCAAAACAAATTGAAATATGTTTATCTTCTACAATTTTAATTTCAAAAGAATTTTTTATTCAAGAAACTTTTAGAATTAAATTAATGTCTAAAGCAAGCACCGCTCACATTTAATAGACGTATATAATCAAAACTCAATATACAATGTCAAATGAAATAAATAACCCAACAGATATACGAAAGTAATTAAAATTAATAAATAAATATTCAAAGGAGACAAAATTTTGTTTCTGGTTTTATCTTTAAGAAATACTACTTGCCTTATGAAAACATGAACACACTTAAAGGACTTCCCAAAGAATATAATTTATTTGAAATATTTAATATATTTAAAGATTCGAACAAATTATTTCAAAAATCTCTAAAAAATGTGCACTATATCTTCAAAAAACAAATATAATTCTAGATAATCCCGTCTTCAGCCCTTTTTCAATATTCCAAATATCAAAATGAAAAACATAACCTACATCACTCACGTGTTAAAAGACTTAAGCTTCGAACTACAGATCCACTATATATTCAAGATTGATCTGTGTTCTAACAAAATCAAAGAACAAAGTGAGTTATTTTAAGGTTTACTTAAATTCATTGACATCTTATAATGAGATTTATTGAAGCCAAAATATAATTATATATTATATATAAAATAAAATAGAAAGGCTTTTTACTTGATAGAAGAAATATAACAAAATTTGAATATCAAAACAAACTGAAATATGTTTATCTTCTACAATTTTAATTTCAAAAGAATTTTTTATTCAAAAAACTTTTAGAATTAAATTAATGTCTAAAGCTCACATTTAATAGACGTATATAATCAAAACTCAATATACAATGTCAAATGAAATAAATAACCCAACAGATATACGAAAGTAATTAAAATTAATAAATAAATATTCAAAGGAGACAAAATTTTGTTTCTGGTTTTATCTTTAAGAAATACTACTTGCCTTATGAAAACATGAACACACTTAAAGGACTTCCCAAAGAATATAATTTATTTGAAATATTCAATATATTTAAATATTCGAACAAATTATTTCAAAAATCTCTAAAAAATGTGCACTATATCTTCAAAAAACAAATATAATTCTAGATAATCCCGTCTTCAGCCCTTTTTCAATATTCCAAATATCAAAATCAAAAACATAACCTACATCACTCACGTGTTAAAAGACTTAAGCTTCGAACTACAGATCAACTATATATTCAAGATTGATCTATGTTCTAACAAAATCAAAGAACAAAGTGAGTTATTTTAAGGTTTACTTAAATTCATTGACATCCTATAATGAGATTTATTGAAGCCAAAATATAATTATATATTATATATAAAATAAAATAGAAAGGCTTTTTACTTGATAGAAGAAATATAACAAAATTTGAATATCAAAACAAATTGAAATATGTTTATCTTCTACAATTTTAATTTCAAAAGAATTTTTTATTCAAAAAACTTTTAGAATTAAATTAATGTCTAAAGCAAGCACCGCTCACATTTAATAGACGTATATAATCAAAACTCAATATACAATGTCAAATGAAATAAATAACCCAACAGATATACGAAAGTAATTAAAATTAATAAATAAATATTCAAAGGAGACAAAATTTTATTTCTGGTTTTATCTTTAAGAAATACCACTTGCCTTATGAAAACATGAACACACTTAAAGGACTTCCCAAAGAATATAATTTATTTGAAATATTTAATATATTTAAATATTCGAACAAATTATTTCAAATATCTCCAAAAAATGTGCACTATATCTTCAAAAAACAAATATAATTCTAGATAATCCCGTCTTCAGCCCTTTTTCAATATTCCAAATATCAAAATCAAAAACATAACCTACATCACTCACGTGTTAAAAGACTTAAGCTTCGAACTACAGATCAACTATATATTCATATATTAAATGTGAGCGGTGCTTGCTTTAGACATTAATTTAATTCTAAAAGTTTTTTGAATAAAAAATTCTTTTGAAATTAAAATTGTAGAAGATAAACATATTTCAATTTGTTTTGATATTCAAATTTTCAATTTTATTATTTTCAGTTTTTTGGTTTTTAGGAAAAAAATTAAAAACTATGTTTCGGGCTGTAACTAAGGTGGAGGGGCTCAAAAAAATTAAGTTTATATGAAAGACCCTCCCTATTTGTTGACAAGGAATCGCACCTTAAATTATTTTCCAACTATTCATATACACCCTGTATACAGAGCAATCCATTTAAAAATTCACCCGTTTGTTGAGTATCTTTGTTTGGGAATTATCCTGTATATTGGAAAATAATTTCTTGAGATGCAGAAATAGAAATACAAGAAACCTGATTTCGAACGAAATTTTTAAGATGTCGGGTTCGGCAGCTGTGAAAGAAGGACGCTTTACAGCAGGACCATGTATATTCCAAGTTCAAAGTATTTTTCATCGCTAGCTACTACTTTTTCCCAGCTTTCTGGCAATTGACGGACCCCATCGCGAAAAAGGGCCTGCTATGGCCGCTATCCATGCATCAATCCATTTGTTGACTTAATCGTAATTAGAGAAGTGCTGGTCAGCCAGGTCATGTAGCATCCGAAGAGATGGTAATCGAAAGGAGCAATGTCTGGGCTGTAAGGTGGTTGAGGTAGGCGTTTCTGAGTACGTTTTAACGGGCGACATAACATGTGGCCGTGCATTATCAATTACTTTGTCGTATCTACTGGCATATTGCGACCAGTTGTCTTGCAATGTGTCGGTAGACCTTCCCTGTGATCCTTTCGTTCGATTGTAGCAGTTCATAATACACCACACCCAGCTGATCTCATTAAATATACAGCAGGATCCACTCGCCATGAACATTCGGCTTGACAGTTGATCATGAGGTATCCATCCGTTGCCCGATGTTTTTTGCTATCGTAATGCAAATTCGATGCAAAAACACCTTTCTTTTTTTGCCGGTGGAGAAGTTATCAATTTTCTACCTTTCGGTTCATTCCTATTGCTTTTATATGATTGCAAATAGCTGGTTGAGTGACTACAAGTCTTTTGCGGGTTCCTCTTGCGTTTGTCATAGATCTTTATCGAGCCTTGCCTTGAATATCTAATCGCCAAAACCCACCCTCAACTTTTCAGGAATTGAGTTTAGCCCTTCAGGAAGAATGGAACGATATGCCTGAACATTTCATCAATGACTTGATTCGTGGGATGCCAAGGCGTATTGGGCAGTTGATTGAAATGAGAGGTGGTAATACGGATATTGAATTTGGATTCAGTTGTGAAATAACTATAATTAATCAAAAATAAATAATCGATAAATTTTGATTTTTTCTCATTTTTCCTATTTTGTCTCATCCTGCATAAAGCAAAGAATAACAAACAAAGATTTTTTATCGAATATATTGCAGTTGAATTAGGGGAAAATATTAATCTCGTTTCCAGAACATAGATTGTTTATTTTTTGAGAAACCTAGGGGGGGCCAAGACTTTTGACGATGTGTGTATATTTTATACTGTCATAAAGACGAAAGTAGTTAGCCATTTGCTTCTGCTTCGTCTTCCGTCTTCCACTTAGGCTTGGAGCCTGTTCTTCTTCGATGATGTCTCTATTCGGTGCGTAAGTTATCACTCCATCTCTTTCTGGGTCGCCCGATACTTCTTCTTCCTAGAGGTGATTTATCCATTGCCTTCTTCACTATTCTGTCCTGCCCCATTCTTTCTATGTGTGCGTTCCATTCTTCCTTTCTGTTGTTTATCCACTCCCTGATTTTCTTCACTCCACACAGCTTTCTGATCTCATCACTCCTTTCTCTGTCATACAGTGTTTTTCCAGAAATTCTATGAAGACTCTTAATTTGCGCTGTCTCCAGCATACGTTAGCCATTTGCAACGGCAATAAATATCATTCCTCTCTCTCCTCTGAAGGTTTCACAGAATGTGTCTGTTATTATATTTAAAATCCCGGTGTTTTGTTTACATTCTTGCCCGTTCATATTCTTTTAGTCTTAATACTGAAAACGAATTGTATTCAACACTCGAAGAAAAAACGTTCCCATTCCAGTCCCAGTACTTTTCGTTTCATTTAAATTCACCTTTACAGCTGGTAGAAACTACTTTCATATTTTCTTTTCCTATTAGACGTCAAAGACTTCAGCGAAAAATAAAGCACACTAAATCAGAGAAGACACAATAATGGACATAAAATTGCGTTTTTGTACTGACATGACACCGCCTAGCGTAATATCCTTACCCCTGATGCAGTTTGAAGCACATCGTTAAGTCCTGTGTCGAATCTCTTCATGTTTCATTCATAGCCGGAATCTTTTCTTCCACTGCTTCATACGTAACGTACAGGATTCGTCTACACAATGAACCACCTATTTGCAGTTTGCATTTCTCAATTTCAATGGTAGCGACAGAGCAGAATAAAGGAGAAAGCAGGAAGCTAAATATGAGAGCCGGGTTTCAGGCACGACCCCGGTTTATGCACCACGCAGCACCGTATTGAGGAAGAAATATTTTACGAACAATATTAAAATTTATTTATCAAGGAACTGATCCCATTTTGAAGACAATTTTCGGTTTCTTCGGAAGAATTGAAGCGGTGATCTGCCAAATCGCATTGTATCTGTCGAAACAGCCAGTAGTCAGTAGGAGTAATGTCCGGAGAATACACCGGGTGCGGTAAGATATCTATCCCCTATTACTATTTTTATTATTCATAGTGAGCTGGCGTCTGTCCACTCTACCACTGCGTCCGCACGAACTATTGTGGTTTATCTCTAATCGATATTTTCCCGATGAGATCCAGTTTTTGGATAAAACCGATAATCTTGTTCGGGGGTAATTTTTTCACTTCGCAGTGGGCTATAAGTGCCTGACCAAAGACCTCGAATCTGATGCGACCCAACTCTGTGCACTCTGAGACGATATGCATGGCTGTTTCAGTGTCCTCAAGACACAGCCGGCATTAATCTTCTTCAGCCACATCGATTTTCTGCAAGTATTCTGAGTTTGGCCCTATCAAGACCCTGCGCTAGGTCCGCCATCATTTGGTTCGAAGCTGTTTCAAGGAATGCCTTCGAATGTTTCAGGCCAGGATGACTCAGCCAGAAAGACTCTAGTTCATTGAGTTCATTCTGCCTGTTATCGTCCGCTTAACCACGTCATGTGGTATTCCCAGGAATAGTTCCGATACTACCAGAGGCAGCGTGGTTCCAGCAAACGCCAGCCGATGTGCCTCTTCGTTACCCAAATAGTTTGGGTCCATTGGTTCCGGCTGGGTACCATTACATTGAAATGCCGTTCTTGGCTCGTGACTTTGGACATTAGATCCGAGAGCATCGATAGGGTGTTGTTCGTTAAAAGCTCGTCCAGTAGTCCTGAGCCTTGCATCATTATTGCCTCTGGCCTGTTGATCGCCAGTTGATGTAGTTTGTATGTGGTTCGTTCCGCCTCCCTCTGTAGGAGCAGGTGCAGGGGTGGTAGATTGTGAAGGACCCTCATGGCTGCCGTAGTTGTGGTGCGAAACGCACCTGTAATTGCAAGACAAGCCTGTCTCTGTAGTCGGGTGAGCTTATGTTGGCCAATCGTTTTTTGGACCTTCTTCCACCATGGTACAACGCCATACGTTATCTGTAGTCTAATCACCATAGTGTTCAGCCAATACATTCCAACTGAGAGTTTTGTCCAGGACTATTCCCAGGTATGTTGCCTCATTAGAGAATTGTATTGTTTCACCATGGATTGTCGGCGGTTCTAAACCATCCAGCTTCCGTTTCTTGGTAAATTTGGATTGAGGGCTGTCCTTTTTCGTAATGATTGACAAAAATCCACTCTAACTGGTAGATCGTCTGGCAAGAGCTCTTGGACTTGCCTGTAATGTAGGATGTAGCTGCTACTCTTTCAAGTATCCTCCAAGTACTTGAAAAAGGCGTATTTGTTTGCCTTGCCATATTCCTTACGCTTACTGGATCTTGGATCTTCGTCAACTAAATTTAAAATAGTATTTTCTTTATTGATGGTTCTTGTTGTACTTGGCCTATCATAATTTCTTTTTTTTGGTCCCACATTCCCAGTTTTACGACAACGTCGTTCAATGGCTGTAAATATATCTTTATTTGGTAAGTTTCTTCGAGGAAACTTTTCTGCATAACGCGTAACATTAGAGTTTCCTAACACTCCCCTAAGGTTAATAACATGTCGGTGTATTCAACATTTGAGTACAAAATCTAGTTTCAACAAGAAGGTTTCGAAAATCTAATTATTGTTGACTTATGATCATAACTATATCAATAAATGATAGTTTTCCAAGGAAATCAAGATATACCGACTAGAATAGATTTTTGTCACACATTACAAGAAAGGAATGCCGTCAATCCCAATTTTCTAACATGTATTTGTTTTATAGATGAGGACTCATTCACGCGATGAAAAAAATTTTAATACACATAATGCATACTAATTAATAATAATAATTAATAACTTTATCATTACTTTATACCAGCATCGGTTATCACTTCATAATTTATAAATCAAAATATTTCGAATATCACCAAAAGTCCCTTTTGCTGCAAAATTGAATGATGTTTAAGTTCACTTGAAGGTTTGATTAATGAATCAAACCTTAAAAAAATTATGTTCAATACTACTTGGTACGAACCGTGTAACTAGCGCCCTCTACGAAAGTCTGATATAAAAACAAATTCGTGGGATGTATCAGCTTCCAAAACATATTGGTATAAAATTTCATTACAATGTAGCCAGTAGTTTCGGCAAAATCGTAAAAAATGTGTATACATTTTTCTTCTTCAACGCCCTTTATCTCACGAAAAATTTTTACCTAGCAAACCCCAATTATTTTTCAGTTTTCTACCTATCCTAGAGACGGGGTCACCTTTTTTGAAACACCCTGTAGAAAACAAAACTTATTGAAAAGCGTTTTCAGCATTTCTCTACCATCCTAATTCTTTTCTTGAAATGTAATAGTTATCTGTTATTCGACTAGCAACAGAAAATTCAATTTTGCAATCACAATGGGGTACGCTCCCCAACTTCAAGAAATAACCTTCGCCAATTAATCTTAACTTAGCACTTCCACTCGTCGTAAACCCCAATTTCACCAGAATTCGTCCGTTTTGAGAGTGCTTGACCTATACGTTTCCACTCCCTGAGAACTCTAAGTACTGCAGAAATATAATCTATAATTCAATGAAAGAATAAATCTATCCCCTTTCAATTTGGTTTTTTTCATCTTGCGTTATTTTCCGTCAGACCTCAATACTCCCAGGATTTGTTGAAAAATAAATAAGAATTACCGAGTGGGGGTAGAACTGGGTATTTCGGCATGTAGGGTTGATTCGGGGGGATGAAAATTCTCCAGGGTGCAACATCCCGAACTTCTTAATCAAAGATTGTACCCGACTCGCCCTGGTTCTGTGATTTTCCGTTGAAGGTTTCCGTCTGCACTTGCTCCTCGTTACGTTTTCAGAATGAAGAGTTACGCCAACATCAAAGTCGTGTTTAGGTCACATTTTTGTTAGGAAAAATTTGAAACATAATCATAAGAGTATATCTGAATCATATGTAATAAATTCAAATATCATGAATCGTTTGCCTAACAATAACTAAAGTAAAGAATAATAACGCGTTATCTATTTCGTGGTCCGGATTTCACACCCCAGTTTCAATGACATATGTCGAACAGAACTGGTTAGGCATTTAACAAAATGGATCGTTTATCTACTGCTGAACGTGTGAAAATTGTGACAACTTACTACAAAAAAAAGTGATTCTGTAGTAAGTACGTTTCCTGCATTACGGGCAGATTATAGTCGACATAATCATCCATCTGAGCGTACAACAGTGAAAAAATTCGAAGAGACTGGATTTGTTACTGATGTCTTAAGGTCCATATATCATCGAAAGGTTCGCTCGACCGAAAATATTTCTACTGTAAGTGAAAGTTTTGAAGAAGATTCAAATTTATCAATTCATCGGCGCGCACAACATTTGGATCTCTCTTACGATACGCTATGGCGTATTTTGCATCTAGATTTGCATCTCCATCCTTGAAAGGTTCAGTTGACACAAGAACTAAAGCAAGCTGACCATAGAATGCCTAGAACATATGCCGATTGGGTGCTCGAACAACAACTTTTGGATGACGATATTTCATCAGCGAGGAAGCACTTTTTTCACTCGGTGGCTGTGTAAACAAGCACAATTGTCGCATCTGGTGCAGTGAAAATCCTTATGTAACTGCTGAGAGACCACTATATCCACAAAAAGTCACTGTATGGTGTGCAATTTGGTCTGGTGGAGCGTACTTATTTGAAAATGAAGAAGGTGTCACTCAAACTGTCAATTCTCATCGCTATAGCCAAATGATTACCGAATTTCTGTGGCCTGAAATTAAAGATATGGAATTGGAAGAGATGTGGTTCCAGCAAGATGATGCAACAAGCCACACAACACGACCCATTTTGGCTTTATTGCAAGAAAAATTCCCAGGTCATGTAATTTCTCGTTTCGAAGATGCGAATTGGCCTCCAAGATCTTGTGAATTATCGCCTTTGGATATTTTTATGGGGTTATGCGAAGGATCGTGTTCATGCCGATAATCCTCATATTATTGACGATCTGAAAACCAACATTCTTCAAGTTATTGGTGAGAAATTGCCCGAAATGGAGAGGCTAGTCATCGAAAATCACCTCACACGCATCGAGTCCTGTAAAAGATCACGCGGACGACATTTAAATGATTTCACAGATAATGGTAAGGCCTAAGCATTATATTGAAATGAAAATTTGATCGATATTCTAAATGAAGGAGAGTTTTATTAACGTTTACTCTCGGAAGCATAAACTGGATATTTTTCGATTTTTGTCGTGCTAGGTTAGCAACATTTTTATCTATTGGGTTGTTCGGAAAGTATTTTCTTTTTTTTTTTTTGGGAAAATGAAAGACAGTTTTTATATAAGAATAAATTATTAAATTATGTATTGGCCATTTAAGTCCAAGACCTTTTGCGATCTTTCTGGTAGTAGCATGATTCCACTCTTATAAAGGGTTTGGTTTTTGCTGGCAAAAAACTGACCCAGGTGATTTTAACCAAAAAATTTTGCGACGACCGGAACAAATAATAATCCGGACGCGCCAGATCTGGAGAATATGGTGGGTGTGGCAGTGTAACCAATTCAAGCTGTGAAAGCTTTTGGCGAGTGACCAAACTTGTATGAGGTCTCGCATTATCTTGGCGGAACACTACACCTTTTCTGTTGATCCATTCAGGACTTTTATGTTGAAGTGCATCATTCAGTTTGCCCAGTTGATGACAGTAGAGATCCGAATTAATTGTTGTGTTACCTGGTAAAAGCTCAAAAAAAAGATTTCTTTAAAATCCCACCAAACAAAGAGCGTCACATTTTTTTAATGGATATTGGCTTTCAAAATGCTTTGAACCGCTTCATCTTTTTTGCTTTGTGATCTTTTGTGTTTGACATTTTTATATACAGCCCATTTTTTGTCCACAGTAACGATTCAAAAAGTGATCATTTTCGGGACGTTTGAGAAGCGAATGACAGACGTTAACGCGACGAAATAAATTCCTCTCCGTGAGAACACGAGAAATCCATTCGTGGAGCTTCGAGGTTAAACCCAGGCCTTTCAAGTGGTTATAAACGGTTGAATTTGATAACACGATCTCACGATTTGCATCAACTAATGCCTTTATCATGTCTTTATCAGCTTCAACCGACCTTCCGGAACGTGGTGCATCTTCGACATCAAAATTTCTGGATCGAAATTTTGCAGTTCTGGCACTGGCATACTGCCAACACCCTTTTTCATATACATCGGTTAATTTCTTTCTGGCATTCAGCATTTTCCCTTTTTCTATAGTAAAAAAGTAAAATATGACAAAATTGCTGCTTATTGCTTTTCATATTTAAAAGGGCACCAACCAAAAACTACTGCGTAGAATTAATTGAACTTTTTCACACACAAGCCTTGCTATAGCAGCTCTCAAAGCATGTAATGATTACGTGGTTCAAATGTGAAGTTGTGTTCGAAAAAATACAATTAAATCCTCTGTCGGGAAAAAACGAAATTACTTTCTGAACAACCTTATATATATAATATCATCTGAAAGAAATCCTTGGAATTTCATCAAATGCGCAACAATCAGCCATCGTTGCAGACTACATTTCTTCGTCACTTTTTCCAGTTAAAGCTGCTCTCGAGTCAGGAAACTTCCAGAAGTTACTTCCTCTATTCCATGAATCTATTATGAGTATTCATTGTTTTGCATATCTTTCGGGAAATGAAATCTAGCGGAAAAACCGTGAAGGAAACGAATTGGACGAAGTTTCAGTTATTCTTTCGATGTTGAATCATTCACCTGAGCTTATTTTCTTTTCCTACGAGTTTGTCTGTCAGCGAACAGATTGAAGACATAGAACGACTCTTCTTGGAAAGTAGGGAAGTTAAATATGTTTCCTCCAGGAAGTCCTTAAAAATTCATGAGATATAATACAAAGTTTCAGTAGTTTTAAAGATGACAGTTTTTCAATTTCGACGATATCACAACTTGTATTATTTTCTTCTAGAGTATTTTAATTTCCACAAAAATGTTTATAATACAACAATTGTTTTACCACGATGTGGCTTCTTCAGGTATCTACATTCTACTTGCTGATGGTGTCCAGTGAAACTGAATTTAAATACAGTGTTAAGTACGTGATGAGATAATGAAAGAATAAGTCATAAAAACTCAAGATGTTTATTGGAGTTTACCGCTAAAAAATGCCCTTAGGGAAAAATATTCAGTTATGGAGACTTGTCAACATCTGTTTGTTCATTCAGAAGGATTTTACGGGCATTGTACCTGTTGATTTCAAGAAATTCTAAAAGTGTTAATCTGGAACTTTTGTTTTCGACGTGAATAATTTCATAGTTATTGTTGAAATTATGCCTGGATTCCTTAAGATGATTAGCATATGTCGGATGTACGGAATCCGATATGTAACTGCTTTTGTGTTCTTGGATTCTTTTCTTAAATGATCTACCTCTCTGGCCAATGTATACTAAAGGGCAATCGTTGCAAGTCAACTTGTAGACTCCAGATTTATTTTCGTTATTTGTTCGATCCTTATTGTTTTTTATGTAAGTACTAAGGTTATTAATGGTTTTAAAAGCTGCGTTGAAATTGAAACTATTTTTGAAATATTTAGCAATATTGTCAGATAGTCCATTAACATAACATAACGACATGTATTTCTGTGTATTGTCCTCTTTTATGACTGGGTACATGAGTCATACTACCTATTCTCAAATGTGAAAAAATATCTTCATGGAAAGCGATTTTTCTACGATGAAGAACTGAAGGTAGCACTTAATCCCTTTTTTGAGGAGAAACCGGAAGAATATTTTTTACAAGGCTTAGAGAAGCTTAGTCCCTGAGAACATCTAACAAATGTTAGATGTTCTACATTGAAAAAAAGGAATTTTTCCAAAATTTTCTAAGTCTCCTTTCATGTCTATACCGAGAATACATTGAACGCTCCTCGTATATAAAGCTATTGTATCATTTTCATTAATCAACTATTTATCTATCAGTGTAGGATCGTAGTCATTACTAAGAGCTATTTGTTTAATGATGTTGAGCTCTAAATATTAATTTCTCGATTCATAGGTATGTTAACTAATCGGTGGATCATACAATTAAATACTGATAATTTTTATTTAACAAGATGTTTTGATTTATTGTGTATAATAATCATCTGTTATTATTTGTTCGTTCATGGAATATTGAAAATTCATGTGAGTTATTGATTCAGCTTTTATCAGAGTCAATATTCCATAAATCAACATATATAGATTATTATTATTATTATTATTATTATTATCCTGATACTCCTAGATCTTCTGTGAAGATCCCTCAGAAGCTTTTTCAGCTTGTGCGAGTTAGGAGTTCAGTTGTGTTCTGGGTAGGCTTTGTTGGCAAAGTAAAAACATTCAAATACTCAAATTGTTTTTCCATTAAATGAACAAATTTGAAAATTTCAACTGCAATGTTTAGAGAACAGAAAAAACTTCTCAACTAAACCACTCCAACATCTCCTGCCTGTTCAAAAAATGTTTTGAGTTGTCATAGCAATCCTGTTTACCTTATACAGAACTTGAAAATTATTTTTGGATTCTTCAAAACTCTTAGGTTCTTGAGTTTGGGCGGTTTAACTATAAGTTCAACATCACCTTCTGACGGTATGTTCAATATTACATTATTTCGTGAATAATGAACCCATTTTGTAAATTTTAACTGGGTTGTGTACAGAAGTTGAATAACTTTCAAACTAACTAACACTCGATATCTCTTCCCTATTCAAAAAACGTTAGGGGTTGATGCCACCTTCACGGGGGTGGTTAATTCGGAACAAACTCATGACGGAAATTCGTCCCCCTCAAAACCTTTTTCTTAAATCTTAGAAAATTCTTCGTTTCTGAGTTCTGGGGGGGGGGGTCAAATTTTCGTTGAGACACCCTGTTTATTCAGATGAACTGGAATTTCCAGGGACCCCAGGGTTTTAGTGCTCAATAAAATTTTTTTATCTAATCTAATATAAATAGAAGCGGGTTTCGAAAACAAATTCAGTTATTTAAAAATGTGAGATATATCGGGTGTTGTTTTCAGAGTGATAGAACTTTCCATAGGGATAACTGTGATTTTACAGAAGGTAGAAACCATGTTGTTTTGACATTTATGTTAAGTAAGCATTGACCAATTATCATGGAAAGACTCACGCCGCAATAACGTTTACAAATTGTTGAAATTTATTTTCAAAATTAGTGTTCTATTCGCAAAATTTATGGAGCACTTTGTGAAATTTATGGTTTACATAATCGATCATGAGAGCAGCTTATTCGTTGAACTATCGATAGATTTCGGACAACATTTTCTCTACTCGATGCAACAACAACAACAAGACAAAGAACTGTACGTACCAAAGAAAATATCGCTGCTGTAAGTCATAGTGTTAATGATGATGCAGATTTGTCTATTCGTCGACGTTCACAACAAGTTGGACCCTGTGCATCCACCACATGGACAATTTTGTGTGAAGATCTTGGTCTACATCCATACTAGATCCAACTGGTTTAAGAACTAAAGCCACTTGACCATAATAAGCGTCGTTTGTTTGCTGATTGGGCCCTAGAACGGCTTGAAGTTGATCTACTTTTTTATTGTAAAAATGTGTTCAGTGATGAAGCTCATTTCTGGTTGAACGGTTTGTTAACAAGCAAAATTGCCGTATATGGAGTGAAAACAATTCTCAAGAAGTTCTACAGGCTACAGGCTACACGCTGGAGGCATCATCGGTATATATTTCTTTGAAAACGATGCTGAAGTTAATGTTACAGTGAATGGTTCTCGTTACAGATCGATGATCATCAAAGATTATTTGTTTCAAAATTTGAATGGTATCGACCCAGTAGTGTTTTGGTTCCAACAAGATGATGCTACATCTCATGTTGCTACCGTAACAATTGATTTATTGAAAGAAAGATTTGGCTATAACATTATGTCGGGAAATGGTCCAATTAATTGGCCTCCAAGATCAAGCGACATAACTCCACTGAATAATTTTCTTTGGGGTTATGTCAAGTCATTGGTTTATGCCAATGAACCAGAAACAATAGACGCAAGCCAACATAACTCGTGTTATTGATGAAATTAGGCCTGAATTACTCGAAAAAGTGGTCCAAAATTGGTTTGGTCGAATGCGATTTCTCAGAGCTAGTCGTGGTGGACATATGCCGTAAATTATTTTAAAACATAAATACCATAAAATTTTCTTTCAAATAAAAAAATTGGCTTCAATCTTAATTTAAATGTGTTTTATTTCAATTTAAAGTTCTATCACTCTAAAAAAAACACCCGATACCTCCTACCTGAAAATGCACCTGTATTAGCGAAATGATCTATATTAATAAAATTTGTGACAATCAGAATAACCTTATTCAATATTATTTAATATGGATTTTGATCAAGTAAAGGCTGATTAAAAATGGATTAAATATTTTTGTGTGTGCTGTGATATTACAATATATTGTTCAACTGAAAACATGAATTTTTTTACCAATTAAGGAAAACGTTCTGCCTAGAACGAAAATCATTAGAGGATTTGAAATAAAATGCAGAATTCATTTTCGCCGAATGTCTATCCAATTGAATTTATGGCCCTACTATTTATATTTCTCATGTTATACGCAAATTTCGATAAAATAGAAACGATATTCTGATGATTTCCAATGTTTGTTTTCCATTTGCGAATCGATGAATCACATAATATTTCATATGTTATCAGAGGGATACCATTTAATTTAGTAATTTCGTTTAATCGAAGCGAAACTCGATGTCATCTGCATTTTTCGAAAGCAATTCGTTTCTCTTCAAATGAGAATAAATATTTTCGAACAGAAAATACTCTTTTAATGGAAAAAATTCAATTGTTTAGTAGGCAGTGTATAGTTTTCTACACTTGTTTTATTATTTTTCAAATATGAATACTATTATAATTTTTTATTGAAGCAGTGTGATGAAGTTTCAACCTAGAATTAATATAAAATTTTATGAAAATATCCATTAACTTTTCGATCATTCATCATATTTCCTCGCGTTTTTACCTCAATCCTAATCAATTCATAATGTGGTGTTATTGTTCTTAAGTATTAAACTCTCCCATCCATATTGTTGAATGGCTAAACTTAACCAAACATATCGGGTGCTTTTTTTTGAGTGATAGAACTTTAAATTGAAATAAAACACATTTAAATTAAGATTGAAGTCATTTTATTTTCCAAATGTGAAGTTGGACTGACGAAGATCTTATTTGATTTCAAATTGTTTTTTGAGGATGTGCTACATGTTTTGAGAGATTTTTGAAGTCACTTATTTGAATATTTAAGTATATTAAATATTTCAAATAAATTGGTTTTTGAGAGGTTCTTGGAATTATTTTGTATATTTTTGGGAAAGATTTAGTTTTCATAAATATAGGATCGGAAAACAATACATTTTGTAACAAACAGGGGTCGTACGTTTGTCTGAAGAGTTCAGTACGCATGCTTGGAACGAAACAAAAAATATTTATTTATTAATTTTAATTGACAATTTATATTCGCTGGGGTTTCTTAATTCCATTTGATATTGTATAATGAGTTTCGATTTAATATGTCTATTAAATATGGCAGTGTTTATAAAGACATTAATTTAATTCTTAAAGTTTCTTGAATACATTTTTCGAAATTAAAATTGTAGAAAACTTACAGATTAAATCTGTTTTGATATTCAAATTTTCACAACTAGTGTTGCCATGCAACTTTGGCCATAGCCTACTATCTGCATTATCTATTTTATACAGTATTTTTGTCTTAGAATGTTAAAAAAAGGAGTATATTAAAATTATGAAAAAAAAATAAATTCGGCATACTTTCTAGATTGGTTTACCACGAGTGTACTGCATAAAACGTATACAATAAAAAGACAGGTTGGAGATAAATTATTAAGCAACCTCAAGACGATTATTCATCGCTAATTAAGTTCCTGGCTTTTAATTAGGAAATAAAGCAATTGCACGGGGTAATTCTCCAGGGCGAACAAGATGAAAAATAATAAATCTCGTTTGGTGCAATGCACAAAGTAGGAGTGGTTAACATTAGCAGTAAGAAAAGGAAGAGTAATCAAGAAATTATACTTGAGAGAGATAGCTCCTTTTAGGATTAAAACGAATGCGGAAATGAAGTAAGCTCAGGGTTGCGTGAAGCTATCAGATCTTGAAAGAAAAAAAGCACTATAGATTATTGGGTAATCATTTGTAATGGCATGGGCACTTCTGGAATCAGGGGGTTGAAACTAAGTGGAGGGACGCATAAGGATTACATACGCTGGATACATATTTAACAGCTACAGTAATGTCCGAATAATAATAATTCTGCGAATTAAATGGACCAAAAAAAAAGGATTCACTTCGCTAAATAGCTTTGAGACTTTGATAGAATGAACAGTAATTTATTTCTTTGTCTGGTTCACTAACACAGTCCACGTATCACCCCGTTGCTTGAATGTCAACTTCTTGTGCGTTAGTCAAGTACCTCTAACGAAGGAGTGATTATAATTCAAAACCAGATGAGCCTCAAGACGCACTGATACTATCATGATAAGAAATTCCTGAAAAACAATAATAAGAATTAATTTTGCCCAACAGGAAACATCCTTGAGCTTAATTGTGAAAAATTGGTTATACAGCGTGTACAAAAAGCGTATCGTGTATTTCTTTTGGCACTGCATTTGATACTGAGCGACGGGGGATAGTGGGGAGTGGATCGTGGTGTCTGCCATTTTGTCGAGTTTTAGTAACGATGGGGCAGTACCCGGGAACGCATTGCGCTTTTTGCGTACGATCGTATTATCGCAATTCAATAGTCGCATCTTAACGTTTGTATCGTGCGGAATATTGAACACGCCGAGCACTAAGTGACGACAGCATTAGAAAATGGATTCGGATGTGCGAGGGTAAAAATTCAACACTCTGGCCGCCCTCGTTCAGTCCGCGACGAAGAAACGATTCGAGAAATGAAGGCGTCAGTTCGTCAAAATCCGTCTTTATCCATCCGAAAGCGAGGCCAATTATTAAACATAAAAAAATCGTCTTTGCATTGGATTTCGAAGAAAGATTTGCACTTGAAAGCCTATAAAATAACGAGTAAAAATTGATAATTCTATTTTACTCACGAGTAATTTTATTGAATGTCGATTAAAGTAAAACGCTAGATTTCCGTAAAAATTAATTACAAAAAATTTTTCAGTTACATTTGGACTTTTTTAGGTGCGTATGGTAACTCAGTAATTAAAGTAGAGTAAGTAAGTAAAGTATGTTAAGTGTCAAGCGAATGTCTTCTAGGTTTGACGAAAATGGTCACTACATTATCTCACGAATTCGTTTGAGAAATCTTAGGCGCATTTGATGATATTGCGGTGTGAAATCGATCAGATCGGATAATACTCTTGTATTCAGTATTATCTTATCCATTACTACCTATTGTTTAAAAGCGGAAGTTCTAGTTGAGCATGTTATCAGTGGGTAAACTATCCCAGTATATGAGAACATTGCCTTGGGCTAGGAAATATGAGTTGCTGAACTTTAATTAATTTGGATCTTTGATAGATTCGGTGTTCACGGAAATTCATGTTAATGCTGATTAAAATGAAATATTTGACTTGTATTAATATTTATTGAATTATACAACAACTGTTTCCTCAATAACATTTTTATTTTTCCAGGTGAGAAAGTAACCCAGTAGCTATTTCACATGAGTCTTCTTGAACAGGTGAGTAGAAAAAGTGGGTAGATTTTGACAGTTTTTAGAAATTCTAGGGTTTATTAGAAAATATTGAACAAAGGGTATTTTTCCAAAATCTCTCAAGAATGCTATTTTCTCGAAGCAATTCCAGACTACAAAATACTCTTAACTAATATTCAATTCCGTTGCTAAGCAACGATTTTTCGAGGACCGAAAAATTTTTGCCAACCAAGGCTGTCGAAATTGGTCCCTACCGGTTTTCATAAACCTTTTAGACAGTAATTAAATACACGCAAACAATATACATAAAGAATATTTATTGCTTACCTTATAACACATATGGAATATTTATTTTATTTTTGTATATTTATAGTTATGTTGAAGTTTGTACACTTATCAAACATAGTTTGATTAACAATAAGTACGAAGTATAGTAACAGAAATTTCTTCGCATTGATTCTGTGTAACATACAAATATCTGTATTGTATAACAGTTTGAAACTTAAGTAAGCCCGAAGAGGTTTTGTTGATTGCTGGAAAATAAGTACCAGTACAGGTTTCGAAACTTATGGGCTGCAATCGTCGGCCAATCATTCGGCCTGCACAGAAACACTTATACACGGTGTCCAAACCATAATTTCTTCAGAAACGAAGAGTTTTTAGAGATAAAAAAAAACAGCTCAACTTCTGTTTTGAGGGGGACGAATTTCCATCATGAGTTCGTTCCGAAAAAATCATTCCCATGAAGGTGGCATCAACCCCTAACATTTTTTAAATAGGGAAGAGATTTCGAGTGTTGGTTACTTTAAAAGCTATTTATGTTCTGTACACAACCCAGTTGAAATTTTCAAAATTCTGTTATTATTTAGGAAATAATGCATTATTGAATTAACCGTTAAAAGGTGATGTTGAACAGACAGTTGAAGCGTCCAAACTCAAGAACTTAAGAGTTTTGAAGAATCTAAAAATAATTTTCAGTTCAGTATTAGGGGTAAATATATTTAAACAAACCGATTTATGTGGGTATGAGTATTTTAGATCTGGCTAAAACTTCTATATACGATTTCCATTACGACTACATGAAGGCAGCTTTCGGCGAAGGTTGTACCATCTTATATACTGATACTTTCTCATTTATGAGGTATTTAAAGATCCATATGAAATAATAAGAGAGATTGTCGTAAATACTTCGACACATTCGACTACCCTAAAGAAAACCCTTATGAAATTCCTCAAGTTAACAAGCAGGTATTGGGAATGATGAAGGATGAGAATAATGGTATTCCGAAGACTGATTATGTAGCTCTTAGATCGAAATTATATGCTGTGAAGAATTCGACTACGAATGACGAAATTAATCAGAAGAGGTGTGAGTGGGAAAAGGACGACTATGATCCAGAGGAAATTGATTTTATGATTCTGAATTATGGCATCACGAAGAAAGCAAAAGGTGTTAAAAAATCTATTGTCAAAAACAAAATATGTTTCGATGATTATATAGAATGTTTAGAAAAATGGAAACACAAGACCATCTCACAAAATTTAATTCAATCAAAGGAGCATCATGTTTATTCAATGACACAAAAAAAAATTGCTCCAAGTCCAGAAGATGAGAAACGATATTTGGTGTCTGGAACATTTGAAACGCTACCTTGGGGTCATTATTCGATTAGTGAATTGAAGAAGTCGCAGAAACGGAAAATGTATGAATTGAATGAGAATGAAGATCCTGCAAACAAGTTTTCAATATTAGAAACATTATCAGCAAAGTAATTCACTTTAATAACTCTATTATCTAGAAATATCTGTTAATGTATTAGTTATTAATAAATGATCGATTTATTTTTATTGGTTTCATTACAACACTTTTCTAACATGAAATATAATCCAAACCTTACAAAGTAATCTTAAATGAAATCTTTTTCATCTCATCTCATGAAAATTTCATCTGTATGATTATGAATCATATACATATTAAACTTGAATGAAAAATCTAAAGCACATCATCTCTGGACCTTGAAAACCCTACCCTACAAGTATACACCTCAGCCTCCAACCCTCATTCTCCAACTCCTCATCCTCAAACCCTCAAACCGAATGACCTTGAAAACCCTTCCCTACACGTCTACACCTCAGCCTCCAACCATGGACCCCTCAGCATCTAACCCTCCAATCGAATGACCTTGAAAACCCTGCCCTACACGTCTACACCCTCCAACCCCCGTGAGACTTGGAAAAATTTCAAAACGTTTTTCGCTAAAATCCATCTCAGATTTCCTTATGGGAATTTACATGAAAAAATGACCGAAATTGCACTAGAATCAGTGTTGCATATCTACTGCTATGACTAAATTGTTCCGAAAAAAACACCTGAGGGTAGCAACAACCCCCAATATATTTGAAGTCCAAAGTCTATGCAACTCCACCTGAAAATCTTGCAGAACTGCGATAAAGAATCGTCACGGAATGCCAATTACTGACACCAGACATTTTCGAAAATGTTAGAGAAAGATTTGAAAGTTGACTATATCATTGTATGGAGGTTGGCAGTGGTCATTTTGAACAATACATACGTTAGTTCTTTAAATAGTTTACATTTTTTTCTGGATATTCCCTATAATTACTTACAGATCTGGTATTTTTGAATGTATTGAGTTTCTATTTGAGTTACCCCTCTGATAAACTTCAATATCGAATTGCTTAAAGAAAATAACAGAATTTGAAAATTTTAACTAGGATGTTTGGAGAACAGAAGAAGCTTTTCAAATAAAACATATTCGCCATCTATCCTATTGAAAAAATTGGCACCCTCAGATGGTTATTTGGGAACAATGTCGTCATAGGAATTCTTTCTCCCCGATACAGAACTTGAAAATTATTTTCGGATTCTTCAAAACTCTGAGTTCTTGAGTTTCGGCGGTTCAACTGTCGTGAATAATGAACCGATTTTAAAAATTTTAACTGGGTTGTGCACAGAACATAAATAACTTTCAAACTAACCAACACTCGACATCTCCTTGCTATTCAAAAAATGTTCATGGGGGTGGTTTTTTTGGAACAAACTCATGTTGGAAATTCGTCCCCTTCAAAACAAAAGTTGAATAAAGTCTTGAAATTCACGCAAAAATGATGGATTTTTTCCCCAACCTATTAATAATTCCAATTCATTCTTTGACTCATATCTGGGAGGTTGTGTATTTCTTGGAAGGCCATATGAACAACAATTTTACTAAAGTTTTCTTCAATTTCTTATTAACTCTATATGTTTCCAATATTTGACCACTTTTTTAGAATCATCTTGTATATGAAAAATAGAAGGCTTCCATTTTTAATAAATGCGATACGATCCGGAACCGAGGACCAAAAAATATCGTGTAATAGGATGTAGTCGTTAATATGCTTATTTTGTTGCAAAAGTCGATTTCGCGACATCCCACGCCATGTGCTCCAATTACAGTACGTCAAATATAAATATGGTTTTCAAAACAAAAAGAAGAGAGCCCCGGCGAAACTGGAACGTTCCAATTTATCAGTTTCCGGAATATCCTGGAGAAAGCTGTGTCGGTTTCAACTCCGTATTTCTTTCCCTAAGCTTTTCGGCACTCCAAAAACGAACTGTTGAATGAAATTAATATTGTAAGAAATTCTTTTTGGAAGAAAATGCTTTTATTTCCATCTACTGGTAGATGTGAAATATTTGATTTTTGTACAAGCGTTTCATTGATATCAAGACCTTCTATATCTCAGATCTCGTATATAATATATCGGGTGTTTTTTTTAGAGTGATTGAACTTTCGATAGGGATTACTGTGATTTGACAGAAGGTAGAAGCCATGGTGTTTTGACATTTCTGTTCAGCAAGCATCGATAAATTATCAAGGAAAGACTCACGTCGCAACAACGTTTAGAAATTGTTGAAATTTATTTACAAAATCAGTGTTCTATTCGCCAAACTTATAGAGCACTTCATGAAATTTATGGTTTACATAATCGTCCATTTGAGCAGTTTATTCGTCGAACTATCGATAGATTTCGGACAACATTTTCTCTACTCGATACAACAACAACAAGACAAAGAACTGTACGTACAGAAGAAAGTATTGCTGCTGTAAGTCATAGTGTTAATGATGATCCAGATTTTTTTATTCGTCGAGGTTCACAACAAGTTGGACTCTGTGCATCCACCACATGGAAAATTTTGCGTAAAGATTTTGGTCTACATCCATACTAGATCCAACTGGTTTAAGAACTAAAGCCACTTGACCATAATAAGCGTCGTTTGTTTGCTGATTGGGCCCTAGAACGGCTTGAAGTTGATCTACTTTTTTATTGTAAAAATGTGTTCAGTGATGAAGCTCATTTCTGATTGAACGGTTTGTTAACAAGCAAAATTGCCGTATATGGAGTGAAAACAATTCTCAAGAAGTTCTACAGGCTACAGGCTACACGCTGGAGACATCATCGGTATATATTTCTTTAAAAACGATGCTGAAGTTAATGTTACAGTGAATGGTTCTCGTTACAGATCGATGATCATCAAAAATTATTTGTTTCAAAATTTGAATGGTATCGACCCAGTAGTGTTTTGGTTCCAACAAGATGATGCTACATCTCATGTTGCTACCGTAACAATTGATTTATTGAAAGAAAGATTTGGCCATAACATTATGTCGAGAAATGGTCCAATTAATTGGCCTCCAAGATCAAGCGACATAACTCCACTGAATAATTTTCTTTGGGGTTATGTCAAGTCATTGGTTTATGCTAATGAACCAGAAACAATAGACGCTCTGCAAGCCTACATAACTCGTGTTATTGATGAAATTAGGCCTGAATTACTCGAAAAAGTTGCCCAAAATTGGTCTGCTCGAATGCGGTTCCTCAGAGCTAGTCGTGGTGGACATATGCCGTAAATTATTTTTAAAACATAAATATCATAAAATTTTCTTTCAAATAAAAGAAAATTGGCTTCAATCTTCAATTTAAATGTGTTTTATTTCAATTTAAAGTTCTATCACTCTAAAAAAAACACCCGATACCTCCTACCTGAAAATGCACCTGTATTAGCGAAATGATCTATATTAATAAAATTTGTGACAATCAGAATAAGCTTATTCAATATTGTTTAATATGGATTTTGATCAAGTAAAGGCTGATTAAAAATTGATTAAATATTTTTGTGTGTGCTGTGATATTATAATATATTGTTCAACTGAAAACATGAATTTTTTTACCAATTAAGGAAAACGTTCTGCCTAGAACGAAAATCATTAGAGGATTTGAAATAAAATGCAGAATTCATTTTCGCCGAATGTCTATCCAATTGAATTTATGGCCCTACTATTTATATTTCTCATGTTATACGCACATTTCGATAAAATAGAAACGATATTCTGATGATTTCCAATGTTTGTTTTCCATTTGCGAATCGATGAATCACATAATATTTCATATGTTATCAGAGGCATACCATTTAATTTAGTAATTTCGTTTAATCGAAGCGAAACTCGATGTCATCTGCATTTTTCGAAAGCAATTCGTTTCTCTTCAAATGAGAATAAATATTTTCGAACAGAAAATACTCTTTTAATGGAAAAAATTCAATTGTTTAGTAGGTAGCGTAAAGATTTTGGTCTACACCCATACAAGATCCAACTGGTTCAAGAACTAAAGCCACTCGACCATAATAAGCATCGTTTGTTTGCTGATTGGGCCCTAGAACAGCTTGAAGTTGATCTACTTTTTTATCGTAAAATTGTATTTAGTGATGAAGCTTATTTCTGGTTGAACGGCCATGTGAACAAGCAAAATTGCCGTATATGGAGTGAAAACAATCCTCCACTTCTAAGAAAACACCTTCACAAGACGAATAGAATTGTGAGACCATCATATTAAAACATCATTGTCAAGTGTGAACTGCCTATTGCATACAAATAAAAGTACGATATGATTCAGGTTGCTATTTTTAAAAAGAAACAAAGCCTGTCAAAGCCGTTCTCAGAGAATAGGATGACAAATTTATTTAAGTTCTCCACATCTATGAAAACACCTTCACAAGGCGAATGGAATTATCAGACCATCATATTAAAACATCATTGTCAAGTCTGAACTATCTATTGCATGCAAATAAAAGTAAGAAATGATTCAAGTTGCTTTTTTTAAAAAGAAACAAAGCCTGTCAAAGCTGTTCTCAGAAAATAGGATGACAAATTTATTTAAGTTCTCCACGTCTATGAAAACACCTTCACAAGACGGATGCAATTTTCAGACCATCATAATAAAACATCATTGTCAAGTATGAACTACTTATAATTACAAATAAAAATACGAAATGTCAGGTTGCTTTTTTTAAAAAGAAACACGGCCTGTTAAATCTGTTCTCAGAGAATAGGATGACAAATTTATTTAAGTTAGAATTTAGATTAAGTTAGAAGACACCTTCACAAGTAGGATGAAATTATCATACCATCATATCATTAAAACATCATTGTCAAGTATGAACTACCTATGGCATACAAATAAAAGTACGAAATGATCAAATGGCTTCTTTTAGTCAGAATCGAAGCCTATATCGGACAAATGTTAATGTGTCGGCTGTTTTTTTTAAAGTGTTAGAACTTTCGATAGGGATAACTGTGATTTGACAGAAGGTAGAAGCCATGTTGATTTGACATTTCTGTTCAGTAAGCATATACAAATTATCATGGAAAGACTCACGTCGCAACAACGTTTACAAATTGTTGTATAATATTTATTTTCAAAATCAGTGTTCTAACCGCCAAACTTATAGAGCACTTCGTGAAATTTAAGGTTTACATAATCGTCCATCAGAGCAGCTTATTCGTCGAACTATCGATAGATTTCGGACAATATTTTCTCTACTCGATTCAACAACAACAAGACAAAGAACTGTACATACAGAAGAAAATATCGCTGCTGTAAGTCCTAGTGTTAATGATGATCCAGATTTGTCTATTCGTCGACGTTCACAACAGATTGGACTCTGTGCATCCACCATATGGAAAATTTTGCGTAAATATCTTGGTCAACACCCATACAAGATCCAACTGGTTCAAGAACTAAAGCCACTCGAACATATTATAATAAGCGTCGTTTGTTTGCTGATTGGGCCCTAGAGCAGCTTGAAGTTGATCCACTTTTTTATCGTGAAATTGTATTTAGTGATGAAGCTCATTTCTGGTTGAACGGCTACGTAAACAAGCAAAATTGCCGTGTCTGGGGTGAAAACAATCCTCAAGAAGTTCTGCAGGTCCATTGCATCCTGAAAAATGCACTGTATGGTGTGCTTTACACGCTGGAGGCATCATCGGTCCATATTTCTTTGAAAACGATGCTGAACCTATTGTTACAGTGAATGGTGCTCGTCACAGATCGATGATCAATGATTATTTATGTCAAGTCATTGGTTTATGCTGATAAACCAGAAACAATAGACGCTTTGGAAGCCAACATAACTCGTTTTATTGATGAAATAAAGGCCTGAATTACTCGAAAAAGTGGTCCAAAATTGGTCTGGTCGAATGCGGTTCCTCAGAGCTAGTCGTGGTGGACATATACCGGAAATGATTTTTAAAACTAGAAAAAAGAAAACTGCCGGAAATTATTTTTAAAACATAAATGTCATAAAAGTATCTTTCAAATAAAATGAAATTTGACTTCAATCTTAATTTAAATGTGTTTTTTTTCAAGGACATATTATGAATTCTTGATGACCCGGTATCGGTTCACAATTTTAGTGTATTCTACTTTGAAGGTTTGACTTCAATTTAAAGTTCTATCACTAAAAAAAAAAAAACACCCGATACTTAGAGACCTAAGTTGTAAGCACGGAGGTGAAACTATACAGAGTATTCCAACGAGAATTTGACCCCCCCCCCCAAGAACTCAGAAACGAAGAATTTTCGAAGATTTTAAAAAAGCAGGTCAACTTCTGTTTTGAGGGGAACGACTTTTTATGAGTTTGTTCCTAAAAAACCACCCCCATGAAGGTGGCATCAACCCTCAACATTTTTTAAATAGGGAGAGATTTCGAGTGTTGCTTAGTTTGAAAGTTTTCATATTCTGCACACAACCCAGTTAAAATTTTCAAAATCGGTTCATTAATCACGAAATAATGTAATATTGAACTTACCGTCAAACACAAGAACCTAAGAGTTTTGAAAAATCGAAAAATAATTTTGAAGTTCCGTATAAGGGAGAAAGAATTCCTATGATGATATTGTTCCGAAAAAACCACCTGAGGATGGCATCAAGCCCCAACATTTTTTGAATAGAGAGGGGATGTTGGATGTGGTTTAGTTGAGAAGTTTTTTTCTGTTTTGTAAACATTGCAGTTGAAATTTGTTTATTTTATTGGAAAACGACATTTGAAGTCCAAACTTTGTAACTCTATCTGAAAATCTTGCAGAACTGCGACAAAGAATTACCACAGAATGTCAATTACTGACACTAGACATTTTCGAAAATGTTAGAGAAGGATTTGAAAGCAGACCGTATCATTGTATGGAGGTTGGTGATGGTCATTTTGAACAAAACATACGTCAGTTCTTTAAATAGTTCACATTTTTTTTCTGGATGTTCCCTATCAATACTTAAAGATCTGGTGTATTTGTATGTATTGGGTTTTTGTTTGAGTTACCCTTCAGATAATGTTCAATATCAAATTGCCCAAAAAAATCACCGAATTTGAAAATTTCAACTAGTATGTTTAGAGAACAAAAAAAACTTTTTAACTAAAACACATCCGCCATCTCTTTCCTATTAAAAAAAAATGGGGGTTGTTGCCACCCTTAGGTGTTTTTTTCGGAACAATGTGGTCAAAGGAATTGTTTCTACCTAATAAAGAATTTGAAAATTATTTTTGGATTCTTCAAAACTTTGAGGTTCTTGAGTTTGTTCGGTTCAACATCATCTTCTGACTGTAAGTTCAATTTACAGCATTTCCTGAATAGTGAACCGATTCTGAAAATTTTAACTGGGTTTTGCACAGAACATAAATAACTTTCAAACTAACACTCGACATCTCTTCCCTGTTCATAAAATATAGGGTGTTGATGCCACCTTCATGGGAGTGGTTTTATTGGAACAAACTCATGATGGAAATTCGTCCTCCTCAAAACAGAAGTTGACCTGTTATTTTGAAATCTTTGAAAATTCTTCGTTCCTGAGTTCTGGGACGATCAAATTTTCGTTGGGACACCCTGTAAGAATTTCCTTGAAGAAAACGATCCCTAGTTATTGAAGAAAGATAGTTACGGTCCAATTTCGTGAAATTTGACTACACATCCCCGAGTATGGCTTCGTATTTCATAATACTCTCGGGCACTTCGGAAAATATCGTATTTCTTCAGAAAATAAATTCGCGTTTTAAATTATATTGCATTTCATATCTGGATAGAAAAGCTTTTGAGTTGAGATAAAATGCTGCTGGTGGATGATATGAGCCCTCTGCAACGGATTTGAGCATTCGTTGGAGATGCAGTTGGGCTTCATGCAGAAACTATGGGCGAGGCAGATTCTGAGATTAAAAGTTTGTTTTGTGTTTTCAAAGCCTGCGGGGTTCGAAACTGTCAGGGAAAAGTCAGTTTATTTATCAGAGGCTTTCAACTTTGGGACCTAATGTAAAAGTTATTTGGAAATTATACATATAAAAACTTTTTCATATAGAAGCGGGAAATATTTCTAGAACTTGAATCCCATTCCTCAGAACGAATTGAGGACCAACAGAAAATTTGAATGACTACTTGACAGGAATGAAAATTTGTTATTATCTATACAGAGTTCAATGGAAATTTCAGGCCCACACAAAAGTTCAAAATATCGACAAGTTAAATTTATTGTACAATTTCAAGAAAAAAAAATCTTGTATTTTATAATAGTCGGTTTTTGCAACAGGAAAAATCTCTACCAACATAGTTTCAGTTTTAATATTATATTGTACGATAAGGTGACCATACACCAAACTATAGTGAATGTTGATATATGCATTCCATTTCAAATTCTTATCAATGTGAATTCCAAGAAATCTAGCACTATTTACGGATGTGGTGACAATACCCAAATGTCGAATGATCAGTTTGCCATCATTATTCCCAATTGAAAAATGGATGCAAATAATCTTATCGGCATTCAGCATGAACCTGTTTATATAACACCACTTCACAAAGCTTTGCACTAGAAGTTTACAGCCCATTTGAAGCTCATCGAAGGTACTGGCCGTAACCGCCACTGAGGTGCCATCAACAAACAAAACTATTTTACATTTCGGTGCCGGATTTTAAAAGCCCAGACCAGTGCTTAAATTGGTTTGCTTCCGCAAATTTACGGGAAGAACATCAATAAAAAGTGAAAAAAAAGAACTCCCAGAAACGAACCCTGAGGCACTCCCAAATCTATATTGCGCTCAGCAGAAAAAGAGATGTAGACCTTGACGGTCATAGATCTACCTTCCAGATAACGAGTCTGAAAACACACCAGGTTATAATATTTTTGGATAATAAACCGAAAAAGTAGACAATCAAATGCCCGGGACAGATCGAAAAATAAACCGGCGATATATGTAACATATACGAATTCTTTCGAGCGACATGATCTGAAGCCATGCTACGCAGATTCCAGAATGTTAAACTAGTCAAGGTAGTTTTTCATTCTATTGAAAACAATTCTCTCAAACACTTTGAATTGAAATGGGTCTATAATTAATAAGGAGTATGAGCTACTGTAATAGAAAGCTAGAAATCGAGACAGTGTAACATACATCTGTATAACAATTCTATACTCAAAGGAACTCGACAAGGTTTTGTAGAGCACAGAGGCAAATTGCAGACATGCGCACGTTTCAAACTGTTGGGTTTTCGTCAGTGCAATGTATGCTAGTGATTCCAAATCTGTCAAGTATCTATATTCGCTATACACGGGGACTCCAAGATATTAATAATACACTAGCACCATCTAGAGTATGCAAAATACATACAAGACATATCTTTGCGAGTTAATTCAAGTAAAGAAATGTATTCCCGATATTTTTACGTTACCAACGTCTATAATTGATTATGTTATGTTTCGGGTGTTATTTTTAGAGTGATAGAACTTTAAATTAAAGTAAAACACATTTAAATTAAGATTGAAGCCAAATTTTTTTTATTTGAAAGACAATTTTATGACATTTATGTTTTAAGAATCATTTCCGGCACATGTCCACCATGACTAGCTCTGAGGAACCGCATTCGACCATACCAATTTTGGACCACTTTTTCGAGTAATTCAGGCCTTATTTCTTCAATAACACGAGTTATGTTGGCTTCCAAAGAGTCTATTGTTTCTGGTTTATCAGCATAAACCAATGACTTGACATAACTCCGAAGAAAATAATCCAGGGGGGTTATGTCGCATGATCTTGGAGGCCAATTAACTGGACCATTTCTCGATATAATGTTATCGCCAAATATTTCTTTCAATAAATCAATTGTTACGGTAACAGCATGAGGTGTAGCACCATTTTGTTGGAACCAAAACACTTCTAGGTCGATACCATTTAAATTTTGAAACAAATAACCCCTATCTACAACAAGTTCAATGGGTTCGCACATTTCACTCTTCCGGCCAGTCAGAGCATTCAGTACAGTCCATACTGTTTTATTTTCATTTTTAGATTGATCAATAAATAAGGTCACCATAAAACTTTAACTCTGTATTTTGAATGAGCGTCAAATCTGGAGAATATGGAGGGTGTGGCATTGTATTCCATTCAAGCTGTAAAAGCTTTTGGCGCACTCGTCACTTAGTCACTACTAGGTAGCGGCTTAAGTGTGAAGTTTAGTTTGAAAAATACTCTATTGAGGAAAAACGGAAAACTTTCCGAATCTTATATTTTGATTAAACCTGGTTCGATACACATGAAGTAATCAAATACGGCCGGATCGATTAATCCAAAAAATGTTATCTCAATATTCCGTCTTCTTAAGATAAAGGAGTAACAATTTTACATAACATTAAGTTCCTAACAAGGTAGAAACATGAATTTAGGTATATAATAAACTTCAAGAATAGCTTCGAAAAATCAACAAAATTACTTGTTAGCCGTAACCAACGAAACATCATGCACGCTTGTCTTGATTTCAACGCTAGAATTAAGTTCAGGTTTGTTTCTATTTTAATGAAAGTTGGGGTTTACAGTCCATAATAAGGGAAGTTGGTAGTAAAAACTCACACGCATTTTCGGTGGATATAATGAAGTCCATAAAATCGTGAATATTTCCCGTTTACCCGCTATGTATTATGCAAATTGCAAATTGCACCTAACGCTCACATTCTAATCTCTGTAAATGCAGTGGTATAAAATACTAATTGGTTTTCAAAATAATTGTTCCTTCGACACGAAAAAGTAGTTCATAAATATTGCATTGAAAAATATCATAGGGTTGTGGAGATTGCATGAGGGTTTTATTCTAGGGAATAACAGGGGTGTAATAATACAGCAATTGAAAAGTTGAAATATTTACAGTGTGTTTCTAAATTGGAGTTATAAAAAAAGGAAGGATGTTATCAAGAATAAGAGTTTTTTGAATAAAGGCTATATCAACGTCTTCGAGATGTAGGATGTTAAAGTTTGAATTTTTTCAAAGTTTTCTCCATAAAGCATATGAATTTCTCAAGATATTTAGTTGGAATCAGATCAGTAATTGGTGAGAGTGCTTGAGTTGTTTTGAGGCTGGTTTGCATAACTCTAGAAAACCAAATCAGAGGAAATTTCAATTATTTATATTGAATATTATTTATTATCAGAGACCAGTTTATCATCGCCACACTTCCCTAACGCTGCGCGGTCAGATCACATATTTTCAAGTCGTCGCTAATTTCGGATTTCAGTGTTGTACTGTATTGCGAGGTACATACGTTGTTTTGCGTACTCTTCACAGACGAACATATTTCCATATTACGATTATCACACTGAAGTTTGTTCCTTTTATATTTTACCCTCTTGTTTGGTTACCTGTCTATCCGTGGTCAACCTTTTGTGTCCTTTAAGTCTGTCTTATTGGCCCAAGACAGTGAAGTGTGTTTATCCTTATATTGTCCAAATTCCTTAGATAGAAAGATGCCGAACTCATGCGTTGCTTGTTCTGATACAATAGGTGATGTAGCGACTTCAGTTTTATGCAACACCTGTAGGAAATATTATCACCATAAATGCAACAGTTTGGTTGAAACTGAGGTATCATTTATCACTGAGAGTAAGCAGAGGTGGATTAACTATAGTTGCTCCTCGTGCTCAAGAACATTACGCAGCAAGTCTGTGACAATTACCTCGAGCGGCCAAACCAAATCTTGCTCAAGCTATAAGCGGTGACAATTTCTGAATTCTGTCCGAGCAACTCGAAAAGATGCGGCTGACTGAGATGAGGTCACTGAAAGCAAACCGGGTTGGTCTCCCGAATAGATGCGTGCACCTCTATTATTGGAAAACGTTCTGATTTGCTCAAGCAACATCATACTCAGATAAATTCATGCAAGTCAAAGCTTGGAATGTTAGAAACGCAAAATAGCAACTTGTGCTCTGGCTTGGACGATCTGTGCACTCGAGTCAGCGAACTGGATAAAACCGTAAATGCTCTACCACTCCCCCAGTATTTTGCCCCACAGATGGACGCAAGAGTTGATCATATTGAGGAAAAAATCATGGCCATGGAGGTTAATTCCAGCGCCTCCGTTAACCCGAACGAAGCTGTTGAGCGTATGAAGCGTTCCTTCAATATTATATTACGTGGCGTTCCCGAACAGGTGGATAACCTTGCTGGAATCCAGGAAATTCTTGCATCACCTATAAATCTTGCAAGAACCAGGTGGTATTCTTTGCCTGATTGGGAAAGAAGCTGAGTACCCGTTCACGTTTGGTAACGCTGTCATATCCGCATATAGTTAATTCAATTCTACGCAATAAGAACCTGCTATTGAATTTTCATACCCATAAGAACATTACTATTTTGGATGATAAAACGACATTTCAACAATCACAACTCAACGATTTGCGAAAGCTCTAGAAGAGTAGACAGGGTGCGGGATAGACAGATCTGACAATCAACTTTATTAAGGGTAGTTCTACGTGTTTTACGTTTCTACATGACCCTCGGATTTCCCAAAAAGCGCCCGAGCAGCATAGAGAGGAGCCTTATCTACACCAATGCCCAGTCACTCTACAGCAAATACATTTATGTAAATTTGAATAGAACAGATTTGACTTTGATCTCTGAGTCGTAGCTTGAACCCTCTATACCGGACAGTGTCGTTGCTATACCCGGCTATAAGCTCTATCCTTGTGACAGTTCTTTGCATGTTGGTCATGATGGTGTGTGTACTAAACTCAATCCCACAAAATCTTGGATCACCAAAGGCATTGCAAATATGTTGCATCATAAGAGAACCACTCTGGGGGCGTTTCCTTCGCCACAGGTCACCGGAGAGTCATCAAGTTCATAGATCATATTCCAACACACTACATTGACGGCTGGCAGAGGCTAGTAAAGCATACAAAAAAATAGCGGGTTCGAAGAATAGAAAACAGCTTTTTAAATTCATACGATCGTCTTTGAATACCAAGGTATGTGCACCGGTTGTGAAGGGCATCCACGGCTCCCTCTGTCTTGAGCCTGAATGATCTGCTGAAGTTCTTCTGATTACACGGATTTTCTTCTGATTACACCGATGAACTTCATGGTGCGATGCCAGATATAAAAACACCTAGAAAAATGGCCTTTCGGATATAGCCTTCTTTACTACCTCCGTCCTTGAGCAGTTGGTGCCCTGGATCCTTCGGGCCCAGATGGGTTTACACCTTTTATGATAAAGCAGTGTGCGTCTTTATTAGCACTTCCGCTCAGTCAAATTTTGACCTACAACAGTTATTTCAAATGCTAAAAACGGAAATGGGGGTGGCATATTACAAGCTGAAACTGTTCACCTTCAATTTCACAATTTTCAACTTAGCAACTAAACAAGGATTCTGTACATGTGGAATGAATCCATAGCCAAACCGAAATTATCAGTTCCTTACTTCTTTTCTTGAAAGCAAATATAGAAAAGAAGCCAGAGAATTTACTTTTTATTTGGTTAGTTGTCCTGGACAAAACAAAAACAAATATGTTTTTTTTTTCTATAATTATGCTGTCCAAAAATATAATATCAAAATAAAACACACAGTTCTTGAAAAAAGACATATGTAAGATGGTTCTATTCATTCAGTGATAGAGAAATCTCCAAGAAATATACCGATTTACACGCCTGACCAACATATAATTAGTAACTGAAAGTCATAGAAAAATAAAACTATCAATGAATAAAAAAAAATGAAAGAAGTCAACAAAAACCTTCTTCCCCGCAGTTCTAAGGTGAGATGGCGCAATTGAAAAAACCCATTTCGTCCAAAATATTATTTTGTTCATTCTGTTGTGCATCTTGTCAACTGCACTTAGGTTGTTGGTTATCATAGCTCAAATCATTGGACAAAATTGGAGAACTGTCTCCTCGATTCTGTTTGTTTTCAATTGCATTTGAAAAAGCAACTATATTACTATTAAAATCAGTTAGAAAGGCCTCATCTGGTATAGCAGAAGAGTTGAATTGAACAATTTCCGTAGCCTTGAATGCTGAGACTTGTTCCATGCTTCTACAAGTAACTGTCCAAATTGCAATCTGGTGAGCTTTCTTCCCGGGTTATTTTCAACGTGAAAATTGCAAGCTGAATGAAATTTTATTTCAAAGATCTAAAAAACGTCTTTCTAATGATTAAACAAATTATTCAGTATGAGTTGGCAAGCAAAATAATATGTTATGCTCAACACAGAGATCCTTTCTTTACAATGACTTGTCCTGACCTATTATTCAACTGAATGCCAGTCTCGTTCATGTTATAAATATGTTCAGGTTTGCCCATAAGATTATTTTCGATCAGAATATTTTCTAAAAGACTTCCTTTCTACTTCATGCCCAGAGATCTATTAACTGAGACTTTTTCTGTTTTTATCACTGACAGTCCTGGGTTCCTCTGCAGAAATAATTGAAGCCATGGAAACCCAGCTAACTTTGATTCTTTGTTGAATTGATCAAAACCCAAATGTTCGGCCAATTTGAAAGCCATACTTCTAACGTCCGTTCGAATAGGAGAAAATCTTTTTCCTCCAGTTTCAGAGCAGCCTCATTAATTACCATTCTATTGTCATTTACAGCTTGGATTGCATCTGTTAACTGTTGTTAAGTCTAACAAGCTCTGGAACAAGGTCCACTGCGTTCGTATTTTGTTGGGATTCTGGAAAAATACAGAAACATTAATGAGCCATTTCTCCTCATACATAAGTGAGAACCATCTATCCTTGACATGAGAGCAGAGATGGAACCTCAAAAACAGATCGCAATCTAAAATATTAGTAATTTTAAGATTATACATTGGAACTATAATAACACTGGCCGACAAAAAATTTTTCAGTTTGTAACACAAAGCTTAATATCATATTATGGTAGAATAGACGTATCCAAATAAGAAAAGAGAAAAAAAAGTTGTAACACATAAGGTTTTCTTGTTACATTTATACAATCACATTTAATGTTATAATATCTGGGGAGTATTGAAAAAAATGATTTCGAAATTTTTCCACCGTATATATTGACTTTATTTAGTTTTGCACCTACTAAATGTACCTTACATTTAAGAAAGACACAAAGATTGAAAATATTGACTTAAATAACTAGTTAAATTCTATTTTTTCTTTTTACGAGGAGTCATATCTTCTCTCTTCAAAAAACAGCAGTAATCACCCATCATGGCTGGATCCCTCCATCGTTCTGGATGGCGAATTTTCATTGTCCTAATATCTTGGTGGAATCTTTTACCAAGCGATTTGTAGGCATCTAATAGTTCATTAACTAAATGTTGGTAGTTTGCATCCATTGTTGCTCAAAAATCGTTTTACTACACTAACAAATGAGTTCCATGCTCTGAGTTCCTGCATGGTAAGTTTTTCTGTGAAATTAACGTCGTCCAGCAATTTTTCTATTTGTACAGCACTTTTTCCGAGTTCAGTCAATTGCACTGATTTTTTAACGTTTCGAAAACATTTTCTGTACAAATATTCTTCATGTTTTTTTTCTAGTGTTAAAAATCATTTCCGGTATATGTCCACCACGACTAGCTCTGAGGAACCGCATTCGACCAGACCAATTTTGGACCACTTTTTCCAGTAAATCAGGCCTCATTTCATAAATACTTCGAGTAATGTTAGCTTCCAAAACGTGTTAGTGGTTTATCACTATAAACCAATGACTTGACATAACCCCAAAGAAAATAATCTAGTGGAGTTATGTCGCATGATCGTGGAGGCCAATTTTTTGGACCATTTCTCGAAATAATGTTATCGCCAAATTTTCTTTCAATAAATCAATTGTTACGGTAGCCGCATGAGGTGTAGCACTATCTTGTTGGAACCAAAACACTTCTCGGTCGATACCATTCAAATTTTGAAACAAATAATCATTGATCATCGATCTGTAACGAGCACCATTCGCTGTAACATTAGATCCAGCATCGTTTTCAAAGAAATATGGAACGATGATGCTTCCAGCGTGTACAGCATACAGTGGTGCATTTTTCAGGATGCAATGGAACCTGCAGAACTTCTTGAAGATTGTTTTCACTCCATATACGGTAATTTTGCTTGTTTACAAAGCCGTTCAACCATAAATGAATTTCATCACTAAACACAGTGTTATGATAAAAAAGTGGATCAACTTCAAGCCCAATCAGCAAACAAACGACGCTTATCATGGCCAAATGGCTAGTTCTTGAACCAGTTGGATCTTGTATGGGTGTAGACCAAGATCTTTAGGCAAAATTTTCCATGTGGTGGATGCACAGAGTCCAACTTATTGTGAATGTCGACAAATGGACAAATCTGGATCATCATTAACACTATGACTTACAGCCAGCGATATTTTCTTCTGTACGTACAGTTCTTTGTCTTGTTGTTGTTGCATCGAGTAGAGAAAATGTTGTCCGAAATATATGGATCGTTCGACGAATAAGCTGCTCTGATAGACGATTAAGTAAACCATAAATTTCACGAAGTGCTTTATATGTTTGGCGAATAGAACACTGATTTTGAAAATACATTTTAACAATTCGTTAATGTTGTTGCGGCCTGAGTCTTTCCATGATAATTTGTCAATGCTTACTGAACAGAAATGTCAAAACAACATGGCTTCTACCTTCTGCCAAATCACAGTTATCCCTATCGAAATTTCTATCACTCTAAAAGTAACACCCGATATTTTATAAAATACTTTTGTATTAAAATTTCACAGAAAAGGAGTATATTAAAATTATGAAAAATAATAACTTTCTACACGGACTATATGTTATTCACTTTAACATCCCTTTAATAAGCTGACATTTCCGCACGTCCCTCAGGCACATACTTATTGACATTCTGACGACCTTTATAAGCTCAGAACTCAATTAGGGATATTACAGGATCGAAAAACGATAAATTCTTCAGTACCTCGACGGGCAATGATAATTAAAAGAACGGCGTCGAGCGTTACCTTCAAAAGGCATAAAATACGCTGCCGTCATTCGAACACTGGAAATTTCATTTCGCAATGAAAGGTCTGCTTGTCGAAAAGGTTCGGTCGGGTCGAATTTTCCTGCATTTACCCTTTGAATTCGGAAAGTTGACATTTTGTCGGGTTTTCACACGGTCGAAAGGAATTTCTTTGCGGGTTATTTAGATTTAGGGTGAGAGAATTAGTTGAAAGTTAGGTTGACATAATTTTCGCAAAATTTAATTGTCACTAGAAGCAGATGAAATATTTTAATTAAAGAGTTATTAGCAGAAGATTGGTTTTTCAGTAGAAATGAAGTAAACAATTTTATTCCATTTACAGTAACTAAGAAATTAAGAATTTCATTTAATAATAGCTTAGTGATAATTTTCATATTTCAGTCCTACCAAGACTCATTGAGAGATACGAGGGTGGATCAAATACACTGCTTAAATATTTAAGTGGCTACGGATAGCATAAATTAACGTCATCAGGCGTATCAAGAGGTTTCAATAGCCTGAGTGCCTTCTTTTGGGATATAAAACTAATTTACCGATGATTTCTAATTTTGAAACTTTGTCACCCTTTACTATCGCCCTTCTTCAGTATTTCTGTAATAGAATAACTCAGATCCGGTCTAGGAAAATTTTAGACTTTTTTATTTTCGTGAATATTGGATAACCCTGTACGTGAACATTATAATTTTTTCGTTTTCGTAACCACAAAGAATTAGTTCAAAATAGGAATTCTAAATTTCTGCGTGGCACCGTCATACAGGATGATCAATAAACACACTCTTATGAGTGAAATTTCATAGTTCAATAAATCTTGAACTTATCGCTAGAATAAATGCTAAATGCTAAATGCCTTTTAAATACTCTGGAGAAGAATACGGATATGATTCTCATGTAAGGTTTTTGTGAGTGCAATTCCAGGAAATCACTAAGAGAATACGCAAGAAAATACCGCAGAATTCCCTATCATACGATTTTCACGAGAATTTATAGACAGCTACGTGAGAAGAAAATTTTGAAATGCAAGCTGATCGTACTACAAGACAAGGTGCAAATGAAGAAAATAAAATCCTGGAACTTATGACGGCAAATCCATCTACCAGTACGCGCAGAATAAGTAAAGAGATGAGGGCCCCTAAAAACAGGATACATAAAACAATCAAAAAAGTCAGAATGCATCCCTATAATTAACAAATTGTGCAAACATTACAACAGGCTGATCAAATTCCAAGGCTTATATTTTTTTTCAATGGATCAAAGGCCTTAGAAGAATTATTTCTCGGATTTTGTTCACCGATGAATCGCAATTCACTAGAGATGCAACAAATCCCGCAATTTCCACGTATAGGCTCAGGACAATCCAAAATCAGTTATTCAAAAAGATTTCCAAGTTAGATTATCGATAAATGTTTGGCGCGGTATCTACAACAATCGTTGATTGGCCCTCATATTTTTGAAAATAGGTTCACAGGAGAAATTTATAACAATTTTTTGGAACATACTTTGCCTGTTTTTTTAGAAAACATTCCAATGGAAACATTGTAGTTGCTAAATGATGGAGCTCCAGCCCATTATTCAAGAGAAGTGCGGAAATATTTGACTAACACTTTTGAAAACAGATGGATTGGCAAGGCTGGACATGTGGATTGGCCTCCTCGATCCCCTAATCTGATACCCTAGGATTATTTTTTATGAGGAGCGCTCAAACAAGAGCCCTATGTGGTACAGATTAACAGTAGGGATCAACTGCTACAAAGAATTATTGATGCTTGCCATAATATTATATCTCAACCGAATTCGATAGCGAAATCTGTGAAAACTATATCATCGTGCTCAAAAGTGTATTGAAGTATTCCTGAACTGAAAATTTTTTCATTTATTTTGTTTTTGTTCAATTGTTATTGAGTTCAAAATTTTTCTATTTATTTGTTGTTTATAGTTCTTTTCATTATCCAGTTCATTTATTGAAATTTTTCCAAAATAAATTCGTTTCATTTTTATTATTTGATATCTTGATCTGAACTCTCTGCTTACACTAGTATTCAAGTGAATTATTGAGATTACATAAGCCTTTCAATATTCAAATAATAATATGTCTTTTGATTCTAAGGAAAATTTCAATATTTCAATCAATAGATTACCTAAATGAATTATGATCAGGAAATTATAGCTACATTCTCCAGGGTGAAATATCAATGAATTAAAATATTTTTTCTTCAGAAATAATATTCATTGATCACCTTGTACGATAGTTCCAATCAATTGAAATATTTGTTTCCTCAAAAATAACATTTATTGATCACTCTGTATGGTAGTTTCAAGCAGTTTTGAATTTTTTTGATGAAAACCTTCTTTGTGGTTACGTACAGGTTTATTGAATATTCACGAAAATCGAAAAAGTCTTAAATTTTCCGTGTCCGGATCTGATTAATTCGATTTCAGAAATATTGAAGGATGGCGAAAGTAAAGGGTGACCAAACTGCAAAATTTGAAATAATTCTTCTTTTATTGAACTGTGATATTTCACCCATAAGATAAAAATCAGCCTGTTTATCCCAAACTAAGGCTCTCAGGCAATTAAAACCTCTTGATATAAGTCCTCCATGATAACCTTTATTCATGGTATCCGTTTGTCGCATTCTTTCCGAGACACACTGTATAAAGGGAAATAAAAGGCGATTTTCTACATGCACTGATGTATTAAGCTAATTAACTGCATGTGGTTAACTTGTGTGAAACAAGATAGTGGAGAAATGAATAAAATGAAGTTTCTGACCTGGTGGAGTCTGCATATTTGAAAAAAAGGTTCCTTCGGTTAGAAACACCTTGGAATCACGATTTAATATCAGGTGGGGCCTCTTCTAGCCTTTTGTAGTGCTCTCACTCTATTCGGTATTGAAACAGTGATGTTATTCTTTGTAGCTTGAGCCAAATGTCCGTCGAAGCATTGGCGAGCTGTTGTTATGTCTGTGGTGTGACAGCTAAGCGGTGTAATTGCTGTGACCTTGCAAAGCAGAAATGTTCAATAAAATTTTAGTCTGGAGACATAGCGGGCCATTCCATTTGATTGATGCCGTGCATTTCTATGCGGTCGTTGATAAACCCTGCCCGCTGTGGATGAGCATGATCGTCCATTAAAATTATCCTCAATGGCTGCCACAAACGGAACAATAATTGGTTCTACAATCAAATCATGATACCATTAGCGCTGTTATGGTTACGTTAATGAGGATAATAAGATTTCTGCGCCTATTAAAACAAATTCATCTCCAAACGCATACTGGGTCGGCACCGAAAAGAGTTGTTAGCGTCAATAAATGTTAATTATACCCTTAACCTCGTTCTGGTAAAACCAACATTTCCCATCAGACTGATACAGACCAAATGTTGACTCATACGTGAACAAGCAGGATCTCCATCTACGCGTTCTGGTTCTCATACAAAAGAGCCCAACGTATCTCACAGACCAGTTCTCCCTACTCAATCGCGGGTGACTGGCGGATTTTCTTGTCCTCAAATTCAAAGTGCTAATTATTCTGAATCTGAACTGAAGGCATTTGACCATAAACGTCGCTCATTAACTGATTTACTCTTAAACAACTCGAAAATAATAAACAATTTTACCGAAAAATTTTATTCAGTTTCAGTATTTATCCGGTATTTTCGACATTGAAGTTCCACACATTCAGATTCAGGAAATATATTCTTCATTATGGCTTCAAATTATTTCAAGATGCTACCTGCTGAAATTCTCGACACAAATAAAGAGAAGTTCTCCACTGTTTTCATGGAATTAAATAAAATAGTGAAGACTATTTTCACAATTTATTGATTAACATCAATTCTTTCGCCAAAATACTGAGGTTTCTTCACGTTTACATTTTGCACCAGTTTGTGAGATATCTGACGTGTAACTCCGTTTTCGTGAATTCTTTTTTTGGAGGATTTACCTGTTTGATCAATATATACATAGAGCAAACAGTGTAAGTCAATTTATAGATCCCTGATTTATTGTCCTTATTTGTTTGATCTTTGCTATTTTTTATACGAATTTTTAAATTATTAATCGTTCTAAAAGCTACATTCGAGTCAAATTTTATTTGAAAATACTTGGCAATATTATCTTATATTTCATTTCTCAAGTGGATAGAATAACAGATAATATTGATAATGAAATTTTCATTTATTCTCTTAACATATTTCGACCATGAGTGTCGATAGCTTAGTGGTTAGAGCTTTGGGCTTTAAATTTGAAATGGTATATCTCAACTCCGAACTCAAATCCTTAGAATATATTAGAAGACGATGAGTTTAGATCCATCAAAGTTCATGCACAAATTTGCTTCTCAGTTTTTCATTTCTTATCAAGTAGCTAGGCAAACTTTAAAGTTCAAGTTTTCTTCCTAGGATATTACTGGTACCTATAGAGTAAAATTTCTTGCAGAATAGTTACTAATTCCTTGGAAGAGATCATTAGATGATATAATTAAAAAATAACGATGCACTTGTTCGAAGTTTGAAACTTTCCCGGCTTTACTCCGTGTATAATTAAAGTCGAATTGTTTCCACCTAGATATCGGAAATTGCTCTTGAGAAATCCCTTTAGAACGCACAAAATCAATTCGACAGGTAACTGGGTCCCTTTCTACGAAACATTCCATCTCAAAGTTCTCAATTAGGGGGGAAATAATTAATTCTGTTTATCCAATATATCTAGGGCATCGAGAAGGAAAAGAAATTTTTACATTGAAGAATTGTTACACTTCAAGTATTCAGACGCGCTGCAATGATAAAAGACATAATTTTTTTTGTGAGAGGAGATTGTATCAGTCAAGGTGAATGTTGACGACACGGAAATAGTCAGTTATACAATCACAAGAGCATAGACAATATTCGATTATACATCCAGTGACGAGACGTAGTTCGTGACGAGTTCGAGTGGTTAATACGTCGAGTGAAGTTGTTTGTATAATCGAAATATATTGTCTACGCTCGAGTTGGTATTTGTTACGATTACATAGTATAACGAATAATAGTTCAAATTTTTTATTGATTAATATTAATATTCAAGGTACAGTTATTATAACGAATATTTGCACTTTGAAAAATTCATTGACTTTTTTGAGCTCGACTTTTATTTTATTTGGCGAACTTCCAAGAACGTTACTATGGAAATGATCACAATATGGCAGGAGGCGAAACAGCAAAATGATTATACCACGTCGTCAAGGGTATATTCACCTATCAATACGCCGTAACTACGGGAAATTCACGGATTTTATTGGTTCTTTAAAACATGAGTTATATAATCATTATTATATAAATTTCATTCCTGATCGAAATAGAAAAGTTATTGGAATTTTATGTCTGACCGCCCAAGAAAACGGAAACCTTTGTCCCGAGCGAAAAATTGTATCCTGTGTACTCCCATCTTGTACTATTGAAAGCCATACACTAAAGAAATCACATCAGCTGGAAGCGTGTTACAGAACTGGCCTGTTAGGTAGAAGAGGAACTTCTGATGAACAGCAGTTTTCGGAGTTGTTAATTCAACTTCATAGCGATGTGCTCGTTGCAGTCCTAGTGCCGCGTGCGAATCTGGCGGCCGCTGGCATCATTTCCTTCAGTTACTTGGAGCATCTACCGTGATAGTATCTATAGAACAAGTCGGGAACTCCCCTTATATGTTCCAACAACTGCAAACTGGCTCTAATAGTTGGGCAGTCGTTCTGCTCTTTTCTGGATCGAGTTTAAAAGTAATAATGAATGTTTGGGTGCTGAGCTCTAAACATGAGATTAGTATTCGAGTCCTGGTCTGATCTGGGCTTTATCCAGCAGAAGCTCTTGATCTGACAGTCACGCCAAGAAGAGTGAGACTTAACACTGCTCAAAGATTTCCCACTGGTGAAAGGAGAAATCAGCGTACTATCATCCGCGAACCTCACATTGGGGTTCTCGGTCGTACTGAGAAGATCGTTTATGTGAAACAGGAAGAGGCTGGGCTACCAAATTGAGCCAGCGGTCACGTTAAAATCACGTGAACAGATGGCATCCACGAGCACATGAATGTTTCTGTTGGTGAAAAACTCTTCATCTAATCGCTGAGACTCCCGGGAAGATCATACAAAGATTTCCTGTTCAGAAGAGCCCAATGCCAGACACGATCGAAAGTCTTTGATGTGTCAATCTATCAAAAGCTTTAGCAAAGTCTGTATCTACCGCATCGATTATGATTAATTGTTGAATAAGTTGATAAAATGTTTAAAGTTTGAACATATTTCTGCCTTGAAAAAGAAATTTTTTTTTCAAATGCTTTATTTTCTGAATGAAAACGAATCGGAACAATGTAAATAGGAAAAAATGTTTAGAATTAGCACAGTTATCATCTGTCAGAGATTGTCATAGAGCTTATGGAATACCCTGCATAATCGCCGATATACTTTCGTTTCGGTAACATTTTTCTGAGAACAAAATAATCCGGTTATTCCCACATACTTGTAGTATTCTATGTACAGTAATAATTGAAAGTTGTTAGACCAAAATTTTTCATAAAACATACTCGTATCTAATTTCAAAAACAATCTTCAGGAAATAGGACACAAAGTAAATCGCAACTAAAAGGAAACCATACAGAAATTATTATGACGCAATAAAATAAATGTTAAATGTGACATAGTATTCATTACTGATGAGAGAATTGTGTTTGATCTCGAAATATCTCGAAAACCGAACAAGAGTATTCGAATACTTTCAGTTCTCGAACGTAATAGTGTATTGAGATCGTATTCGGACAGGCTTCGAAGTTCATTATATTAATTGATGGAATATTCGCTGTCAACTTTGGCTTTTTAATACACTTTGTGCTTCATGTTGCCCGTCGCAGACAGCCAACATCGACCCGTACAAAATTCAAAATCTTCCTATACCAAATATCAATCTGTACGTTTTCAACTTCAACTCACAAAATAGTTCCATCTAATGCAGCGCTTCTGAAGGGAAGAACTCCGTCGAACGCGAAATCAATAATGCAGGCCTTACATAATTCTTCCCTACCCCGTTGAAATTTTAATATCCCGGGGAATTAGTCAGATACTTCGAGATATTGGAAAGTGCTACTTTTCACGAGAGTTCCTGTTTTATTTCCCGGAAACTGGGGATTACATCCTTGGACACTTAAATGGAACCTGTTCGTCTTATGGCGCCACGCGGGGGGTGAGTTATGGGCCCTCGGCTGGAGCTCGTCCTCGACGTGATAATGTTACTTTTTGCCGCGCTTCTGGGATTTCCGAATCTGTCGTAGTTTTTTATTTATTATTTGGGGTTTATTTGAAGGGTACACGGGTTGTAATGTGTTTCGGATGCTTCATTTCATTTCGAAATGAATTATTGAGCTAGTAAACTTGGCAAATGTGAGAGGTGATTAGTGCTTTCTGATTCTAATTCGATATATAGGCATTATTGTTGTAAACGGTTTTCTCGAATAAGAAGTTTCATTTTGAATAGTCCGCTATCTGAGCTGCTGTCACTTTTGAAGCTATCATCTTTTGAGATTTGACAAGTAAAAACAACGCCATTACTAAAAATGGAACGATTCAACAAGACGCTACGTACCACACAATCAACGAAACAATCGAAATTTTGCAAGAAGTTTCATGGCCCTGTTATTTCTCGAAGAGATGATCACAATTGGCCACCGAGATCTTGTGATTGTTTATCAGCTTTAGACTTTTTCCTTTGGGGCCACGTGAAAGATAAGGTATATGCCAATACTCCGCAATTGATTCAATACCATAAAGATGGAAGTTATCGAGGACATATAGCCGCAAATGTGCGAATTGGTCATGAAAAATTTCATGGAAAGGATATGGTGCTGCAACAGCGGCCGTGGCGGCTATTTGGCTGATATCGTTTTTCATTATTAATGGCATACCTTTCCCTCTACAATGAAATGAACATCCATTGATTTATCCTATAATATACTCGTGTTTCCAATATTAAAATGAAACCTCTTATCGGAAAACCCTTCATATAAGAAGTAAATTTGTTGACAGTATTTAAGGTTAGGTTATTACAAAATATTCAGTATTACAATAACATTCCAGAAATATGAAAATATACTATCAAGCTCCAATCCCCGTAAAAGCGGATAATGTGCAGGTTATGATCGTCCAGCCAAACAAACAAATGCAGTCCGTTATCGAGCAAAGTTAAACGCCATTAAAAGGAAAACCTAGATAACTTTCTCTGAAAGATAACCCTGGCAGCAAGAGTTCAGAAGGTGCTTGCAAAAGATTACTCCAATAGGTCTTAATGAGAAGGTCGACGGTAGTTTCACGCAAGACCTTGTAGGAAGTCTATGAGTTCTGTTGGAAATACTTCCTAGACAACCTACCCAAGGAAAGTGACGAACTGCTAACCAACTCTTCATTGCAGAGAGAATTAAATGATCATTCAAAAGCTTATAGCCTTATGAATCGCCCGGAAAAGATGCAATCTTCCCAGCTTTGCCGCAAGAGTCTGACATTTCTGACCTCGCCATTGAATCGTTTGGGCCTGATTTGTGCTGGCCTACACCTCCAAATGCTGGAAGAAGCAAGTTTTCAAAAGCAAGGCGGAGACATCATGATGAGGCCAAATTAGCATCGCAACGCATCTCCTGAAAACAGTGGAAAAAATCGTCACCAGTTATTTCAGGAAGAATGTTTTGAGAAAGAATCTATTGAATGTGTGACAATTCGCATACCCACCTTGCAAATCCACGGTAGATGCTCTATCCAAGGTAGTATCGGGGCTAGAGTGAACGTTGGAAACCAGGAAGGCAGCAATCGTCATATTTGTGGATGTGGAAGGTCTAGTCGATAACATCCATAAAGAAGGCAGCGAAAAGAAAACGCGTGAACCATACCAATATCAAATGCCATCAGTTCATGATTATGGGTCGTAGAGTCACTGTGAATTTTGCAGGGGTATCGGTCACTGGCGCTACCGGGAGAAGAGGTCCATAGGGCGGAGTCCTGTTGCCTGTTCTGTGGTGTCTCGTGAACGAACTACAAAGAAGATTGATCGAAGAGGGCCACAGCTGCTAATGCGGCATAATGAAGGGCAAGTTCGAAGGAAAAACGTCAGCCCTGACCAAAAAAGTTATTGAAATCACTAATCGATGATGTCTGGACAAAGGATGTAGTTTAAATCCAACCACAAGAGTTATTGTACCGTTCACCCGTCACAGGAAGCTCGAGGTTGCCTTGAATAAAAAACCTAATTTGAAACTAGTTATAAGGAAACGTCAATGTACTCGTTAATAAAAAACTGTTCAATGATACTGCACCAACCGCATAACTTGACGAGAGACGATGTAGATAGGCTATCGTTTATAAAGCGTGGTCCATCTATAGTTTGCGTTTTCAAGAAGTGGTTATTTCGAGTCTGGCACAACAATTCTATCATTCGTATTTTGATAAAAAATTAGTTTAATATTTGATATTAATGAAATCGATTTACGCTTGAATTTTTTTATCTTGGGATCATTCCCATTGCCTTTAAACGATGGTGAATGTCTGGTTGAGTGACTCCAAGTATTTCTGCGAGTTCATCTTGCATTTGTGATGCTTATTCAACGACTCTAATTCTTCATCCTTAATCTTTGTTGGCGCTCTGGGTCGTTCTTCGTCTTCCAAATCAAAACTGCCACTTGTGTTGCCCGATGAATTAATAAACTGTTATCATAACTTATTCCTATTCCTAATATATGACGGCGAGTAGTAGTTACTAGATATAAGTCATAAATCCATACTTTGTGCTTGTCAGCTGAAGGCACCGAAAGCTTCAGAACGTTAATTCGGTACAAATTTTGCAACCAGATTTGCCTTCTATTAATTACATGGCTCAATGGGTCATGCATACTCGCATCAGTACGAGTTAAAGTTGCCACAGCATCATCTCCCGATTATATTCGTCACTTAATCATCCACTACCGAGGTCATGATCTCTGGATGCCACGTTAGCTTCTCTGGTGCCTGCTTAACGGAAATAATCCAATTAGCGCATCAGTTCGCGTGATTAGCAATCTATAGATCGGAATCCCGTATCAGGCCTTCAAACAGAGGAAGGATATGACGGCGTTGAACCCACATCAGAGCCGAAATATCCTTTGTTTCCCTATAAATCATGAATCAAGTTGGCCCAGATTGGATTTTTTGCGAAGCTGATTCGTTTTCCACTTTTCACTTCAAGATTAGGGGCGGTTTCAATAACATGTTTCTTGATTTATGATTTCGCCTGTGCTTGGGTTTTATGGGAATACATGGGTTTTGTTTCGTGCAAAAGGAAAATGGAGTTTGGATTAATCGATGAAAATGAAATGAACAGTGGGACTGTTCCCGAATTGAAAACGATGATTTAAGAGTGAATTGTGAATAGTTTGTTGAATGAATCTGACGATTGAAAACATTTTTACATTTCACGCTGGATGGTTTAAAAAGTGAGATTTTATATTTGATTATAATTTAATTCATGGCGTGTTTTATTTATGAAATGTATAGAATACATTGTTAAAAACCTATAATCTTTTTGGAATTCAAAATGATCTAGTGAAATTTTAAATACTTCGGGTGTTTCATGGTATTCATGAAAAATTCGAAGGTACTTATTTGTCTGGTTCTGTCAGAACTTTCTGATGAAAGTTGTTTCCAACTTGGTGGAAATCACTTAAAAATTCTATCAAAACAACTTGTTACTGTTCGAATTTTCAAATTTCTCACAAAATAATGGTTTGGGGAACAATATCCCAGTGTGGTGCTACGCCTCTCTGTATAATTGATGGTACCGTTAATAGTGAAAAGTATTGTAGCATTCTAAACAATTTTCTCCTTGAAACGGTGCATGCTTTATATCCAGAGGGGTGGCGTTTTCAGCAGGATAATGCAAGATGCCATACTTCGGCTTATAACCAAGCTTGGATGCAAGAACACCAAGTGATAATCAATTCATGGCCAGCAGCTTCATCAGATCTTAGTCTCATTGAAAACATATGGGGACTAATGCAGATTGAAGTTGAACTAGCAGCGCCACGAAATAAAGATGAATTAATTCAGTCAGTTTTATAGTCCTGGACTATCATCGAAAATTATGGAGGTGATCTAGTTTCGGGTGTACCTCAACTTTTAGTCAAGTTTTTACAGTTAAATGGAGGTTGTATAAGAAAATAAGATGATTATTTTGTTATACTTTTCTAATTCTAGGAATTAAAAATTTAACATAAATAGAGGTTAATACTTGATAGAAGGTATATAAAATTATTTAAATATTTCAATATTAGCCTTCTACATTATTTAATTTCAAAAAATTATATTCAATAATTATAACTTCAGGAATTAAATTAGAATAATGTCATATAAGAATCACTTATATCAAACGACATATAAAATAAAAAATCATTATAAGACATCCAAATAATATAACAAAATCCAATAAATAAAAATTGTTAACCAAAAACCTATAAATTTAATATTTTGAATGGAAAAAATTTTGTTTCTGCTGATCAATCTCATGAAACCAAATATCTTTCAAAAATGTTTAACATAATCTTAAGAATTTCATCATAAAACTATCTTACTTAGAATATTCAATATTATTGGATATCTGACTAAGTTATTTTCTACAAAATCTCAAGATATGTAAAAACATTACTGAAAAACAAGTTTTAAAAGAGAATTTGCTTCGTCAGTATTCAAATAATTCATATTCAATAAAATATAACATCAATCAACAACAAATATTTACTCTCCCTTCAACAATTTACAAAACTTCTGGTAAATGAATACTGAAAAATTTAAATGGAGTGTAAGGTTAACTACAAATAAATAATTCTGTGGTTTACCCTTGATCTAAAAGATTGAAAGACAATTTACGGCCTCTGTTATAGCACAAGGACTATCTATATAAAGAATGTTAAGGAAACCAAACAATTATATATTATGAATAAAAAACATAAGTAGAGGTAAATACTTGATAGAAGGTATATAAAATTATTTAAATATTTTAATATTACCCTTCTACATATTTTATTTCAAAAAATTATATTTAATAATTATAACTTCAGGACCTAATTAAAATAATGTCATATAAGTACCACTTATATCAAACGACATATAAAATAAACATTCATTATAAGACATCCAAATGATATAACAAAATCCAATAAATAAAATATTTATGTTATTTTATTCATAATATATAATTATTTGATAACGTAAATAGAGGTCATTCTTGATAGAAGGTATATAAAATAATATAAATATTTTAAAAAAATTTTTAAACAATTTAAAAAAAAATTAGCCTTCTACATATTCAATTCCAAAAGATTATATTCAATGATTATAACTTCTGAAAATAAATTAAGATAATGTCGTATAAGTACCACTTTTATCATGACATAAAATAAACATTCATTATAAGACATCCAAATGGTATAACAAAATCCAATAAATAAAAATTATTAACTAAAATCCTATAAATTAAACATTTTGAATAGACAAAATTTTGTTTCTGCTTATCAATCTTATGAAAACCAATATCTTTCAAGAATATCCAACATAATCTTAAGAATTTTATCACAAAACTATCTTACTTAGACTATTCAATATTATTGGATATCTAACCAAGGTACTTTATATAAAAACTCAAGATATGCAAAACATTACTGAAAAACAAGTTTTAAAATCGACTTTGCTCATCAGTATTCAAATATTCATATTCAATAAATATAACATCAATTAATAACATATATTCAAACTCACCCTTCACTCTCCAGAAAAAGTTCTACTTAAATGAGAACTTTATATAGGTATTCACTACACACAGAAATATCTCTGTGGTTTAACCTGATCTAGAAGATTGAAAGACAAATTTAACGGCCTCTGCTATAGCACAAGGACTATCTGTATAAAGATTGTTGAGGAAACCAAATAATTATATATTATGAATAAAATAAATAATATTTTGGAATTAAATATGTAGAAGGCTAATTTTTTTTTTAAATTGTTTAAAAAATTTTTTAAAATATTTATATTATATAATTATTTGGTTTCCTTAACATTCTTTATACAGATAGTATTTGTGCTATAACAGAGGCCGCTAAATTGTGTTTCAATTTTTTAGATCAAGGGTAAACCACAAAATTATTTATTTGTAGTTAACCTTACACTCCATTTAAATTTTTCATTATTCATTTACCAGAAGTTTTTTAAATTGTTGAAGGGTGAGTAAATATTTGTTGTTGATTGATGTTATATTTTATTGAATATGAATTATTTGAATACTGACGAAGCAAAGTCTCACTTAAAACTTATTTTTCAGTAATGTTTTTACATATCTTGAGATTTTATAGAAATTAACTTAGTTAGATATCCAATAATAAAATAAGTAAGATATTATAGTTTTATAATGAAATTCTTAAGATTATGTTAAACATTTTTGAAAGATATTTATTTCCATAAGATTGATCAGCAGAAACAAAATTTTGTCTATTCAAAAAATTCAATTTATAGGATTTTGGTTAACAATTTTTATTTATTAGATTTTGTTTTATCATTTGGATGTCCTTATAATGAATGTTTATTTTATATCTCGTTTGATATCAGTGGTACTTATATGACATTATTTTAATTTAATTCCTGAAGTTATAATTATTAAATATAATTTTTTGAAATTAAATATGTAGAAAACTAATATTAAAATATTTAAATAATTAAAAATATATACTAAATAATTAAAATTGAGCATCATTTTTCCGGACACTTTCTAGACGGACTATACTATTGAAAAATGCGGTCAAGAATAGTCAAAGTATGAAACTGCACACTAAACTAAGTAACACCTGGAAATAAGAAAAAAATATAAAAGAATCCGAGAAATCTCTCTTTGAAAAAATATCACCCATACTGAAAGAACCTATACCCCTTTGAAGGATCACGCCGAATTTACAATCATCCTGTATAGTGTGTTTCATTTCAGTGTCAACTTTAGTGCTCTAACTGGTAGACCAGTAAGTTATATTAGATCTGAGATTGAAGTGCTATGAAAAACAGGATATATAACAAGAACTAAAAGATAATTTTGGCTCGAATTGACTGAATCGACGAACACCGCCATGAAACACATAACTCCGAAGTTGAACCGGACAACTGTTGCCATCCTACTGAACGAGATATCTCTAGTTCCTTCTTCAACGTTAATATCATTTGTCATCTGTGTGCAGTCTTTCGTAATACGCTCCTGTCGCTAGTAGATAGCGAAATATTGTCCGGTCTAGAGCATACATTGTTAGCTGCCTTTGTGCTACCGAATTAATTGTCTGAATTTCGACCGGCCAGGTATATACAAATAAATTCATCCGCTGGCTTTGATAAGATCATTAAATAATTCCTTTTCGTGTTCAACTCGTGGAACAGAGTTTATGTGGATCTTCCTAGAATTATTCAACAATGGCATTCTGATATATTGTTTAAACCATGATCTGAATATCCCTTCAGAAAATTAGCAATATACCTATTTTGAGGAGAAACAGAAAGAATATTTCTTACAAGGTTTAGAGGAACTTATTTCTCGATGTAACAAATGTAACATTGAAAAATTTTTCCAAAATTTTTCGAGTTTTCTTTCGCACCTAACCGAGAATACATTGAACACCCCTCGTAATTGAATGGCTTCCTAAATATTTTTTTGCAGTTCTTCTGCGGCTGTAATGTGATTCTTCACAGGGAAAAGCCATGTTATGTTCCTGGATCCGATTCTTTACTTCCAATCTCACATTTTATCTTATTTAGTAGGTATAACAACAAATTTATTTAAGGGGAATGAAACGGGATCTGTCTGTAGCACCCAATTGACAGCTGCTTTCCTTTTTTGTCCCATTAGATTAGTTCACTGGACTAAGGTTATCGTTTTCTTCATTTTTCATTGTATATTCACAGGCAGACATGCGCACCACGCCTGTCTGAAGAGTTCAGGTGCGTATGGTTGGAACGAAACATTCAAATATTTATTTATTCATTAATTTTGAGTTTTTATTTTATACTTCTATTGAATATAAGCAGTGCTTATAAGACACTAATTTAGTTCTAAAAGTTTTTGAATGAAATTTTTTGAAATTAAAATTGTAGGAGACTAACAGATTGAATCTGCTTTGATATTCAAAGTTTGAAAGACTTTTTGACATGATAATGTGTCCATTATCATGTGATTAACTAGTTCATCTTGAGTTGAAATTCAATACCATAGTCCTTCCAATAACAATTAGTTGCAATGAAATCAACTTAAATAATAATAATTCTTCATTCTTCCTTTAGGACATAGCAGTGATGCATAGGATATGTCAAGTAATATTCAATGCAATATAAGTTAAAAGTAAGCAAGCATAGTTGAATGAAAAGAAAGAGAAACAACAAGAAATAAGACCAAACAAAACCAAATGGCTCATAAAATTAATTTACCACGATAACTTAACTTAATAAACTAGAGCGAAATTCATCTGTGCTGTAATAACATTTTTCAATAAACAGACTTCTTGAACTTTTTTGAAATTCCTTAATGTTCAATAATTTTCAGCTATTTAGCAGGTGATTATATGATTTTGTACCAGCTAGTCGTGGTGACGACTCATACTTGCTGGATTTGTGCTTTGGTATGCAAATAATATTTTGGTGCTTTGTTTTATAATTATGAAAATCTGAGCACATCATCAAGCCATCTAGGTTAGATCGAACAAATAACAAGCAAAATAACATATATACAAGGAAATGTTAAAATTCCTGATTTTCTGAAGGTCTCTACACGATTCTTGAAGCTTCAGACTGAACATAAGGCGAATAATTTTTGTTTTGCAATGAACGCTCGACCTCTTTCAGATGATGAACCGCAAAAAACAAGGTTGTAACATAGGTGGCAATGAACCAATCCATAGTATATATTGATCAAGGGAAAGAGAGTTTTTCAGTCTGTCGAAGGCATAGTAGGAGCTATTGAGCTTTTGGCATAACTTATAGATATGACAGTGCCACCGCAGATTCTTATCGACGTATAGAACAAGAAACTTAGCAGTCTCAACAGATTCAAGAATGTCCTCATTCCGATTGATAAAAAATGCTGAATCTGGAATTTTACAATTTGAATCGTGTTTAAGTTTAAAATTAACGAGTTCATCCTACACCAATCAGTAAAATATAGGATAAGTCTCTCACAAATCTACGTCATCACCTGAAGACTACTTGCTCTCACCTCCAGTGATGTGTCATCAGCAAACATTACAAGGATAGAAGCAGCCAGTAAATCGGGCAAATTTGACAAAAATTTAAAAAAGAAGATGTCCCAAGACTGATCCCTGAGGGACACCTAGACTATTATAGTACTCACGTTAAGTAAAAGCACCATCTTCAACAAATAGAGAACGTTGTGACAGGAAACTCTTAATCCAGTCATGGAAGATACCCCTGAATCCCAACTGATATAATTTTTCGAAAATGAACTTATGCTGAAGGCAATCAAAAGAACATTGGAAATCAGAATATGAACTCAAAAAATCATGTTATAAACAACTTTAATCTCAGAGCTTGGTTCTGTAGGCAACATGAAGAGTATGGAAGTGTGATAATTTATGTACACAAAGATTTGAAGGTGACTGAACATGCAAAAATAATTAATATATCAGTTAAGGGTAACTTTGGATGTGCTGGGGTGGAATTTCAAGTGTACAATACGTGGATATTGTGTGTAACCTGTTATGATGATGGCTACACTGATCTATTGGTCAATAAACTACGTCTGGTATTGAATAGATACGATCAGGAAAATATCCAGATTATAATTGTTGGAGACTTTAATATTGATATGTTGTAGAATTCTTAAAAGAAAAGTGACTGGCTCACCTTCCTGAACTCGTATAATATCCAACAAACCATATTTAAATCAACAAGAATTACATCTACCTCAAGCACTTTTATAGATGGCATATATACTGACGTGGATTTTTTTCAACTCAAGTAATACACAATCATATATCTAATCATACAGCTCAAACCATCACTTTTGAAGGCACTAAGTCAGAGCAAAATTTCACATGCAAGAGAATATATTCTACAGAAAGTTACCTGTGTTCACAAGACTGGTCCTTTCTTAACAATATCAATAATATAAATGAACAGTTCAATGCATTTCATTATGTTATTTCAGAATACTTGAAGAAATCTTGCCCTCTAAAAAAACTGCCATTGTCTAAGCACAAATATAAAAATAAGACTATAGACCCACCCTTACAAGAAATCAAAACAGATTGGACATCCTACTAGTACTGAGTAAAAAGGATGTAATATTTCACAATGAATACAAACAAGTAAAATGAGAATATGACAGATTGCTCATTAACCAGAAAAAGTATTAATTTCAACAAATAATAGAAAGTTCGGACAATAAGAATAAAGCAACCTTCAATCATAAAATCTTTTGAAGAACCCAGTGAATGAACAAAATTTCCCAATAGAAGGTGATCATCGTTATCATAAGTTATCGTGATTATCGTGGAGGAACGAGAGGTATCACGATGGCGGGCGGTTCATCTTCTGATCCTCCCGACAAGAAATGTCGATTTTGTGGAAGATTTACTTGTTCGAGTGATATAAAATGCAGTGGTGAAGGTTGTGATATTAAGATACACAGTAAGTGTTTGGATTCCATTGCTAGAATCGTTTTTGTTGATAAAGAAAGTTTTTTGTGCCGATGGTGCACCGAAACGATGAGACGAAACCAATCTGTTCATCAATCGAATGCAGATTCGAATCAAGATAATAGTTCAAATGAGATTATTCTCAAGAAAGAGATTGAATGTTTGAATAGGGAGAAAGTCCTCTTAGAAAAATATGTGTCAGAATTAGAATTTTCAAACAATATTCTGAAAACAAAATATAAACAAAATGAATCATCTTCAAAGTCTGTTCCAAATCAGTTTTTCTCACATTCGAATGAGTCAACGAAGTCATATGCATCCGCCGTCAAGTCAGATGCCGATTCTCATGTGTTGCTTGTTAGATCGATCAATAAATCTGCGAGTAGTATTGATATAGAACACGAAATAAAAACAAGGGTGAATCCAACTTCTGATAATTGTCTTGTTTTGGGAACTAAACGCGTGAAGGATGGTATTTTAATCAATTGCGGCGACGAAGGTTCCCTCGAAAGATTGAGACACACAATCGATGCGAAAACAAAGGGCTCATATAGTATTTCTGTCCCAAAAAAATTCAATCCGCGACTCATGGTCTACAGTGTGGATCCGTTTTCTGTGGACGAGACTGATTTTCTGTCCAGGATGATTAGAACAAATGATCTGAATTGCTCGACCAATGACATCAAATTGGTCACTAAATTGAAATTCAAGAATAAATTGAATGTTGTGTTGGAAATGAACCCGAATTTATTCAAGGATATTATGAAGAGAGGCTTTCTTTATTTGGGCTGGTCAAGATGCTTCGTTAAGGAACACTTTGGCCTGATCAAGTGTTTCAGGTGTTGGAAAATTGGTCATTATAAAAAAGACTGTAAGAGTGCTGCTACGATTTGTCCTAAGTGCTCTGGCCCCCATGATGGGAACTGTTGTGATTCGCTCGAATTATGTTGTATAAACTGTAAATCATTTAATCAAAATTTCAAATCTAACTATGATACTAAACATGCTGCGAATAGTAATCAATGTTGTTATTATATTAATCAGGTTGATAAGTTGAAATCAAGAATTCAGTATGCAGAATAAGCCTAAGAAATTTCTGAAAATTGCTCACTTCAATATATGTTCTCTTTTTCCAAAACTAGATCAATTGTTTGATATTGTATTGAATGGAAGGTTAGATGTTATTTGTTTGACTGAAACGTGGCTGAACCAAAATATTACTAATGATAGTTTGAAAATCCCCGATTTCAAAGTTTTCAGAAGGGATCGGATGGGTCGAGTGGGAGGAGGCGTGGGTCTTTATGTCAGGGATACAATCGATTCGAAGGTAGTTTTGAGTGATTTTTCCTCTCCTGATGGGGTGGAACATATTTGGGCCACTTTGAGGGTTAATGGAGAATTTATTCTTGTGGGTACTATATATCGTACATCGGCATGTAATTTATCGACCTTCGTTAGATATTTGGACGATGCGTTATCATATGTGTCACCTCAGTACGGCCATATCATTCTTACGGGAGATGTGAATGAAAATCAGCTGAACCATAGTAATTTGTTTGCGGATTGCATCCATTCTTACGATTTCCATCAGCTAATTACGGAGCCTACCCGCATCACTATGACCACACAAACGTTGCTCGATGTAATTTGTACGAATAAGTCTGAGCTTGTAGTTGGTTCAGGAGTGTTGGATCATTCTATGTCCGATCATCGGGGTGTCTTTTGTGAGGTTGATGTAAAACCGGAAACGGGTACCCCTAAGATCGCAATATACCGCGATTATCGGGGCTTCTGCGCGGAAAATTTTAGAGCTGAGTTGTCAAGTGTACCATTTCATAATATTCTACGTGAAAGAGATATTGATTCAAAAATTTCCATTTTCAGCCGCTATCTAACTGATATTTTCGACAAACACGCCCCTTACATCGAGTCAAAGATAACAAAGCCGTTCGCTCCCTGGATAACTCCTACGGTGAGGAGTATGATGAGGTTGAGGGATGGGGCATTGACCAGGTACAAGAATTCTGGGAGCTTGATGGATTTTAAATATTACACTACGCTTCGTAACACAGTGACTGCGGCTGTAAGAAAGGAAAAGGGTATTTTTCTGGCTCGGGCTGAGTCCCGGGGCACTAGTCATTTCTGGAAAGCTTTCCGCTCTATTGACACCATAAGACAAGGTGACACTTCCTTTTCTCATCAGTTTGGAAATCCCGGGGAACTGAATAACTATTTTTTATCTGTGTTCAGTCAACCAAACTCGTGTCCTGAGACTGCAGCTTACTATAATTCCAGTGTGTTCGACTCTAGTGCTCACTTCTCACTCAGTCTTTCAACTACGGAGGAGGTCAGGGAGATTGTGCTGGGCCTGCGGTCGAACGCTGTTGGATTTGATGACATTTCTGCCAAGATGTTACAGTTGTCGATTGATATTATACTTCCTTACCTTACCCATATTGTTAATGTTTGCATAGAAACTGGTTATTTCCCAACAGCTTGGAAATATTCAATCATAAAACCACTACCTAAGGTGAAGACCCCAGATAAATTGAGCGATTTTCGGCCTATAAGCATACTCCCTAGCGTCTCAAAAGTACTCGAGAAAATATTGTCAAAACAAATATATAAGTTCATTACAGAGAAAAACGTAGTAACTCCCAGGCAATCAGGTTTTAGAAAATATTTTGGTACTACTACTCTTCTGTTGAATGTTGCAGATGACATTTTTAGGGCTCTGGATGAGGGGGAGTTTACCATTCTTACCCTTTTGGATTTTGCTAAAGCCTTCGACACCCTTGATCACGAGCTGTTGTGTGCTAAATTAGCATATTACGGTTTCGATTCAAATGCTTTGAGATTCTTCAGATCTTATCTCACAGGTAGATACCAGAGTGTGCGAATTGGTAGGGAAGAATCTGAGTTTGGTCCTGTGTTGTCGGGTGTTCCTCAGGGATCAATATTGGGACCTATTCTTTTTTTAATTTATGTGGCGGATATGTATAAGGTAGTATCGTTCGTCAATATTTATTTTTATGCAGATGATACACAAATAAGCCTCTCCTTCCATCCTTCCTGCATTGATGAAGCGGTAGAGCGGATCAATAGTGACCTATCACGTTTGGTTGAGTACTCACATGATAACAATCTGAGGTTAAATGTCTCCAAGTGTGCTTCCTTGTTCTTTTCCCTTGGAGCAGGTGGAGAGGCGGACGTTCGGCGGGTATCGCTTGAGGTCGGGAGCGAACCAATTCCTTTTACTAAAAGTTATAGAAATCTCGGTATGGTATTTGACTGCAGGTTGAGGTTTGTCGAGCACGTTGCTTTGCTTGTGAAGAGGTCATTTCTTGCTCTTCGGCATTTATACCGAAATCGGCGTGTTCTGAGTTTTAGTTCACGCAAGTACCTCTGCGAGACCCTGGTGATGTCGGTCTTGAATTACGGACTTGTACTCTATTATCCATGCTTGGATTCTGCGACTAGATACAGACTCCAAAAAATACAGAATTCTTGTTGTAGATTTGTTTTCGGGCTACGAAAGTACGATAGGGTGTCCGCTGGAATAGATGAACTTGAATGGTTGAAGCTCGATAACACATTTAAGTTTCAGATGGCTGTTTTGGTGTTTCGTGTTTTGTCTTCTTCTTATCCTCCGTATCTACGCGATAAATTAATTTTCCGGGGAGATATGCATGACGTTGCGGTCCGGCATAGATACACTCTTATGTTGCCTAGATTCAGGTCAGCCATGTTTCAGCGCTCGTTCACTTATAACGCGGTCACTGTGTTCAATGATATTCCTAATGATGTTAAATTTAGTTCTCTGAGGATTTTAAAAGTGTATTTTAGGAAACAATTACTTTCGACACAATTTCAGTTTTCTTAATTTTTTTTTTTTTTTATCTCTTTTCTTTGCATGTATTATTGCTCTAGGTTTAATTTTGTTTGGTAATTTGTATTCTGTTAGAGGTTAAGTGGAGTAGCGTAAGCTAGACTTCGCCTCGATATTTCAGTTGTGCTGTATATGACGGTACAAATAAAAGGCACTTTATTATTATTATTATTATTATCTACACGAAGTCTCAAATGAGTTGAGTAAATATTTTGTTAATGTTGCTTCTGAACTGAATAAAAATATTCCACATAATATCAGTACTAATGATCAAATCCTCCATGAACGAATCTTTATATTTGAGAGCTATCAATCTGGATGAACAGAAATTTATAATTAAATCTATGAAAAATAAACACACTTCTGGGATTGATGGAATATAGAACAGCATAATTAAACACACTTCAGATGCAATCTTAGTACCACTACAGACCATTGTGAACAACTCAATGAAAGAGAGAATCTTTCCAGACAAATTAAAAATGGCAATTGTCAAGCCAATTCATAAAAAGGCAATAAAAATGATTATGGGAATTACAGACCGGTCAGCATATTACCATCGCTATAAAAGATATTTGAAATGACCTTTTGTAGTCTACTAATGGAGTTTCTTTTGAAGAACAAAATAATATCAGATAATCAACACGGATATCTTAAGGGAAAATCAGTACATACAGCAATTTTCCAGTTCATAAGAAAAATAACTGAGCCATTAGAGAACAACAATTACTTGGAATAGTTCTGGATTTATCCAAGGCATGACTGTATTCTTCTGGAGAAATTAATATCAAAGTTGCAGAATTATGGAATCAGGGGACCAGCTCTTGGATGGGTGAAGTCTTATTTCAAAGATGGATCTCAAATAGTGGATATATTTTCAGACGGATGCAATATTACATCAGACGTTGAAAAATTAAGACTTGGAATTGCGCAGGGAAGTATTGTGGGACCACTATTATTTCTGATATATGTGAATTATTTCAGTTCCAGTTTTTACAGTGAAAAACTAACAAATGTCAGTTATGTTGATGATACCAACTTGCTCGTTATTGATTCCCTTTAGCCAAATCTCAAAGATTTTGGCTAAGGAAGTGTTGGAGCATACAGAAACATGGTTCACCTCTAGCAACATGCTCTTGAACAAGGAGAAAACAAACTTCGTATTTTTTCATTCCACCAACTCGAAAATAGAAACTCCAGAATATATCAAATTGAATGTTTGCAAGTACAATACATCTAAGTCCACCAAGTTCCTGTGACTCTATACAAATGAAGAAATGAATTGGAAGCAGCATACCAATTACCTAAATGAGTGATTAGGGACAGCAATCTATGCCTTTAGAATAATTTCCAAATACTTGGATGCAAAAGTGTTAAAAACACCATACCATGCAACAATAGAGGCCGAAATAGATTAAAAATAATGTTTTATGGTTCGGAAAACATGCAAGATATAATTGTACATCAGAATATTGTGAAATTTAACATATAGGCAATCTTGTAGAGGTTTTTTCAGAAAAATGGTATTTTAACATTGTACGTCATATATATGCAGGAATGTTTACTATTTATGCATAAAAATAAATATTTTTTCCTTTTTCCTATATCAAAAATAGATATAATACAAGGACATTATCATATAATTTTCCAAAATGTAAATTAAATTTAACACAAAAACAGCTTGAATACAGATGTTTTAAGTTCTTCAATAATAGACTCCCTAATGAAATCAAAGGATTTTTACTTTATTGTTAAGTTCAGAACCATACAGTATTGAAGATTTTTGCCGTTAGGTGGTAGGTGAATGTTAATTTTGATACTATTTCTCTTCATTTGTATTTGTTTACTACTGCCTAATGATTTGGAAATAAAGAGTTATTATTATTACTCAAGGGACACGCATCGTTAATTAAAGATTTTACAATATTGACGAAAAGGAAAATTTATGATCAATAGAATGACATTGATAGATAAAGAGAAAGTTGGTTTGAGAAAGAACATTATAGAGATTACTTAAATTTTTTTGAGAAAAAATTGTACAAACTCTTGGCTCCAAAGAATCATTCTTAACTATCTCAGTTACTGTGCAATCTAGGACAACTGCCTTATGGTCACATATGTGAGGTTCACAAACAAAAACCTTATTGGAACTTTTGGTACTATTTGTCACGATGTAGTCTATCTTGGTACAAGAGGTTATACCATGTTTAAGATCCATTTGGTCACAAGCATCATCTGCTGAAGCACTACATTATAAACATCCATTGACGGGCTCATTTTTGACCTTAACTTCTCTCACCGTCGATAAAGATTCTACATCTACTCGAGTCAACGCATTTGCATCGGACTTCCCTCGGTGAGCTATGAGATCAATCTTTGATTGGCTGTGTGTTATGTGCAATAGATGATGCCCGAAGGAGTACATTGGTTGCGACGATGGATTCTTCACTCCTCATCAAGTGTGCCTGAATCTGCTGCCATTCCGACTCAAAAACGTTTAATGGTTGAATTCGCCTTCGCAGAACCTCTCGAGTGTAGATATAGAAATTGAAATGAACAGAACATTTTTCCATAAAGCTTATTAACACGACGCCTTCTAAGAAACACCATGTGTTCCACTTGGAATGGTCATTGATGCTGTGTGTCTTGATCTATTTGAACTCGGCAGGGACGATTAGTCATGAATCTTTAGACTGGTCGTGTCCTTTATTGATACACCGGTCAAGCTGCAACAGAGCAAGGCAGGTTTCTGGACGAGGAGCGAAGAAGTTGTTCGCTACACACTCTCCCTCCAGTGAGCGTTGGTAAGGTCACGAAATAGGGCGTTAGGAATCAGGCAAGGAGACAGTCCGCCGCTGGGCTGGTCGCGTTGCCATCTCCAGTGGGGATCTGCGGAACGAAAGAAAAGCTGTCTCGGAATGACGGATAGGGGGCAATTAGGGCCACCAAATGAATGGGTTGGTTCGCTCTTGAAGCAAGTGAAGCTTGTAGAGATATGCCTGTTCCTTGTTGGCATCGAAGAAATGGGAGAATTTTCTTGAGATTGCCCATTGCTAGTTTCTATTTACCAGTGATCTTCTGGGTCGACTACGCACTAATTTATTCAAGAGCACGTAATATTCCAAGTTCGTTTTCCTTCCTTCCTTTGCATTTGGATAATATTATCTAACCTTTTTGAATCAACATTCTCATTTTCTTCATTACCTTTGAATCCAGCATATATGAAACTTTCATAATCTGTCGACGCATCTGAAGAATTAAATGCTGCTCTTTCTTCATTTTATTTGGCCTTTTTTCTTCGATTATCAATATTTCGACTTTTCGACGTTTCTGCAGTTTTTCCTTATGCTTGAGTGGAGCCGCAGCTTCATCGTTGAGTGACGTATCTTCATTTTCGGAATCTTGTTTCAGCAATTTTATTTTAATTGGCCATTTTTCAGCCACTTCTTATTATTTTTAGCAAGCTTTTTTTTCTTGGTCTAATTGTAAATTTCAATCGTCATTTTATTGAATGGCATGCGTTTCTATTCATCTTCATTAGTTTTACTATTGGCATCCTCAGACTGAATTTCTCTAGTAGTAACTCGCGAAGATTCCCCAGGCAATTGTGTTTACATTTTGTTAGAGCAATTACTTCCTAATTTCGTTATCATGACCCTTGAAACCGCAATTTCCTTCTCTATTACTTCAATTTCTTCTTCTGGAAATACCGCTTCCGGTTTGATACTGATACTGACTTTAGAGAGGTACAAGATGTGCTGGTTTCTTTGGAAAGAGAATATTTTAATTTCTGGCATTGTTATTTTCACTTTGTCTACCATTTCTTGTCAAAACTTCCAATACCTTCACAGCCTCCAAGATTTCATTTCTCAATTTGTTTCTGCTGCTTATGCCTATTCCTTGTTGGCATCGCAGAAGTTTGAGAATTTTCATGTGACTGCCCATTGCCGTATTTCCAACAATGCTTCAATCAAGTCATATGCTCTAAGGTCAAAATGAGTTTGATTTCCTTGCCTCATTTAAATTTGAATCATTTTATGTAATTCATATGAACCAACATTTAAATTTTTTTCATCATCTTTGAATGTAGCAGATATATAATTCATCATCGTCTGATGAAGAATTGAATGTTACTCCTTCATTACTGGTAATTTCATCCTTTTTTTTTTGCTTATCAATATTCCAACTTTTCGACCTTTCTGCAGTATTTCCTACTGCTTCAATGGGGCCAGAGTTTCGGCGTTGAATTATGTATCCTCACCTTCAGAATCTTCTTTAAGATTTCTGTCAGCAAGTTAAAACCATTTGGCCGTTTTCAACGTCACTTATTATTATTAGCTGGCTTCTTTAGAAAGAGAAATAATAATAATAATAATAATAATAATAATATTTATTCACTAAAGACTGCATTCACAATTTTACTCAGATATATATATATATATATATATATATATATATATATATATATATATATCCTTAATATGTTTACATGAATAAATAAATAATCACAGAAGCTCTAGCTCCGGGAAGCTATTGCTTGTACGTGATGATATTAAACAAAAATGTCCCAGCTGATGAATGAACAAAACAATGTAATACCCAACCCGCACAGAAAACAAACACATATCTCAATTCCTTAACTCCCTTAAGACTTCACCCATGGTTCAGAAAGCTGTGTAGTCTCTCCCTCCCGTATAAGAGTATCCATTTCTTGCACTCTCTTTTAAATAAGTTGATACTGTTCATCCTCAAGATGTTAGTAGGAAGCCGACTGAACAGTTTCGGCGCAAGAAAGTCACAATGTCGCTGGCCTATGGCTTTTGTACATCTAGGTACGCTAAGGGAGTTTATTCTACTTCTAGTATTATATGAGTGTCCAATAGGCTCGGAAGATATTTTCGACTTCTTGAGGTTTACTAGCATATTCAAACAGAACAGTTGCCTCACATCGAGTATCTCGCACTCACCATGCAATCTACTGTTCGAATACTTAAGTGGTCTACCATATATTGTTCGTAAGATCCATCTTTGAAGAACACTAAGTTTCTCCAGGTGAGTATCACTAACACCCCCCCAACCTACAATTCCGTATGTAAGCTGAGACTGGACTAAAGCACAATACAACAGCTTGAGATGTTCCAAATCAAGGTAATCCCTCAAATATCTTAGCTTAAATAAAACACCCCTAAGCTTGTCAACCAAGTTTTTTACTTGAAGATCCCATCTAAGATGTCGGTCAACTATTATCCCCAAATATCTGATCGACTCTGCCTCCAGGATCATGGAATCAGCAGCAATTGTCAGAGGCCCCATACACGGCAGTCCATTGGAATATGAACAAAAGGGCAAGTATCTTGTCTTCTCCAGGTTGAGGGTTAGCGTATTATACTTCAACCAGTCCTGCAATACTCCGAAATCAGCCTCGGACGCAGATTTTAAGGTCTCCCACGAATCAGATTCACAAAATAGTGCAATATCGTCTGCAAAGCTTAGGATTTGACCACTAATTCTTAGATTTAATAAGTTGTTGATATACAGGGTAAACAACAGTGGCCCCAGGACAGTACCTTGTGGCACCCCGTAGGTTGTATATGCGGGTCTGCTTAGTTCACCATCGATTTCGACTCTCTGCTCTCGGTGAGTTAAATAACTCGCAAGTAAGTTATACACTCTTCCCCTAAACCCATAATTATTCAATTTACTGAGTAGTTTCTCGTGTGACACAGTATCGAAGGCCTTAGAGAGATCCACAAAAATGCACAAGGATGGTCTTCATTTGTCGAGCGAGCGATAGATATGAGATGTCAACTGATAGAGTGCATCCTCTGTTGATCTTCCTTCTATGAATTTATGAATTATGAATATTAGCGGAATCTAAATTTCGATTTCTATCATTGTTATTTTCTGCTAGTCTACCATTTTTTAATCCCCCCAATACCTTCATAGCCTCTTAGATTTTGTTTAGCAAAAAATTTCTGTCCGTAGAATTATGCCTATTCCTTGTTGGCATCGCAGAAGTTTGAGAAATCTCATGTGACTGCCCATTGCCGTATTTTTAACAATGCCCTTCTAGCTCTACCACGTCTTAATTTATTCTAGAGCTAGTTTAATCAAGTCATATGCTCTAAGGTCAATATGAGTTCGATTTCCTTGCCCCATTTAAATTTGAATCATTTTATGTAATTCATATGAACCAACGTTTAATTTTTTTTCATTATCTTTAAATATAGCAGATATGTAACTCATCATCGTCTGCTGATGCATATGAAGAACTGAATGTTACTCTTTCATCACTGGTAATTTCATCCTTTCTTTTTTGCTTATCAATATTCCAACTTTTCGACCTTTATGCAGTATTTCCTACTGCTTCAATGGAGCCAGAGCTTTGGCGTTGAGTTATGTATCTTCTTTAAGATACATTTCTTTCAGCAAGTTAATATTATTTAGCCGTTTTCAAGGTCACTTATTATTATAAGCTGGCTTCTTTAGGAAGAGAAATATTAGCGGAATCTGAATTTAGATTTCTGTCATTGTTATTTTCAGCCAGTCTACCGGTTTTGTTATCCTCCCAATACCTTTAGAACCTCTTAGATTTAGTTTAGCAAAAAATTTCTGCACGTAGAATTATGCCTATTCCTTGTTGGCATCCAAGAAGTTTGAGAATTTTCATGTGACTGCCCATTGCCGTATTTCCAACAATGACCTTCAACTACGTGGTTATTTATTCTAGAGCACGCTTCAATCAAGTCATATGCTTTAAGTTCAAAATGAGTTCGATATTCTTGCCCCATTTAAATTTGAAATATTTTATGTGATACATATGAACCGACATGTTATTTTCAATTAATCTAAATTTCGATTTCCGTCATTGTTATTTTCAGCTAGTCTACCTTTTTGTAAATCCTCCCAATACCTTTACAGTCTTAAAGATTGAGTTTCGCAAATTATTTCTTCCCTGTTACCGTATTTCCAACGGTGTCCTTTTGGGTCGACTACCTGCTAATTTGTTCTAGAGCACGCTTAAGTCATATGCTCTAAGGTCAAAGTAAGTTCGATTTCCTTGCTCCCTTTGTCTTTGGATCATTCATCTTATTCATCTGAACCAACATAATCATTATTTTCATTCTCTTTTAATCTAGTAGATATGAAATTATCATAGTCTATTGACGTATTCGAATGTTACAATTTTTTAATTATCTATTGCCCCCTTTGTTTTGCTCATCAATATTTCGACTTTTTGACGAATCTTTTTTCCTGCTGCGTGAATTGAGCAAGTTAATATTATTTGGCCGTTATCAGTAACTTATTATTGTTAGCTGACTTCTTTTTCTTAGCATGTTTATAAAGTTTCATCTCCATTTTATCGAAAAGTATGTTAATTTTTTCATCTTTATTTTTCAACCGCAATCTCCTTCTCCATTTATATGATGTTTGCGTCTGTAGGCCGTTCTGGTTTCTTTGAGAAGAGAAATCCTAAAGAAGGTTCGATTTCCTTGCTCCCTTTGCATTCGGATGACTTTATCTAACTCATCTTAAGGATTGGATGTTGCTCTTTTTTCATTATCTATTCCACCCTTGGATTCGCTTATCAATATTTATTTTCTACCTTTCAACCAATCTACAGTTTTTCTTGCTGCTTGTTTGAAGCTCAGCTTCGTCGTTAGGGATGTAGCTCCATCTTCAAAATCTTATTTAAGATACATTTCTTTCAGAAAGTTTTTTAAAATTTTATTTGGCTATTTTATATGCCACTTCTCCTTATTTATGTCTAGCTTCTTCTTCATAACCTAATTGTAAATTCAATTTTTATTTTATAGAAAAGCATGTGCATCTTATCATGTTCATTAGTTTAACTATTAGTTATACTCAGTGGTCTTCATTGCCCATTGCCAATTTCCAACAGTACCCTTCTGAGTCCACTGCATAGTAATTTATTCTAGAGCAAGCTTCAATCAAGTCATATGCTCTAAGTTCAAAGTAAGTTCGATTTCCTTGCTCCCTTTTTACTTGGATCATTTCATCTAACTCATCCGAACCAACATTCTCGTTTTCTTCATTATCTTTAAATCTAGCAGATATGAAACTATCCTAGTCTGCTGACGCATCTAAAGGATTGAATGTAACCCTTTCTTCGTTGTCTTTCTCCCCGTGGATTCGCTTATCAATATTTCATTTCTACTTTTCAACCAATCTACAGTTTATCTTGCTGCTTGAATGGAGCTCAGCTTCGTCGTTAGGGATGTAGATTCATCTTCATAAACTTATTTATGATACGTTTATTTCAGCAAGTTCTTTTAAATTTTATTTGGCTATTTTTTAAGCCATTATTTTCAGTTAGCTTCATTTTCTTGGCCTTATAATAAATTCCAATCTACATTTTATCCAAGAGCATATGCATCTTATCATCTTCATTCGTTTTACTAGTAGTAATACTCAATGCGGTTCATTACCCATTGCCAAATTCCAACAGTACTCTTCTGGATCGACTACGTGGGTAATTTATTGTAGAGCAAGCTTCAATCAAGTCATATGCTCCAAGTTCAAAGTAAATTTGATTTCCTTGCTCCCTTTGTATTTGGATCATTTCATCTAACTCATCCGAACCAACATTCTCGTTTTATTTATTATCTTCAAAACTAGCAGATATGAAACTATCATAATCTGTCGACTCAACTGAAGTATGGAATGTTACTTTTTCTTCATTGTTTATTTCCATCTGTTTTCCTTATCTTATTTCGACTTTTGACCTTTCTGCAGTTTCTCCCAGTGCTTGAATGTAGCCGTAGCTTGGTCGTTGGCTAACGAATTTTCACTTTCAATATTTTCTTCAAGATACACTTCTTTCAGTAAGTTAATACAATTAGGCCATTTTTTAGCCACTTTTAATTATTTGCTTGCTTCTTTATTTTAGCATGATAGTAAATTTTCATATTCCTGTTATGGATAAACATGTGTATGTCTTCATATTCCTTTGTGTTATTATTAACTTCCCCAAATTGCATTTCTGTGAGGTTGTTTTCAGTTGGTTGGAACAATCACTTCACAATTTTGTTATCATGACCTTTGCAAGCACTATAGTCTCTATTTCACTATTTTCATCATCTTTCACTTTCGGTTTGAAACTGATTCTCCAACAAACCCTTCGAGGGGTACAAGGGGTGCTGAGAGAAATATTAACGGGGTTTATTTTTTTTATTTCTGTCATTGTTATTTACATCTTGTTCCCTTTTTTTCAACTCTTCTAATACCTTTACAGACTCCAAGAGAATTCACATGCGATTACCCATTGTCGTATTTCCAGCAGTGCCCTTCTGGGTCGATTACATGGTAATTTATTCTAGAGCACGCTTCAATCAAGTCATATGATCCAAGGTCCAAGTAAGTTCCATTTTCTTATTCCCTGTGCATTTGGATCATTTCTTCTGAATCATCTAAACCATCATTCTCTTTTCTTCTTTTTTCTGTGATATAGTAGATATTGAACTACCATGGTCTGCTTACGCATCTGAAGAATTAAATGTTACTTTCTTCAATGTCTATTTCTTCTTCATTATTTGTACATTAATATTTCGACATTGCTCCCTAACTGCTGTAGTTTTTTCTGCTGCTTTTATTGTGTCGCAGCTTCGTCATTAAATAAATTTGAAGAGAACAGAGAAATGTTGAGCATGCTAAAGCGGATAATCTCAGAAATCCTGATGTTATCTTTGTGCTCTTTGGATGTGGACGTCGAGATCTTCATTAGGATCGAAGAAAGATGGTTTCATATTGGCCAAACAGGTGTTTTAGATCAGGATGACGCCTGGAAGGAGAATTGTGTACATGACACAGACAACAGAACCAACAGAACCGTGTTACAATGCACGCCTGTGGATATTATTGAGATCAAAGAATGGTGTCCGTTGAAATATTCAGCATTATTATTTCCGTTAAAATTGATACAATCTTCATAAGCACTATGGATCTCATCATCAAGGATTCTTACCACCATCATCGATTTCCATTAGCTGGATTTGCAATTTGTTCAGCCTGTTTTTGGAATATCCGAGATGTTTTCGTAGCTTAGCTTCTATTTCGTATTCAGGAAGGTCTTCAGCAAAAGTTACTGTGCAATCACAGTTACCTTTTTTAAAGTCAATATGGTGGTCATCAAACGTTCTCGATACCAACCCAGTAGTGAATTCGATAAGCTTTCTTTGAAGCACTCTTGACCTGCTTCACCTCCTTAAACACGACCTCAGTGGCAAAGACAATGACCAGGAGATTCTTGATCCCATTGGAGATGCTCTGTACAACCGACGCAGGAGTGAGACGACTAATAGCAGAATCTTCTCGGTTGCAAGAACCTTTTCAATCAGATCCTCTTATTTGATACCCAGAATGTCTGGAGTCTAACAGCTTCCTATTCCGAATTGTGGAAAAATATTTACATTGAAAAATAGAATTTTCACAAAATTTTCTGAGTTTCCTTTCATGCCTATACCGAGAATACATTGAATTATTATTATCGATATTTGTGATAATTGACGGCAATATATTTTAACGTTTGTATCTAACTTTTGACTCAAGTATTTCCGACAATTAGTTGTTCTTTGTATCCCCATTTAAGAGTTTCTGTCTGAACCAAACCAATAAGATATAATGTTACTTATTTAGATACTTCAAAATGTTAACCTGACGAAGCCATAGTATTGACAAACACATGTGGTTGATCTAAGAAATGGTGATGATATTATCTTTTCATGAAATATTGAATAACAAGTTATTTTCCAGTAGGGTTATTCCGATAATAAAAGGTTGAGGAAAAAATCCACTATTTACTGGCTAGATAACTGTAGTGATCTATATCTCGTAAAGTATTGATTAAACAATTTCAGATTTATACTCCGTGTCAAGGTAACATTTAACACGAGAAAATGTTTTGCTCTTTTCTGGTTGTCCATTCAGTTGTGAGTTACAGAATGCTAAAAATGGGAGACAACTAAGAAAAAATTCCGTTCATTTTACAGTTTTTATCTTCGATGATGATATATAACGGACCATTTCGTGGTGCTGATTTCACAGCTCTGTTTAAATGACATATATTGGACAGAACTGCTATCCGAACCTCATATGTTTACCATACTAACCTGACGAAGTCATGTTGTCATGACGAAACAATTCTTGTGAAATTAAATAAATTAGCGGAAATCAAGTTGTTTTACTTTAATCATCGATATGTATTTCCGACAAGTAGAGACCGATACAATCAAACATCTCATATGTTTAGTTGAAGGTTAGCCATTTAGCAATCTGGATCGTTTATCTACTGCTGAACGTGTGAAAATTGTGAAAACTAGCTATAAAAACAATGATTCTGTAGTAACTACGTTTGTGCATTAAAGGCAGATTATGGTCGACATAATCGTCCATCTGAGCGTACAATTAATAACACAACAAAAAAATTCGAAGAGGCGGCTGGATCTGTTACTGATGTCTTAAGGTCGAAATTTACGCTCGCCCGAAAATGTTTCTACTGTGAGTAAAGGTGTTGAAGAAGATCCAAATTTATCAGTTCATAGCAGCGCACAACATGTGGGCCTCTCTTACAGCACGCTATGAAGTATTTTGCATCACCATCCTCATAAGGTTCAGTAGACATAAGAACTAAAACCAGCTGACCATAGAATGGTAGAACATATGCCGATTGAGTGCTTGAAAAACATCCTTTGGATGACGATTTTTCGCATCGAATATTCTTCAGGGAGGAAGCACATTTTTCAGCCGGTGGCTATGTAAACAAGCTAAATTGTCGCATCTGGGGCAATGGCCTTAGCTCTAGTGATCCGTTTTCTATCCCATAATCGGCAATTTTATTCCCGCATCTGTATGTTTGGAAAGAATAAATAGTTTTAAACTCATCCATCCTGACGAAATTTAATAATTCAAAGAAAGTTGAAATCTAACCAAATTTGGCTAGTTTGGAAAGGAACAAATTATATAAATAATAGGAAGCTACATGTTTTTGTTCAAAAAATTCGCTGTGTTGTTCTTTCTATAGCTATGTGTTTGGAAATATACAAGATTACATAGACTACGTTCAAGGAAAATTTTAGAAATATAAAATTTAAGTAAAATTCAATTATATTTTTACATGTTCATTGAACTATTATCTATTTGATGATATATATTAATTACAATCAGAACTAAGGAGATATCTTTCAATATTTGAGCGCTCTTTTTCTGGTTAAATTCTTCAAAAATGATAACAATAATAAAAATATTATAACAAGAATAATTTTTCTACATCCTCCTCTTTTTTGACTCTTGACCTTGGCAACTCCTCTGGAAGAACATAAATTATGAGCAAATGATACAAATTACGATACTAGCGTAAATGAAATGGAATTGAAATAATGAAAATAGTAAAAAAATATTACTGAACTTTTGATCGTAATAATAGGTAAGATGGAAATTAAATAATTTTCTTTTTACATCTATACTTCGAATAAGACAAGAAACACTTTGTTTTTAATTTGAAGCAGAAGCCTATCTTTCAAAAAGTTTGCCAACAGGGAAACACAAGCATATTTTTTTGGAAAGATTCCCTCAAAATAGTGGAGAAGTTAAGGCTGAATACAAATTCAAAGAATCTCGTTCTTCTGTGTTATTTTATGTTCAACAAGATTCAAATTATGAATACTAAATACTACTTTAATAATAATGAATTCTATAAAACAAAACAAATACCTTCAACAAGAAAACATTCTAGTTCAATTGTCTCCATTACTTCATCATTCGGTTTCAAGAACGACTCTAATTCCCATTCCATCCTGTTATGATCTTCAGATATTTGTGACTCGTAATTCGACCCAACTTATTCCTAGTAGATATCGTTTTCTTGTGCTTTATCTCGTTGGCATTCATATTCTTCGTTATACCGTATAATGTATATAGTTTCGACGTTTTCAACTTCATCTACTGTTTCGATTATTTCGACATCATTCTGTTGATCATTTTCTGAATCATCTTCTATAACAATGATATCATCATTATTTGATTGTTCATCTTATGATTTGTCTTCTTTTGAAATTATATCTTCCATTTCTATTTCACCCTCTTCCATCACATCTCTTACTCTAGTGTACTATCACCTTCTTCCATTTCAATATCAACACCATCGTAAACATTATCATATTCAGAATTATGGATATGGTAATTTATCATTTTTTCATCATCATTACAGATTTCCATGATATCTTCATCTTGGATTTCTTCATTATGAATATGGTAAAGAGAGTCATCACTATCATTTACCCTTAATTCTCATTCCTCTATTTCATCATCACTATTTTCCATTTCAAAATCAACAGCATCGTGAGCATTATCATGTTCAGAATTATGAAGATCGTAATTCATATCATTTCCACATCATCAAAGATTTCTAGAATATCTTGTTCTTGGATTTCTTCATTACGAATATGGTAAATATAAAGAGAGCCGCAGGTAATTGTGTTTCTATTTTGTTGGAGCAATTACTTCTCAATTTCGTTAACAATTGGGGAAGAGAAATATTATCCTTCCAATACCTTAACAGCCTCCAAGATTTCATTTCTCAAATTATTTCTGCCGGTAGAATTATGCCTATTCCTTGTTGGTATCGCAGAAGTTCGAGGATTTTCATGTGATTGCTCATTGCTTATTTCCAACAGCACCCTTCTGGGTCGACTACGTGGTATTTTTTTCTAGAGCAAGCTTCAATCAAGTCATATGGTCCAAGTTCAAAGTAAGTTTGATTTCCTTGCTCCCTTTGTATTTGGATCTTTTCATCTAACTCATCTGAAGAAACATTCTCGTATCCTTCATTATCTTCAAATCTAGCAGAATGAAACTATCACAATCTGTCAACATATCTGAAGAATTGAATGTTACTTTCTCTTCATTGTTTATTTCTTTCTTTTTTTGCTTATCAATATTTCGACTTTTGACCATTGACTGCTTGACTGGAGCCGTAGCTTCGTCGTTGAGGAATGAATCTTCATCTTCAGAATTTTCTCTAAGATACACTTCTTTCAATATGTTAATAGTATTAGGCCATTATCTTAGCCACTCATAATTATTTGCTGGCTTCTTTTTCTTAGAATGATTGTAAATTTTCATATTCCTTTTATTGATAAACATGTGTACTTTTTGATCGTTCTTCGAGTTATTAGCTTCCTCAAATTGCATTTCTCTGGGAGTAGATGGTGAAGATTCCGCAGCAATTAACCACTATCTTCTCTATTTTACGATTTTCATCATCTTTCACTTTCGGTTTGATACTGATTTTCCAACATACCCTTCGAGGGGTACAAGGGGTGCTGATTTCTTTGAGGAGAGAAATATTAACGGGATCTAATTTTTTTTATTTCTGTCACTGTTATTTCAACTTGTTCACTTTTTTTCAACTCTTCTGACACCCCTACAGCCTCTAAGATTTCATTTCGCTATTTATTTCTGCCGGTAGAATTATGCCTATTCCTTGTTGGCATCTCAGAAGTTTCAGAATTTTCATGTGATTCCTCATTGCCGTATTTACAACAGTGTCCTTCTGCGTCGACTACGTGTTTATTTATTCTAGAGCAAGCTTCAATCAAGTCATATGCTCTAAGGTATCAAAATGAATTCGATTTTCTTCTTCGCATTGCATTTGGATCATTTTATCGAAATCATCTGAATCAACATTCTCATTTTATTCATTATTTTTAATAGTAGATAATAAAAAATCATAGTCTGCATAGTCTGCAATTCCTTCAAAGTCCATTTCTTCCTTATTTTGTACTCATCAATATTTCGACATATCTGCAGTTTTTCCTGCTGCCTAAATTACATACATTATTGAGATCAAAGAATATTTTCCGTTGAAATATTCAGCGTTATTATTTCTGTTAGAGTTGAAATCGTATTCATGAGCACTATGAAACTCATCATCAAGGATTCTTACCACCATCATCGATATCTATATTAACTCACAATTTTTTCAACCTGTTTTTGTTATTTCTATGATGTTTTCTTATTTCAGCTTCTATTTGGTATTTAGCAAGGTCTTCAGCAAAAGTGACAGGGCAATCACAGTTAACTTTTTTAAACTCACCATGGTGGTCATCAAAGGTTCTCGATACTAACCCAGTAGTGAATTCGATACGCATCTTCTTTTTTCTCTTTGAATTCGGTTGCGGCTGCAGCAAACCCACTGGGATCCTTGAAGTCCTCTTGACCCGCTTTGTCTCCTTAAACACGACCTCAGTGGTAAAGACAATGAACCCATTGGAGATGCTCTGTACGACCAAGCAGGAGTAAGATGACTGATGTTCTCGATTCCGGTAATAAGCTTCTCAATTAGATCCTCTTATTTGATATCCAGAATGTGCGAAGTTAAACAGCTTTCAACTTCCTGACTGTAAGAGAATGGAGAAATGAAGAGCATATTCAAATGGGACGCCTCGGAATCCCTAGATTTCTGAATGTGGACAAGCTTTATGATTCATTTCAATGATAGTAATGAGGATAATTATATAATAATATTAACATTTATTAATCCCATTAGCTACAAGTATGTATATGAGACAGGACTAAGAAAGAAAAAATAAAAAATTTCTTTATATTACAATATCACATCAATAAGGAGTATGAACTATGGTAATAGAAAGTTCTAGAAATCGAGACAGTGTGGCATACATCTGTATAACAATTCTATACTCAAACCAACTCGACAAGGTTTTGTTGATCACAGTGGCAAATTGCAGACATGCGCATGTTTCAAACTGATTTGTTTTCATCAGTGCAATGTATGCTAGTGACTCCAAATCTGTCAAGTATCTATGTTCGCTAAGACACTAAGGTATTAATAATACACTAGCGCATGTCTTCTGTGCTCAACAAAACCTTGTCGAGTATGTTTGAGTATAGAATTGTTATACAGATGTATGTTACACTGTCTCGAACTTTCTATTACCATAGCTCATACTTCTTATCAATGAATTTTTGTACAGATGAGCTGAAATAATTTATTTGAATTATAATATTACCAGCTGACTTAAATCTAGAGCTATGTTTACCTATAAAAACTTTACAGAAAAATAATTACATTTATTGATTCCCCTAGACAACCTTATATGAGACATGAGACACGTCATGATAGTATAGCAAGGAGTAAATGATTGAAATTTGAAGAGAAAAAACGAAGGGTTTAAAATTTTTTAAATAAATTTGTTGATAATGTGTTTATCTCCGTGGGGGCTGGGGTAAATTTCCAAGCCTTCTACCCATGATGTCCCCAACATGCTCTATGGGCGAGAGATCGGGGGATCTGGACAGCCATGGCAAAAGATTCACATGGGTCGCTTCAAAAAAGTTTCAACTTACTCTGGCAACATGAGGTCGAGCATTATCTTGCTGAAATATTGGATTCTCGAGCCGGTTAAGGTAAGGGAGAACATATGGTTCCACTATTTCTTGAAGGTAACGCAGCGCTGTCATGTTACCTCGAATAAAGACTAAAGGTTACCTACTTGCATGTGCAATAGCACCCCATACCATAAGGCCTACTGTCCGGTGTACATGATACTCAACATCAAACTGAGATTCACGTCTTTCTCCTCGACGTCGTCTAACCCTTCTTCGGCCATCATGTGCACCCAAGGAGAATCGAGAATTATCAGAAAAGACGACCTGATGCCATTCCACATTTCAATGTTGACGTTCTCTGCACCACTGTAATCGTTGCCGGCGATGTTCAACCGTCAGAGGTAACACAAGATGGGGTCGATAACGCTTCAGTCCAAAAAACCTTATTCGGACAGTTACAGGATGGCCTTGTTCTCCTAACCTCTCATCAGCCAAAGATCGAGTTGTCGCAAATCTGTCTCTAATAGCCATAAGTCTTCGACGTCGATCTTAACTTTATTTGTGCCTCTTCGACGTTCGGTGCCTACTCTTCTTCGATTTTGGGCATTATCAAACCACGCTTGACAACATCTCATAACAGTTTTTGGATTTCTGTTCGTACGGTTAGCGATTTCTCGAAAGGACAACCCTCCGTAGCCTCCCGTAGGCCATTAATTCGACCTCTTCCAAATTCACTTAGCTGGCGATAAATTCCGCGTACACGTGCTCTAGACATTTTAACAACTAAACATCGACTTTGGATCTCCTTGAACAGCTGGTTTGTTTTAAAATTTAAAAAATTTGCAAAAAACGACTACATATTTACGTAACAAAAAATGTTCACATGAAAAGACCTTCACAATTTTTTTCTTCAAATCTTAATTATTAACTCCTTGCTATATTATCTATGCTTTACCAAAAAAAAATTCAAAATTTAAAAAGCTCCTTCTTGGTGTTGCAGTTTCTTTGTTAGTATATAAGCTGTGCTTATAGGACATTGATTTAATTCTAAAAATTTCTGAATAAAATTTCCTCGAAATTAAAATTATAGGAGACTAACAGATTAAATCTGTTTTGATATTCAAATTTTCTGAAGTTTATCGAAGAAATTTCCGTAAGGTGCCGATATATTATTCTACTCAGATAACTGTGGTGGCCAACAAAAGAATAGGTAGTAGTCAATTTCTTCTTTGAATTGTTCTGATATTATTCTTTCAGATTTGTTCTTGCTATTTACCTTTATGCTATTCAAATCCTTTCAATAAATTCCATAACCTACAAATATCTTATAAGAGGACACACCCAGAACGAAGGAGGCGCCGTACAAAGTTTTATTGAAAAATCGGTCAAGAGAGCCAAGAAAGCGGGACCCATTTACGTACCAGATCAACTGGTTACATTAATTAGAACATTAAAAAAAGGCAATCCCTTAAATGTTAAAGAATTGAGTTTCACTGATTCCATTGACCACTTGACGATTGAAATGAGCTTCAACAGCCATAAAAATTGTAATGGAGAGGAACTAAATATATATAATATAATAATAAGTTTATTTTTTCGAAAATTTACAAAAACAAAATTTAATTCATTTTATATACCTACATGTTCATCAAAGAAAAAAAATAAACGTCCGTCACTGAAGTAGACTAGCTACTTGTATGTGACCTAGTGTGCTAACTCTAACATCTCTATGACATGCGATCCGGATGATACCAAAATACACAGATTTCACATCACAAACAGCAATGAGAAAAAGAACAAAAGAGATCAACATTTTCTATACCCGTGGATCAAGGAATTTACTTGTTGTTAATCAAGTTATGAATTATTCCCCGTTCTGTGTTCTGAAGCCACTTCTTCATTCTTGCTTTAAAATTCCTCCCATAAAGATTACGTTTCTCTTCCTCTGGTAGAATGTTGAATATTTTGGGCGCAAGGTATTGTGCGCTCCTCTGCCCGACTGTCTTGAGAGTTCTCGGCACGGCTACACAATCTTCCCTCGTTCTCGTATCGTGCTGATGTTTGATACGGTTTAATCTGATCTTTCTCCTACTTACGTTCATCAGAAGGTTCAGTGCGTAGAGTTGTCTTACATCCAATATCCCGGTCTCTGTATAAAGTTGGTCAGTTGGGTATCCGATTTCCTTATTGAAGATGATTTTTATAACCCACTTCTGCAGAGTCTCCAAACTTTTCAGGTGACAATCATTAATACCTCCCCAAGCAGATATCCCATAGAGCAACTGTGACTGCACCAACGCGCAGTAAAGGATTCTAAGATGTTCAAGCTCCAAAAATTCTCTCAGATATCTAAATCTCTGCAAAAGTCCCCTCATCTTTCCCTTAAGATCTCTCACGTGTATGTCCCATCTGAGATGTCTATCTATGACAACTCCGAGGTATTTCACTGACTCGGCAGATGGAATCTCAGTGTCTGATCCTATCTTAAGAGCTGCTTCATCAGGTAAGTTGTTGGCGTAAGATGTAAAAGCCAAATATTTAGTTTTCCCACAGTTCAGAGCCAGTTTATTGTTTTGTAACCAGAGTTGAATCCTGGTTAGGTCTTCCTCAGCTTTTAATTTCAGAGACCTCCAACAGTTAGAAGTGTATAGTATGGCCGTGTCGTCTGCAAAACTTATCATTCTTCCCGCTGTATTCTGCTGCAAAAGACTGTTCATGTATATGATAAATAGAATTGGACCCAGAACTGTGCCTTGTGGAACTCCCGATTTAACAACTACGGGGTCACTGGTTATGCCATCGATGTCAACAATCTGTGTTCGTTTAGACAAGTAGCTCTTTATCAATTGATTTGAAACTCCCCTTATTCCACAGTCCTCCAGCCTTTCCAGCAATATATTGTGGCTGATGGTGTCAAATGCCTTCGTAATATCAAGAAATATACAGGCAGCCTGTAATTTTTTATCCATTGCTTCATAAATATCCGTGGTTAACTTTAGAATGGCATCACTTGTCGATCTTCCTTCCCTGAATCCATACTGGTTATTCGAAATGATGTTATTTTTCTCCAGAAATTGAACTATCCTCCTTTTAATAATTTTTTCAAAAATCTTTGCCACATTCGATATCAAAGTAATCGGCCTGTAGTTATTCACTTCATTTCTTGAGCCCCCTTTATATATTGGCTTGATTATACCTAATTTCAAGATGTTCGGAAATCTGCCTTTCACAAAGCATAAGTTTGCAATATGGACCAGTGGTGAACATATTTTATCCGATATCTCCTTTAAAGTTTTCGATTGAATATTATCTTTACCGGCACACCCACCCGATTTCAGCTGTTTGATGACTAATGAAACCTCGGATTCATCTGTAGGCCACATGAATAATGATTCTTCATTAAAATTTCTCTTCTCCGTGCGTTCAACAGCATTCCCTAATCGGTTAGTAATTTTCTCGCCAATTTTCCCGAAAAATTCGTTCATTTCATTTGCTATATCCTTTTTCTCCGTTGTTACCTCACCGTTTTCCATCTGCATGCATTGAATATTCGTTTTCAGTTTAGTTTTCCCACAAATTTTATTAACATTCCTCCACAGGTTTTCCGACTTGTATGCATTCATTTGTATGTTATCCTGAATATATTTTATCTTTGTCACCCTAATCAATTTCGCCAGTGTCGACTTATATTTTCTGTATTCGTCCTTTAACAATTCATCGCTTTTATCCTTCTGTATGAGCATAAAGAGATGGTTTTTTTTGTTTATCGATCTAAGGAGTGATGGTGTAATCCACTCTTTAATTGTTGTATTCCTTCTATTGCTCCTGATCTTTCTTGTACGCTGTTCTATATGGAATTGAAGTCTTTCGACAAGTGCTGAGGTGGCCGTGTCAACATCGTCCGACGCATATACAGACTCCCAAGTCTCCGAACCCAAATCCACTTTGAGTTTGGCGTGATCAACATAGATTTTCGTTTTTCTATTTTCTCCATCTTGCAGTGTCTTCTTCTTTGCTGAGAAATTGAACAAGAGGGCAATAGGAAAGTGGTCTGTTATGTCTCTCTGTAGAATAAATGATCTTATATTACCAAAATCAGGCCGACATGACAATTTCACAAAAAAGTGATCTAAACAAGTTTTACTACTAAATCTTGTACACTTATTAATGTAAGACGAAAATTTGAAATATCCAAGGATGTTCTTGTATTCCTCCACATGGTCAGCTTCCGATAAAAGGTTTATGTTTAAATCACCAACAATAACGTGGTCTCGGATACGATTCCTGCATTCTAGGTATTGAAAAAAATCCGAATTAAACAACTGGGGATCCAGACTGGGCGATCTATAAATACAAGTGACCAATATTTTTCTATCGTTTTCAACAATTTCTATCTCTACGCACTTGATGGGACCCAAGCTAATCACTTTCTGAGAAAATCTCAAGCTGTTTTTAACATAGACAACTACTCCATCACACTTATTAATATTTCCTTCATTATAAAAACATTCGTATCCCTCAACTCCATAAACACTCAAGTCATCAGTTCGATTTGTTTCAGTCAGAACTATCACATCGAATCTACTGGAGAAACCCTGTAGAAAACATACTAGCTCATCATAATTCTTTCGAAGACTCCTTATATTTAAATGAATGATCTTGAATTGCTCTACTCCCACAATATATCTATCAAATTCCGAGCAATCTGTGGCAATCAAAGTGTCTACGACTGTTTCCCGGTAATCTCTAATGTATTGATTCATCCTGATGAATTACAAAAAAAAAAAAAAAAAAAAAACAACAAAATAAACACAATGAAGCATAAAACAACACGAAAAAAAAATCCCAATTATAATACACCAAAAAGGTTTCTACTTTACCAGCTTTTTTGCTGTCTTGGACGATGAAGAAGCTGTGCTTGGGGATGCTCTTTCTTTACTCGAGGAATTAAGCCTGGTTTTACGTTTTTGCTCCAAATCAGATGTGCTTTTTAATACTTTTTCTATGCCCTTTATTTCCTTTTGAATTTCTGACTGCTCGAGAAACTGGATATGTGTGTTTTCCCTGAGTAATTGCTGACCTCTAGTGACAGGAAATGGAGAGCTTGGTGCGCTTCTTTGTTCGACCTCTGTTTCATTCACATCAATGTCTTCTCGCATATCAGAAATAAGATCATTCGCTTTGTGAAAAACAGTCATGTTTATTCCTACAAGTCAAGTTATAAGGACACCGAATGGAAAGAAGCGAAAAGCCGAAATATTGGATCAAGAAGATCAGGAGCAATAAATATAGATTGTAGACGATATATTTGCTTGCTTTGGTGGGACACATTCAGAACAAGAAAAGAACACTAGAACATCTTCATGGTTTGCAATACAAGGTCAAATTCACTATGGAACCACAATGTGATAATAAAATAAATTTTCAAGACGTGACTTCAAGAATAATGACGAAATATATTCAGAAAACCCACCACGATAGATATCATATCCAACTTTTCAAACCATCCGAACATTCATAAACTTTCTGCTTACACATCAATGATACACAGAACATTTTCAATTCCTTTAAATAATATTACATTGAAAAGGGAACTGATCAATCAACCAAATAGCCACAAATAATCAATTCGAAACAAAAACCATAAATTCTCTCATAAACAAAAAAGAAAAACAACTCATCCTGAAACAAATATACCCCGTTTTCATAACAGATAATAATGAGCAAAAATTTGTAAAACTGACAATTCTGGATCAATTTCGTTTTTATTAATTATACGAAAATTGTCTTTCATTTTCCCACAAAAAACGAAATTACTTTCCGAACAACCCAATATTTAGGAGGGAAATATAAAATAAATAACGATGAATTTGGGGATACTGCCAGTTTGCATTTGAGAATGAGTGAAATTCTGTAAAATTGTTCTGGTGTATTAACCTCAAAAAGTTAATAATATTAAATAAGGTTATTCTGATTTTCACAAATTTTTTTATTTGTTCATTCAAAACTTATTCAAACCTCAATAAATTTATTGAAAATAATAAATCGGTAGTTTTAACTTAACCTACGGTGATTGAGAAAAAATGTACATAGTACAGACAGAAAAACTTTCCGACAAAGAATTGAAGAACATCTGAAAAGTTTCCACAACAACAAAATTAATTCCACATATTCGAACCCTTTGTGGAAAACGGAATATACTATCCACCATAATATTGAAATTTTACTCAAAGAAATATCTCAAACAGGTTTGAGTCACTACAGATAAATAAATAAAACAAAATCGGAATAGTACTCAATGAACAATTAGACCTAAATAAGAGTCCATCTGAATATATTCAGATGAATTGGAATATCCAGAGAGTCCTTTTTTTGTGTTTTAGAGCTCAAAAGAATTTTTGTACCTACTCTAATATAAATAGAAGCCGATTTCGAAAACAAATTTAGTTATTCAAAAATGTAAGAGATACCAACTACCTGAAGATGCTACTGTGTTAGCGAAACGATCGTTGTAATAAAATTTTTGAAAATCAGAATAATCTTATTTAATATTGATTTTCATCAGGCAAAGATCGATTAAATCAAAAATCAAAAAGCTCGAGACAAAATATTCAGTTATTCAGATATTCGAGATGTACATTCTGTCAAGAAAGTACCAGGAATAATTTTTTTCCTAGGTTTGTACCACTGTCCTTAATTACTATGCCAAGCTTGAGCGGGATCTGTCAACTAGTGCGTTTGCAACAGCTGATTAAGTCGGTCGATGTCAGAGTGCGTGCCGATTTTTACTATGGGTGATTACGTTGAGCAAAGAATTTGTTTAAAGTTTTATGTTTCAAATGAATTTTCGTGTGCCGATGCATTGAAAATGTTGCAAAAGGCCTTTGGTGATAATGCTCTATCGAAAACTCGTGCATATCAGTGGTACAGAGCCTTCAAGGACGGTCGTGAAGTGGACGCCCATCGACGGCTTCGATCGAAGATAACGTCGATAAAATTAAGGAAAGGGTGCTGGAAAACCGTCGTACCAGCTTGAGAGAGATAGCACATGATCTTAAGATATCCCACGAGTCCGCACGTACGATTTTGATTGATATTTTGGGCATGAGAAAGGTGGCCGCACGACTCGTACCGAAAGACCTGAATTTTCTTCAAAAACGTCATCGCGAACAGGTTGCTTCAGACATGCTGGATCGCTGTAATTCCGATTCTACATTCATGGAACGCATTATAACTGGTGATGAGACCTGGGTCTACGAGTACGATATGCAAACAAGTCAGCAATCATCGGAATGGGTGGCAAAAAATGAGCCGAAACCGAAAAAAACACGCCAAAGCCGCTCAAAAATGAAGGTGATGCTCATTGTTTTCCTCGATATCCGTGGCGTGGTGCACTACGAATTCGTTCCAGAGGGTCAGACGGTAAACAAGGAGTATTACCTAGGCGTTATGAAACGTTTGCGTGAGCGTATCCGTGAGAAGCGGCCAAATTTGTGGGCGAACAACTCATGGATTTTGCATGACGATAACGCGCCTTCTCACCGAGCTACGATTGTGACTGACTTTCTCGCCAAGAACTCAACAAACGTGCTTCAGCAACCACCGTATTCGCCGGATTTGGCTCCCTGCGACTTTTTCCTCTTCCCAAAACTAAAATTGCCCCTTCGTGGCACCCGTTTTGAGTCGATTGAAGCCATAAAACAAAATTCGGCGCGAGAGCTAAAGTCCATCCCGGAAAGCGCCTATAAAAAATATTTCGATAATTGGAAGTGCCGTTGGCATAGATGTATTGGAGCAAATGGAGCCTATTTTGAAGGCGACCGAATAAATTTTGACGATTAAATGTAAAAATGTTGTTTTAATTGAAAATTCCCGGTACTTTCTTGACAGAGTAGTACACTTAGTTGCGCTAAAATTGTATACTTAAGTCTCTTATGAGATATTTTAAATATGAACTATAATTAAAAGCTTCAATTATTATATTTTTGTTCCTTTTCTTCATACCTAATTAGTATTTCATCTCTAAGATCACTGGTACTTGGTCGTAAGAACTTCCCTCCGCCACTTATTATCAGTAGCAAAAGAAAACACCAGACTAATCAACAATACGTATTTAATCTCAAACTTTTTCTAAATTTGATGTATTTTTCTATGAAGCTATTTGTGAACAGACAGTTAAATATTATAGATAATTACTTTCATATATATTTATAATCTACAACTAATCTTTCTTTGTTGAAGTCGCTCAAAATTATTTAGCAGTGAAGTCGAAGTACAAGCAAAGGAGAAATTTGTATGAACTTTCGGTTATTATAGTGAAATATCGCGGGGGTTCTTTTGGAAACTATAAATATAGGGATAAACTAAAGAAACATTAGAATTCTCTTCATTTCTGTACTGTCATGTATAATTCCTTATTAAGGATAAATCTAGTATTATCCGCTGCGTTAGACCTGCTGCAAAATGATTAATTATCCATAACCTTCGAATAAATAATTCAAATGAATCAACAATTGAGTGTACGCTTAATGTAACAGCAAGAAATCCCGAATAAAAAACAAGAAACTAAAGACATAACATAAGGCTCTCTTATTAAAAACGATGCTACTGAAGTACGAATACTGCCTAATAATTATGTATTGAATATGATGTATTGTAATTATCATTATATGCAAGAAAAGATTGAAATAATTTTTTAGTTCATCTTGAATTGATTACAAATTTGAGTAAAATAAATTTGCTAAAGTCGACCAAATACGTAGGTAAGACGAAATGTATAAAGATATTTATTCTATTTCGAGTCACTAACCTTTATTGGTTGAGTTCGCCTTCGCAAAACGTTTCCAATATAGTTATAGAAATTGAAATGAACCGGAAAATTTTTCCATAAGGTACATTACTACGACAGACTCAAACGAACCTGAAAAATAAATATATCATTAAAAAGATTACCTCCTTAAGAACAGCAACTTGTAACAGCACTTACCTTTTTCATTGATGTCTGTCACAGATTTGTCATAGTCTTCGTAGACCTCTTGGGCAACATGCATCCAAACATACTTGAACAATCTGCTTTCGCTTCGTGTATACCATAAATCTCTATTAACTTCGCTGTTAAGAGAACCCATTAATGTCTGCTTTTATATCATCCATTGTAAATAATTGCCACAAATATAAAACACAATGTTTACACGGGTCACACAATATCAATAAAAGTTTCAAAAATCGCATTCTATGCACTGAAGCTTTGGTCCACAAAGCTCTACAGAATAATATTTATGAATGTTTAAAATAAGCTCCATGTAAGGAGGTTTCTCTAGAATAAACTGTTTAGTCTAGCCTATATAAATATTCTAGGGAAATTTTATGTAGTTACATATGAATTTTATTAATAAAGTCCACCCAAAAATCAAATTCAATATCGAATAAGAAAAGTACGACAGTTTTAATTTTCTTGATCTCGCAATGACAAGACTAGATAATTCACATTATTTCAGAATTTTCACAAACCCACACATACAGATATCACAATACATAAAACTTTAAATCGCCCCACCAACCAAAAGATGTCAGCATATAATTGTTTTATCCATAGACTATTGAATGTCCCTTTGAATTCAGATGAATTTTTGAAAGAATTCAATATTATTAAACAAATAGCTTCAAACAACGGTTACAACCCCTTTCTTATAGACAAAATGTTATCCAATAAACAAAAGAACATGGCATTAAATTTCGAGTACTCAGTCATAACCTTAGTACTCACATAAAAAACAATAAGGATCGAACAAACAAAGAAAATAAATCTGGAGCCCACAAGTTGGCTTGAAACAATTTCCCTTTATACTGGCCAGACATGTGAATCATTCAAGAAAAAATCCAAGAACACCAAAGGAGTTACATATCGGATTCCGTGCATTCGACATATGCTAATCATCTTAAAGAATACAGGCATAATTTGAACAATAACTACGAAACTATCCATGTCAAAAGCAAAAGTTCTAGATTAACACTTTTAGAATTCCTTGAAATCAACAGGTACAATGCCCGTAAAATCCTTTTTGAATGAACAAAGAGATGTTGACAAATCTTCATTACTGAATATCTTTCCCTAATGGCAATTTTTAGCAGCAAACTCCAATAAACTCCTTATGTTTTCATGACTTCTTCTTGCATTATTTTGTCACGTACTTAACACTGTATTTAAACTCGGTTACATTGCACACCATCTGCCTGTGGGATGTAGATATCTGTAAAGCCACATCGTGGTCAAACAACTGTTGCATTATAAACATTTTTGTGGAAATTAAAATACTTTCTCTCATATATTTTTCAATTTATAAGAAGTTATTAATCCAATTGTTATCCACGGCTCTATTTTTATTATTTTGGAGTTTTTGTGTATTCTACTATATTGACTTAATCCAATATATTTTTTAAATTAAAACACACACTTCTGGGACTGACGGAAAATCGAACAGCATAATTAAATATACTTCAGATGAAATCTTAGTACCAATACTACAATACTACAATACCAATACATTGTGGACAACTCAATGAAGCAGGAAATTTGTCCAGACAAATTAAAAATGGTCAGCATATTACCATCGCTATCAAAGATATTTGAAATGGCCTTCTGTAGTCTAGTGAAGGAGTTTCTTTTGAAGATCAAAATGATATCAGATAATTAACAGGGATATCTTAAGGGAAAATCAGTACATACAGCAATTTTTCAGTTCATAAGAAAAATAACTGCCATTCGAGAACAACAACCTTTCACTTGGAATGTTCCTGGATTTATCCAAGACATATGACTATATTCTTCTGCAGAAATTAATATCAATGTTGCGGAATTATGGAATCAGGGGACCAGCTCTTGGTGAAGTCTTATCTCAAAGATAGATCCCAAATAGTGGAGATATTTTCAAACGGATACAAAATTATATCGAACGTTGAAAAATTCAAACTTGGAATTGCACAGGGATGTATTGTTGGACCACTATTATTTCTGATATATGTGAATGATTTCAGCTCCAGTTTTCACAGTGAAAAAGTGACAAATGTCAGAGCTTAGTTAATGATGCAAATTTGCTCGTTTTGATTCCCTTTGGCCAAATCTCAAGATTTTGGTTCAGGAAGTTTTGGAGCATACAGAAACATGGTTCACCTTTAACAACATGCTCTTGAACAAGGAGAAAACAAACTTAGTATTTTTTCATCCTACCAACTCGAAAATGGAAACTCCTGAATATATCAAATTGAGTGGTTGCAAGTACAATACATCTAAGTCCACCAAGTTCTTGGGACTGCATATAGATGAAGAACTGAATTAGAAGCAGCATACCAATTACCTCAATGAGAGATTGGGGACAGCAACCTATGCCTTCAGAATAATTTCCAAATACTTGGATGCAAAAGTGTTAAAAACATACCATGCAACAACAGAGACCAAAATGAGATCTGGTATCATGTTTTATGGTTCGGAAAACATGCAAGATATATTTGTACTACAGAAAAAACCCATCATTATATTGCATAACTCAACATATAAGCAATCTTGTAGAGGTTTTTTCAGAAAAAATGGTATTTTAACATTCTACACCAAATATATATACAGGAATGTTTACTATTTATGCATAAAAATAAATGTTTTTTTCTTCCATATCAAAATATCAAAAATAGATATAATACAAGGAAATTATCATATAAATTTCCAAAATGTAAACTAAATTCAACACAAAAACAGCTGGAATAGAGATGTTTAAAATTTTTCAATAAACTGCCTAATAAAATCAAAGAAATCAAGATTATAAACTATTTGAGATATTTACTTTATTGCTAAATTCAGAACCATACAGTATTGAAGATTTCTGCTGTAAGGTGGTAGGTTTTGACACTATTTCTCTTTCTTTGTACTTGTTTACTAGTATCGGGTGTTTTTTTAGAGTGATAGAAATTTAAATTGAAATAAAACACATTTTAATTAAGATTGAAGCCAAATTTTTTTTTATTTGAAAGATTTTGACATTTATATTTTAGAAATAATTTCCGGCATATGTCCACCACGACTAGCTCTGAGGAACCGCATTCGACCAGACCATTGTGGACCACTTTTTCGAGTAATTCGGGCCTTATTTCATCAATAACACGAGTTATGTTGGCTTCCAATGCGTCTATTGTTTCTGGTTTATTAGCATAAACCAATGACTTGACATAACCCCAAAGAAAATAATCCAGTGGAGTTATTTGCATGATCTTGGTGGCCAATTAATTGGACCATTTCTCGAAATTATCGCCAAATCTTTCTTTCAATAAATCAATTGTTACGGTAGCAGCATGAGGTGCAGCATCATCTTGTTGAAATCAAAACACTTCTGGGTCGATACCATTCAAATTTTGAAACGAATAATCATTGATCATCGATCTGTAACGGGCACCATTCACTGTAAGATTAGCTCCAGCATCGTTTTTGAAGAAATATGAACCGAACCAGCCTTCAATGTAAAGCACACTATACAGTGCATTTTTCAGGATGCAATGGAACCTGCAGAAATTCTTGAGGATTTTTCTCACTCCATATATGGCAATTTTGCTTGTTTGCATAGCCGTTCAACCAGAATTGAGCTTCATCACTAAATACAATTTTACGATAAAAAAGTAGATCAACTTCAAGCTGTTCTAGGGCCCAAAGAGCAAACAAACTACGCTTATCAGCTTATTATGGTCAAGTGGCTTTAGTTCTTGAACCAGGTGGATCTTGTATTGGTGTAGACCAAGATCTTTACGCAAAATTTTCCATGTGGTGGATGCACAGAGTCCAACTTGTTGTGAACGTCGACGAATAGACAAATCTCGATCATCATGAACACTTTGACTTACAGCAGCGATATTTTTTTCTGTACGTACAGTTCTTTGTCTTGTTATTGTTGTTGCATCGAGTAGAGGAAATGTTGTCTGAAATCTATCGATAGTTCGACGAAAAAGCTGCCCTGATGGACGATTATGTAAACCATAAGTTTCACGAAGTGCTCTATAAGTTTGGCGAATAGAACACTGATTTTGAAAATGAATTTCAACACTTTGTAAACGTTGTTGCAGCGTGAGTCTTTCCATGATAATTTGTCAATGCTTATTGAACAGAAATGTCAAAACAGCATGGATTCTAACTTCTGTCAAATCACAGTTATCCTTATCGAAAGTACTTTCATACTAGAAAAACACCCGATACCCAACCAAACTGGCATCAAACGATAAAACTGGGGGTAATTCCTACTGAAAGTGGACCGAAATTTCACTTTTACTTTCTATATGTAGAATTTCAAAATTATGGTTGAAAGTAAGTCCTGTTTCTAACAAATGATTGGAATACGTGGAATCACTTTTATTTTTGAAGAAACTCTTCGAATGTTTACAAATTCTACGTCGGAAAGTTCTTCCAGTCTGTCCTATGCAAAATTTTATGGCAATCGCCGCAGGTTAACTTATAAACCCCCGATTTATCATCTTTATGTGTTATGTCTTTATTATTTTTAATGAATTTACTCAGGTTTGAAAATGTTTTAAATGATGTTCTTAAATCATATTTATTTTTGAGATATATAACAATTTTCTCGGAAATACCTTCAGTGTGTTTTAAGGAAACGTATTCAAAATTTTCTTTTATATTTGGATATACCATATTTAAAGCTATTTTATTATTATTATTTATGAACAATTTGTCTATCAGCATAGGATCATAGTCATTATTAATCGCTATTTGTTTAATGATGTTAAGTTCTAAAATATAATTTTCCCGATTCATGGGAATATTAACTAATTATGGATCATACAATTGCCAGCTGATAATTTTTGATTTAAAGGGTGCTTTAAAAAAAATTATGTGAATTATTTTTTCGAGTAACTGTTAAATCAAGAAAATTAATATAATCATTATGTTCGGTTTCCACAGTGAATGATATTGAATGAGGTATTACATTGATAAATAAAAAGATTTTTTTTAAACTCTGTCTGTACCTGAATATATCGTCTACATATTTATTGTTGTAAACATAACAACTTTTACCTTATGTCAAATCACAGTTATCCCTATCGAAAGTTCTAACACTCTGAAAAAAACACCCGATACGTAAACAAGAAACTGAACGCAGAGGAATACAACTACGTTGACAGATAAATAACATAACAATTACATTTTGACAGTCGCGGCAGACCAAATATAATATAGATGATTTCTGATTAAGATATCGTTCTTTTACAAATAGGAAACAAATAGATATGTTAATTTTGATTAATGAAGTGTGTTTTTTAAAATAGTTCCAATGTTGCTAATTTTTAAAGAAAGTTGTAATTTCGTTTTGTTGAAGTATAATTAAGTAATTTAAATATATGTAAATTTAAACCTCTGAAGAAGCCCACATATTGGGTGACACGTCAGGTAAACAAAAATAAATACCCACTAGTCAATACAACAATTATATTTTGAGGACACGCAACAATTTCACCTTATAACCTTTTCTTGAATTATTTCATGTCGGTTCTCTGAAATATCAAATATGATCGCATTTCGAGCCTTATTTTCCTGTTCAAGATTATCAATTTTATTCTCATATTCTCCTGGTTTTCCTTCAAAAAAATTTGTAATCCTCCTGTGAATGTTTTTTCATCATCTCAAGCAATTCTTCAGCAATTTTGTCGATGAATGTATCCATAACTTCACCACTGCTTTAATTTCTGTCCTATTTTCTCTCGTTAGTCCCACTTTCAATTCAAATTATTTTATTTTTTTCCGATTCGTAAATAAACAATTTAATTTCGTTTGAAATTTATATCACCGATAATGAATTTATCAGTGGCCCGATCGATAAGTGCAGATGCTACCAGATCGAATTCAATTCGATATTTAAATCTAATCGAAGTTTTAATGAAAAAATTATTTGGGGATTTTCAAGGATTGATTGTATTTCAATGAAATTAGTTTTTAATAATAAACTACGATAACCAGTGTGGTCCAACGAAAACTTAAATCCTCGATTTCCGGCTTTAAAATGAAAATGTGGAAAATCGCTCGGACCCATCAATTTCTGATTCAAGGGGGAACAACTTTTCCGCTCTTCGCATCCCTGTAACTGCAACCTCCTAACGGGGGTGAGTGCAACCCCTTGATTTTGAATAGGGACGAGGGATGTTGCGATACCTGATTTTGAAGATCTTATCGAGTACTGTCTGATCCTGAAATATCGCCTCAAAATTTCCATCGATGACCAAATGACAGGTAAAATAGTGGAAGAGTACTTTTCTTTTGTGATTAGTTTATTAAATGCCGGAAATGGGCACCATTCACTTCCATGCAGTAATGTAAGTTTTGCTGAAAGCGTACTCAAGATTTCTGGTGTAATTTGACGGCATTCATTAATGATCCGAGTTCGCAAATCATCCAGTGACTCAGGCTGGGTAACGTAAATCTTGGATTTCAGGTGACCCCATTGAAAAAAGTCTAGTGGAGCCAGATCAGATGATCTGGGTGGTCACTTAATATGTCCCCTTCTTCCAATCCAGGCGTGTGGAAAATTTTCATCTAAGAACTGACGCACTGGTTGAACGAAATGAGGTGGTGCGCCATATTTTTGGAAAATGATCGTTTGGTGGTCTTCTGCATTTTCCATTCTCTGCATGAGGGCTGGATAAATACCGTTCTCCAACAGAACTAAATAAATTTGGTCAGTGAGATTACCGGGTGTAAAAAATGACCGATTATGTGATTTTCATAAATACCCGCCCAAACATTTAATTTGTGGGGACACTGAGTATGCACCTCACGAAATGATTTTGAATTTTCATCTAACCAATACTGACAGAATACATCGTTTGAATTCTGCTACAAATTTACAAAATAGCTTTGACACACTTGTAATGTTCTCTAAAATTCACAATAGACTAAGATAAATCAAAAACATGGTCCGTCTACTGAACAAGAAATTAATACTTTTTTGGATAAAAAATCAACAACATAACAACTAAATACCTTCGAAATGTGTCGAATACGAATAATATTGCCGTGATAAATTCCACATTGCCTCTTTCACTATTTTCGCTGTTTTTTCATTATCGATAGATATTTTATAGGGAAATTTTAGGGTCAGATAGTACTCGATACGATCTTCAAAATCAGTATCGCAAAACCCCTCATCCATATTCAAAATCAAGGGATTGTGCTCAACCCGTTGTAGATGAAAAAAGCGGAAAAGTTGTTTCTCCTCGAATTAGAAGTTGACGGATCTGAGCGATTTTCCACATTTCCATTTTAAAGTCGGAAAATCGAGGTGTTAAGTTTTCATTGGACCACCCTATTTCCATTTAGTGCTTCACATATGTAAAGTTTTGATTTTTGTTGAACATTTTTCATGTTCTCTCATTCTTGTTTATAATGAAGAATAAGAGCTCATTTGGATAACAGTAAATATTTGAAAATTTTCTACAAAGCATTGGTTCAAACACAAATTAGCTATGGTATTATGGCGTGGGGTGGAGCTTACCGAAACCACTTGAGACCATTGGAAGTTATTCAAAAATGGGTCTTGAAACTAATTCACAGAAAACCACGTTCCTTTTCAAGCCACGAGTTATTTAAGCTAGCCGAAGTTCATGATGTAGGACAATTGTATGCCATCAAAATCCTATCCCACGTAATGACTAAAAAAATATCAGTAAACCTCCTGCAACATGATTACGAAACCAGAAACAGAGATATTACTTACCGAACACCTAGATGCATGAAGACTATTGGCCAACGATGCTATATCTATCTTGCGCCAAAAATTCTGAACGTAATTCCAAATGATTTAAAAAATATAAAAAATATTCAAACATTCAAAAGAAAACTAAAAGTATGGATGAATAGTAATACAAGGCTTCTTATCAAGAATGTAATAAATTTCAACTAAGAGACGTTTATTAACCGATGTTAAGTAATTTGAATTAAAAGTGCTGATAACAAATTGGACATTCGCTTGCCTGTTTTGAAGATTTAGCACCGAGACCCGCTGTGGATGGATCTGACCGCTTGGATGTTTCTCTCTTTGTTTTTTTTTCATTTTCTTTGTTGATTGTTTCTCTCATAGGGGATTTTTAGAATTATTATTAATTTAATATTGCGTACAGGTTATAATTTCATTATATACCTCAGCGATGTATTCAGTTTATTTAGCCAAATAAACTTATATTATTATTATTATTATTATTATTATTAATGAAGTTCCAGTTCGTCCATTATATACCTACTGGCAATTATCACATGTTGACTTATAAGGCCTTTTTTTCTTATTTTTTTAAATAAAGTCACTTTTGTTTTTTATTGAATTTCCAAATAAATTATAAGGTCTATAAAATGTTTCATAGTGTTACTACATTTTCAAGCTTTCAATAACAAATTTTATCGCCTTATACACGAATTTGTTTGGTGATTTTGTTTTTAGCATTGAAGAATGCATCGTTAATTTCACTAGATGGAGTAAGAGCTATTTTAACATTGTTTCTTGAACTTCTTTAAGCTGTATTTTATGAAATTGGTCCCAAATATGTTACCCTGGGGGATTTCAAATTTCAAAAATGAAGAATAATAATGAAAAATTAACATATTTTGGATCTACATCACAAAATACAGCTCTAAAAATTTAAAGAAATAATATAGTATTTAAATAGCTCCCACTCCATCTCATAATCAATTTCAGATTTATTCTTCAATGCTAGAGACAAAACAAATGGCTCATCTATACTTTAAAATAATATTTTGATAATGAAAGAGTAATTATTTATAGAAACAGAAGAATTGGAATGTACAGGCAGTACATAGAATATATTCGCCGGAAATCGATTAAATGCGTTAAGATTTGATTCGCACTGATTTACGTCACGCCTATCAGCAAGGTAACTAAAATTTCATTCCAAAACTCAAGTATGGATGATTTCATTCACATAGTGGATAGAGCGTTTCAGCTTTTAAAATGAAGTTCTTATCCGAAAAGTTTAAAACGTAGGTCGGGTTGATTTTCCACTCGAAACGCTCAAATGATGAACATCTGCTCCCAAAAAATTCAATAAAGCCGCTGCTTCAAGTCTTCCAATTTTTCTCATTAACCGTTTGCGTTAAAAGCTCGGCTTCAATAATTGAGCCGAGTTTTAGCTATATTTGAGGTATCTGCGTCTGTTTACGCGTCTGAAACACGGCAGTGTATATCATTAGAAAGGGGTAACTTTTTCCATTTGCCCTGGAAAAACATGTTTCAGATGGTTAGCCATTTACCTCTTTGGTTTTTGTGTATTACTTCATCTCGGATGTGATGGGAAATTTTCAAGGTGGACGAAAAGTCCACCTTTGGAAATGAATTACTGTCTCATATATATTTTTTTAATCAAAATGAGTTTCCACCAAGTAAAGACCGAATCAATCAAATATTTATCCGGTGATTCTGATAAAACGAACAGTAATTAAATTAGAGGAATAATTGAGATAGAAATCGACAGTTAGTGTAGATTTTAGTGTAGTGAACTCAAGAAGAGTAGTAAGGCTCCGTTACACTTTCCGTTGTTGATTATTATTTTGCATCAGAGCGTTGTTCAGTTGAGTCTACGTCACCTTGCTTGAATTGCTGGAATGGCCTGTACACATATTTTAATTTTGGAGTGAACCTTAGCTAAGGCTAGGTCACAGCGTCTTGCTCGTCAGTTGTTACCCATTGACAAGAGGTCTTTTGCCGGTCTCGAAGTTTCTGTAGGACGACTTGACCAGGAATTGTTGGTATCCCAGCGCGACTACTACCGCCCTGAATAGTGAAGAACCCCTGTCCCCACGTTAACACAGTTTAAATTTGAAACGCACTCGACTCTACCGTTGTGGTTTATTTCAGGCGATGCTTTGCCTTGGCCTATCATTTAGTTAATTACACTATTTGAGGCTTAATCTTTTATTCCCCTGTTGTCATTCCTTTTGAACTATCCTGTAAATCTGCTCACCTCGCCTGACCGAAACAACCACTTCTTACTTATATGGTTGATTCTTTTTACCTCGGATTTTGAATATTTTGTTGAACATTGTGTTGTTCTATCGACTACAGAGACAGGCTTGCCTTGCAATTACTGGTGCGTTTCGCACTACACCCAAGACCGCATTGAAGGTCCTTCTAAATGTACCACCCCTGCACCTGCTCATGCAGAGACGGGACGAACCATATACAGACTACATTAACTGGCTATCGACAGGCCAGAAGCAATAGTGATGGGAGGCTCAGGACTGCTGAACGAGCTTTTAACGAACAGGACGCTAACGATACCCTCGTATCTAACGTCAAAAGTCACGATCCAAGAACGAAATTTCAATGTAATCATCCTCAGCCATAACGAATGGACCCAGCATGTTGAGGTTCAATTGAGGACCGACCTTGGCTTGTTCACAGACAGCTCGCGAAGGACGAACGGAACGTGAGCAGAAATCTATGGGAGCAAACCGAGAGTCAGCATCTCATTGAGTCTCGGTCAATACGCAACCATATACCAAGCAGAACTATTTGCCATTGAGCGATAGTCAGTCAGTACTAAAACCTCTAGAATCCAGCTGTTGTACATTGAAGGCAGTCTGGATTTGCCGCACGGCCTTAATTACGTTCGGTATGCATAACAGTACATTATCATTTGAACTCAAAGTATTTGGGTAACGAAGAGGCAGATCGGCTAGCGTTTGCTGGAGCCACGCTGCCTATGGTAGGCCTGGAATTATTTCTGGGAATACAACATAACGTGGCTAAGCGGACGATAATAGGCAGAATGAACTCAAGACTAAAGTCTTTCTGGCTGAGACATCCTGGCCTGAAACATTTGAAGGCATTCCATGGGACGGCTTCGAACCAAATGATAGCAGACCTAGCGCTAGGTCTAGACAAGGCCAAACTCAGATTAGTTGTCGGAATTAGGACAGGTTACTGCAGGCTGAAGGTGCATTTGCACAAAATCGGTCTGGCATCGTCTGAAGACGATGAATGCAGACTGTGTCTTGAGGACACTAAAACAGCCATACATATCGTCTCAGAGTGTCCAGGGGTGAGTCACATCAAATTCGAGGTCTTTGATAGGTTTTTATAGCCTATTGCGAATTGAAAAAATTACCCCCGAACAAGATCATCGGTTTTATCCAAAAACTGGATCTCGTTGTGAAAATATAAATTAGAGGTGAACCACAATAGTCCGCGCGGACGCAGTGGTAGATTTTACAGACGCACGCTCAATATAAATAATAATAATGATTTTAATGATAATAATAGGCAGGAAAGCTGCAGGCGTTGATAGGATTTCAAACTTCTGGTGGAAAAAGCTTGAAACAATACATGAAACTCTTGTAGAAGCATACAAAGATATAATCACAGGACAGCAGGAAACTCGAAAATGGCTAACAAAAGGCAAAACGTACTTAATACCAAAATCCGAAAAAACCGAGATGGCCAAAAGCTTCCGTCCGATTACGTGTTTGAATACAGTATACAAGATCCTCACAAAGATTTTATCTGAAAGAATATATGCCAATTTATTTCCAAATGAAACAAAAAGGATAAATAAAGACTGAAAAAACAACCGAAAGCAGCTATCGATAGCCTGGATCGACCACAGGAAAGCAAATGACAACAGTCCGCACAGCTGGCTTGTGGAAACGTTGAACATATACCGAACATCGCCAGTATTATTAGACTTCATCACCAAAATAATGACTACTTGGAGGACTAACTTACACCTGTCAACGAAAACGTAACTCTAACCATTGAAGGCATCAAAATCAAAACTGGCACTACCAGGCTGATTCCCTTTCTCCACTTACGTTCCGTATGTCCTTGTTCCCTCTTAGCTCTACCCTCAATAGCACTGATACAGGATACACCTGCAGAAATGAACGATGGATGACAAATTACCTGTTGTACGTTGATGATCTGAAATTAATAGCAAAGCACGAAGAAGAGCTAATACAACAACTAGAAAAAATCCAAGAATTCAGCAGAGAAATTAACATACAAGTCGGATTGGATAAGTGTGCAAAAGTAACATTTATTTAGGGGAAACCGAAATCAAAAGTAAACATAAAATATCATGTTGTTCTAGAGCATTGAGGTTGGTGTTCTCATCTAATAAAATGAGAACACCAACCTCAATGCTCTAGAACAACATAAAGTATATAAGTGTTTGGGAATCGATGAAAATGATGGAATACAACATAAGTAGATGAAGGAGAGGTTACAGAAAGAATATTACAGAAGAACAAGAGGAACATTAAATACTGAGCTGAATAGCTAGAACAAAATCTCTGCAACTACAACCCTTGCAGTTCCCGTCATCCGATATAGTTTTGGCATCATCAAGTGGATGCAGGCAGAGCTGAAGAAAATAGATAGATAAACACGTAAACTGTTGAACATGTACGGTGCGCTCCACCCTAGACAGGCTTTATCTACCACGAAAGGAGGGAGGGAGACGAATGCACAGTTTGGAGACTAAACACCTACTTGAAGCTGAAAAAGAATGACAAATACATTAGCATGGTCCGACGCCAACTGAAGAACAGATATGAAGATGACAACTCAGAAAACGAGATTGAAGAAGCCTGCGCAAACATACCTGACACAAAGAAAGTAAAAATTATTAAAGAAATGAAGAGAAAGCAACGAAATGAAAAATGTAAAGAAAAAAGCATGCATAGACAGATCCTGAAAGAGACTGAAAAAGAAACTATTAACCACAATGAAATATGGATATGGCTCACCCATGGAAACCTGAAAGCAGAGACAGAAGCGTTAATTACTGCTCTTTTTATTCCGAGTGTAATATCTGATGACCACAACAAAAGTTGACATTTATTAATCGCAGCAATACCAGAGAGATTGGAAGTATTGCCTTGTATGTTTAATAAATATTGTGAAACATGTCTCATTAAGAGTTTTCAATTAACAAGATCAAATACTGTTTCGGTATTTTCGTGCTTGGAGCTGTTTTGCATCACCAGAATCATATAACGCACAAAGATTAAAGCTTCTCGGGTAATCCGAATACAAAATCAGTTTTTAATTAATAAAGTTTAGGCATCGATGCGCAGATAATTTTATTGCCTTGAGTTGTCTACTATCGATTTTGTATTCAGACACGTTATTATAGGGGTTCATAAATAGTCAACGTGATCACGAGTGTAAACCTTTGGATAACGGAATTTGAATAATAAAATTCTCTTTAAAATCATGTGAATTCAATTATACATTTTGATGTTTTCCCTTCAATTTATTCATCAATGTGACCATCAAAAGTATCGGGTGTTTTTTTTAGAGCGATACAACTTTCGAGTGGGATAACTGTGATTTGACAGAAGGTAGAAACCATGTTGTTTTGACATTTCTGTTCAGTAAGCATTGACAAATCATCATGAAAAGACTCACGTCGTAACAACGTTTACAAATTGTTGAACTTTATTTTCAAAATCATTGTTCTATTCGCCAAACTTCGTTAAATTTATTTTTTTTACATAATCATCCATCAGAGCAGTTTATTTGTGAAACTATCCATAGATTTCGGACAATATTTTCTCTACTCAATGTAGCAACAACAACAAGACAAAGAACTGTACCTACAGAAGAAAATATCGCATAGTGTTAATAATGATCCAGATTTGTCTATTCGTCAACGTTCACAAGACCCATACAAGATCCAACTGGTTCAAGAAATGAAGCCACTTGACCATAATAAGCGTCGTTTGTTTGCTGATTGGGCCCTAGAACAGCTTGCAGTTGATCCACTTTTTTATCGTAAAATTAGGTTTAGTGATGAAGCTCATTTCTGGGTGAACGGCTATGTAAACAAGCACAATTGCCGTATATGGAGTGAAAACAATCCTCAAGAAGTTCTGCGGGTTCCATTGCATCCTGAAAAATGCACTGTATGGTGTGCTTTACACGCTGGAGGCATCATCGGTCCAGATTTCTTTAAAAACGATGCTGGAGCTAATGTTACAGTGAATTGTGCTCGTTGCAGATCGATGATCAATGATTATTTGTTTCAAAATTTGTATGGTACCGATCCAGAAGTGTTTTGGTTTCAACAAGATGATGCTTAACCTCATGCTGCTACCGTAACAATTGATTTATTGAAAGAAGGTTTGGCGATAACATTATTTCGAGAAATGGTCCAATTAATTGGCCTCCAAGATCATGCAACATTACTCCACTGGATTATTTTCTTTGGGGTTATGTCAAGTCATTGGTTTATGCTGATAAACCAGAAACAGAAGACGCTTTGGAAGCAAACATAACTTATGTTATTGATGAAATAAGGCATGAATTATTCGAAAAAAAGGTCCGAAATTGGTCTGGTAGAATGAGGTTCCTCAGTGTTAGTCGTGGTGGACATATGCCGGAAATTATTTTTAAAACATAAATGTCATAAAATTATTAATTAAATAAAAAAAAATTCGGCTTCAATCTTAATTTAAATGTGTTTAATTTCAATTCAAAGTTCTATCACTTTAAAAATTATACCCGATACAATGCAAATATAATACATACACACATTCTCAAAAATAAGAGATGTTGGAAATAGTACAGTTTCAGATTCTAAGGAAATTAAAAAACGTATAATATAATCTTGTGTCTCATTGCACACAATGAGAATGAGAAGTAATGAAAAATAAAAGCCTCAATACGTAAAACTACGTGAAGTATTTCAGTTCACAACATTTCTTCTTATCCATAATTAGAAAATCGAAAAGATATATACTTCTGCGCCAGCAGTAATAATGCTCATCCATGCTAAAATTGAGATTACCCAGCTGTTTTTGAGAAATTTTGTTTCGGATTGCTGAAGTGGTTAAAGAAATTGTTCACGATCTTGAGGAAGATTTCTCTAATAACACCTAGGCATAAAGCCATAGCCCTCACTTTGGGAAAACGTTTATGAAGAATCGTAATATCAATTATGAAAAAAAATTTAACTGCCAAAGGAAAGAATATAAAACGATTGAATTTTATTTTTATGCGTTTGCCTTGAATTTTACTAATTTTTCAAAAATTATGTTTTCGTTGTATCTTCATGAGACCATCAAAATCAATCGATAAAAAAAATTTCCACCCATTTTAATTATGTTTGTATTATCATTATATAATGTTATTATTTTGTCTTCATAAGTTACCAATAATACTTTCATATAATATCGGGTGTTTTTTTTTCAGAGTGATAGAACTTTAAAATGAAATAAAACACATTTAAATCGAGATTGAAGGCAAATTTTTTTTATTTGAAAGATAATTTTATGACATTTATGTTTTAAAAACAATTTCTGGCATAAGTCTACCATGACTAGCTCTGAGGAACTGCATTCGACCAGACCAATTTTGGACCACTTTTTCGAGTAATTCAGGCCTTATTTCATCGATAACACGAATTATGTTGGCTTCCCAAGCGTCTATTATTTTTGGTTTATCAGCATTAACCAATGAGTTGACATAAGTCCAAAGAAAATAATCCAGTGGAGTTATGTCGCATGATCTTGGAGGATAATTAATTGGATCATTTCTTGAAATAATGTTATCGCCAAATCCTTTTTTCAATAAATCAATTGTTACGGTAACAGCATGAGTTGTAGCATCATTTTGTTGGAACTGAAAACACTTCTGGGTCGGAACCATTCAAATTTTGAAACAAATAATCATTGATAATCGATCTGTAACGAGCACCATTTACTGTAACATCAGATCCAGCATCGTTTTTAAAGAAATATGGACCGATGATGCCTCCAACGTGTGAAGCACACCATACATTTGTATGGTGCATTTTTCAGGATGCAATGGAACCTGCAGAACTTCTTGAGGATTGTTTTCATTCCATATACGGCAATTTTGCTTGTTTACATATCCGTTCAACCAGAAATGAGCTTAATCACTAAACACAATTTCACGATAAAAAAGTGGATCAACTTCAAGCTGTTCTAGGACCCAATCAGCAAACAAACGACGGTTATTATGGTCCAGCGGCTTTATTTCTTGAACCAGTTGGATCTTGTATGATTGTAGAGCAAGATCTTTACGCAAAATTTTCCATGTGGTGGATGCACAGAGTCCAACTTGTTGTGAACGTCGACGAATATACAAATCTGGATCAACATCAACACTATGACTTATAGCAGCGATATTTTCTTCTGTACGTACAGATCTTTGTCTTGTTGTTGTTGCATCGAGTAGAGAAAATATTGTCCGTAATCTGTCGATAGTTCGACGAATAAGCTGCTCTGATGGACGATTATGTAAACCTTAAATTTCACGAAGTGCTCTATAAGTTTGGCAAATAGAACACTGATTTTTAAAATAAACTTCAACAATTTGTAAACGTTGTTGCGACTTGATTCTTTCCATGATAATTTGTCAATGCGTACTGAACAGAAATGTCAAAACAACATGGCTTCTACTTTCTGTCAAATTACAGTTATCCCCATCGAAAGTTCTCTCAATCTAAAAAAAAAACACCCGATACATTAAATCGAATGTAATAGGTTAGCTTTTGAACATCGGATTTTTCCTTGGTTAAATGAACACACAGTCAACTCTTGGTACATGGTTAACAGGAAATAGGAAATAGTGAAACACTTTCACTGGTTCCATTTTGTCCTTAAGGTTAACTCTTGTTAACCAGATAGATGTTCTGAAATTCACCCTTAATCAACCATGTGGGCCCTTGAATATTCGAGAGAATTAGGAGAGGATACATAAATTCTATTTTTCATAATGTACAAACTTCAAAAATATTAGCCTGCCTCGTCAGAGAATAAGAAATGTGTACCTTAATATTTATTGTTTTATTCAAAGAAACCTCCTGAAAATATATTTATTTGTCCGATATAGGCTTTGATTCTGATTAAAAGAGGCCACCCGAATCATTTCGTACTTTTATTTGTATGCCATAGGTAGTTCATACTTGACAATGACAATGATCTTTTAATGATAGGATGGTCTGATAATTCCATTCTACTTGTGAAGGTGTTTTCTTAGAAGTGGAGAACTTAAATAAATTTGTCATCCTATTCTCTAAGATCAGCTTTAACAGGCTTTGTTTCTTTTTGAACAGGGTAACCTGAATTATTTCGTACTTTTATTTGTATGCCATAGGTAGTTCATACTTGACAATGACAATGATCTTTTAATGATAGGATGGTCTGATAATTCCATTCTACTTGTGAAGGTGTTTTCTTAGAAGTGGAGAACTTAAATAAATTTGTCATCCTATTCTCTAAGATCAGCTTTAACAGGCTTTGTTTCTTTTTGAACAGGGTAACCTGAATTATTTCGTACTTTTATTTGTATGCAATAGGTAGTTCATACTTGATAATGATGGTTTAATATGATGGTCTGATAATTCAATTCGTCTTGTCAAGGTGTTTTCTTAGAAGTGGAGATCGTAAATAAATTTGTCATTCTATTCTCTGAGAACAGCTTTGACAGGCTTTGTTTCTTAAAAAAAAGCAACCTGAATAATTTCGTACTTTTATTTGCATGCAATAGGTAGTTCATACTTGACAAGGATGTTTCAATATGATGGTCTCATAATTGCATTTGTCTTGTGAAGGTGTTTTCTTAGAAGTGGAGAACTTAAATAAATTTGTCATCCTGTTCTCTGAGAACAGCTGTGACAGGCTTTGTTTCTTTTTAAAAAAGCTTTATTTGAGATATCTGAGGCTGTTTACGTGTTTGAAACACGGCAATGTATATAATTAGAAACAGGAAACCTTCTTCATTTGTCCTGAAAAAACATGTTTCATATGATTAGCCAGTATCTTCTTTGGTATTTATGTAAGTTTGGGAAGAATAAACAGTTTTAAACTCATCCAAATAATTCAAAGAAAGTTGAAATATAACCAATTTTGGCTAGTTTGGAATTAAACAAATTCAATAAATAACAGAAAGCTACATCGTTTTGTTGTTCTGTGTTCTTTCCATATATGTATAACATGGACTAAGTTCAAGGAAGTTTTAGAAATATTAAACTTCAAATAAAATTCAAATATATTTTTACATGTTTATTGAAATATTGTCTATTTGATGATATAATTAAATGCAATGAAAACTAGGAACTTGGATGTTCATTTTCTGGTTGAATTAGTTAATAATGATAATAATAATAATATTAATAACAATTAATTAAAATTAATTAATTAATTAAAAAAAATGAAGCTGATGAATAACTGAGTTAATCGAGATTACTCAAAAAAAATATATTTATATATTATACATATAATAATAATAAAAATAATTATTCGATTGATTCGGTCTTTACTTGGTGGAAACACATTTTAATTAAAAAAATATATAGGAGACAGTAATTTATTTCCACAAAAATGTTTGTACTACTACAACAATTGTTTCACCACGATGTGGTTTCTTCAGGTATTACATTGTACTGTCAGACAGTACTGAAGGTGATGAACAACTGAGTTAATCGAGATATTATTATTTATGGTGAGCGGGCGTCTGTCCACCCTACCACTGCGTCCGCATGGACTATTGTGGTAATCGAGATAACTCAAAAACAAAAAAAATATATTATATAAATATTTAAAAAAAATTTTTAAAAATTTTAAAAATTAGCCTTCTACATATTTAATTCCAAAAGATTATATTTAATGATTATAACTTCTGAAAATAAATTAAAATAATGTCGTATAAGTACCACTTATATCATGACATAAAATAAACATTCATTATAAGACATCCGAATGGTATAACAAAATCCAATAAATAAAAATTATTAACCAAAATCCTATAAATTAAACATTTTGAATAGACAAAATTTTGTTTCTGCTTATCAATCTTATGAAAAACCAATATCTTTCAAGAATATCCAACATAATCTTAAGAATTTCATCACAAAACTATCTTACTTAGACTATTCAATATTATTGGATATCTAAGTAAGTCTAAGTAAGATAGTTTTGTGATGAAATTCTTAAGATTATGTTGGATATTCTTGAAAGATATTGGTTTTTCATAAGATTGATAAGCAGAAACAAAATTTTGTCTATTCAAAATGTTTAATTTATAGGATTTTGGTTAATAATTTTTATTTATTGGATTTTGTTAAACCATTCGGATGTCTTATAATGAATGTTTATTTTATGTCATGATATAAGTGGTACTTATACGACATTATTTTAATTTATTTTCAGAAGTTATAATCATTAAATATAATCTTTTGGAATTAAATATGTAGAAGGCTAATTTTTAAAATTTTTTAAAAAATTTTTAAAATATTTATATAATTTTATATACCTTCTATCAAGAATTAACCTCTATTTATGTTAAAAAAAAAATATATATATATACTTATAATAATAAAAATAATTATTAAGCGTCTTCCTCATTTTTGAGTCTTGGCAATGGGTGGCGGCAGTCTTCGCAATTTCTCTTCTAATTGCTGCAGCAAATTTATTGGGATCTTTGAGGTAGTTCTCGATTCGCTCCGTTTATTCAACACTACCTCAGTGGCAGAGATAATGGCTGGAACATTCTTGAATCCATTGGCAATGCTGTGTGTGGCCAACGCAGGATTAGGATGATAGTCAAAGAAATGTGCTAGGTACTGGCAAGAACTTTTTCAATCAGGTCCTCTTCTTCAATTTTCAAGATCTCTGGAGAGAAACAGCTTCCATTCTCATATACTTTCCCAACCACGTGAGAGGATGGATAAATGAAGAGCATATTCAAGGAGGTAGCCTCGGAAGGCCCGACCTTATCCTCAGGTTCGGAATGCGAACCTGGTTTATGATTTTGTTTGTATATCTCAAGATCTTTGTGGGTATAGATAAATCTTGAAACATGGATGCCCTCTTTGACATTTAGTCTCTCCATTGGCATGGTGGAAATGGAAACAGCCTTCTGCGTGACTTCAGACCTCTGACTGGTACCTCTGAACAAAAAATATGAATTATAATCAAATGATATAACTTTCGATACTAATGAAAATGAGATAATGAAAATTATAAATAAAAATATTACCGAACTTTTGTTCGCATTAATATCATTATGATTTCGATAAAGTATTTCTTCCGACCGAACCTATATTTTATATTGTTCTTTTATTTGCCATCATAAGTTTTTCAATTTGAATTTGTTACATGGAAATAAAATAATTTTTCTTATACAGTGTGACAAGAAAAACTTCGTACAAGTTTTACTGTGTTCTGTATTTTAACGCAACCAAATAATTTTTAATCTATTAGATTCTCTACACTTCTTTGTACTAATAGATAAATTTTCAGTTTAATATTACTTTATTTTGCAAAGTGTTAGAATGTCAAACAAACGTAGGGCAATTTTGGAGCTGTTCCGTTAAGGTTAGCTTCAATGCGAAATTTTTATTTTTTTAGCTTTGTTATTTTATGTCCAATAAGATTCAAACTAAAGAAACCAAGTACCACATTAATAAAAATGAATTCTGTAAAACATAATAAATACCTTCAACAATAGAACTTCCATCAGTCGGTGTACTTTCCAGTTCAATGGTCTCCATCACTTCATGATTCGGTGCGCAGAACATTGCTTTCCATTCCATCCTGTTATCATCTTCGGATATTTTTGCTTCATTTTCTGATTCTGTCATTTCGACATCTTGATCATTTTCTGAATCTTCTATGACAATGATACCGTCATCAGCTGATTTTCCATCTTCTGGTGTGCCTACTATTGAAATTGTATCTTCACTATCACTATCTTTCATTTCAATATCACCATCGTAAGCATTATCATATGAAGATTCAGAATGATCGTAATTGATCATTTCCACATCATCATCATCACATATTTCTATTATTTCTCGATCGTGTATTTCGTCATATTGAATATGGTATGAATATATAGGTTCACCATTATCCTTTTCCCTTATTTCACCAAGTATTCTATTTTCGTCGATCGTTATTGATGATGTCGATTTCCACAGAAACTCAAGCGCCAAGGGAAGAAATCTCTCACCATCGTCTTCGATATCTTCCTTCATGTGTCGGCGTTTATCTAATTTCTCCATATAATCCAGAAAGCGTTTGGATAAATATTCCCATTCCCGTCTACATGTTTCACCTGAAATCGGAAATAATCAGAATCATCAGCTTCGGCTACTTTTTATTTTATTTTTGTGGTACGTCTTGGACCACCAAAGTCATTAACCGGTTTAGATTGTTTCATCATACCATGTCAGTATTAGGTGATTATTTAAACTGCCATATTGTTTTTAAATACTAAACTCTTTTAAAAAAAAAATGAAGAGGCGAGAAGCAAATAGAATCTGTGAGGAATTCGAGAATATTATTCAAAAAGGGTAATCAGAGTAAATGACTTACTGAAAACAGGATATAATTTCAATAACAACTGTAAAATATTATATATACTGATAAATTTGAGTGATCATTGTCGAATAGCGCCGGATTTTTGTACCAACTTTGTCGAAATCATTAAAGTATTATATATATATATATATATATATATATTAATATATATATATATATATATATATATTAATATAAATTATTATATAAATCAAATATAATGAATTTATATTATCCAAAAGGTAAACGTTCAAATTGTGTAGGGGAGTTAAAATTTTAAATTCTTTAATCGCAATGGTATATTATTTTCTTCAATAGTGTCTTTTTCTGGTACATTAGCCCCAAAAACATAAGCACATGTCAACAGAAAATAGGTACAGAAGTCTCTTGTAAAGTATATTAAATGTAATGATTTAAAAATGAACAGGAAAAAATATATGTCTACGGCGATACCAATAGTTGAGATATTTGCATTATGCAGATTGAATAAGATTTTTCAATGGTTTAATGTAAACGATATAATTTTCACAGGTTACGGTTTGTTTCCAATTTTACCAGAGACTTTCCATATAAAAACGCTGATAGTTTACACAAAGGATTTTGAGATAAAAAAATCAGATAAGGAAAGTTTTTAACTTATATTTCCATGTTCTGTTTGCCGCCAATTAATTAATATTTGATCTTTGAGATCATTGCTATTTGTAAAGGATCTAATAACTAATTGCTACACTATATTCTTCCGTTGCAACGCTATCCTGGAGCACTGTTTTCACATGAATTTTAGAAACAGCGAAAGAAAACAGCACCGCATTAATCAATAATTAGTATTTAATCTCAAATCTTTCCTGAGTAAGTTATATTTATTGAATTATATCAGTCTTTACTTGGTGAAAATCCATATTAAATAATATTTAAATAAGGTTATTCTGATTTTCACAAATTTTTACAGTAGCATCATCAGGCAATATCACATTTTGAATAACTAAGCTTGTTTCCGAAATCCGTTGCTATTTATATTACAGTAAGTACAATAGAATGAAACAAGAAATTACTTTGTTTTCTATCACTTTTTTTATAACTGATATACAGTGACTCGAGTTTCGTAGTGTTTACTACATTTTCAAACACAAACTTCAAACTTCAGTATATAAGTTATAATAAAAAGTGATAGAAAACAAAGTAATTTCTTATTTCATTCCATTTAAATGAACTATCACAAAGTAACGGACTACTCCATTCAATATGTAAGTACAATAAATTTTTATTGAGCACTAAAACCCTAACTAAACCCTAACTTTTGTGAAAATCAGAATAACCTTATTTAAATATTATTTAAGTTATATTTTTCATATGAAGGTATGCGTAAACAGGTTGTAGAATATATTATGGCTAATTGCGTTTAAATATACTCAAGGTATACAAAAATCAACTTATTCTGTATTATCATAATAGTGTGAAATTTTGCAGCATTTTAATGCAGAAATAATGATTGAAATTTACGTTATTTTCTAGGAATGTTAAAAGACTTTCAGTGAAAGGTATGTATATAGAGATAATTCAAATCAAAGAATAATAAAAATGTCTTTATTTCTGTATTGTTATATAAAATACTATATTGAGGATAGAAGCTTTAACTATTTCACATGACAAAAAATAAAATAGTTATAAAGAGATTGAAAATATCAGGTAGCTGAAAGAACAGTTATTTTCATCTTTCATTTGTCGCGTCCTCTCAGACGTTACCTATGTTAAAAGTGTTTTTAATGAAGGTATTAGTGAACAGATGGAAGAATAATAAAACTATTCGCTTTAAGATATGCACAACAAATCATTCCCTGTTGAAGTAGCTTGAAATCATATACCATTGGAGTAGAAGTATCACACAGAGAATTTTTTTTCAATCATGAGAATTAAAAACTTTTGTTAAATTTTCTACGATTTTCATGCAGAATTAGAATTAATAGGTTGCTTATTCTCGTGAAGAATTACGATAAATCCAACTGTAGCTACTGCGTTGGGCCTCTGACGAAATTTATAAGTAATTATCTTGAAAACACTCTTATAATACATAATTAAAATGAGTCGACTATAGAACGAATATTGAATGTACAAGTATTCTAATAATAAAGAATGTTACTGAAGATGTAACATAACGATATCTTATTAAAACAAAAACAATATAATTTAGACCAAATATTATGAAGAAATGATGCATTTCAATAAACATTACATTCAATAAAAATGTTTAATTGCCCTTTCGGTTATAAATCTATTAATTTCGAACGGACTCCAAATTTCAGTAACAGAAAGTCGCTTTTAAGTAATCGAGATATTTCGCGAAGGCGCACTCTACCACAAAACGATGCTAAGAAATGTATGCGGGTATTCATATCGTTTCGACTCACTAACGTTCTATAGTTGAGTTTATCTCGCGAAACGTCCCGAGTCTGGATATAGATATTGTAACGAGCTGAAATTTTTTTACGTCAGGGTCCACCAAACGTGAAATAAAAATGAAAGATTAAAAGAGTGACCTAGTAAAGAACAGTAATTTGTAAATGAACTTACTTTTGTTCCTGAGGTTCTTCACGGGTTCGTCACCAACTTTATAAACTTCGTAAGCCACCTCTTTCCATAAAAATTCAGACAATTTGCAACCGCTTCGTTTATACCACAAAACTGGTCTATCTTCCACAGCTTTTACTAATTTCTCTGTATTAGTTAAGCAATTTTCATCTGCCATTTTAACTTCCATTGTAAACAATTTCCACAAATACAAAACACAAACGTTTAAATACGCCGTACAAATTCAGTTAAATGTTTCAAAAATCGTGTTCTGTACAACGAACCGTGTGTCTATGAACTAAATATGTGGAAGATGTTCCCCTTCATATGTTTCACACTATTCAAAGAAATTAGCAACTCTTCTTTATCAAAGTGGCCTAGGTTTAATTCGTTTATGGTCTTCAAAGTCTTAAATTGGCCATACAGTCTTATTTGTCCTATTGGTGAATTCTTTAGATAGTGAATTATGTAATTGAATAAGATTAAATTATTATTAAACATGTCTTTCGAAAAATACAAAATTTCAATGACATAAATCTTAGTTAAATAATAATTTAATTTAAATGAACAAAGTTATCATAAAAAATTAACCCATACAGAAAAATAGCATTACTGAAAAAACATTCTTATATTATTTGAACAAATCAAAAATCTAATTAACTGAAAAAATAATTCCCATCAATATATAAATTTTTAGCAAGCTAATTGCAGTGAGAAAAAGGAATGAATTCCAAAGAAATAATCATGCGCAGTATTTGCAGAGAGATCTATAGTTTCAACGCAGTTGTAAATTCATAGGAGACTTATATTTTATGCCTTATACCCTATAATATTTGTTAATATTGATTTCAAAAAATGACTGTTACATTTTTACATTTCACATTTCTCTGTTGAATTATAGAAAATAACATTGTTCCTAAGATTTGCTCAATTATTTTGAAAAAACCTTGAGCGCATTCAATGCATCTACTTTAATAATGTTTTTTCTAAAACTGAACAAAAACTGTTTCAATTATTTGATAATGATATAAATAAGAGAATTTGAATAAAGTCCCTTCTAATTGGAAACTGTTATACTTCGTTCTTAAATATACAAAGAAATAATTTCAGACATATAATCATGCGCAGTTGTTACATCACGTGCACACACAGATTTCTGATTGCAATCCAATAAAATTCATTTATTGCACTATAAAATGCCTCATAGTACACGCTTGGTTTTAAATCAACCGTATATTATTTCTTAATACTGAATTTAAACAGTCAATATTACATTTTTACATTTCAAATTTCCGTGTTAAACCATAAAAAATATATTATTCCCAAGAGTTGAATAAAGCGTTAATTGCATTCAGTGCTTTTATTATACTAGAGATTTTTCCAAAACGAAAGCAAAAAAATCACAAATATTTGATAATGATATAAGTAAGAGACTGCAGGCAATTTGAAAATAGTCCCTTCTAATCGGAAACAGTAACACATAATCATGCGCAGTTGTTATACTACGTGCACATTCTAATTTTTTAATATCCATTAAAATTCGTTAGTTACACTTTAGATCACCTTATAGTACATGCATGCTTTTTATGCCTTTTACCGTTTATAGTTTCTTTATACTGAATTTAAAAAATTGCTGTTACATTTTTACATTCCCTAGTTCTCTATTGAATTATGAGAAAATTCCTAACATATGCTCAATCATAAAAATTTATTGACTTGATGATTCATTTTAATTAATTAAAATGATAGTCTATTTTCACAATTTTTTAATTAGGGACAATTGTTTCGCCAACAATGTGGCTTCTTTAAGTCTACATTTTGAACTAACTCTGAAAATTACATCTTCGGTTCTTATATACTTAAAAACTTGAAAAAAAGGGTTACAAATAACTTACAATTTTTTGTAAAATAAAGATGAAAAAAATTTGCAAATGAGGGATAAGAATAAATGATAAATGAATAATTTTCATTATAAGTAAATATTTTTTTCGGAAACGCTAAAAATTGTTAATTCTGTTCGGAAAGAGACAAAAGTGTTTCACAAGAACAAATGTCGGTGTTGGTTAAATTACTATTGGTATGCATTATTTATTTTAGATTGGCAATGGAACAAATGGCTAAATTATTTTAAAACTATAGTAATATCTTACATTTTTTAGTATTTTATACATAATCAAAAAAAAAATCATTTGACCGAAGATCTTTGATTGTCATTATTTCAGTACTGAATTATTCTTTTTTTTTTAGCACTGAATGATTCTATCACATATAGGGAAAATATTTGGGAAATCTTGCCTAACAAAAATAGATCAATATAAATAATATTCTAGTTGAAGAAAAGTTGCATTTTGAAATCTGCAAAAGAAAACGTTTATGAAGAATCATAAAATTTCGGGAAAAAATTGACTGTTATAGGAAAGAATATTAAAAAATTGAATTTGATATTTCGCTTTTTGCGTAGTCGCGGCCATTTACAAGATAAAGTCGAAAAAAGATTTCGGAGCTACGGAATTGGTTAGGAAATTATGAAATACAAAATTATTTTTTTATTTACATATTCCAAGAAATACCAACTTTAAGAATTCAACGAAAAAAAGGAAATGAAAAACAATAATTGTTGATTTACGCTTTCTATTGAGTAAGTGATGATGCGTTTCGTTTTACATTGTAACTTCTTCAGATCATACAGAAAACTGATTTCCAAACAAACTGGCTTACCTACATTTAATTACATATTTTTCAACTTTTTATTAAGCATTTAAAAGGAATGGAATAAAAGTGAAATTAGAAACCGATTACTTCTACATTAAAAGAAATTTATAACTAACTATAAGCTACTTCTAAAGTTATCAATTTTGACCTGAGGTAATTAAGATCCGTTATACCACAATTAATATATGAGCATATATATGCTCATATATTAATGGTGGTACGATTCATTATACTTCAAACCATCCATTCTCACAAAAATTGTCAGCTTTTAATAGTATGCTTTATGCTTTATAGATTGGTTAACATACCCATGACGAAAGAAAATTTTGACAAAGTGTATAAAACATTAAACAAATAGCTTTCAGTAATGATTTTAATCCGTTAATTGTAGACAATTTACTTAAATTACTTTCGTATATCTTTTGGGTTATTTATTCCATTTGACATTATATATTGAGTTTTGATTATATATGTCTATTAAATGTAAGCGGTGCTTGTTAGACATAAATTTATTTCTAAAAGTTTTTTGAATAAAAATTTTTTTGAAATTAAAATTGTAGAAGATAAACATATTTCAATTTGTTTTAATATTCAAACTTTGTTATATTTCTTCTATCAAGTAAAAGACCATTCTATTTTATTTTTAGACAATTTACTTGATAAAATAAATTACAAGAAAGCAATATCACTTGTATACCAACATTTCAAAATTCAAACGAAACCAAATTTATTTCATTAACTTACATAGGCCAAAAATCTGGAAAGATTGATAGATATTTAAAGAAAAAAGAAAAATATAACATCTCTTTTAAAACTATTAATTCTTTTTTTAAGCAGCTTAATAAAAAATAATAAAGACATTATTCCTAAAAACAAAAAATTAGGAGTGTTCAAGTTAACATGTGGTGATTGCCCATGTGTATATGTGGGACAGACAGGCCGTTCATTCCAAACAAGAATACGAGAACATGAAAAATGTTACATTAATAATAAAACAAATTCAACTTATGCCAACTATTTGTTAGAGACTGGCCATAATTTTAATATGAACTATGAAACATTACATATCGAAAACAAAAGTCAGAAACTAAATCTGTTAGAAACTTTAGAGATCAATAGATATAATAAAAGACAAATTTAATTGAATGATTAAATAGATTTAAACAGATTCTCCCTACTTAATATTTTTCATTAATTGTATCTCTTTCCACCCCTCTATTTTTTGTACCAGAGCTGTGTATTTAAGGTCATGTTTTGCATTGTATACCTCAGTTTAAATACTCACCTGATGAAGTCATGGTACGACGAAACAATTGTCGTGTAAGTCAATAAAATAGCGGAAGTAAACATTTGTTTTTCTTATATTGAAGATGAATTTCCTTCAAGTAAAGACCGAGACAATCAAACATTTATTGTTTTATTCGAAGAAACCTCAATTGATCTTCCAGCGTTTTTCCTGAAAATATAAATATATATATATATATATATATATATATATATATATATATATATATATATATATATATTTGTCCTATATAGGTTTTCATTCTGCTGAATAAAGCGTTAATTGCATTCAGTGTTTTTATTATACTAGAGATTTTTCCAAAACGAAAGCAAAAACAGTAACACATAATTGTTATACTATGTGCACATTCTAATTTTTTAATATCCATTAAAATTCGTTAATTACACCACAGATCACCTTATAGTACATGCATGTTTTTTATACCATTTACCGTTTATAGTTTCTTTATACTGAATTCAAAAAATTGCTGTTATAATTTTACATTCCGTAGTTCTCTATTGAACTATGAGAAAATGCCTTTTTATTTAATCATAAAAATTTAATTGACTTGATGATTCATTTTAATAAAATAAAATACAAGTCTTTTTCCCCAATTTTTTAATTAAGGACAATTGTTTCGCCAACATTGTGGCTTCTTCAAGTCTACATTTTGAACTAATTCTGAAAATTATATCTTCGGTTCTTATATACCTAAACACTCTCAAAAAGAAGAGTTACAAATAACACACAAAAAAAAAAAGTTCTATCACTTTAAAAATTATACCCGATACAATGCAAATATAATACATACACATTCTCAAAAATAAGAGATGTTGAAAATAGTACAGTTTCAGATTCTAAGGAAATTAAAAAGCGTATAATATAATCTTGTGTCTCATTGCACACAATGAGAATGAGAAGTAATGAAAAATAAAAGCCTCAATACGTAAAACTACGTGAGGTATTTCAGTTCACAACATTTCTTCTTATCCATAATTAGAAAATCGAAAAGATATATACTTCTGCACCAGCAGTAATAATGCTCGTTCCATGCTAAAATTGAGATTACCCAGCTGTTTTTGAGAAATTTTATTTCGGATTGCTGAAGTGGTTAAAGAAATTGTTCACGATCTTGAGGAAGATTTATCCAATAACACCTAAGCATAAAGCCATAGCCCTCACTTTGGGAAAACGTTTATGAAGAATCGTAAAATCAATTATGAAAAAAAATTTAACTGCCAAAGGAAAGAATATAAAACGATTGAATTTTATATTTATGCGTTTGCCTTGAATTTTACTAATTTTTCAAAAATTATGTTTTCGTTGTATCTTCATGAGACCATCAAAATCAATCGATAAAAAAAATTTCCACCTATTTTAATTATGTTTGTATTATCATTATATAATGTTATTATTTTGTCTTCATAAGTTTCAACAAACACATGAATATACAAATAATACTTTCATATAATATCGGGTGTTTTTTTTTCAGAGTGATAGAACTTTAAAATGAAATAAAACACATTTAAATCGAGATTGAAGTCCAATTTTTTTTTATTTGAAAGATAATTTTATGACATTTATGTTTTAAAAATAATTTCCGGCATAAGTCCACCACGACTAGCTCTGAGGAACTGCATTCGACCAGACCATTTTGGACCACTTTTTTGAGTAATTCAGGCCTTATTTCATCAATAACACGAGTTATGTTGGCTTCCCAAGCGTCTATTATTTTTGGTTTATCAGCATTAACCAATGAGTTGACATAACTCCAAAGAAAATAATCCAGTGGAGTTATGTCGCATAATCTTGGAGGATAATTTATTGGATCATTTCTTGAAATAACGTTATCGCCAAATCTTTTTTTCAATAAATCAATTGTTACGGTAACAGCATGAGTTGTAGCATCATTTTGTTGGAACCAAAACACTTCTGGGTCGATACCATTCAAATTTTGAAATAAATAATCATTGATCATCGATCAGTAACGAGCACCATTCACTGTAACATCAGATCCAGCATCGTTTTTAAAGAAATATGTCCGATGATGCCTCCATTTGTATGGTGCATTTTTCAGGATGCAATGGAACCTGCAGAACTTCTTGAGGATTGTTTTCATTCCATATACGGCAATTTTGCTTGTTTACATATCCGTTCAACCAGAAATGAGCTTAATCACTAAACACAATTTCACGATAAAAAAGTGGATCAACTTCAAGCTGTTCTAGGGCCCAATCAGCAAACAAACGACAGTTATTATGGTCCAGCGGCTTTAGTTCTTGAACCAGTTGGATCTTGTATGATTGTAGACCAAGATCTTTAGGCAAAATTTTCCATGTGGTGGATGCACAGAGTCCAACTTGTTGTGAACGTCGACGAATATACAAATCTGGATCAACATCAACACTATGACTTATAGCAGCAATATTTTCTTCTGTACGTACAGATCTTTGTCTTGTTGTTGTTGCATCGAGTAGAGAAAATATTGTCCGTAATCTATCGATAGTTCGAAGAATAAGCTGCTCTGATGGACGATTATGTAAACCTTAAATTTCACGAAGTGCTCTATAAGTTTGGCAAATAGAACACTGATTTTTAAAATAAACTTCAAAAATTTGTAAACGTTGTTGCGACTTGATTCTTTCCATGATAATTTGTCAATGCGTACTGAACAGAAATGTCAAAACAACATGGCTTCTACTTTCTGTCAAATCACAGTTATCCCCATCGAAAGTTCTCTCAATCTAAAAAAAAACACCCGATACATTAAATCGAATGTAATAGGTTAGCTTTTGAACATCGGATTTTTCCTTGGTTAAATGAACACACAGTCAACTCTTGGTACATGGTTAACAGGAAATAGGAAATAGTGAAACACTTTCACTGGTTCCATTTTGTCCTTAAGGTTAACTCTTGTTAACCAGATAGATGTTCTGAAACTCACCCTTAATCAACCATGTGGGCCCTTGAATATTCGAGAGAATTAGGAGAGGATACATAAATTCTATTTTTCATAATGTACAAACTTCAAAAATATTAGCCTGCCTCGTCAGAGAATAAGAAATGTGTACCTTAATATTTATTGTTTTATTCAAAGAAACCTCCTGAAAATATATTTATTTGTCCGATATAGGCTTTGATTCTGATTAAAAGAGGCCACCCGAATCATTTCGTACTTTTATTTGTATGCCATAGGTAGTTCATACTTGACAATGACAATGATCTTTTAATGATAGGATGGTCTGATAATTCCATTCTACTTGTGAAGGTGTTTTCTTAGAAGTGGAGAACTTAAATAAATTTGTCATCCTATTCTCTAAGAACAGCTTTAACAGGCTTTGTTTCTTTTTGAACAGGGTAACCTGAATTATTTCGTACTTTTATTTGTATGCAATAGGTAGTTCATACTTGATAATGATGGTTTAATATGATGGTCTGATAATTCAATTCGTCTTGTGAAGGTGTTTTCTTAGAAGTGGAGATCGTAAATAAATTTGTCATTCTATTCTCTGAGAACAGCTTTGACAGGCTTTGTTTCTTAAAAAAAAAGCAACCTGAATAATTTCGTACTTTTATTTGTATGCAATAGGTAGTTCATACTTGACAAGGATGTTTCAATATGATGGTCTCATAATTGCATTTGTCTTGTGAAGGTGTTTTCTTAGAAGTGGAGAACTTAAATAAATTTGTCATCCTGTTCTCTGAGAACAGCTGTGACAGGCTTTGTTTCTTTTTACAAAAGCTTTATTTGAGATATCTGAGGCTGTTTACGTGTTTGAAACACGGCAATGTATATAATTAGAAACAGGAAACCTTCATTTGTCCTGAAAAAACATGTTTCATATGATTAGCCAGTATCTTCTTTGGTATTTATGTAAGTTTGAGAAGAATAAACAGTTTTAAACTCATCCAAATAATTCAAAGAAAGTTGAAATATAACCAATTTTGGCTAGTTTGGAATTAAACAAATTCAATAAATAACAGAAAGCTACATCGTTTTGTTGTTCTGTGTTGTTTTTTCCATATATGTATAACATGGACTAAGTTCAAGGAAAGTTTTAGAAATATTAACTTCAAATAAAAATCAAATATATTTTTACATGTTTATTGATATATTGTCTATTTGATGATATAATTGAATGCAATGAAAACTAGGAACTTGGTTGTTCATTTTCTGGTTGTATTAGTTAATAATGATAATAATAATAATATTAATAACAATTAATTAAAATCAATTAATTAATTAAAAAAAAATGAAGCTGATGAATAACTGAGTTAATCGAGATTACTCAAAAAAAAATATATTTATATATTATACATATAATAATAATAAAAATAATTATTTGATTGATTCGGTCTTTACTTGGTGGAAACACATTTTAATTAAAAAAATATATAGGAGACAGTAATTTATTTCCACAAAAATGTTTTTACTACTACAACAATTGTTTCACCACGATGTGGTTTCTTCAGGTATTACATTGTACTGTCAGACAGTACTGAAGCTGATGAACAACTGAGTTGATCAAGATATTATTATTTATGGTGAGCGGGCGTCTGTCCACCCTACCACTGCGTCCGCACGGACTATTGTGGTAATCGAGATAACTCAAAAACAAAAAAAATATATTATATAAATATTTAAAAATTTTTTTTAAAAATTAGCCTTCTACATATTTAATTCCAAAAGATTATATTTAATGATTATAACTTCTGAAAATAAATTAAAATAATGTCGTATAAGTACCACTTATATCATGACATAAAATAAACATTCATTATAAGACATCCGAATGGTATAACAAAATCCAATAAATAAAAATTATTAACCAAAATCCTATAAATTAAACATTTTGAATAGACAAATTTTTGTTTCTGCTTATCAATCTTATGAAAAACCAATATCTTTCAAGAATATCCAACATAATCTTAAGAATTTCATCACAAAACTATCTTACTTAGACTATTCAATATTATTGGATATCTAAGTAAGTCTAAGTAAGATAGTTTTGTGATGAAATTCTTAAGATTATGTTGGATATTCTTGAAAGATATTGGTTTTTCATAAGATTGATGAGCAGAAACAAAATTTTGTCTATTCAAAATGTTTAATTTATAGGATTTTGGTTAATAATTTTTATTTATTGGATTTTGTTAAACCATTCGGATGTCTTATAATGAATGTTTATTTTATGTCATGATATAAGTGGTTCTTATACGACATTATTTTAATTTATTTTCAGAAGTTATAATCATTTAATATAATCTTTTGGAATTAAATATGTAGAAGGCTAATTTTTAAAATTTTTTAAAACATTTTTAAAATATTTATATAATTTTATATACCTTCTATCAAGAATTAACCTCTATTTATGTTAAAAAAATATATATATATACTTATAATAATAAAAATAATTATTGAGCGTCTTCCTCATTTTTGAGTCTTGGCAATGGGTGGCGGCAGTCTTCGCAATTTCTCTTCTAATTGCTGCAGCAAATTTATTGGGATCTTTGAGCTAGTTCTCGATTCGCTCTGTCTATTCAACACTACCTCAGTGGCAGAGATAATGGCTGGGACATTCTTGAATCCATTGGCAATGCTGTGTGTGGCCAACGCAGGATTAGGATGATAGTCAAAGAAATGTGCTAGGTACTGGCAAGAACTTTTTCAATCAGGTCCTCTTCTTCAATTTTCAAGATCTCTGGAGAGAAACAGCTTCCATTCTCATATGAGAGGATGGATAAATGAAGAGCATATTCAAGGAGTTAGCCTCGAAAGGCCCGACCTTATCCTCAGGTTCGGAATGCGAACCTGGTTTATGATTTTGTTTGTATATCTCAAGATCTTTGTGGGTATAGATAAATCTTGAAACATGGATGCCCTCTTTGACATTTAGTCTCTCCATTGGCATGGTGGAAATGGAAACAGCCTTCTGCGTGACTTCAGACCTCTGACTGGTACCTCTGAACAAAAAATATGAATTATAATCAAATGATATAACTTTCGATACTAATGAAAATGAGATAATGAAAATTATAAATAAAAATATTACCGAACTTTTGTTCGCATTAATATCATTATGATTTCGATAAAGTATTTCTTCCGACCGAACCTATATTTTATATTGTTCTTTTATTTGCCATCATAAGTTTTTCAATTTGAATTTGTTACATGGAAATAAAATAATTTTTCTTATACAGTGTGACAAGAAAAACTTCGTACAAGTTTTACTGTGTTCTGTATTTTAACGCAACCAAATAATTTTTAATCTATTAGATTCTCTACACTTCTTTGTACTAATAGATAAATTTTCAGTTTAATATTACTTTATTTTGCAAAGTGTTAGAATGTCAAACAAACGTAGGGCAATTTTGGAGCTGTTCCGTTAAGGTTAGCTTCAATGCGAAATTCTTATTTTTTTAGCTCTGTTATTTTATGTCCAATAAGATTCAAACTAAAGAAACCAAGTACCACATTAATAAAAATGAATTCTGTAAAACATAATGAATACCTTCAACAATAGAACTTCCATCAGTCGGTGTACTTTCCAGTTCAATGGTCTCCATCACTTCATGATTCGGTGCGCAGAACATTGCTTTCCATTCCATCCTGTTATCATCTTCGGATATTTTTGCTTCATTTTCTGATTCTGTCATTTCGACATCTTGATCATTTTCTGAATCTTCTATGACAATGATACCGTCATCAGCTGATTTTCCATCTTCTGGTGTGCCTACTATTGAAATTGTATCTTCACTATCACTATCTTTCATTTCAATATCACCATCGTAAGCATTATCATATGAAGATTCAGAATGATCGTAATTGATCATTTCCACATCATCATCATCACATATTTCTATTATTTCTCGATCGTGTATTTCGTCATAACGAATATGGTATGAATATATAGGTTCACCATTATCCTTTTCCCTTATTTCACCAAGTATTCTATTTTCGTCGATCGTTATTGATGATGTCGATTTCCACAGAAACTCAAGCGCCAAGGGAAGAAATCTCTCACCATCGTCTTCGATATCTTCCTTCATGTGTCGGCGTTTATCTAATTTCTCCATATAATCCAGAAATCGTTTGGATAAATATTCCCATTCCCGTCTACATGTTTCACCTGAAATCGAAAATAATCAGAATCATCAGCTTCGGCTACTTTTTATTTTATTTTTGTGGTACGTCTTGGACCACCAAAGTCATTAACCGGTTTAGATTGTTTCATCATACCATGTCAGTATTAGGTGATTATTTAAACTGCCATATTGTTTTTAAATACTAAACTCTGTTAAAAAAAAAATGAAGAGGCGAGAAGAAAATAGAATCTGTGAGGAATTCGAGAATATTATTCAAAAAGGGTAATCAGAGTAAATGACTTACTGAAAACAGGATATAATTTCAATAACAACTGAAAAATATTATATATACTGATAAATTTGAGTGATCATTGTCGAATAGCGCCGGATTTTTGCACCAACTTTGTCGAAATTATTAAAGTATTATATATATATATATATATATATATATTAATATAAATAATTATATAAATTAAATATAATGAATTTATATTATCCAAAAGGTAAACGTTCAAATTGTGTAGGGGAGTTAAAATTTTAAATTCTTTAATCGCAATGGTATATTATTTTCTTCAATAGTGTCTTTTTCTGGTACATTAGCCCCAAAAACATAAGCACATGTCAACAGAAAATAGGTACAGAAGTCTCTTGTAAAGTATATTAAATGTAATGATTTAAAAATGAACAGGAAAAAATATATGTCTACGGCTATACCAATAGTTGAGATATTTGCATTATGCAGTTTGAATAAGATTTTTCAATGGTTTAATGTTAACATAACGATATAATTTTCACAGGTTACGGTTTGTTTCCAATTTTACCAGAGACTTTCCATATAAAAACGCTGATAGTTTACACAAAGGATTTTGAGATAAAAAAATCAGATAAGGAAAGTTTTTAACTTATATTTCCATGTTCTGTTTGCCGCCAATTAATTAATATTTGATCTTTGAGATCATTGCTATTTGTAAAGGATCTAATAACTAATTGCTACACTATATTCTTCCGTTGCAACGCTATCCTGGAGCACTGTTTTCACATGAATTTTAGAAACAGCGAAAGAAAACAGCACCGCATTAATCAATAATTAGTATTTAATCTCAAATCTTTCCTGAGTAAGTTATATTTATTGAATTATATCAGTCTTTACTTGGTGAAAATCCATATTAAATAATATTTAAATAAGGTTATTCTGATTTTCACAAATTTTTATTGTTATTGTTATGTTCACAACAATTGTTTCGCTATCACAGTAGCATCATCAGGCAATATCACATTTTGAATAACTAAGCTTGTTTCCGAAATCCGTTCCTATTTATATTACAGTAAGTACAATAGAATGAAACAAGAAATTACTTTGTTTTCTATCACTTTTTTTATAACTGATATACAGTGACTCGAGTTTCGTAGTGTTTACTACATTTTCAAACTCAAACTTCAAACTTCAGTATATCAGTTATAATAAAAAGTGATAGAAAACAAAGTAATTTCTTATTTCATTCCATTTAAATGAACTATCACAAAGTAACGGACTACTCCATTCAATATGTAAGTACAATAAATTTTTATTGAGCACTAAAACCCTAACTAAACCCTAACTTTTGTGAAAATCAGAATAACCTTATTTAAATATTATTTAAGTTATATTTTTCATATGAAGGTATGCGTAAACAGGTTGTAGAATATATTATGGCTAATTGCGTTTAAATATACTCAAGGTATACAAAAATCAACTTATTCTGTATTATCATAATAGTGTGAAATTTTGCAGCATTTTAATGCAGAAATAATGATTGAAATTTACGTTATTTTCTAGGAATGTTAAAAGACTTTCAGTGAAAGGTATGTATATAGAGATAATTCAAATCAAAGAATAATAAAAATGTCTTTATTTCTGTATTGTTATATAAAATACTATATTGAGGATAGAAGCTTTAACTATTTCACATGACAAAAAATAAAATAGTTATAAAGAGATTGAAAATATCAGGTAGCTGAAAGAACAGTTATTTTCATCTTTCATTTGTCGCGTCCTCTCAGACGTTACCTGTGTTAAAAGTGTTTTTAATGAAGGTATTAGTGAACAGATGGAAGAATAATAAAACTATTCGCTTTAAGATATGCACAACAAATCATTCCCTGTTGAAGTAGCTTGAAATCATATACCATTGGAGTAGAAGTATCACACAGAGAATTTTTTTTCAATCATGAGAATTAAAAACTTTTGTTAAATTTTCTACGATTTTCATGCAGAATTAGAATTAATAGGTTGCTTATTCTCGTGAAGAATTACGATAAATCCAACTGTAGCTACTGCGTTAGGCCTCTGACGAAATTTATAAGTAATTATCTTGAAAACACTCTTATAATACATAATTAAAATGAGTCGACTATAGAACGAATATTGAATGTACAAGTATTCCCTAATAATAAAGAATGTTACTGAAGATGTAACATAACGATATCTTATTAAAACAAAAACAATATAATTTAGACCAAATATTATGAAGAAATGATGCATTTCAATAATCATTACATTCAATAAAAATGTTTAATTGCCCTTTCGGTTATAAATCTATTAATTTCGAACGGACTCCAAATTTCAGTAACAGAAAGTCGCTTTTAAGTAATCGAGATATTTCGCGAAGGCGCACTCTACCACAAAACGATGCTAAGAAATGTATGCGGGTATTCATATCGTTTCGACTCACTAACGTTCTATAGTTGAGTTTATCTCGCGAAACGTCCCGAGTCTGGATATAGATATTGTAACGAGCTGAAATTTTTTTACGTCAGGGTCCACCAAACGTGAAATAAAAATGAAAGATTAAAAGAGTGACCTAGTAAAGAACAGTAATTTGTAAATGAACTTACTTTTTTTTCTGAGGTTCTTCACGGGTTCGTCACCAACTTTATAAACTTCGTAAGCCACCTCTTTCCATAAAAACTCAGACAATTGGCAACCGCTTCGTTTATACCACAAAACTGGTCTATCTTCCACAGCTTTTACTAATTTCTCTGTATTAGTTAAGCAATTTTCATCTGCCATTTTAACTTCCATTGTAAACAATTTCCACAAATACAAAACACAAACGTTTAAATACGCCGTACAAATTCAGTTAAATGTTTCAAAAATCGTGTTCTGTACAACGAACCGTGTGTCTATAAACTAAATATGTGGAAGATTTCCCCCTTCATATGTTTCACACTATTCAAAGAAATTAGCAACTATTCTTCATTATCAAAGTGGCCTAGGTTTAATTCGTTTATGGTCTTCAAAGTCTTAAATTGGCCATACAGTCTTATTTGTCCTATTGGTGAATTTTTAGATAGTGAATTATGTAATTGAATAAGATTAAATTATTATTAAACATGTCTTTCGAAAAATACAAAATTTCAATGACATAAATCTTAGTTAAATAATAATTTAATTTAAATGAACAAAGTTATCATAAAAAATTAACCCATACTGAAAAATCGCATTACTGAAAAAACATTCATATATTATTTGAACAAATCAAAAATTTAATTAACTGAAAAAATAATTCCCATCAATATATAAATTTTTAGCAAGCTAATTGCAATGAGAAAAAGGAATGAATTCCAAAGAAATAATCATGCGCAGTATTTGCAGAGAGATCTATAGTTTCAACGCAGTTGTAAATTCATAGGAGACTTATATTTTATGCCTTATACCCTATAATATTTGTTAATATTGATTTCAAAAAATGACTGTTACATTTTTACATTTCACATTTCTCTGTTGAATTATAGAAAATAACATTGTTCCTAAGATTTGCTCAATTATTTTGAAAAAACCTTGAGCGCATTCAATGCATCTACTTTAATAATGTTTTTTCTAAAACTGAACAAAAACTGTTTCAATTATTTGATAATGATATAAATAAGAGAATTTGAATAAAGTCCCTTCTAATTGGAAACTGTTATACTTCGTTCTTAAATATACAAAGAAATAATTTCAGACATATAATCATGCGCAGTTGTTACATCACGTGCACACACAGATTTCTGATTGCAATCCAATAAAATTCATTTATTGCACTATAAAATGCCTCATAGTACACGCTTGGGTTTAAATTAACCGTATATTATTTCTCAATACTGAATTTAAACAGTCAATGTTACATTTTTACATTTCAAAGTTCCCTGTTAAACCATAAAAAATATATTATTCCCAAGAGTTGAATAAAGCGTTAATTGCATTCAGTGCTTTTATTATACTAGAGATTTTTCCAAAACGAAAGCAAAAAAATCACAAATATTTGATAATGATATAAGTAAGAGACTGAAGGCAATTTGAAAATAGACCCTTCTAATCGGAAACAGTAACACGTAATCATGCGCAGTTGTTATACTACGTGCACATTCTAATTTTTTAATATCCATTAAAATTCGTTAATTACACTTTAGATCACCTTATAGTACATGCATGCTTTTTATGCCATTTACCGTTTATAGTTTCTTTATACTGAATTTAAAAAATTGCTGTTACATTTTTACATTCCCTAGTTCTCTATTGAATTATGAGAAAATTCCTAACATATGCTCAATCATAAAAATTTATTGACTTGATGATTCATTTTAATTAATTAAAATGATAGTCTATTTTCACAATTTTTTAATTAGGGACAATTGTTTCGCCAACAATGTGGCTTCTTTAAGTCTACATTTTGAACTAACTCTGAAAATTACATCTTCGGTTCTTATATACTTAAAAACTTGAAAAAAAGGGTTACAAATAACTTACAATTTTTTGTAAAATAAAGATGAAAAAAATTTGCAAATGAGGGATAAGAAAATAATAAATGAATAATTTTCATTATAAGTAAATATTTTTTTCGGAAACGCTAAAAATTGTTAATTCTGTTCGGAAAGAGACAAAAGTGTTTCACAAGAACAAATGTAGGTGTTGGTTAAATTACTATCGGTATGCATTATTTATTTTAGATTGGCAATGGAACAAATGGCTAAATTATTTTAAAAATATAGTAATATCTTACATTTTTTAGTATTTTATACATAATCAAAAAAAAAATCATTTGACCTACGATGTTTGATTGTCATTATTTCAGTACTGAATTATTATTTTCTTCTTATCACTGAATGATTCTATCACATATAGGGAAAATATTTTGGAAATCTTGCCTCCCAAAAATAGATCAATACAAATAATATTCTAATTGAAGAAAAGTTGCATTTTGAAACCTGCAAAAGAAAACGTTTATGAAGAATCATAAAATTTCGGGAAAAAAATTGACTGCTATAGGAAAGAATATTAAAAAATTGAATTTGATATTTCGCTTTTTGCGTACTCGCGGCCATTTAGAAGATAAAGTCGAAAAAAGATTTCGGAGCTACGGAATTGGTAAGGAAATTATGAAATACAAAATTATTTTTTTATTTACATATTCCAAGAAATACCAACTTTAAGAATTCAACGAAAAAAAGGAAATGGAAAACAATAATTGTTGATTTACGCTTTCTATTGAGTAAATGATGATGCGTTTCGTTTTACATTGTAACTTCTTCAGATCATACAGAAAACTGATTTCCAAACAAACTGGCTTACCAACATTTAATTACATATTTTTCAACTTTTTATTAAGTATTTAAAAGGAATGGAATAAAAGTGAAATTAGAAACCGATTACTTCTACATTAAAAGCAATTTATAACTAATTATAAGCTACTTCTGAACCTATCAATTTTGGCCTGAGGTAATTAAGACCCTTTATACCACAATTAATATATGAGCATATGTATGCTCATATATTAATGGTGGTACGATTCATTATACTTCAAACCATCTATTTTCACAAAAATTTGTCAGCTTATAATAGTATGCTTTATAGATTGGTTAATATACCCATGACGAAAGAAAATTTTGACAAAGAGTATAAAACCATTAAACAAATAGCTTTCAGTAATGATTTTAATCCGTTAATTGTAGACAATTTACTTCATAAAATAAATTACAAGAAAGCAATATCACTTGTATACCAACATTTCAAAATTCAAACGAAACAAAATTTATTTCATTAACTTACATAGGCCAAAAATCTAAAAAAATTGCTAGATATTTAAAGAAAAAAGAAAAATATAACATCTCTTTTAAGACTATTTATTCTTTAGACAGCTTAATAAAAAATAATAAAGACATTATTCCTAAAAACAAAAAATCAGGAGTGTTCAAGTTAACATGTGGTGATTGCCCATGTGTATATGTGGGACAGACAGGCCGTTCATTCCAAACAAGAATACGAGAACATGAAAAATGTTACATTAATAATAAAACGAATTCAACTTATGCCAACCATATGTTAGAGACTGGCCATAATTTTAATATGAACTATGAAATATTACATATCGAAAACAAAAGTCAGAAACTAAATCTGTTAGAAACTTTAGAGATCAATAGATATAATAAAAGACAAATTTAATTGAATGATTAAATAGATTTAAACAGATCCCCCCTACTTAATATTTTTCAGTAATTGTATACCATCTCTTTCCACCCCTCTATTTTTTGTACCAGAGCTGTGTATTTAAGGTCATGTTTTGCATTGTATACCTCAGTTTAAATACTCACCTGATGAAGTCATGGTATGACGAAACAATTGTCGTGTAAATCAATAAAATAGCGGAAGTAAACATTTGTTTTTCTTATATTGAAGATGAATTTCCTTCAAGTAAAGACCGAGACAATCAAACATTTATTGTTTTATTCGAAGAAACCTCAATTGATCTTCCAGCGTTTTTCCTGAAAATATATATATATATATATATATATATATTTGTCCTATATAGGTTTTCATTCTGCTGAATAAAGCGTTAATTGCATTCAGTGTTTTTATTATACTAGAGATTTTTCCAAAACGAAAGCAAAAACAGTAACACATAATTGTTATACTATGTGCACATTCTAATTTTTCAATATCCATTAAAATTCGTTAATTACACCACAGATCACCTTATAGTACATGCATGTTTTTTATACCATTTACCGTTTATAGTTTCTTTATACTGAATTAAAAAAATTGCTGTTATATTTTTACATTCCGTAGTTCTCTATTGAACTATGAGAAAATGCCTTTTTATTTAATCATAAAAATTTAATTGACTTGATGATTCATTTTAATAAAATAAAATACAAGTCTATTTCCCCAATTTTTTAATTAAGGACAATTGTTTCGCCAACATTGTGGCTTCTTCAAGTCTACATGTTGAACTAATTCTGAAAATTATATCTTCGGTTCTTATATACCTAAACACTCTCAAAAAGAAGAGTTACAAATAACACACAATATCTTGGAAAATAAAGATGAGAAAAATTTGCAAATGAGGAAAAAGAAAATAATAAATAAATAATTTTCATTATAAGTAAAAATTTTTTTCGGAAACGATAAAAATTGTTAATTCTATTCAGAAAGAGACAAAAGTGTTTCACAAGAACAAATGTTGTTGTTGGTTAAATTACTATCGGTATGCATTATTTTTTTTGGATTTGCAATGGAACAAATGTCTAAATTAGTTTGAAACTATAAAAATATCTTACCCTTTTACGTATTTTATACATAATCAAAACAAAAATCATTTGACCTAAGACATTCGATTGTCATTATTTCAGTACTGAATTATTTATTCTTTTCATTTTATCACTGAATGATTCTATCACATATAGGGAGAATATTTGAGAAAGCTTGCCTCGCAGAAGTTGATCAACACAAATAATATTTTAATTGAAGTAAATTTGCATTTTGAAACCTGCAAAAGAAAACGTATATGAAGAATCATAAAATCAGGATGGAAATTTCGTTCAAAAAAGTGACTGCTAGAGGAAAGAAAATCAAAAAATGGAATTACAATATTATGCGTTTGCGTTTAATTTTACTATAATAATTCATCAAAAATAATTTTCTTGTTATATCTTGATGAGACCATCAGAATTCATTGATAGAAAAAATATTTTATCCCGTTTTAATTAGGTTTATATTATAATAATATATATATTAAATATAATGTAATTATTTCGCTCTACAATAGTTTCAACAAACACATGAGTATGCAAATAATACTTCCTTATAATACATTAAATCGAATGTTCTCTGGTCAGACCCTTAATATCGAATTTTTCTTTGGTTAAATGAACAGACATTCAATGCTTGGTACCTTCTTAACCAACCCGAATTATTTCGTATTAATGTTTGTAAGCAACAGGTAGTTCCATACTTGACAATGATGTTTTAATCATATGACGATCTGATATTTCCATTTTACTGGTGAAGGTGTTTTCTCAGAAGTGGAGAACTTAAATAACTTTGTCATGCTGTTCTGTGAAAGCTTCTTTGACCGTTCACGGTTTTGGGGTACATTAATAATAAATTTTTGTAATTCACTACAAATAGACATATTATGCAATATTAAAAAATTAATCAAATTTATTTTGAAAAATTTGGACTGAGTAGGTGTTTTTATATTCCACTTTTTATATCATAAGTTTGCAGTAATACAAGTTTCATAGTGTTACTACATTTTCAATCTGTAAATAACAAATTGTATCTCCTTAGTCACGAACACCCTTGTGTTTTTGTTTTTATCATTGAAAAATGCATCGTAAATTTTATTATTAGGAGTCAAATAAGTTTCCGCCGTTTTATTGTAGATGGCGCGGTACGGAGTTTCGGTTAGCTTTCGCAGATGATAACCGGCTTAAAGAATAGTTTGGACATTCAAGAACAACATATTAATAACCTATTGATATCATTGATTTTATAGTGGTAAAATATAATTTTTTTAAGTTGAAAATGTCCAAATTTGAGCCAACTAAGCGTCATTTGCGGGAAATATTAGTTTACTTCTTCAATTTAAAGAAATCTGCTGCTGAGGCGCATCAATTGCTCGTAGAAGCATATGGCGAGGGTGCTTTGAGTGAGAGAACGTGTGATTTTGACGTAGAAGACAAAGATCGCAGTGGAAGGCCAAAAATTTACGAGGATGCAGAATTGGAGGAATAATTGGAGGAAGATTCATCTCAAACACAAAAAGAACTTGCTCTGACATTAGAAGTCACTCAGCAAGCAGTCTCACATCGTTTAAAATCATTAGGAATGATTCATAAACAGAGAAATTGGGTTCCATACGGAGGAAACTAATATATGGAGTAAAAACTATTTCAATATCGTCTCTTGAAATTCTTTAAGCTATATTTTCCTAAATCGTTTCCAACTATATTACCCTGGAAAAATCAGAAAAATTGTATAATTCAAAATAAGTTAAATACGTTAAGATTTAATTCACACTGACTGAATGCATAGCAGCTGGTAGTTTAATGAAATTCACTTTTTTCTGATAGATAGTCAAATTTTCATTTCAAAACTCTAATAAAGATAATATCATTCATACAGTGGATATAGCGTTTCAGCTTTTAAAATTAAGTTATTATCCGAAAAGTTCAAAATGTAGGTCGGGTTGATTTTGCACTCGCAATGACCAAATGATAAACATCTGCTCCTAAAAAATTCAATGAAGCCGCGGCTTCAAGTCTTCCAATTTTTCTCATTAACCGTTTATGTTAAAAGCTCTGTATACTGCCGGCTTCAATAATTGGGTCGGGTTTCAGCTTTATTCGCGGTATCTGCGCCTGTTTACTCGTTTGAAACACGGCTATGTATATCATTAGAAAGAGGAAACTTTTTCCATTTACCCTGGAAAAATATATTTTATATGGTTAGCCATTTGCTTCTTTGGTTTTTGTGTATTACTTTATCTCAGATGTGAGGGGAACTTCTAAGGGCGAAATGGAAAGTAACTTTTATGATTTCAAAAAGTATGTGTACCTTTTTGTCGCTAAATTTTCGGGGTACCTCATAATGCAATGTGAATATGATTTCTACTAGCTTTATACAGGGTGTATATTCCTTGTCAAAAAATATGGTGGGTCTTTCATATAAACTTAATTTATTTGAGACCTCCATGCTTAGTTACAACCCCCTAAAGATGGCGTCCGAAAAATAGATTTTGATTTTTTCCTTAAAAACCAAAAAACTGACATTAATTGTACCTGAGTCAAAGTTCATCAAAACCAGTCAGTTGTCATAACAAAATGACATCCGTTAACTAGATAAAATCTTGTACGGGAATAATTGTAGCCTCTACGACTCACACTATCATGTTGATGAATTTTTTTTTCTGAAAAACCTTAAATTTTGGCAAGAAATTATAAGAGACCTCATCTGTTCAGAATGGATCAGACTATCCAAAATTAATTTTTTTGGTGTGAAATAGGAATGTGGAAAAGTGCATTTTGTGAAAGAAGGTTTAGGGAGTGTCTTTTTCTACCCCTTACAATCATAGAGGAACACAAACAAAATTTTTTTTTGAATGCCTTCTCGCCAGCATGAAATGTCGGCTTAATTTTATTCTTGTCAGTTTTTTGGTTTTTAAGAAAAAAATTGAAAACTGTTTTTCGGGCGCTAGTTTTAGGGGGCTGTAACTAAGCAAGGGGGGCTAAAAAGAATAAAGTTTATATGAAAGACCCAACCTATTTTTTGACAAAGAATCACCCTCTAAATTTTTTTGCTACTATTCATATACAATCTGTATATTATTCAACAGTACCCAACTGCACGGGTGCCTATAGTACTAGGGGCCTTTATCTATTACATAGCCTGCCATGTTATTTCCGTGTTTGAAAATATACTCTTTCAATCTCATGCACATTGTTGGAAATTTAATTTAATAATCCAACAATTGTTTCGATAACAATGTGGCTTCAAGTTTACATTATGAACTAACTGTGAAAATTACACCTTCCTTTTAGAGCTAAAAACTTGAGAAAAAAAGGGGTTCAAATAACAAACAATTCTCGGAAATGAACATGGAAAACATATGCAAAAAGCTATACAAACAACCATCAATTTACAGAAATACCGATAAAGAAAATATATGAAATCTCATAGAACGTTTTGTCCATTTGCAAATGAGGAATAAGAAATTGATATGCAAATAAATATAGGAAGTAATAACATTGATGGAAAAACAGTGATGAGTTAACCTTTATTTTAATAGTTCAAAATTATTTGAAAATAAGACCACAGCCAGAAACTTTTTTGAATCTTCTGTTGCAAGATAAACCAAAGGTTTGTTTTAAGGGGTGTTTCAATAAGAGTGCAAGATTTGAATTGCGCGCCATGTTTGAAAGTCATAATGTCACGTGATTATGACGTGACAGATCCGAAGTTGACAGATAGGAGTTAGTAAACATGGAGCATTACACGGTAAGAACAACGCGTCCTGATTGTCAAAAATTATTACCAAAATGGTGAAAGTTTAATTGCCACTATTCGTAAAGTGCGTCCAATGTTCGGTCGAAATAATGTGCCTAATTCATCTACTGTGTAAAGAATAATAAATAAATTCGAAAGTTCTGGTTCTGTTAGTGATGTGAAACATACGATACGAGCTCGTAGAGGACGTTCAGATCAAAACATCGCATCTATGAATAATAGAAAGCTACATTTTTCTGTTGTTCTGTGTTGTCCTTTCCATAGATGTGTTACATGGACTAAGTTCAAGGAAAGATTTAGAAATATTAAACTTCAAATAAATTCAATTAAATTTTCACATGTTTATTGAAATATTATCTTTTTGATGATTATATTAATTGCAATTATTACTAAGGAGATATCTTTCAATATTTGGTTGTTCATTTTCTGGTTGAATTATTTCAAAATGATAACAATAATAATAATAATAATAAAAATATTAATAATAATCATAATAATAAAAGCTTCAATAATAATAATTAATAAACAACTGAAGCTGATGAATAACTGAGTTAATCGATATAACTAAAAAAAATATATATACATTTAATAATATTAAAAAAAAATTTTCTGCGTCTTCTTCATTTATGACTCTTGGCAATGGGTGGCGACAGTCTACGCAATTTCGCTTTCAATTGCTGCACCAAATTTATTGGAATCTTTGAGGTAGTTCTTGATTCGCTCCGCCTCTTTAAACACGACCTCAGTGGCAGAATTAATGGCTGGGACATTCTTGCATCCATTGGCGATGCTGTTTGCGGCCAACGCAGGATTGAGATGATAGTCAAAGAAATGTGCTAGGTGCTGGCAAGAACTTTTTCAACCCGATCCTCTTCTTTGATTTTCAAGATCTTTGGAGAGAAACAGCTTCCATTCTCATATAATTTCCCAACCACGTGAGAGAATGGATAAATGAAGAGCATATTCAAGAAGGTAGCCTCGGAAGGCCCGACATTATCCTCAGGTTCGGAATGCGAACCTGGTTTATGATTTAGTTGGTATATCTCAAGATCTTTGTGGGTATAGACAAAGCTTGAAACATGGATGCTATCTTTGAAATTTAGTCTCTCCATTGGCATGGTGGAAACGGAAACAGCCTTCTTCGTGACTTCAGACCTCTCACTGGTACCTCTGAAAAAAATATGAATTATAACCAAATGATACAACTTTCGATACTAACGAAAATGAAATAATGAAAATTATAAATAAAAATATTACCGAACTTTTGTTCGCAGTATTATCATTACGATTTCGATTCAGTTTTTCTTCCAACCGAACCTATATTTAATATTGTTCATTTATTTGCCATAAGCAATTGTTCAATTTGAATATGTTACATGGAAATATAATAATTTTCCTTATACAGTGTGCAAAAAAAAACTTCGGACAAATTTTACTGTGCTCTGGAACAATTGTATTTTAATGAGGCCAAATAATTTTTAGTCTATTGAATTCTCTACACTTCTTTGTACTAATATGTTAATTTTAAGTTTGATATTACTTTATTTTGCGAAGTGTTAGAATGTCAAACAAACGTAGTGCAATTTTGGAGCTGTTCCGTTAAGGTTAGCTTCAATGCGAAATTGTTAGTTTGCTCAAATGGCATCGACACACAGTGTCCGATGCAACTTATGGGTTCAAGGAGCTTGGTCATAATGTTCATCGTCCAAAAAGTGGTAGGAAACGCACTGTCAGTACGCTTAGCATTCGTAACAACGTCAAGAAGCGAGTCAATCGAAATCCGAGGGTCTCCATGAAGAAAATAGCCCGTGAGACCGGTATCAACCGTGCATCCGTTCGTCAAATATCCAAAAAGGAGCTCAACCTCAAGCCATACAAGCTCCAAAAAGTTCAACTCCTCACGGATGTAAACAAGCGCGTATGACTCCAAAGATGACCCATTTTCCTAGTTTCATCACATCTGCAGAATGGCCGCCCTACTCGCCGGATCTCAACCCAATGGATTACAGCGTGGGGTCGATTTTGGAGATCAGGGCGTGTGCTAAACATCACAATGATTTGGAGTCGCTGAAGCAATCCGTGCGCCGATTAACTCTCCAAGAGCTGCGACCTATCGCAGAAAATTTCAAGAAGCGTCTGAAGCCTCCAAACGAAGCCAATTCGAAACCGCTTAAATACATCATTACCAAACTTTTATCTCATTATTCATTGTTGTTTTGTTAAATTTCTTTTGTTTAATAAGGTTAAATGAAAAAGGTTTGTCAGGTTTTTCTTGTCACCCTGTATATTTGTACTTCGAATAAGAAAAGAAACATTTAGTGTTTAGTTTGCAATAGGAGCCTTTCCTTCAAAATGATTATAATGATTTTTAGGAAAGATATCGAAATACTGGATAAGTTCTTAGATATTGAAAGTTAACGCAGAATACAATATCAGAGAAAGTTTTTATTTTCTGTTATTTTATGTCCAATAAGATTCAAACTATGAAAACCAAGTATCACATTAAGAAGAATATGAAAACCATGTACCACATAAATAATAATAAATTCTGTAAAACAAAATAAATACCTTCAATTATAGAACTTCCATCAGTAGGTGTACTTTCCAGTTCAATGGTCTCCATCACTTCATGATTCGGTCCCAAGAACATTGCTTCCCATTCCATCCTGTTATCATCATCGGATATATAAGCTTCATTTTCTATTTCTATTATTTCGATATCATTACCATTTTCTGAATCATCTATAACAATGATATCGTCATCAGATGATTTTTCATCTTCTGGTGTGCCTACTATTGAAATTGTATTTTCCATTGCTGCTTCACTATCACTATCTTCCATTTCAATATCATCATCGGAAGCATTATCATATGAAGATCTAGAATGATCGTAATCGATCATTTCCAAATCATCATCAGAGATTTCGATGATTTCTTGATGGTTCACTTCGTCATATCGAATATGGTATGAATAAATAGGTTCACCATTATCCTTTCCCCTTATTTCACCAAGTATTCTATCTTCCTCGATCGTTATTGATGATGTCGATTTCCACAGAAACTCAAGCGCCAAGGGAAGGAATCTCTCACCATCATCTTCAATGTCTTCCTTCATGTGTCGGCGTTTATCTAACTTCTCCATATAATCCAGAAATCGTTTGGATAAATATTCCCATTCCCGTCTACATGTTTCACCTGAAATCGAAAATAATCACAATCATCAGCATCGGCAGGTTTTTATTGTATTTTTGTGTTACGTCCTGGACCACCAAAGTCATTAACCGATTTTGATTGTTTCGTCATACCCTGTTTTCATAAGGTGATTATTTAAATTGCGAAATTGTTTCTAAATACCAAACTCTGTTCATAAAAATATAAAGGGGCGAGTAAGTAATAAAATTTGCGAGGAATTCCAGAATATTATTCAAAAAGGTTTATCAGAGTAAATGACTTACTGAAAACAGGATATAATTTCAATAATAATTGTAAAATATTATAAATACTGATAAGTTTAAGGGATCATTGTCGAATAGAGCTGGATTTTTGTACAAACTTTCTTGAAATTACCAAAGTATTATATATTAATATAAATTGCTGTATATATTATATATAATGAATTTATATTATCCAAAAGGTAAACGTTGAAATTGTGTAGGGGAGTTAAAATTTTAAATTCTTTCATCGCAATAGTATATTATTTTCTTCAATAATGTCTTTTTCTGATACATAAAGCCCATAAAATTAAGCTCATGTCAACAGAAAATAGGTACTGAAGTCTCTTGTAAAGTATATTAAATATAATGATGAAAAATGAGAAGCAAAAAATAGATGTCTGCCTGGATACCAATAGTTGAGATATTTGCATTATGCAGATTGAATAATATTTTTCAATGATTTAATGTAAACGATAAAATTTACACAGGTTACGGTTTGTTTCCAACTTTAGCAGAGACATTCCATATAAAAACGCTGAAAGTTTACACAAAGGATTTTGAGGTGAACAAATCAGGTAAGGAAAGTTTTTAACTCATATTTCCATGTTCTGTTTGCCGCCAATTAATTAATATTTGATCTCTGAGATCATTGCTATTTGTAAAGGATCTAATAACTAATTGCTACACTATTTTCTACCGTTACATCGCTATCCTGGAGCGCTGTTTTCACATGAATTTTAGAAACAGCGAAAGAAAACACCACCGCATTAATCAATAATTAGTATTTAATCTCAAACCTTTCCTGAGTAAGTTATATTTTTCATATGAAGGTATGTGTAAACAGGTTGTATAATATATTATGCCTAATTGCGCTTAAATATACTCAAGGTATACAAAAAATCATCTTATTCTGTATTATCATAATAGTGTGAAATTTTGCAGCATTTTAATGCAGAACTAATAATTGAAATTTATGTTATTTTCGTGGAATGTTAAAAGGCTTCCAGTGAAATGTATGTATATAGAGATAATTCAAATCAAAGAATATTAAAAATGCTTTATTTCTGTTTTGTTATATAAAATACTATATTGAGGATAGAAGCTTCAACTATTTCACCTGACGAATTTTATAATAAAATAATTATAAAGAGATTGAGAATAACAGGTAGCTGAATGAAGAGTTATTTCCATGTTTCATTTGTCGCGTCCTCTCAAGCGCTACCTGACGTAAAAGTGTTTTTAATGAAGGTATTTGTGAACAGGTAAGAGAATATTAAAATTAGTCGCGTTTGTATATACAACACTAATCATTTCCTGTTAAAGTCGCTTAAAATGATGTACCATTGGAGTCGAAGTATCAAACAGAGAATTTTTTTTAAATCATGATAATCAAAAACTTGTGTTAAATTTTCTACGATTTTCATGCAGAATTGGAATTAATAGGTTGCTTTTTCTCGTGAAAAATAAAGATAAATCCAACTTAAGCTACTAAGTTAGGCAGTATATTTAATTATAATAATTATCCTGAAAACACTCTTTTAATAAATAATTCAAATGAATCTACTATAGAACGAATATTGAATGTACAAGTAGTCCCTAATAAAAAAGAATGATACTGAAGATGTAACATAACGATATCTTATTAAAAAAAACAATTTAATTTAGACCAAATGTTATGAAGAAATTATGCATTTTAATAATCATAGATAGCATTCAATAAAAATGTTAAATTTCTCTTTGGGTTATAAATCTATTAATTTCGAAATTTTCAAATTTCAGTAACGGAAAGTTGATTTTAAGTAATCGAGACATTTGGCGAAGGCGCACTTTACCACAAAACGATGCGAACACAAAATGGATGCGGGTTTTCATATCGTTTCGACTCACTAACGTTTTATGGTTGAGTTTATCACGCGAACCGTCCCGAGTCTGGATATAGAAATTATAAAGAGCTGAAATTTTTTGACGACAGGCTCCACCAAACGTGAAATAAAAATGAAAGATTAAAAGAGTGACCTAGTAAAGACCAGTAATTTGTAAATGAACTTACTTTTGTTCCTGAGGTTCTTCACGGGTTCGTCACCAACTTTATAAACTTCGTAAGCCACCTCTTTCCATAAAAACTCAGACAATTTGCAACCGCTTCGTTTATACCACAAAACTGGTCTATCTTCCACAGCTTTTACTAATTTCTCTGTATTAGTTAAACAATTTTCATCTGCCATTTCAACTTCCATTGTAAACAATTTCCACAAATACAAAACACAAACGTTTAAATACGCCGTAAAAATTCAGTTGAATGTTTCAAAAATCGTGTTCTGTACAACGAACCGTGTGTCTATGAACTAAATATGTGGAAGATGTTCCCCTTCATATGTTTCACACTATTCAAAGAAATTAGCAACTCTTCTTTATCAAAGTGGCCTAGGTTTAATTCGTTTATGGTCATCAAAGTCTTAAATTGGCCATACAGTCTTATTCGTCCTATTGGTGAATTCTTTAGATAGTGAATTATGTAATTGAATAAGATTAAATTATTATTAAACATGTCTTTCGAAAAATACAAAATTTCAATGACATAAATCTTAGTTAAATAATAATTTAATTTAAATGAACAAAGTTATCATAAAAAATTAACCCATACAGAAAAATCGCATTACTGAAAAAACATTCTTATATTATTTGAACAAATCAAAAATTTAATTAACTGAAAAAATAATTCCCATCAATATATAAATTTTTAGCAAGCTAATTGCAGTGAGAAAAAGGAATGAATTCCAAAGAAATAATCATGCGCAGTATTTGCAGAGAGATCTATAGTTTCAACGCAGTTGTAAATTCATAGGAGACTTATTTTTTATGCCTTATACCGTATAATATTTGTTAATATTGATTTCAAAAAATGACTGTTACATTTTTACATTTCACATTTCTCTGTTGAATTATAGAAAATAACATTGTTCCTAAGATTTGCTCAATTATTTTGAAAAAACCTTGAGCGCATTCAATGCATCTACTTTAATAATGTTTTTTCTAAAACTGAACAAAAACTGTTTCAATTATTTGATAATGATATAAATAAGAGAATTTGAATAAAGTCCCTTCTAATTGGAAACTGTTATACTTCGTTCTTAAATATACAAAGAAATAATTTCAGACATATAATCATGCGCACTTGTTACATCACGTGCACACACAGATTTCTGATTGCAATCCAATAAAATTCATTTATTGCACTATAAAATGCCTCATAGTACACGCTTGGGTTTAAATTAACCGTATATTATTTCTCAATACTGAATTTAAACAGTCAATGTTACATTTTTACATTTCAAAGTTCCCTGTTATTCATAAAAAATATATTATTCCCAAGAGTTGAAAAAAGCGTTAATTGCATTCAGTGCTTTTATTATACTAGAGATTTTTCCAAAACGAAAGCAAAAAAATCACAAATATTTGATAATGATATAAGTAAGAGACTGCAGGCAATTTGAAAATAGACCCTTCTAATCGGAAACAGTAACACGTAATCATGCGCAGTTGTTATACTACGTGCACATTCTAATTTTTTAATATCCATTAAAATTCGTTAATTACACTTTAGATCACCTTATAGTACATGCATGCTTTTTATGCCATTTACCGTTTATAGTTTCTTTATACTGAATTTAAAAAATTGCTGTTACATTTTTACATTCCCTAGTTCTCTATTGAATTATGAGAAAATTCCTAACATATGCTCAATCATAAAAATTTATTGACTTGATGATTCATTTTAATTAATTAAAATGATAGTCTATTTTCACAATTTTTTAATTAGGGACAATTGTTTCGCCAACAATGTGGCTTCTTTAAGTCTACATTTTGAACTAACTCTGAAAATTACATCTTCGGTTCTTATATACTTAAAAACTTGAAAAAAAGGGTTACAAATAACTTACAATTTTTTGTAAAATAAAGATGAAAAAAATTTGCAAATGAGGGATAAGAAAATAATAAATGAATAATTTTCATTATAAGTAAATATTTTTTTCGGAAACGCTAAAAATTGTTAATTCTGTTCGGAAAGAGACAAAAGTGTTTCACAAGAACAAATGTAGGTGTTGGTTAAATTACTATCGGTATGCATTATTTATTTTAGATTGGCAATGGAACAAATGGCTAAATTATTTTAAAAATATAGTAATATCTTACATTTTTTAGTATTTTATACATAATCAAAAAAAAATCATTTGACCTACGATGTTTGATTGTCATTATTTCAGTACTGAATTATTATTTTCTTCTTATCACTGAATGATTCTATCACATATAGGGAAAATATTTTGGAAATCTTGCCTCCCAAAAATAGATCAATACAAATAATATTCTAATTGAAGAAAAGTTGCATTTTGAAACCTGCAAAAGAAAACGTTTATGAAGAATCATAAAATTTCGGGAAAAAAATTGACTGCTATAGGAAAGAATATTAAAAAATTGAATTTGATATTTCGCTTTTTGCGTACTCGCGGCCATTTAGAAGATAAAGTCGAAAAAAGATTTCGGAGCTACGGAATTGGTTAGGAAATAATGAAATACAAAATTATTTTTTTATTTACATATTCCAAGAAATACCAACTTTAAGAATTCAACGAAAAAAAGGAAATGAAAAACAATAATTGTTGATTTACGCTTTCTATTGAGTAAGTGATGATGCGTTTCGTTTTACATTGTAACTTCTTCAGATCATACAGAAAACTGATTTCCAAACAAACTGGCTTACCTACATTTAATTACATATTTTTCAACTTTTTATTAAGTATTTAAAAGGAATGGAATAAAAGTGAAATTAGAAACCGATTACTTCTACATTAAAAGCAATTTATAACTAATTATAAGCTACTTCTGAACCTATCAATTTTGGCCTGAGGTAATTAAGACCCTTTATACCACAATTAATATATGAGCATATGTATGCTCATATATTAATGGTGGTACGATTCATTATACTTCAAACCATCTATTTTCACAAAAATTTGTCAGCTTATAATAGTATGCTTTATAGATTGGTTAATATACCCATGACGAAAGAAAATTTTGACAAAGAGTATAAAACCATTAAACAAATAGCTTTCAGTAATGATTTTAATCCGTTAATTGTAGACAATTTACTTCATAAAATAAATTACAAGAAAGCAATATCACTTGTATACCAACATTTCAAAATTCAAACGAAACAAAATTTATTTCATTAACTTACATAGGCCAAAAATCTAAAAAAATTGCTAGATATTTAAAGAAAAAAGAAAAATATAACATCTCTTTTAAGACTATTTATTCTTTAGACAGCTTAATAAAAAATAATAAAGACATTATTCCTAAAAACAAAAAATCAGGAGTGTTCAAGTTAACATGTGGTGATTGCCCATGTGTATATGTGGGACAGACAGGCCGTTCATTCCAAACAAGAATACGAGAACATGAAAAATGTTACATTAATAATAAAACGAATTCAACTTATGCCAACCATATGTTAGAGACTGGCCATAATTTTAATATGAACTATGAAATATTACATATCGAAAACAAAAGTCAGAAACTAAATCTGTTAGAAACTTTAGAGATCAATAGATATAATAAAAGACAAATTTAATTGAATGATTAAATAGATTTAAACAGATCCCCCCTACTTAATATTTTTCAGTAATTGTATACCATCTCTTTCCACCCCTCTATTTTTTGTACCACAGCTGTGTATTTAAGGTTTAATGTTTTGCATTGTATACCTCAGTTTAAATACTCACCTGATGAAGTCATGGTATGACGAAACAATTGTCGTGTAAATCAATAAAATAGCGGAAGTAAACATTTGTTTTTCTTATATTGAAGATGAATTTCCTTCAAGTAAAGACCGAGACAATCAAACATTTATTGTTTTATTCGAAGAAACCTCAATTGATCTTCTAGCGTTTTGTTTTTCCTGAAAATATAAATATATATATATATATATATATATATATATATATATATATATATATATATATATTTGTCCTATATAGGTTTTCATTCTGCTGAATAAAGCGTTAATTGCATTCAGTGTTTTTATTATACTAGAGATTTTTCCAAAACGAAAGCAAAAACAGTAACACATAATTGTTATAATATGTGCACATTCTAATTTTTCAATATCCATTAAAATTCGTTAATTACACCACAGATGACCTTATAGTACATGCATGTTTTTTATACCATTTACCGTTTATAGTTTCTTTATACTGAATTAAAAAAATTGCTGTTATATTTTTACATTCCGTAGTTCTCTATTGAACTATGAGAAAATGCCTTTTTATTTAATCATAAAAATTTAATTGACTTGATGATTCATTTTAATAAAATAAAATACAAGTCTATTTCCCCAATTTTTTAATTAAGGACAATTGTTTCGCCAACATTGTGGCTTCTTCAAGTCTACATGTTGAACTAATTCTGAAAATTATATCTTCGGTTCTTATATACCTAAACACTCTCAAAAAGAAGAGTTACAAATAACACACAATATCTTGGAAAATAAAGATGAGAAAAATTTGCAAATGAGGAAAAAGAAAATAATAAATAAATAATTTTCATTATAAGTAAAAATTTTTTTCGGAAACGATAAAAATTGTTAATTCTATTCAGAAAGAGACAAAAGTGTTTCACAAGAACAAATGTTGTTGTTGGTTAAATTACTATCGGTATGCATTATTTTTTTTGGATTTGCAATGGAACAAATGTCTAAATTAGTTTGAAACTATAAAAATATCTTACCCTTTTACGTATTTTATACATAATCAAAACAAAAATCATTTGACCTAAGACATTCGATTGTCATTATTTCAGTACTGAATTATTTATTCTTTTCATTTTATCACTGAATGATTCTATCACATATAGGGAGAATATTTGAGAAAGCTTGCCTCGCAGAAGTTGATCAACACAAATAATATTTTAATTGAAGTAAATTTGCATTTTGAAACCTGCAAAAGAAAACGTATATGAAGAATCATAAAATCAGGATGGAAATTTCGTTCAAAAAAGTGACTGCTAGAGGAAAGAAAATCAAAAAATGGAATTACAATATTATGCGTTTGCGTTTAATTTTACTATAATAATTCATCAAAAATAATTTTCTTGTTATATCTTGATGAGACCATCAGAATTCATTGATAGAAAAAATATTTTATCCCGTTTTAATTAGGTTTATATTATAATAATATATATATTAAATATAATGTAATTATTTCGCTCTACAATAGTTTCAACAAACACATGAGTATGCAAATAATACTTCCTTATAATACATTAAATCGAATGTTCTCTGGTCAGACCCTTAATATCGAATTTTTCTTTGGTTAAATGAACAGACATTCAATGCTTGGTACCTTCTTAACCAACCCGAATTATTTCGTATTAATGTTTGTAAGCAACAGGTAGTTCCATACTTGACAATGATGTTTTAATCATATGACGATCTGATATTTCCATTTTACTGGTGAAGGTGTTTTCTCAGAAGTGGAGAACTTAAATAACTTTGTCATGCTGTTCTGTGAAAGCTTCTTTGACCGTTCACGGTTTTGGGGTACATTAATAATAAATTTTTGTAATTCACTACAAATAGACATATTATGCAATATTAAAAAATTAATCAAATTTATTTTGAAAAATTTGGACTGAGTAGGTGTTTTTATATTCCACTTTTTATATCATAAGTTTGCAGTAATACAAGTTTCATAGTGTTACTACATTTTCAATCTGTAAATAACAAATTGTATCTCCTTAGTCACGAACACCCTTGTGTTTTTGTTTTTATCATTGAAAAATGCATCGTAAATTTTATTATTAGGAGTCAAATAAGTTTCCGCCGTTTTATTGTAGATGGCGCGGTACGGAGTTTCGGTTAGCTTTCGCAGATGATAACCGGCTTAAAGAATAGTTTGGACATTCAAGAACAACATATTAATAACCTATTGATATCATTGATTTTATAGTGGTAAAATATAATTTTTTTAAGTTGAAAATGTCCAAATTTGAGCCAACTAAGCGTCATTTGCGGGAAATATTAGTTTACTTCTTCAATTTAAAGAAATCTGCTGCTGAGGCGCATCAATTGCTCGTAGAAGCATATGGCGAGGGTGCTTTGAGTGAGAGAACGTGTGATTTTGACGTAGAAGACAAAGATCGCAGTGGAAGGCCAAAAATTTACGAGGATGCAGAATTGGAGGAATAATTGGAGGAAGATTCATCTCAAACACAAAAAGAACTTGCTCTGACATTAGAAGTCACTCAGCAAGCAGTCTCACATCGTTTAAAATCATTAGGAATGATTCATAAACAGAGAAATTGGGTTCCATACGGAGGAAACTAATATATGGAGTAAAAACTATTTCAATATCGTCTCTTGAAATTCTTTAAGCTATATTTTCCTAAATCGTTTCCAACTATATTACCCTGGAAAAATCAGAAAAATTGTATAATTCAAAATAAGTTAAATACGTTAAGATTTAATTCACACTGACTGAATGCATAGCAGCTGGTAGTTTAATGAAATTCACTTTTTTCTGATAGATAGTCAAATTTTCATTTCAAAACTCTAATAAAGATAATATCATTCATACAGTGGATATAGCGTTTCAGCTTTTAAAATTAAGTTATTATCCGAAAAGTTCAAAATGTAGGTCGGGTTGATTTTGCACTCGCAATGACCAAATGATAAACATCTGCTCCTAAAAAATTCAATGAAGCCGCGGCTTCAAGTCTTCCAATTTTTCTCATTAACCGTTTATGTTAAAAGCTCTGTATACTGCCGGCTTCAATAATTGGGTCGGGTTTCAGCTTTATTCGCGGTATCTGCGCCTGTTTACTCGTTTGAAACACGGCTATGTATATCATTAGAAAGAGGAAACTTTTTCCATTTACCCTGGAAAAATATATTTTATATGGTTAGCCATTTGCTTCTTTGGTTTTTGTGTATTACTTTATCTCAGATGTGAGGGGAACTTCTAAGGGCGAAATGGAAAGTAACTTTTATGATTTCAAAAAGTATGTGTACCTTTTTGTCGCTAAATTTTCGGGGTACCTCATAATGCAATGTGAATATGATTTCTACTAGCTTTATACAGGGTGTATATTCCTTGTCAAAAAATATGGTGGGTCTTTCATATAAACTTAATTTATTTGAGACCTCCATGCTTAGTTACAACCCCCTAAAGATGGCGTCCGAAAAATAGATTTTGATTTTTTCCTTAAAAACCAAAAAACTGACATTAATTGTACCTGAGTCAAAGTTCATCAAAACCAGTCAGTTGTCATAACAAAATGACATCCGTTAACTAGATAAAATCTTGTACGGGAATAATTGTAGCCTCTACGACTCACACTATCATGTTGATGAATTTTTTTTTCTGAAAAACCTTAAATTTTGGCAAGAAATTATAAGAGACCTCATCTGTTCAGAATGGATCAGACTATCCAAAATTAATTTTTTTGGTGTGAAATAGGAATGTGGAAAAGTGCATTTTGTGAAAGAAGGTTTAGGGAGGTGTCTTTTTCTACCCTTTACAATCATAGAGGAACACAAACAAAAATTTTTTTTGAATGCCTTCTCGCCAGCATGAAATGTCGGCTTAATTTTATTCTTGTCAGTTTTTTGGTTTTTAAGAAAAAAATTGAAAATTGTTTTTCGGGCGCTAGTTTTAGGGGGCTGTAACTAACCAAGGGGGGCTAAAAAGAATAAAGTTTATATGAAAGACCCAACCTATTTTTTGACAAAGAATCACCCTCTAAATTTTTTCGCTATTATTCATATACAATCTGTATATTATTCAACAGTGCCCAACTGCACGGGTGCCTATAGTACTAGGGGCCTTTATCTATTACATAGCCTGCCATGTTATTTCCATGTTTGAAAATATACTCTTTCAATCTCATGCACATTGTTGGAATTTTAATTTAATAATCCGACAATTGTTTCGATAACAATGTGGCTTCTTCAAGTTTACATTATGAACTAACTGTGAAAATTACACCTTCCTTTTAGAGCTAAAAACTTGAGAAAAAAAAAGGGGTTCAAATAACAAACAATTCTCGGAAATGAACATGGAAAAACATATGCAAAAAGCTATACAAACAACCATCAATTTACAGAAATACCGATAAAGAAAATATATGAAATCTCATAGAACGTTTTGTCCATTTGCAAATGAGGAATAAGAAATTGATATGCAAATAAATATAGGAAGTAATAACATTGATGGGAAAACAGTGATGAGTTTGCCCTTTATTTTAATAGTTCAAAATTATTTGAAAATAAGACCACAGCCAGAAACTTTTTTGAATCTTCTGTTGCAAGATAAACCAAAGGTTTGTTTTAAGGGGTGTTTCAATAAGAGTGCAAGATTTGAATTGCGCGCCATGTTTGAAAGTCATAATGTCACGTGATTATGACGTGACAGATCCGAAGTTGACAGATAGGAGTTAGTAAACATGGAGCATTACACGGTAAGAACAACGCGTCCTGATTGTCAAAAATTATTACCAAAATGGTGAAAGTTTAATTGCCACTATTCGTAAAGTGCGTCCAATGTTCGGTCGAAATAATGTGCCTAATTCATCTACTGTGTAAAGAATAATAAATAAATTCGAAAGTTCTGGTTCTGTTAGTGATGTGAAACATACGATACGAGCTCGTAGAGGACGTTCAGATCAAAACATCGCATCTATGAATAATAGAAAGCTACATTTTTCTGTTGTTCTGTGTTGTCCTTTCCATAGATGTGTTACATGGACTAAGTTCAAGGAAAGATTTAGAAATATTAAACTTCAAATAAATTCAATTAAATTTTCACATGTTTATTGAAATATTATCTTTTTGATGATTATATTAATTGCAATTATTACTAAGGAGATATCTTTCAATATTTGGTTGTTCATTTTCTGGTTGAATTATTTCAAAATGATAACAATAATAATAATAATAATAAAAATATTAATAATAATCATAATAATAAAAGCTTCAATAATAATAATTAATAAACAACTGAAGCTGATGAATAACTGAGTTAATCGATATAACTAAAAAAATATATATACATTTAATAATATTAAAGAAAAATTTTCTGCGTCTTCTTCATTTATGACTCTTGGCAATGGGTGGCGACAGTCTACGCAATTTCGCTTTCAATTGCTGCACCAAATTTATTGGAATCTTTGAGGTAGTTCTTGATTCGCTCCGCCTCTTTAAACACGACCTCAGTGGCAGAATTAATGGCTGGGACATTCTTGCATCCATTGGCGATGCTGTTTGCGGCCAACGCAGGATTGAGATGATAGTCAAAGAAATGTGCTAGGTGCTGGCAAGAACTTTTTCAACCCGATCCTCTTCTTTGATTTTCAAGATCTTTGGAGAGAAACAGCTTCCATTCTCATATAATTTCCCAACCACGTGAGAGAATGGATAAATGAAGAGCATATTCAAGGAGGTAGCCTCGGAAGGCCCGACATTATCCTCAGGTTCGGAATGCGAACCTGGTTTATGATTTAGTTGGTATATCTCAAGATCTTTGTGGGTATAGACAAAGCTTGAAACATGGATGCTATCTTTGAAATTTAGTCTCTCCATTGGCATGGTGGAAACGGAAACAGCCTTCTTCGTGACTTCAGACCTCTCACTGGTACCTCTGAAAAAAATATGAATTATAACCAAATGATACAACTTTCGATACTAACGAAAATGAAATAATGAAAATTATAAATAAAAATATTACCGAACTTTTGTTCGCAGTATTATCATTACGATTTCGATTAAGTTTTTCTTCCAACCGAACCTATATTTAATATTGTTCATTTATTTGCCATAAGCAATTGTTCAATTTGAATATGTTACATGGAAATAAAATAATTTTCCTTATACAGTGTGCAAAAAAAAACTTCGGACAAATTTTACTGCGCTCTGGAACAATTGTATTTTAACGCGGCCAAATAATTTTTAGTCTATTGAATTCTCTACACTTCTTTGTACTAATATGTTAATTTTAAGTTTGATATTACTTTATTTTGCGAAGTGTTAGAATGTCAAACAAACGTAGTGCAATTTTGGAGCTGTTCCGTTATGGTTAGCTTCAATGCGAAATTGTTAGTTTGCTCAAATGGCATCGACACACAGTGTCCGATGCAACTTATGGGTTCAAGGAGCTTGGTCATAATGTTCATCGTCCAAAAAGTGGTAGGAAACGCACTGTCAGTACGCTTAGCATTCGTAACAACGTCAAGAAGCGAGTCAATCGAAATCCGAGGGTCTCCATGAAGAAAATAGCCCGTGAGACCGGTATCAACCGTGCATCCGTTCGTCAAATATCCAAAAAGGAGCTCAACCTCAAGCCATACAAGCTCCAAAAAGTTCAACTCCTCACGGATGTAAACAAGCGCGTATGACTCCAAAGATGACCCATTTTCCTAGTTTCATCACATCTGCAGAATGGCCGCCCTACTCGCCGGATCTCAACCCAATGGATTACAGCGTGAGGTCGATTTTGGAGATCAGGGCGTGTGCTAAACATCACAATGATTTGGAGTCGCTGAAGCAATCCGTGCGCCGATTAACTCTCCAAGAGCTGCGACCTATCGCAGAAAATTTCAAGAAGCGTCTGAAGCCTCCAAAGGAAGCCAATTCGAAACCGCTTAAATACATCATTACCAAACTTTTATCTCATTATTCATTGTTGTTTTGTTAAATTTCTATTGTTTAATAAGGTTAAATGAAAAAGAGTTTGTCAGGTTTTTCTTGTCACCCTGTATATTTGTACTTCGAATAAGAAAAGAAACACTTAGTGTTTAGTTTGCAATAGGAGCCTTTCCTTCAAAATGATTATAATGATTTTTAGGAAAGATATCGAAATACTGGATAAGTTCTTAGATATTGAAAGTTAACGCAGAATACAATATCAGAGAAAGTTATTTTTTTCTGTTATTTTATGTCCAATAAGATTCAAACTATGAAAACCAAGTATCACATTAAGAAGAATATGAAAACCAAGTACCACATAAATAATAATAAATTCTGTAAAACAAAATAAATACCTTCAATTATAGAACTTCCATCAGTAGGTGTACTTTCCAGTTCAATGGTCTCCATCACTTCATGATTCGGTCCCAAGAACATTGCTTCCCATTCCATCCTGTTATCATCATCGGATATATAAGCTTCATTTTCTATTTCTATTATTTCGATATCATTACCATTTTCTGAATCATCTATAACAATGATATCGTCATCAGATGATTTTTCATCTTCTGGTGTGCCTACTATTGAAATTGTATTTTCCATTGCTGCTTCACTATCACTATCTTCCATTTCAATATCATCATCGTAAGCATTATCATATGAAGATCTAGAATGATCGTAATCGATCATTTCCAAATCATCATCAGAGATTTCGATGATTTCTTGATGGTTCACTTCGTCATATCGAATATGGTATGAATAAATAGGTTCACCATTATCCTTTCCCCTTATTTCACCAAGTATTCTATCTTCCTCGATCGTTATTGATGATGTCGATTTCCACAGAAACTCAAGCGCCAAGGGAAGGAATCTCTCACCATCATCTTCAATGTCTTCCTTCATGTGTCGGCGTTTATCTAACTTCTCCATATAATCCAGAAATCGTTTGGATAAATATTCCCATTCCCGTCTACATGTTTCACCTGAAATCGAAAATAATCACAATCATCAGCATCGGCAGGTTTTTATTGTATTTTTGTGTTACGTCCTGGACCACCAAAGTCATTAACCGATTTTGATTGTTTCGTCATACCCTGTTTTCATAAGGTGATTATTTAAATTGCGAAATTGTTTCTAAATACCAAACTCTGTTCATAAAAATATAAAGGGGCGAGTAAGTAATAAAATTTGCGAGGAATTCCAGAATATTATTCAAAAAGGTTTATCAGAGTAAATGACTTACTGAAAACAGGATATAATTTCAATAATAATTGTAAAATATTATAAATACTGATAAGTTTAAGGGATCATTGTCGAATAGAGCTGGATTTTTGTACAAACTTTCTTGAAATTACCAAAGTATTATATATTAATATAAATTGCTGTATATATTATATATAATGAATTTATATTATCCAAAAGGTAAACGTTGAAATTGTGTAGGGGAGTTAAAATTTTAAATTCTTTCATCGCAATAGTATATTATTTTCTTCAATAATGTCTTTTTCTGATACATAAAGCCCATAAAATTAAGCTCATGTCAACAGAAAATAGGTACTGAAGTCTCTTGTAAAGTATATTAAATATAATGATGAAAAATGAGAAGCAAAAAATAGATGTCTGCCTGGATACCAATAGTTGAGATATTTGCATTATGCAGATTGAATAATATTTTTCAATGATTTAATGTAAACGATAAAATTTACACAGGTTACGGTTTGTTTCCAACTTTAGCAGAGACATTCCATATAAAAACGCTGAAAGTTTACACAAAGGATTTTGAGGTGAACAAATCAGGTAAGGAAAGTTTTTAACTCATATTTCCATGTTCTGTTTGCCGCCAATTAATTAATATTTGATCTCTGAGATCATTGCTATTTGTAAAGGATCTAATAACTAATTGCTACACTATTTTCTACCGTTACATCGCTATCCTGGAGCGCTGTTTTCACATGAATTTTAGAAACAGCGAAAGAAAACACCACCGCATTAATCAATAATTAGTATTTAATCTCAAACCTTTCCTGAGTAAGTTATATTTTTCATATGAAGGTATGTGTAAACAGGTTGTATAATATATTATGCCTAATTGCGCTTAAATATACTCAAGGTATACAAAAAATCATCTTATTCTGTATTATCATAATAGTGTGAAATTTTGCAGCATTTTAATGCAGAACTAATAATTGAAATTCATGTTATTTTCGTGGAATGTTAAAAGGCTTCCAGTGAAATGTATGTATATAGAGATAATTCAAATCAAAGAATATTAAAAATGCTTTATTTCTGTTTTGTTATATAAAATACTATATTGAGGATAGAAGCTTCAACTATTTCACCTGACGAATTTTATAATAAAATAATTATAAAGAGATTGAGAATAACAGGTAGCTGAATGAAGAGTTATTTCCATGTTTCATTTGTCGCGTCCTCTCAAGCGCTACCTGACGTAAAAGTGTTTTTAATGAAGGTATTTGTGAACAGGTAAGAGAATATTAAAATTAGTCGCGTTTGTATATACAACACTAATCATTTCCTGTTAAAGTCGCTTAAAATGATGTACCATTGGAGTCGAAGTATCAAACAGAGAATTTTTTTTAAATCATGATAATCAAAAACTTGTGTTAAATTTTCTACGATTTTCATGCAGAATTGGAATTAATAGGTTGCTTTTTCTCGTGAAAAATAAAGATAAATCCAACTTAAGCTACTAAGTTAGGCAGTATATTTAATTATAATAATTATCCTGAAAACACTCTTTTAATAAATAATTCAAATGAATCTACTATAGAACGAATATTGAATGTACAAGTAGTCCCTAATAAAAAAGAATGATACTGAAGATGTAACATAACGATATCTTATTAAAAAAAACAATTTAATTTAGACCAAATGTTATGAAGAAATTATGCATTTTAATAATCATAGATAGCATTCAATAAAAATGTTAAATTTCTCTTTGGGTTATAAATCTATTAATTTCGAAATTTTCAAATTTCAGTAACGGAAAGTTGATTTTAAGTAATCGAGACATTTGGCGAAGGCGCACTTTACCACAAAACGATGCGAACACAAAATGGATGCGGGTTTTCATATCGTTTCGACTCACTAACGTTTTATGGTTGAGTTTATCACGCGAACCGTCCCGAGTCTGGATATAGAAATTATAAAGAGCTGAAATTTTTTGACGACAGGCTCCACCAAACGTGAAATAAAAATGAAAGATTAAAAGAGTGACCTAGTAAAGAACAGTAATTTGTAAATGAACTTACTTTTTTTCCTGAGGTTCTTCACGGGTTCATCACCAACTTTATAAACTTCGTAAGCCACCTCTTTCCATAAAAACTCAGACAATTTGCAACCGCTTCGTTTATACCACAAAACTGGTCTATCTTCCACAGCTTTTACTAATTTCTCTGTATTAGTTAAACAATTTTCATCTGCCATTTCAACTTCCATTGTAAACAATTTCCACAAATACAAAACACAAACGTTTAAATACGCCGTAAAAATTCAGTTAAATGTTTCAAAAATCGTGTTCTGTACAACGAACCATGTGTCTATGAACTAAATATGTGGAAGATTTCCCCCTTCATATGTTTCACACTATTCAAAGAAATTAGCAACTCTTCTTTATCAAAGTGGCCTAGGTTTAATTCGTTTATGGTCTTCAAAGTCTTAAATTGGCCATACAGTCTTATTCGTCCTAGTGGTGAATTATTTAGATAGTGAATTATGTAATTGAAAAAAATTAAATTATTATTAAACATTAGATTTCGTTCAAAAGATAAAAAAATTTCAGTGACATAAATCATAGTTAAAGAATAATTTGATTCAAATAAACAAAGTAATCATAAAAAATTAACCCAGACAGAAAAATGGCATTACTGAAAAAACATTCTTATATTATTTGAACAAATAAAAAATTTAGTTAACTGAAAAAATAATTCCCATCAATATATAAATTTTTATCAAGCTAAGTGCCATGAGAAAAAGGAATGAATTTCAAAGAAATAATCATGCGCAGTATTTGCAGAGAGATATATGGTTTCAACGCAGTAGTAAATTCATAGTGGACACTTATTTTTTATGCCTTATAACGTATAAAATTGGTTGATATTGATTCTCAAAAATGATTTATATTTTTACATTTCACATATTTGTGTTGAATTATAAAAAATAATATTGATCCTAAGATTTGCTCAATTATTTCGAAAAATGCTCAAGCGCATTCAATGCATCTACTTTAATAGAGTTGTTTCTAAAACCGAACAAAAACCCTTTCAATTATTTTATACTGATATAAATAAGAGAATTTGAATAAAGTCCTTCCTAATTGGAAACTGTTACACTTCGTTCTCACATATGCAAAGAAATAATTTAAGGCATATTATCATGCGCAGTTGTTACATCGCGTGCACACACAGATTTCTCATTGAAATCCAATGAAATTCATTTATTGCACTATAAATTGCCTCATACTACAAGCTTGGTTTTAAATTTACCGTTTATTATTTTTTAATACTGAATTTAAACAGTTACTTTTACATTTTTACTTTTCATATTATCTGTTGAACCATGAAAAAAATATTATTCCCAAGAGTTGAATAAAGCGATAATCGCATTCAGTGCTTTTATAATAATGAGATTTTTATAGAACTAAGGCAAAAAAGTCACAAATTTTTGATAATGATATAAGTAAGAGACTGAAGGCAATTTGAATAAAATCCCTTCTAATCGGAAACAGTAACACATAATCATGCGCAGTTGATTATAAGAGCATATATATGCTCATATATTAATTGTGGTACAACTAATTATAAGCTTCTTTTTAACTCAACAATTTTGACCTGAAGTAATTAAGTTCCGTTATACCACAATTGATATATGAGCATATAGATAAATTTAGAAGTAGCTTATAATAAGTTATAAATTGCTTTTAATGTAGAAGTAATAGGTTTCTAATTTTTTTTTATTCCATTCCTTTTAAATAATAATATAAAATATGATATGAAATAATAACAATATTTGAAAGTTCAAATATACTATAATACAAAATACAGTAATAAATAAATATCTTAGAAATACTGTTTAATTTTGAAAGTTTTGAATAAAAAATTTTTTTGAAACTAAAATTTGTAGGAGGTTAGCACGATAAATCGGTATAATATTTAAAATTTTGTAATAATTATTGTATAAGGAAAAAACCTCTTTTTATTATTTTAACATTAAATTACTAAGATATCGGTTGCTTAAATAGATTGAGTAAAGGCGAATTATTTAGATCTAATTGATCATTCAGAACCTCGTCTTTATGTTTCTCTCTATTGATTTTAATCGTTTCCCAATAATTCAATTGTAAACCTTTATTTAGGTCATGTATCGGGTATTTTTGTTTAGAGTGATAGAACTTTAAATTGAAATGAAACACATTTAAATCAAGATTGAAGCCAAAATTTTTTTATTTGAAAGATAATTTTATGACATTTATATTTTAAAAATAATTTTCGACATATGTCCACCTCGACTAGCTCTGAGGATCCGCATTCGACTAAACCAATTTTGGACCACTTTTTCGAGTAATTAAGGCCTTATTTCAGCAATAACACGAGTTATGTTGGCTTCTAAAGCGTCTATTGTTTTTGGTTTATCAGCATAAACCAATGACTTGACATAACCCCAAAGAAAATAATCCAGTGGAGTTATCTCGCATGATCTTGGAGGTTAATTAAGTAGACCGTTTCTCGAAATCTGTTATCGCCAAATCTTTCTTTCAATAAATCAATTGTTACGGTAGCAGCATGAGGTGTAGCATCATATTGTTGGAACCAAAACACATCTGGGTCGATACTATTCAAATTTTGAAACAAATAGTCATTGATCATCGATCTGTAACGAGCACCATTCGCTGTAACATTAGCTCCAGCATCGTTTTTAAAGAAATGTGGACCGATGATGCCTACAACGTGTAAAGCACACCATTCAATGCATTTTTCAGGTTCAATGGAACCTGCAGAACTTCTTGAGTATTGTTTCCACTCCATATACGGCACTTTTGCTTGTTTATATAGCCGGTCAACTTGAAATAAACTTCATCAGTAAACACAATTTTACGATAAAAAAGTGGATCAACTTCAAGCTGTTCTAGGGCCCAATCAGCAAACTAACGACGCTTATTATGGTCAAGTGGCTTTAGTTCTTAAACCAGTTGGATCTTGTATGATTGTAGACCAAGATCTTTACGCAAAATTTTTCATGTGGTAGATGCACAGAGACCAACTTGTTGTGAACGTCGACGAATAGACAAATCTGGATCATCATTTACACTAGGATTTACAGCAGCGATATTTTCCTCTGTATGCACAGTTCTTTGTCTTGTTGTTGTTGCATCGAGTAGAGAAAATATTGTCCGATATCTATCGATAGTTCGACGACTAAGCTGTGTTTATGTAAACCTTAAATTTCACGAAGTGCTCTATAAGTTTGGCGAATAGAACACTGATTTTGAAAATAAATTTCAACATCTTGTTGCAGCGTGAGTCTTTCCATGATAATTTGTCAATGCTTACTGAACAGAAATGTTAAAGCAACAAGGCTTCTACCTTCTGTCAAATCACAGTTATCTGTATCGAAAGTTCTATCACTCTAAAAAGACACCCGATACATTAAATCGAATATAATAGGTTAGCTCTTGAACATCGGATTTGTCTTTGGCTAAATGAACAGATAGTCAACTCTTGGTACCTGTTTAACAGGAAATAGTGAAATACTTTCACGGTTTCCATTTTGACCCTAAGGTTAACTCTTGTTAACTAGATAGATATTATGAAACTCACCCTTAATCAACTATGTGGGCCCCTGAATATTCGAGAGAATTAGGAGAGCGTACATAAATTCTATTTTTCATAATGTACAAACTTCAAAAAGATTAGCCTGCCTCCTCAGAGAACAAGAAATGTGTTCCTTAATATTTATTGTTTTATTCGAAGACATCCGTTAACTAGATAAAATCTTTTTCGGAAATAATTGTAGCCTCTACGACTCACACTATCATGTTGATGAATTTTTTTTTCTGAAAAACCTTAAGTTTTGACAAGAATATATAAGAGACCTCGTCTGTTCAGAATAGATCAGGCTATCCAAAATTAATTTTTTTGTTGTGAAATAGGAATATGGAAAAAAGTTTCTTGTGAAAGAAATTTTAGGGGTGGCTTTTTCTACCCCTTACAATCATAGAGGAACACCACCAAAAATTTTTTTGAATGCCTTCTCGCCAGCATGAAATGTCTGCTTAATTTTATTCTTGTCAGTTTTTTGGTTTTTAAGAAAAAATCAAAAACTGTTTTTCGGGCGCTAGATTTAGGGGGCCGTAACTAAGCAAGGGGGGCTAAAAAGAATAAAGTTCATATGAAAGACCCAACTTATTTTTTGACAAATAATCACCCTCTAAATTTTTTTGCAACTATTCATATACAATCTGTATATTATTCAACAGTGCCCAACTGCTCGGGTGCCTATAGTACTAGGGGCCTTTATTTATTACATAGCCTGCCATGTTATTTCCGTGTTTGAAAATATACTCTTTCAATCTCATGCACATTGTTGGAATTTTAATTTAATAATCCGACAATTGTTTCGATAACAATGTGGCTTCTTCAAGTTTACATTATGAACTAATTGTGAAAATTATACCTTCCCTATAGAGCTAAAAACTTGAGAAAAAAGGGGTTCAAATAACAAACAATTCTCGGAGATGAACATGGGAAAAACATATGCAAAAAGCTATACAAACAACCATCAATTTACAGAAATACCGATAAAGAAAATATAAAATATCTCATAGAACGTTATGTCCATTTGCAAATGAGGAATAAGAAATTGATATGCTAATTAAATATAGGAAGTAATAACATTGATGGGAAAACAGTGATGGGTTTGCCCTTTATTTTAATAGTTCAAAATTATTTGAAAACAAGATCACAGCCGGAAATTTTTTTCTGAAATATGTGAATCTTCTGTTGCAAGACAAACCAAAGGTTTGTTTTAAGGGGGGTTTCAATAAGAGTGCAAGATTTGATTTTCGCGCCATGTTTGAAAGTCATAAAGTCACGTGATTATGACGTGACAGATCCGAAGTTGACAGATGGAAGTTAGTAAACATGGAGCATTACACGGTAAGAACAACGCGTCCTGATTGTCAAAAATTATTACCAAAATAATTTAATTTAATTTAATTGCCACTATTCGTAAAGTGCGTCCAATGTTCGGTCGAAATAATGTGCCTAATTCGTCTACTGTGTAAAGAATAATAAATAAATTCGAAAGTTCTGGTTCTGTTAGTGATGTGAAACATACGATTCGAGCTCGTAGAGGACGTTCAGATCAAAACATCGCATCTATAAATAATAGAAAGCTACATTTTTCTGTTGTTCTGTGTTATCCTTTCCATAGATGTGTTACATGGACTAAGTCAAGGAAAGTTTCAGAAATATTAAACTTCAAATAAAATTCAATTATATTTCCACATGTTTATTGAAATATTATCTTTTTGATGATATAATTAATTGCAATTATTACTAAGGAGTTATCTTTCAATATTTGGTTGTTCATTTTCTGGTTGAATTATTTCAAAATGATAACAATAACAATATTAATAATAAAAATATTAATATTAATCATAATAATGAAAATATTAATAATAATCATAATAATAAAAGCTTTAATAATAATCATAATAATAATAATTTAAAAAACCGAAGCTGATGAATAACTGAGTCAATCGATAAAACAATTGCTGCAACAAATTTATTGGGATCTTTGAGGTAGTTCTTGATTCGCTCCGCCTCTTTAAACACGACCTCAGTGGCAGAATTAATGGCTGGGACATTCTTGAATCCATTGGCGATGCTGTTTGCGGCCAACGCAGGATTGAGATGATAGTTAAAGAAATGTGCTAGGTGCTGGCAAGAACTTTTTCAATCCGATCCTCTTCTTTGATTTTCAAGATCTTTGGAGAGAAACAGTTTCCATTCTCATATACATTCCCAACCACGTGAGAGAATGGATAAATGAAGAGCATATTCAAGGAGGTAGCCTCGGAAGGCCCGACCTTATCCTCAGGTTCGGAATGCGAACCTGGTTTATGATTTAGTTCTGATATCTCAAGATCTTTGTGGGTATAGACAAAGCTTGAAACATGGATGCTCTCTTTGAAATTTAGTCTCTCCATTGGCATGGTGGAAATGGAAACAGCCTTCTGCGTGACTTCAGACCTCTCACTGGTACCTCTGAAAAAAATATGAATTATAACCAAATGATACAACTTTCGATACTAACGAAAATGAAATAATGAAAATTTTAAATGAAAATATTACCGAACTTTTGTTCGCAGTAATATCATTATGATTTCGATTAAGTTTTTCTTCCAACCGAACCTATATTTTATATTGTTCATTTATTTGCCATAAGCAATTGTTTAATTTGAATATGTTATATGGAAATAAAATAATTTTCCTTATACAGTGTGACAAGAAAAACTTCGGACAAATTTTACTGTGCTCTGGAACAATTGTATTTTAACGCGGCCAACTAATTTTTATTCTATTAAATTCTCTACACTTCTTTGTACTAATATGTTAATTTTCAGTTTGATATTACTTTATTTTGCGAAGTGTTAGAATGTCAAACAAACGTAGTGCAATTTTGGAGCTGTTCCGTTAAGGTTAGTTTCAATGCGAAATTGTTAGTTTGCTCAAATGGCATTGACATACAGTGTCCGATGCAACTTATGGGTTCAAAGAGCTTGGTCATAATGTTCTTCATCCAAGAAGTGGGAGGAAACGCACTGTCAGTACGCCTACAATTCGTAACATCGTCAAGAAGCGACTCAATCGAAATCCGAGGGTCTCCATGAGGAAAATAGCCCGTGAGATCGGTATCAACCGTGCATCCGTTCGTCAAATATCCAAAAAGGAGCTCAATCTCAAGCCATACAAGGTCCAAAAAGTTCAACTCCTCACGGTTGAAAACAAGCGCGTATGACTCCAAAGATGCCGCCAACTCATTTATCTCGCCGCCGGTAAACAATAGGAGCACATTCTCTTCACAGACGAGAAGCTAGTCACCGTAGAAAAATCCCACAACCACTAAAGCTACAGAGTCTGGTCCGCAAAGGCTCCCATGACGTCGGTTATCGTCGAACATCGTCAAAATCCGCAATCCGTCAAGGTCTGGGACGGAATTTGCGCCCGCGGCAAAACACCTTTGATTTTCGTGGATCAAGGGGCCAAAATCTATGATGAGGTCAACCGCTGCGACATTCTCGAGGCCGTAGTACTTCCGTGGACCCAGCAGCACTTCGGCCGCACGCAATGGACCTTTCAACAAGACTCCGCTCCGGCTTACAAAGCGAAAATGACGCAAAAATATTGTAAGACCTATTTTCCGGGTTTCATCACATCTGCAGAATAGCCGCCCTACTCGCCGGATCTCAACCCAATGGACTAGAGCGTGAGGTTGATTTTGTAGCTCAGTGCGTGTGCTAAACATCACAAAGATTTGGAGTCGCTGAAGCAATCCGTGCGCCGAGAATGGGACCGATTAACTCTCCAAGAGCTGCGACATATCGCAGAAAATTTCAAGAAGCGTCTGAAGCCGCCAAAGGAAGCCAATTCGAAACCACTTAAATACATCATTACCAAACTTTTATCTCATTATTCATTGTTGTTTTGTTAAATTTCCTTTGTTTAATAAAGTTAAATGAAAAAGAGTTTGTCAGGTTTTTCTTGTCACCCTGTATATCTGTAGTTCGAATAAGAAAAGAAACACTTAGTGTTTAGTTTGCAATAGGAGCCTTTCCTTCAAAATGTTCGATAAGAGGGAAATACAAGCACGGCGGATTACAATGATTTTTAGGAAAGATATCGAAATACTGGATAAGTTCTTAGATATTGAAAGTTAACGCAGAATACAATATCAGAGAAAGTTTTTATTCTCTGTTATTTTATGTCCAATAAGATTCAAACTATGAAAACCAAGTATCACATTAATAAGAATAAATTCTGTAAAACAAAATAAATACCTTCAATAATAGAACTTCCATCAGTAGGTGTACTTTCCAGTTCAATGGTCTCCATCACTTCATGATTCGGTCCCAAGAACATTGCTTCCCATTCCATCCTGTTATCATCTTCGGATATATTAGCTTCATTTTCTATTTCTATTATTTCGATATCATTACCATTTTCTGAATCATCTATAACAATGATATCGTCATCAGATGATTTTTCATTTTCTGGTGTGCCTACTATTGAAATTGTATTTTCCATTGCTGCTTCACTATCACTATCTTCCATTTCAATATCATCATCGTAAGCATTATCATATGAAGATCTAGAATGATCGTAATCGATCATTTCCAAATCATCATCAGAGATTTCGATGATTTCTTGATGGTTCACTGCGTCATATCGAATATGGTATGAATAAATAGGTTCACCATTATCCTTTCCCCTTATTTCACCAAGTATTCTATCTTCCTCGATCGTTATTGATGATGTCGATTTCCACAGAAACTCAAGCGCCAAGGGAAGGAATCTCTCACCATCATCTTCAATGTCTTCCTTCATCTGTCGGCGTTTATCTAACTTCTCCATATAATCCAGAAATCGTTTGGATAAATATTCCCATTCCCGTCTACATGTTTCACCTGAAATCGAAAATAATCACAATCATCAGCATCGGCAGGTTTTTATTGTATTTTTGTGTTACGTCCTGGACCACCAAAGTCATTAACCGATTTTGATTGTTTCGTCATACCCTGTTTTCATAAGGTGATTATTTAAATTGCGAAATTGTTTCTAAATACCAAACTCTGTTCATAAAAATATAAAGGGGCGAGTAAGTAATAAAATTTGCGAGGAATTCCAGAATATTATTCAAAAAGGTTTATCAGAGTAAATGACTTACTGAAAACAGGATATAATTTCAATAATAATTGTAAAATATTATAAATACTGATAAGTTTAAGGGATCATTGTCGAATAGAGCCGGATTTTTGTACAAACTTTCTTGAAATTACCAAAGTATTATATATTAATATAAATTGCTGTATATATTATATATAATGAATTTATATTATCCAAAAGGTAAACGTTGAAATTGTGTAGGGGAGTTAAAATTTTAAATTCTTTCATCGCAATGGTATATTATTTTCTTCAATAATGTCTTTTTCTGATACATAAAGCCCATAAAATTAAGCTTATGTCAACAGATAATAGGTACTGAAGTCTCTTGTAAAGTATATTAAATATAATGATGAAAAATGAGAAGCAAAAAATAGATGTCTGCCTGGATACCAATAGTTGAGATATTTGCATTATGCAGATTGAATAATATTTTTCAATGATTTAATGTAAACGATAAAATTTACACAGGTTACGGTTTGTTTCCAATTTTAGCAGAGACATTCCATATAAAAACGCTGAAAGTTTACACAAAGGATTTTGAGGTGAACAAATCAGGTAAGGAAAGTTTTTAACTCATATTTCCATGTTCTGTTTGCCGCCAATTAATTAATATTTGATCATTGCTATTTGTAAAGGATCTAATAACTAATTGCTACACTATTTTCTACCGTTACATCGCTATCCTGGAGCGCTGTTTTCACATGAATTTTAGAAACAGCGAAAGAAAACACCACCGCATTAATCAATAATTAGTATTTAATCTCAAACCTTTCCTGAGTAAGTTATATTTTTCATATGAAGGTATGTGTAAACAGGTTGTATAATATATTATGCCTAATTGCGCTTAAATATACTCAAGGTATACAAAAAATCATCTTATTCTGTATTATCATAATAGTGTGAAATTTTGCAGCATTTTAATGCAGAACTAATAATTGAAATTTATGTTATTTTCGTGGAATGTTAAAAGGCTTCCAGTGAAATGTATGTATATAGAGATAATTCAAATCAAAGAATATTAAAAATGCTTTATTTCTGTTTTGTTATATAAAATACTATATTGAGGATAGAAGCTTCAACTATTTCACCTGACGAATTTTATAATAAAATAATTATAAAGAGATTGAGAATAACAGGTAGCTGAATGAAGAGTTATTTCCATGTTTCATTTGTCGCGTCCTCTCAAGCGCTACCTGACGTAAAAGTGTTTTTAATGAAGGTATTTGTGAACAGGTAAGAGAATATTGAAATTAGTCGCGTTTGTATATACAACACTAATCATTTCCTGTTAAAGTCGCTTAAAATGATGTACCATTGGAGTCGAAGTATCAAACAGAGAATTTTTTTTAAATCATGATAATCAAAAACTTGTGTTAAATTTTCTACGATTTTCATGCAGAATTGGAATTAATAGGTTGCTTTTTCTCGTGAAAAATAAAGATAAATCCAACTTAAGCTACTAAGTTAGGCAGTATATTTAATTATAATAATCATCCTGAAAACACTCTTTTAATAAATAATTCAAATGAATCAACTATAGAACGAATATTGAATGTACAAGTAGTCCCTAATAAAAAAGAATGATACTGAAGATGTAACATAACGATATCTTATTGAAAAAAACAATTTAATTTAGACCAAATGTTATGAAGAAATTATGCATTTTAATAATCATAGATAGCATTCAATAAAAATGTTAAATTTCTCTTTGGGTTATAAATCTATTAATTTCGAAATGACTCCAAATTTCAGTAACGGAAAGTTGATTTTAAGTAATCGAGACATTTGGCGAAGGCGCACTTTACCACAAAACGATGCGAACACAAAATGGATGCGGGTTTTCATATCGTTTCGACTCACTAACGTTTTATGGTTGAGTTTATCACGCGAACCGTCCCGAGTCTGGATATAGAAATTATAAAGAGCTGAAATTTTTTGACGACAGGCTCCACCAAACGTGAAATAAAAATGAAAGATTAAAAGAGTGACCTAGTAAAGAACAGTAATTTGTAAATGAACTTACTTTTTTTCCTGAGGTTCTTCACGGGTTCATCACCAACTTTATAAACTTCGTAAGCCACCTCTTTCCATAAAAACTCAGACAATTTGCAACCGCTTCGTTTATACCACAAAACTGGTCTATCTTCCACAGCTTTTACTAATTTCTCTGTATTAGTTAAACAATTTTCATCTGCCATTTCAACTTCCATTGTAAACAATTTCCACAAATACAAAACACAAACGTTTAAATACGCCGTAAAAATTCAGTTAAATGTTTCAAAAATCGTGTTCTGTACAACGAACCATGTGTCTATGAACTAAATATGTGGAAGATTTCCCCCTTCATATGTTTCACACTATTCAAAGAAATTAGCAACTCTTCTTTATCAAAGTGGCCTAGGTTTAATTCGTTTATGGTCTTCAAAGTCTTAAATTGGCCATACAGTCTTATTCGTCCTAGTGGTGAATTATTTAGATAGTGAATTATGTAATTGAAAAAAATTAAATTATTATTAAACATTAGATTTCGTTCAAAAGATAAAAAAATTTCAGTGACATAAATCATAGTTAAAGAATAATTTGATTCAAATAAACAAAGTAATCATAAAAAATTAACCCAGACAGAAAAATGGCATTACTGAAAAAACATTCTTATATTATTTGAACAAATAAAAAATTTAGTTAACTGAAAAAATAATTCCCATCAATATATAAATTTTTATCAAGCTAAGTGCCATGAGAAAAAGGAATGAATTTCAAAGAAATAATCATGCGCAGTATTTGCAGAGAGATATATGGTTTCAACGCAGTAGTAAATTCATAGTGGACACTTATTTTTTATGCCTTATAACGTATAAAATTGGTTGATATTGATTCTCAAAAATGATTTATATTTTTACATTTCACATATTTGTGTTGAATTATAAAAAATAATATTGATCCTAAGATTTGCTCAATTATTTCGAAAAATGCTCAAGCGCATTCAATGCATCTACTTTAATAGAGTTGTTTCTAAAACCGAACAAAAACCCTTTCAATTATTTTATACTGATATAAATAAGAGAATTTGAATAAAGTCCTTCCTAATTGGAAACTGTTACACTTCGTTCTCACATATGCAAAGAAATAATTTAAGGCATATTATCATGCGCAGTTGTTACATCGCGTGCACACACAGATTTCTCATTGAAATCCAATGAAATTCATTTATTGCACTATAAATTGCCTCATACTACACGCTTGGTTTTAAATTTACCGTTTATTATTTTTTAATACTGAATTTAAACAGTTACTTTTACATTTTTACTTTTCATATTATCTGTTGAACCATGAAAAAAATATTATTCCCAAGAGTTGAATAAAGCGATAATCGCATTCAGTGCTTTTATAATAATGAGATTTTTATAGAACTAAGGCAAAAAAGTCACAAATTTTTGATAATGATATAAGTAAGAGACTGAAGGCAATTTGAATAAAATCCCTTCTAATCGGAAACAGTAACACATAATCATGCGCAGTTGATTATAAGAGCATATATATGCTCATATATTAATTGTGGTACAACTAATTATAAGCTTCTTTTTAACTCAACAATTTTGACCTGAAGTAATTAAGTTCCGTTATACCACAATTGATATATGAGCATATAGATAAATTTAAAAGTAGCTTATAATTAGTTATAAATTGCTTTTAATGTAGAAGTAATAGGTTTCTAATTTTTTTTTATTCCATTCCTTTTAAATAATAATATAAAATATGATATGAAATAATAACAATATTTGAAACTTCAAATATACTATAATACAAAATACAGTAATTAACATAAAATTTTAAATATCATACAGATTTATACTGTTAACCTCCTACAAATATTAATCAAAAAGAAATTCATTTGAAAACTTTTTGAATTAAATAAAATAAATATCTTAGAAATACTGTTTAATTTTGAAAGTTTTGAATAAAAAATTTTTTTGAAACTAAAATTTGTAGGAGGTTAACACGATAAATCGGTATAATATTTAAAATTTTGTAATAATTATTGTATAAGGAAAAAACCTCTTTTTATTATTTTAACATTAAATTACTAAGATATCGGTTGCTTGAATAGATTGAGTAAAGGCGAATTATTTAGATCTAATTGATCATTCAGAACCTCGTCTTTATGTTTCTCTTTATTGATTTTAATCGTTTCCCAATAATTCAATTGTAAACCTTTATTTAGTTCATGTATCGGGTATTTTTGTTTAGAGTGATAGAACTTTAAATTGAAATTAAACACATTTAAATCAAGATTGAAGCCAAAATTTTTTTATTTGAAAGATAATTTTATGACATTTATATTTTAAAAATAATTTTCGACATATGTCCACCTCGACTAGCTCTGAGGATCCGCATTCGACTAAACCAATTTTGGACCACTTTTTCGAGTAATTAAGGCCTTATTTCAGCAATAACACGAGTTATGTTGGCTTCTAAAGCGTCTATTGTTTTTGGTTTATCAGCATAAACCAATGACTTGACATAACCCCAAAGAAAATAATCCAGTGGAGTTATCTCGCATGATCTTGGAGGTTAATTAAGTAGACCGTTTCTTGAAATCTGTTATCGCCAAATCTTTCTTTCAATAAATCAATTGTTACGGTAGCAGCATGAGGTGTAGCATCATATTGTTGGAACCAAAACACATCTGGGTCGATACTATTCAAATTTTGAAACAAATAGTCATTGATCATCGATCTGTAACGAGCACCATTCGCTGTAACATTAGCTCCAGCATCGTTTTTAAAGAAATGTGGACCGATGATGCCTACAACGTGTAAAGCACACCATTCAATGCATTTTTCAGGTTCAATGGAACCTGCAGAACTTCTTGAGTATTGTTTCCACTCCATATACGGCACTTTTGCTTGTTTATATAGCCGGTCAACTTGAAATAAACTTCATCAGTAAACACAATTTTACGATAAAAAAGTGGATCAACTTCAAGCTGTTCTAGGGCCCAATCAGCAAACTAACGACGCTTATTATGGTCAAGTGGCTTTAGTTCTTAAACCAGTTGGATCTTGTATGATTGTAGACCAAGATCTTTACGCAAAATTTTTCATGTGGTAGATGCACAGAGACCAACTTGTTGTGAACGTCGACGAATAGACAAATCTGGATCATCATTTACACTAGGATTTACAGCAGCGATATTTTCCTCTGTATGCACAGTTCTTTGTCTTGTTGTTGTTACATCGAGTAGAGTAAATATTGTCCGATATCTATCGATAGTTCGACGACTAAGCTGTGTTTATGTAAACTTTAAATTTCACGAAGTGCTCTATAAGTTTAGCGAATAGAACACTGATTTTGAAAATAAATTTCAACATCTTGTTGCAGCGTGAGTCTTTCCATGATAATTTGTCAATGCTTACTGAACAGAAATGTTAAAGCAACAAGGCTTCTACCTTCTGTCAAATCACAGTTATCTGTATCGAAAGTTCTATCACTCTAAAAAGACACCCGATACATTAAATCGAATATAATAGGTTAGCTCTTGAACATCGGATTTGTCTTTGGCTAAATGAACAGATAGTCAACTCTTGGTACCTGTTTAACAGGAAATAGTGAAATACTTTCACGGTTTCCATTTTGACCCTAAGGTTAACTCTTGTTAACTAGATAGATATTATGAAACTCACCCTTAATCAACTATGTGGGCCCCTGACTATTCGAGAGAATTAGGAGAGCGTACATAAATTCTATTTTTCATAATGTACAAACTTCAAAAAGATTAGCCTGCCTCCTCAGAGAACAAGAAATGTGTTCCTTAATATTTATTGTTTTATTCGAAGACATCCGTTAACTAGATAAAATCTTTTTCGGAAATAATTGTAGCCTCTACGACTCACACTATCATGTTGATGAATTTTTTTTTCTGAAAAACCTTAAGTTTTGACAGGAATATATAAGAGACCTCGTCTGTTCAGAATAGATCAGGCTATCCAAAATAAATTTTTTTCTTGTGAAATAGGAATATGGAAAAAAGTTTCTTGGGAAAGAAAGTTTAGGGGTGCCTTTTTCTACCCCTTACAATCATAGAGGAACACCACCAAAAAATTTTTCCAGTGCCTTCTCGCCGCATGAAATGTCTGCTTAATTTTATTCTTGTCAGTTTTTTAGTTTTTAAGAAAAAATTAAAAACTGTTTTTCGGGCGCTAGATTTAGGGGGCCGTAACTAAGCAAGGGGGGCTAAAAAGAATAAAGTTCATATGAAAGACCCAACTTATTTTTTGACAAATAATCACCCTCTAAATTTTTTTGCAACTATTCATATACAATCTGTATATTATTCAACAGTGCCCAACTGCTCGGGTGCCTATAGTACTAGGGGCCTTTATTTATTACATAGCCTGCCATGTTATTTCCGTGTTTGAAAATATACTCTTTCAATCTCATGCACATTGTTGGAATTTTAATTTAATAATCCGACAATTGTTTCGATAACAATGCGGCTTCTTCAAGTTTACATTATGAACTAATTGTGAAAATTATACCTTCCCTATAGAGCTAAAAACTTGAGAAAAAAGGGGTTCAAATAACAAACAATTCTCGGAGATGAACATGGGAAAAACATATGCAAAAAGCTATACAAACAACCATCAATTTACAGAAATACCGATAAAGAAAATATAAAATATCTCATAGAACGTTATGTCCATTTGCAAATGAGGAATAAGAAATTGATATGCTGATTAAATATAGGAAGTAATAACATTGATGGGAAAACAGTGATGGGTTTGTCCTTTATTTTAATGGTTCAAAATTATTTGAAAACAAGATCACAGCCGGAAATTTTTTTCTGAAACATGTGAATCTTCTGTTGCAAGACAAACCAAAGGTTTGTTTTAAGGGGGGTTTCAATAAGAGTGCAAGATTTGATTTTCGCGCCATGTTTGAAAGTCATAAAGTCACGTGATTATGACGTGACAGATCCGAAGTTGACAGATGGAAGTTAGTAAACATGGAGCATTACACGGTAAGACAAACGCGTCCTGATTGTCAAAAATTATTACCAAAATGGTGAAAGTTTAATTGCCACTATTCGTAAAGTGCGTCCAATGTTCGGTCGAAATAATGTGCCTAATTCGTCTACTGTGTAAAGAATAATAAATAAATTCGAAAGTTCTGGTTCTGTTAGTGATGTGAAACATACGATTCGAGCTCGTAGAGGACGTTCAGATCAAAACATCGCATCTATAAAAAATAATAGAAAGCTACATTTTTCTGTTGTTCTGTGTTATCCTTTCCATAGATGTGTTACATGGACTAAGTCAAGGAAAGTTTTAGAAATATTAAACCTCAAATAAAATTCAATTATATTTCCACATGTTTATTGAAATATTATCTTTTTGATGATATAATTAATTGCAATTATTACTAAGGAGTTATCTTTCAATATTTGGTTGTTCATTTTCTGGTTGAATTATTTCAAAATGATAACAATAACAATATTAATAATAAAAATATTAATATTAATCATAATAATGAAAATATTAATAATAATCATAATAAGAAAAGCTTTAATAATAATCATAATAATAATAATTTAAAAGACCGAAGCTGATGAATAACTGAGTCAATCGATATAATAATTGCTGCACCAAATTTATTGGGATCTTTGAGGTAGTTCTTGATTCGCTCCGCCTCTTTAAACACGACCTCAGTGGCAGAATTAATGGCTGGGACATTCTTGAATCCATTGGCGATGCTGTTTGCGGCCAACGCAGGATTGAGATGATAGTTAAAGAAATGTGCTAGGTGCTGGCAAGAACTTTTTCAATCCGATCCTCTTCTTTGATTTTCAAGATCTTTGGAGAGAAACAGTTTCCATTCTCATATACATTCCCAACCACGTGAGAGAATGGATAAATGAAGAGCATATTCAAGGAGGTAGCCTCGGAAGGCCCGACCTTATCCTCAGGTTCGGAATGCGAACCTGGTTTATGATTTAGTTCTGATATCTCAAGATCTTTGTGGGTATAGACAAAGCTTGAAACATGGATGCTCTCTTTGAAATTTAGTCTCTCCATTGGCATGGTGGAAACGGAAACAGCCTTCTTCGTGACTTCAGACCTCTCACTGGTACCTCTGAAAAAAATATGAATTATAACCAAATGATACAACTTTCGATATTAACGAAAATGAAATAATGAAAATTTTAAATGAAAATATTACCGAACTTTTGTTCGCAGTATTATCATTATGATTTCGATTAAGTTTTTCTTCCAACCGAACCTATGTTTTATATTGTTCATTTATTTGCCATAAGCAATTGTTCAATTTGAATATGTTATATGGAAATAAAATAATTTTCCTTATACAATGTGACAAGAAAAACTTCGGACAAATTTTACTGTGCTCTGGAACAATTGTATTTTAACGCGGCCAAATAATTTTTATTCTATTAAATTCTCTACACTTCTTTGTACTAATATGTTAATTTTCAGTTTGATATTACTTTATTTTGCGAAGTGTTAGAATGTCAAACAAACGTAGTGCAATTTTGGAGCTGGTCCGTTAAGGTTAGCTTCAATGCGAAATTGTTAGTTTGCTCAAATGGCATCGACATACAGTGTCCGATGCAACTTATGGGTTCAAGTAGCTTGGTCATAATGTTCGTCATCCAAGAAGTGGGAGGAAACGCAATGTCAGTACGCCTACAATTCGTAACATCGTCAAGAAGCGAGTCAATCGAAATCCGAGGGTCTACATGAGGAGAATAGCCCGTGAGATCGGTATAAACCGTGCATCCGTTCGTCAAATATCCAAAAAGGAGCTCAATCTCAAGTCATACAAGGTCCAAAAAGTTCAACTCCTCACGGATGAAAACAAGCGCGTATGACTCCAAAGATGACGCCAACTCATTTATCTCGCCGCCGGTAAACAATAGGAGCACATTCTCTTCACAGACGAGAAGCTAGTCTCCGTAGAAAAATCCCACAACCACTAAAGCGACAGAGTCTGGTCCGCAAAGGCTGCCGGTACGTCGGTTATCGTCGAACATTGTCAAAATCCGCAATCCGTCAAGGTCTGGGACGGAATTTGCGCCCGCGGCAAAACACCTTTGATTTTCGTGGATCAAGGAGCCAAATCTATGATGAAGTCTACCGCTGCGACATTCTCGAGGCCGTAGTACTTCCGTGGACCCAGCAGCACTTCGGCCGCACGCAATGGACCTTTCAACAAGACTCCGCTCCGGCTTACAAAGCGAAAATGACGCAAAAATATTGTAAGACCTATTTTCCGGGTTTCATCACATCTGCAGAATAGCCGCCCTACTCGCCGGATCTCAACCCAATGGACTAGAGCGTGAGGTTGATTTTGTAGCTCAGTGCGTGTGCTAAACATCACAAAGATTTGGAGTCGCTGAAGCAATCCGTGCGCCGAGAATGGGACCGATTAACTCTCCAAGAGCTGCGACATATCGCAGAAAATTTCAAGAAGCGTCTGAAGCCGCCAAAGGAAGCCAATTCGAAACCACTTAAATACATCATTACCAAACTTTTATCTCATTATTCATTGTTGTTTTGTTAAATTTCCTTTGTTTAATAAAGTTAAATGAAAAAGAGTTTGTCAGGTTTTTCTTGTCACCCTGTATATCTGTAGTTCGAATAAGAAAAGAAACACTTAGTGTTTAGTTTGCAATAGGAGCCTTTCCTTCAAAATGTTCGATAAGAGGGAAACACAAGCACGGCGGATTATAATGATTTTTAGGAAAGATATCGAAATACTGGATAAGTTCTTAGATATTGAAAGTTAACGCAGAATACAATATCAGAGAAAGTTTTTATTCTCTGTTATTTTATGTCCAATAAGATTCAAACTATGAAAACCAAGTATCACATTAATAAGAATAAATTCTGTAAAACAAAATAAATACCTTCAATTATAGAACTTCCATCAGTAGGTGTACTTTCCAGTTCAATGGTCTCCATCACTTCATGATTCGGTCCCAAGAACACTGCTTCCCATTCCATCCTGTTATCATCTTCGGATATATTAGCTTCATTTCCTATTTCTATTATTTCGATATCATTACCATTTTCTGAATCATCTATAACAATGATATCGTCATCAGATGATTTTTCATCTTCTGGTGTGCCTACTATTGAAATTGTATTTTCCATTGCTGCTTCACTATCACTATCTTCCATTTCAATATCATCATCGGAAGCATTATCATACGAAGATCTAGAATGATCGTAATTGATCATTTCCACATCATCCTCATCAGAGATTTCGATGATTTCTTGATCGTTCACTGCGTCATATCGAATATGGTATGAATAAATAGGTTCACCATTATCCTTTCCCCTTATTTCACCAAGTATTCTATCTTCCTCGATCGTTATTGATGATGTCGATTTCCACAGAAACTCAAGCGCCAAGGGAAGGAATCTCTCACCATCATCTTCAATGTCTTCCTTCATGTGTCGGCGTTTATCTAACTTCTCCATATAATCCAGAAATCGTTTGGATAAATATTCCCATTCCCGTCTACATGTTTCACCTGAAATCGAAAATAATCACAATCATCAGCATCGGCAGGTTTTTATTGTATTTTTGTGTTACGTCCTGGACCACCAAAGTCATTAACCGATTTTGATTGTTTCGTCATACCCTGTTTTCATAAGGTGATTATTTAAATTGCGAAATTGTTTCTAAATACCAAACTCTGTGCATAAAAATATAAAGGGGCGAGTAAGTAATAAAATTTGCGAGGAATTCCAGAATATTATTCAAAAAGGTTTATCAGAGTAAATGACTTACTGAAAACAGGATATAATTTCAATAATAATTGTAAAATATTATAAATACTGATAAGTTTAAGGGATCATTGTCGAATAGAGCCGGATTTTTGTACAAACTTTCTTGAAATTACCAAAGTATTATATATTAATATAAATTGCTGTATATATTATATATAATGAATTTATATTATCCAAAAGGTAAACGTTGAAATTGTGTAGGGGAGTTAAAATTTTAAATTCTTTCATCGCAATAGTATATTATTTTCTTCAATAATGTCTTTTTCTGATACATAAAGCCCATAAAATTAAGCTCATGTCAACAGAAAATAGGTACTGAAGTCTCTTGTAAAGTATATTAAATATAATGATGAAAAATGAGAAGCAAAAAATAGATGTCTGCCTGGATACCAATAGTTGAGATATTTGCATTATGCAGATTGAATAATATTTTTCAATGATTTAATGTAAACGATAAAATTTACACAGGTTACGGTTTGTTTCCAATTTTAGCAGAGACATTCCATATAAAAACGCTGAAAGTTTACACAAAGGATTTTGAGGTGAACAAATCAGGTAAGGAAAGTTTTTAACTCATATTTCCATGTTCTGTTTGCCGCCAATTAATTAATATTTGATCTCTGAGATCATTGCTATTTGTAAAGGATCTAATAACTAATTGCTACACTATTTTCTACCGTTACATCGCTATCCTGGAGCGCTGTTTTCACATGAATTTTAGAAACAGCGAAAGAAAACACCACCGCATTAATCAATAATTAGTATTTAATCTCAAACCTTTCCTGAGTAAGTTATATTTTTCATATGAAGGTATGTGTAAACAGGTTGTATAATATATTATGCCTAATTGCGCTTAAATATACTCAAGGTATACAAAAAATCATCTTATTCTGTATTATCATAATAGTGTGAAATTTTGCAGCATTTTAATGCAGAACTAATAATTGAAATTTATGTTATTTTCGTGGAATTTTAAAAGGCTTCCAGTGAAATGTATGTATATAGAGATAATTCAAATCAAAGAATATTAAAAATGCTTTATTTCTGTTTTGTTATATAAAATACTATATTGAGGATAGAAGCTTCAACTATTTCACCTGACGAATTTTATAATAAAATAATTATAAAGAGATTGAGAATAACAGGTAGCTGAATGAAGAGTTATTTCCATGTTTCATTTGTCGCGTCCTCTCAAGCGCTACCTGACGTAAAAGTGTTTTCAATGAAGGTATTTGTGAACAGGTAAGAGAATATTAAAATTAGTCGCGTTTGTATATACAACACTAATCATTTCCTGTTAAAGTCGCTTAAAATGATGTACCATTGGAGTCGAAGTATCAAACAGAATTTTTTTTAAATCATGATAATCAAAAACTTGTGTTAAATTTTCTACGATTTTCATGCAGAATTGGAATTAATAGGTTGCTTTTTCTCGTGAAAAATAAAGATAAATCCAACTTAAGCTACTAAGTTAGGCAGTATATTTAATTATAATAATTATCCTGAAAACACTCTTTTAATAAATAATTCAAATGAATCTACTATAGAACGAATATTGAATGTACAAGTAGTCCCTAATAAAAAAGAATGATACTGAAGATGTAACATAACGATATCTTATTAAAAAAAACAATTTAATTTAGACCAAATGTTATGAAGAAATTATGCATTTTAATAATCATAGATAGCATTCAATAAAAATGTTAAATTTCTCTTTGGGTTATAAATCTATTAATTTCGAAATGACTCCAAATTTCAGTAACGGAAAGTTGATTTTAAGTAATCGAGACATTTGGCGAAGGCGCACTTTACCACAAAACGATGCGAACACAAAATGGATGCGGGTTTTCATATCGTTTCGACTCACTAACGTTTTATGGTTGAGTTTATCACGCGAACCGTCCCGAGTCTGGATATAGAAATTATAAAGAGCTGAAATTTTTTGACGACAGGCTCCACCAAACGTGAAATAAAAATGAAAGATTAAAAGAGTGACCTAGTAAAGAACAGTAATTTGTAAATGAACTTACTTTTTTTCCTGAGGTTCTTCACGGGTTCATCACCAACTTTATAAACTTCGTAAGCCACCTCTTTCCATAAAAACTCAGACAATTTGCAACCGCTTCGTTTATACCACAAAACTGGTCTATCTTCCACAGCTTTTACTAATTTCTCTGTATTAGTTAAACAATTTTCATCTACCATTTCAACTTCCATTGTAAACAATTTCCACAAATACAAAACACAAACGTTTAAATACGCCGTAAAAATTCAGTTAAATGTTTCAAAAATCGTGTTCTGTACAACGAACCATGTGTCTATGAACTAAATATGTGGAAGATTTCCCCCTTCATATGTTTCACACTATTCAAAGAAATTAGCAACTCTTCTTTATCAAAGTGGCCTAGGTTTAATTCGTTTATGGTCTTCAAAGTCTTAAATTGGCCATACAGTCTTATTCGTCCTAGTGGTGAATTATTTAGATAGTGAATTATGTAATTGAAAAAAATTAAATTATTATTAAACATTAGATTTCGTTCAAAAGATAAAAAAATTTCAGTGACATAAATCATAGTTAGAGAATAATTTGATTCAAATAAACAAAGTAATCATAAAAAATTAACCCAGACAGAAAAATGGCATTACTGAAAAAACATTCTTATATTATTTGAACAAATAAAAAATTTAGTTAACTGAAAAAATAATTCCCATCAATATATAAATTTTTATCAAGCTAAGTGCCATGAGAAAAAGGAATGAATTTCAAAGAAATAATCATGCGCAGTATTTGCAGAGAGATATATGGTTTCAACGCAGTAGTAAATTCATAGTGGACACTTATTTTTTATGCCTTATAACGTATAAAATTGGTTGATATTGATTCTCAAAAATGATTTATATTTTTACATTTCACATATTTGTGTTGAATTATAAAAAATAATATTGATCCTAAGATTTGCTCAATTATTTCGAAAAATGCTCAAGCGCATTCAATGCATCTACTTTAATAGAGTTGTTTCTAAAACCGAACAAAAACCCTTTCAATTATTTTATACTGATATAAATAAGAGAATTTGAATAAAGTCCTTCCTAATTGGAAACTGTTACACTTCGTTCTCACATATGCAAAGAAATAATTTAAGGCATATTATCATGCGCAGTTGTTACATCGCGTGCACACACAGATTTCTCATTGAAATCCAATGAAATTCATTTATTGCACTATAAATTGCCTCATACTACACGCTTGGTTTTAAATTTACCGTTTATTATTTTTTAATACTGAATTTAAACAGTTACTTTTACATTTTTACTTTTCATATTATCTGTTGAACCATGAAAAAAATATTATTCCCAAGAGTTGAATAAAGCGATAATCGCATTCAGTGCTTTTATAATAATGAGATTTTTATAGAACTAAGGCAAAAAAGTCACAAATTTTTGATAATGATATAAGTAAGAGACTGAAGGCAATTTGAATAAAATCCCTTCTAATCGGAAACAGTAACACATAATCATGCGCAGTTGATTATATGAGCATATATATGCTCATATATTAATTGTGGTACAACTAATTATAAGCTTCTTTTTAACTCAACAATTTTGACCTGAAGTAATTAAGTTCCGTTATACCACAATTGATATATGAGCATATAGATAAATTTAGAAGTAGCTTATAATTAGTTATAAATTGCTTTTAATGTAGAAGTAATAGGTTTCTAATTTTTTTTTATTCCATTCCTTTTAAATAATAATATAAAATATGATATGAAATAATAACAATATTTGAAAGTTCAAATATACTATAATACAAAATACAGTAATTAACATAAAATTTTAAATATCATACAGATTTATACTGTTAACCTCCTACAAATATTAATCAAAAAGAAATTCATTTGAAAACTTTTTGAATTAAATAAAATAAATATCTTAGAAATACTGTTTAATTTTGAAAGTTTTGAATAAAAAATTTTTTTGAAACTAAAATTTGTAGGAGGTTAACACGATAAATCGGTATAATATTTAAAATTTTGTAATAATTATTGTATAAGGAAAAAACCTCATTTTATTATTTTAACATTAAATTACTAAGATATCGGTTGCTTAAATAGATTGAGTAAAGGCGAATTATTTAGATCTAATTGATCATTCAGAACCTCGTCTTTATGTTTCTCTCTATTGATTTTAATCGTTTCCCAATAATTCAATTGTAAACCTTTATTTAGTTCATGTATCGGGTATTTTTGTTTAGAGTGATAGAACTTTAAATTGAAATGAAACACATTTAAATCACGATTGAAGCCAAAATTTTTTTATTTGAAAGATAATTTTATGACATTTATATTTTAAAAATAATTTTCGACATATGTCCACCTCGACTAGCTCTGAGGATCCGCATTCGACTAAACCAATTTTGGACCACTTTTTCGAGTAATTAAGGCCTTATTTCAGCAATAACACGAGTTAAGTTGGCTTCTAAAGCGTCTATTGTTTTTGGTTTATCAGCATAAACCAATGACTTGACATAACCCCAAAGAAAATAATCCAGTGGAGTTATCGCGCATGATCTTGGAGGTTAATTAAGTAGACCGTTTCTTGAAATCTGTTATCGCCAAATCTTTCTTTCAATAAATCAATTGTTACGGTAGCAGCATGAGGTGTAGCATCATATTGTTGGAACCAAAACACATCTGGGTCGATACTATTCAAATTTTGAAACAAATAGTCATTGATCATCGATCTGTAACGAGCACCATTCGCTGTAACATTAGCTCCAGCATCGTTTTTAAAGAAATGTGGACCGATGATGCCTACAACGTGTAAAGCACACCATTCAATGCATTTTTCAGGTTCAATGGAACCTGCAGAACTTCTTGAGTATTGTTTCCACTCCATATACGGCACTTTTGCTTGTTTATATAGCCGGTCAACTTGAAATAAACTTCATCAGTAAACACAATTTTACGATAAAAAAGTGGATCAACTTCAAGCTGTTCTAGGGCCCAATCAGCAAACTAACGACGCTTATTATGGTCAAGTGGCTTTAGTTCTTAAACCAGTTGGATCTTGTATGATTGTAGACCAAGATCTTTACGCAAAATTTTTCATGTGGTAGATGCACAGAGACCAACTTGTTGTGAACGTCGACGAATAGACAAATCTGGATCATCATTTACACTAGGATTTACAGCAGCGATATTTTCCTCTGTATGCACAGTTCTTTGTCTTGTTGTTGTTGCATCGAGTAGAGAAAATATTGTCCGATATCTATCGATAGTTCGACGACTAAGCTGTGTTTATGTAAACCTTAAATTTCACGAAGTGCTCTATAAGTTTGGCGAATAGAACACTGATTTTGAAAATAAATTTCAACATCTTGTTGCAGCGTGAGTCTTTCCATGATAATTTGTCAATGCTTACTGAACAGAAATGTTAAAGCAACAAGGCTTCTACCTTCTGTCAAATCACAGTTATCTGTATCGAAAGTTCTATCACTCTAAAAAGACACCCGATACATTAAATCGAATATAATAGGTTAGCTCTTGAACATCGGATTTGTCTTTGGCTAAATGAACAGATAGTCAACTCTTGGTACCTGTTTAACAGGAAATAGTGAAATACTTTCACGGTTTCCATTTTGACCCTAAGGTTAACTCTTGTTAACTAGATAGATATTATGAAACTCACCCTTAATCAACTATGTGGGCCCCTGAATATTCGAGAGAATTAGGAGAGCGTACATAAATTCTATTTTTCATAATGTACAAACTTCAAAAAGATTAGCCTGCCTCCTCAGAGAACAAGAAATGTGTTCCTTAATATTTATTGTTTTATTCGAAGACATCCGTTAACTAGATAAAATCTTTTTCGGAAATAATTGTAGCCTCTACGACTCACACTATCATGTTGATGAATTTTTTTTTCTGAAAAACCTTAAGTTTTGACAAGAATATATAAGAGACCTCGTCTGTTCAGAATAGATCAGGCTATCCAAAATTAATTTTTTTGTTGTGAAATAGGAATATGGAAAAAAGTTTCTTGTGAAAGAAATTTTAGGGGTGGCTTTTTCTACCCCTTACAATCATAGAGGAACACCACCAAAAATTTTTTTGAATGCCTTCTCGCCAGCATGAAATGTCTGCTTAATTTTATTCTTGTCAGTTTTTTGGTTTTTAAGAAAAATTAAAAACTGTTTTTCGGGCGCTAGATTTAGGGGGCCGTAACTAAGCAAGGGGGGCTAAAAAGAATAAAGTTCATATGAAAGACCCAACTTATTTTTTGACAAATAATCACCCTCTAAATTTTTTTGCAACTATTCATATACAATCTGTATATTATTCAACAGTGCCCAACTGCTCGGGTGCCTATAGTACTAGTGGCCTTTATTTATTACATAGCCTGCCATGTTATTTCCGTGTTTGAAAATATACTCTTTCAATCTCATGCACATTGTTGGAATTTTAATTTAATAATCCGACAATTGTTTCGATAACAATGTGGCTTCTTCAAGTTTACATTATGAACTAATTGTGAAAATTATACCTTCCCTATAGAGCTAAAAACTTGAGAAAAAAGGGGTTCAAATAACAAACAATTCTCGGAGATGAACATGGGAAAAACATATGCAAAAAGCTATACAAACAACCATCAATTTACAGAAATACCGATAAAGAAAATATAAAATATCTCATAGAACGTTATGTCCATTTGCAAATGAGGAATAAGAAATTGATATGCTAATTAAATATAGGAAGTAATAACATTGATGGGAAAACAGTGATGGGTTTGCCCTTTATTTTAATAGTTCAAAATTATTTGAAAACAAGATCACAGCCGGAAACTTTTTTGAAATATGTGAATCTTCTGTTACAAGACAAACCAAAGGTTTGTTTTAAGGGGGGTTTCAATAAGAGTGCAAGATTTGATTTTCGCGCCATGTTTGAAAGTCATAAAGTCACGTGATTATGACGTGACAGATCCGAAGTTGACAGATGGAAGTTAGTAAACATGGAGCATTACACGGTAAGAACAACGCGTCCTGATTGTCAAAAATTATTACCAAAATGGTGAAAGTTTAATTGCCACTATTCGTAAAGTGCGTCCAATGTTCGGTCGAAATAATGTGCCTAATTCATCTACTGTGTAAAGAATAATAAATAAATTCGAAAGTTCTGGTTCTGTTAGTGATGTGAAACATACGATTCGAGCTCGTAGAGGACGTTCAGATCAAAACATCGCATCAATAAATAATAGAAAGCTACATTTTTCTGTTGTTCTGTGTTATCCTTTCCATAGATGTGTTACATGGACTAAGTCAAGGAAAGTTTTAGAAATATTAAACTTCAAATAAAATTCAATTATATTTCCACATGTTTATTGAAATATTATCTTTTTGATGATATAATTAATTGCAATTATTACTAAGGAGTTATCTTTCAATATTTGGTTGTTCATTTGTTGGTTGAATTATTTCAAAATGATAACAATAACAATATTAATAATAAAAATATTAATATTAATCATAAAAATGAAAATATTAAAAATAATCATAATAATAAAAGCTTTAATAATAATCATAATAATAATAATTTAAAAAACCGAAGCTGATGAATAACTGAGTCAATCGATATAATAATTGCTGCACCAAATTTATTGGGATCTTTCAGGTAGTTCTTGATTCGCTCCGCCTCTTTAAACACGACCTCAGTGGCAGAATTAATGGCTGGGACATTCTTGAATCCATTGGCGATGCTGTTTGCGGCCAACGCAGGATTGAGATGATAGTTAAAGAAATGTGCTAGGTGCTGGCAAGAACTTTTTCAATCCGATCCTCTTCTTTGATTTTCAAGATCTTATATCTCAAGATCTTTGTGGGTATAGACAAAGCTTGAAACATGGATGCTCTCTTTGAAATTTAGTCTCTCCATTGGCATGGTGGAAACGGAAACAGCCTTCTTCGTGACTTCAGACCTCTCACTGGTACCTCTGAAAAAAATATGAATTATAACCAAATGATACAACTTTCGATATTAACGAAAATGAAATAATGAAAATTTTAAATGAAAATATTACCGAACTTTTGTTCGCAGTATTATCATTATGATTTCGATTAAGTTTTTCTTCCAACCGAACCTATGTTTTATAATGTTCATTTATTTGCCATAAGCAATTGTTCAATTTGAATATGTTATATGGAAATAAAATAATTTTCCTTATACAATGTGACAAGAAAAACTTCGGACAAATTTTACTGTGCTCTGGAACAATTGTATTTTAACGCGGCCAAATAATTTTTATTCTATTAAATTCTCTACACTTCTTTGTACTAATATGTTAATTTTCAGTTTGATATTACTTTATTTTGCGAAGTGTTAGAATGTCAAACAAACGTAGTGCAATTTTGGAGCTGGTCCGTTAAGGTTAGCTTCAATGCGAAATTGTTAGTTTGCTCAAATGGCATCGACATACAGTGTCCGATGCAACTTATGGGTTCCAGTAGCTTGGTCATAATGTTCGTCATCCAAGAAGTGGGAGGAAACGCAATGTCAGTACGCCTACAATTCGTAACATCGTCAAGAAGCGAGTCAATCGAAATCCGAGGGTCTACATGAGGAGAATAGCCCGTGAGATCGGTATAAACCGTGCATCCGTTCGTCAAATATCCAAAAAGGAGCTCAATCTCAAGCCATACAAGGTCCAAAAAGTTCAACTCCTCACGGATGAAAACAAGCGCGTATGCCTCCAAAGATGACGCCAACTCATTTATCTCGCCGCCGGTAAACAATAGGAGCACATTCTCTTCACAGACGAGAAGCTAGTCTCCGTAGAAAAATCCCACAACCACTAAAGCGACAGAGTCTGGTCCGCAAAGGCTGCCGGTACGTCGGTTATCGTCGAACATTGTCAAAATCCGCAATCCGTCAAGGTCTGGGACGGAATTTGCGCCCGCGGCAAAACACCTTTGATTTTCGTGGATCAAGGGGTCAAAATCTATGATGAGGTCAACCGCTGCGACATTCTCGAGGCCGTAGTACTTCCGTGGACCCAGCAGCACTTCGGCCGCACGCAATGGACCTTTCAACAAGACTCCGCTCCGGCTTACAAAGCGAAAATGTCGCAAAAATATTGTAAGACCTATTTTCCGGGTTTCATCACATCTGCAGAATAGCCGCCCTACTCGCCGGATCTCAACCCAATGGACTAGAGCGTGAGGTTGATTTTGTAGCTCAGTGCGTGTGCTAAACATCACAAAGATTTGGAGTCGCTGAAGCAATCCGTGCGCCGAGAATGGGACCGATTAACTCTCCAAGAGCTGCGACATATCGCAGAAAATTTCAAGAAGCGTCTGAAGCCGCCAAAGGAAGCCAATTCGAAACCACTTAAATACATCATTACCAAACTTTTATCTCATTATTCATTGTTGTTTTGTTAAATTTCCTTTGTTTAATAAAGTTAAATGAAAAAGAGTTTGTCAGGTTTTTCTTGTCACCCTGTATATCTGTAGTTCGAATAAGAAAAGAAACACTTAGTGTTTAGTTTGCAATAGGAGCCTTTCCTTCAAAATGTTCGATAAGAGGGAAACACAAGCACGGCGGATTATAATGATTTTTAGGAAAGATATCGAAATACTGGATAAGTTCTTAGATATTGAAAGTTAACGCAGAATACAATATCAGAGAAAGTTTTTATTCTCTGTTATTTTATGTCCAATAAGATTCAAACTATGAAAACCAAGTATCACATTAATAAGAATAAATTCTGTAAAACAAAATAAATACCTTCAATAATAGAACTTCCATCAGTAGGTGTACTTTCCAGTTCAATGGTCTCCATCACTTCATGATTCGGTCCCAAGAACATTGCTTCCCATTCCATCCTGTTATCATCTTCGGATATATAAGCTTCATTTCCTATTTCTATTATTTCGATATCATTACCATTTTCTGAATCATCTATAACAATGATATCGTCATCAGATGATTTTTCATCTTCTGGTGTGCCTACTATTGAAATTGTATTTTCAATTGCTGCTTTACTATCACTATCTTCCATTTCAATATTATCATCGAAAGCATTATCATATGAAGATCTAGAATGATCGTAATTGATCATTTCCAAATCGTCATCAGAGATTTCGATGATTTCTTGATCGTTCACTTCGTCATATCGAATATGGTATGAATAAATAGGTTCACCATTATCCTTTCCCCTTATTACACCAAGTATTCTATCTTCCTCGATCGTTATTGATGATGTCGATTTCCACAGAAACTCAAGCGCCAAGGGAAGGAATCTCTCACCATCATCTTCAATGTCTTCCTTCATGTGTCGGCGTTTATCTAACTTCTCCATATAATCCAGAAATCGTTTGGATAAATATTCCCATTCCCGTCTACATGTTTCACCTGAAATCGAAAATAATCACAATCATCAGCATCGGCAGGTTTTTATTGTATTTTTGTGTTACGTCCTGGACCACCAAAGTCATTAACCGATTTTGATTGTTTCGTCATACCCTGTTTTCATAAGGTGATTATTTAAATTGCGAAATTGTTTCTAAATACCAAACTCTGTTCATAAAAATATAAAGGGGCGAGTAAGTAATAAAATTTGCGAGGAATTCCAGAATATTATTCAAAAAGGTTTATCAGAGTAAATGACTTACTGAAAACAGGATATAATTTCAATAATAATTGTAAAATATTATAAATACTGATAAGTTTAAGGGATCATTGTCGAATAGAGCTGGATTTTTGTACAAACTTTCTTGAAATTACCAAAGTATTATATATTAATATAAATTGCTGTATATATTATATATAATGAATTTATATTATCCAAAAGGTAAACGTTGAAATTGTGTAGGGGAGTTAAAATTTTAAATTCTTTCATCGCAATAGTATATTATTTTCTTCAATAATGTCTTTTTCTGATACATAAAGCCCATAAAATTAAGCTCATGTCAACAGAAAATAGGTACTGAAGTCTCTTGTAAAGTATATTAAATATAATGATGAAAAATGAGAAGCAAAAAATAGATGTCTGCCTGGATACCAATAGTTGAGATATTTGCATTATGCAGATTGAATAATATTTTTCAATGATTTAATGTAAACGATAAAATTTACACAGGTTACGGTTTGTTTCCAACTTTAGCAGAGACATTCCATATAAAAACGCTGAAAGTTTACACAAAGGATTTTGAGGTGAACAAATCAGGTAAGGAAAGTTTTTAACTCATATTTCCATGTTCTGTTTGCCGCTAATTAATTAATATTTGATCTCTGAGATCATTGCTATTTGTAAAGGATCTAATAACTAATTGCTACACTATTTTCTACCGTTACATCGCTATCCTGGAGCGCTGTTTTCACATGAATTTTAGAAACAGCGAAAGAAAACACCACCGCATTAATCAATAATTAGTATTTAATCTCAAACCTTTCCTGAGTAAGTTATATTTTTCATATGAAGGTATGTGTAAACAGGTTGTATAATATATTATGCCTAATTGCGCTTAAATATACTCAAGGTATACAAAAAATCATCTTATTCTGTATTATCATAATAGTGTGAAATTTTGCAGCATTTTAATGCAGAAAGAATAATTGAAATTCATGTTATTTTCGTGGAATGTTAAAAGGCTTCCAGTGAAATGTATGTATATAGAGATAATTCAAATCAAAGAATATTAAAAATGCTTTATTTCTGTTTTGTTATATAAAATACTATATTGAGGATAGAAGCTTCAACTATTTCACCTGACGAATTTTATAATAAAATAATTATAAAGAGATTGAGAATAACAGGTAGCTGAATGAAGAGTTATTTCCATGTTTCATTTGTCGCGTCCTCTCAAGCGCTACCTGACGTAAAAGTGTTTTTAATGAAGGTATTTGTGAACAGGTAAGAGAATATTAAAATTAGTCGCGTTTGTATATACAACACTAATCATTTCCTGTTAAAGTCGCTTAAAATGATGTACCATTGGAGTCGAAGTATCAAACAGAGAATTTTTTTTAAATCATGATAATCAAAAACTTGTGTTAAATTTTCTACGATTTTCATGCAGAATTGGAATTAATAGGTTGCTTTTTCTCGTGAAAAATAAAGATAAATCCAACTTAAGCTACTAAGTTAGGCAGTATATTTAATTATAATAATTATCCTGAAAACACTCTTTTAATAAATAATTCAAATGAATCTACTATAGAACGAATATTGAATGTACAAGTAGTCCCTAATAAAAAAGAATGATACTGAAGATGTAACATAACGATATCTTATTAAAAAAACAATTTAATTTAGACCAAATGTTATGAAGAAATTATGCATTTTAATAATCATAGATAGCATTCAATAAAAATGTTAAATTTCTCTTTGGGTTATAAATCTATTAATTTCGAAATGACTCCAAATTTCAGTAACGGAAAGTTGATTTTAAGTAATCGAGACATTTGGCGAAGGCGCACTTTACCACAAAACGATGCGAACACAAAATGGATGCGGGTTTTCATATCGTTTCGACTCACTAACGTTTTATGGTTGAGTTTATCACGCGAACCGTCCCGAGTCTGGATATAGAAATTATAAAGAGCTGAAATTTTTTGACGACAGGCTCCACCAAACGTGAAATAAAAATGAAAGATTAAAAGAGTGACCTAGTAAAGAACAGTAATTTGTAAATGAACTTACTTTTTTTCCTGAGGTTCTTCACGGGTTCATCACCAACTTTATAAACTTCGTAAGCCACCTCTTTCCATAAAAACTCAGACAATTTGCAACCGCTTCGTTTATACCACAAAACTGGTCTATCTTCCACAGCTTTTACTAATTTCTCTGTATTAGTTAAACAATTTTCATCTGCCATTTCAACTTCCATTGTGAACAATTTCCACAAATACAAAACACAAACGTTTAAATACGCCGAAAAAATTCAGTTAAATGTTTCAAAAATCGTGTTCTGTACAACGAACCATGTGTTTATGAACTAAATATGTGGAAGATTTCCCCCTTCATATGTTTCACACTATTCAAAGAAATTAGCAACTCTTCTTTATCAAAGGGGCCTAGGTTTAATTCGTTTATGGTCTTCAAAGTCTTAAATTGGCCATACAGTCTTATTCGTCCTAGTGGTGAATTATTTAGATAGTGAATTATGTAATTGAAAAAAATTAAATTATTATTAAACATTAGATTTCGTTCAAAAGATAAAAAAATTTCAGTGACATAAATCATAGTTAAAGAATAATTTGATTCAAATAAACAAAGTAATCATAAAAAATTAACCCAGACAGAAAAATGGCATTACTGAAAAAACATTCTTATATTATTTGAACAAATAAAAAATTTAGTTAACTGAAAAAATAATTCCCATCAATATATAAATTTTTATCAAGCTAAGTGCCATGAGAAAAAGGAATGAATTTCAAAGAAATAATCATGCGCAGTATTTGCAGAGAGATATATGGTTTCAACGCAGTAGTAAATTCATAGTGGACACTTATTTTTTATGCCTTATAACGTATAAAATTGGTTGATATTGATTCTCAAAAATGATTTATATTTTTACGTTTCACATATCTGTGTTGAATTATAAAAAATAATATTGATCCTAAGATTTGCTCAATTATTTCGAAAAATGCTCAAGCGCATTCAATGCATCTACTTTAATAGAGTTGTTTCTAAAACCGAACAAAAACCCTTTCAATTATTTTATACTGATATAAATAAGAGAATTTGAATAAAGTCCTTCCTAATTGGAAACTGTTACACTTCGTTCTCACATATGCAAAGAAATAATTTAAGGCATATTATCATGCGCAGTTGTTACATCGCGTGCACACACAGATTTCTCATTGAAATCCAATGAAATTCATTTATTGCACTATAAATTGCCTCATACTACACGCTTGGTTTTAAATTTACCGTTTATTATTTTTTAATACTGAATTTAAACAGTTACTTTTACATTTTTACTTTTCATATTATCTGTTGAACCATGAAAAAAATATTATTCCCAAGAGTTGAATAAAGCGATAATCGCATTCAGTGCTTTTATAATAATGAGATTTTTATAGAACTAAGGCAAAAAAGTCACAAATTTTTGATAATGATATAAGTAAGAGACTGAAGGCAATTTGAATAAAATCCCTTCTAATCGGAAACAGTAACACATAATCATGCGCAGTTGATTATATGAGCATATATATGCTCATATATTAATTGTGGTACAACTAATTATAAGCTTCTTTTTAACTCAACAATTTTGACCTGAAGTAATTAAGTTCCGTTATACCACAATTGATATATGAGCATATAGATAAATTTAAAAGTAGCTTATAATTAGTTATAAATTGCTTTTAATGTAGAAGTAATAGGTTTCTAATTTTTTTTTATTCCATTCCTTTTAAATAATAATATGAAATAATAACAATATTTGAAAGTTCAAATATACTATAATACAAAATACAGTAATTAACATAAAATTTTAAATATCATACAGATTTATACTGTTAACCTCCTACAAATATTAATCAAAAAGAAATTCATTTGAAAACTTTTTGAATTAAATAAAATAAATATCTTAGAAATACTGTTTAATTTTGAAAGTTTTGAATAAAAAATTTTTTTGAAACTAAAATTTGTAGGAGGTTAACACGATAAATCGGTATAATATTTAAAATTTTGTAATAATTATTGTATAAGGAAAAAACCTCTTTTTATTATTTTAACATTAAATTACTAAGATATCGGTTGCTTAAATAGATTGAGTAAAGGCGAATTATTTAGATCTAATTGATCATTCAGAACCTCGTCTTTATGTTTCTCTCTATTGATTTTAATCGTTTCCCAATAATTCAATTGTAAACCTTTATTTAGTTCATGTATCGGGTATTTTTGTTTAGAGTGATAGAACTTTAAATTGAAATGAAACACATTTAAATCAAGATTGAAGCCAAAATTTTTTTATTTGAAAGATAATTTTATGACATTTATATTTTAAAAATAATTTTCGACATATGTCCACCTCGACTAGCTCTGAGGATCCGCATTCGACTAAACCAATTTTGGACCACCTTTTCGAGTAATTAAGGCCTTATTTCAGCAATAACACCAGTTATGTTGGCTTCTAAAGCGTCTATTGTTTTTGGTTTATCAGCATAAACCAATGACTTGACATAACCCCAAAGAAAATAATCCAGTGGAGTTATCTCGCATGATCTTGGAGGTTAATTAAGTAGACCGTTTCTCGAAATCTGTTATCGCCAAATCTTTCTTTCAATAAATCAATTGTTACGGTAGCAGCATGAGGTGTAGCATCATATTGTTGGAACCAAAATACATCTGGGTCGATACTATTCAAATTTTGAAACAAATAGTCATTGATCATCGATCTGTAACGAGCACCATTCGCTGTAACATTAGCTCCAGCATCGTTTTTAAAGAAATGTGGACCGATGATGCCTACAACGTGTAAAGCACACCATTCAATGCATTTTTCAGGTTCAATGGAACCTGCAGAACTTCTTGAGTATTGTTTCCACTCCATATACGGCACTTTTGCTTGTTTATATAGCCGGTCAATTTGAAATAAACTTCATCAGTAAACACAATTTTACGATAAAAAAGTGAATCAACTTCAAGCTGTTCTAGGGCCCAATCAGCAAACTAACGACGCTTATTATGGTCAAGTGGCTTTAGTTCTTAAACCAGTTGGATCTTGTATGATTGTAGACCAAGATCTTTACGCAAAATTTTTCATGTGGTAGATGCACAGAGACCAACTTGTTGTAAACGTCGAAGAATAGACAAATCTGGATCATCATTTACACTAGGATTTACAGCAGAGATATTTTCCTCTGTATGCACAGTTCTTTGTCTTGTTGTTGTTGCATCGAGTAGAGAAAATATTGTCCGATATCTATCGATAGTTCGACGACTAAGCTGTGTTTATGTAAACCTTAAATTTCACGAAGTGCTCTATAAGTTTGGCGAATAGAACACTGATTTTGAAAATAAATTTCAACATCTTGTTGCAGCGTGAGTCTTTCCATGATAATTTGTCAATGCTTACTGAACAGAAATGTTAAAGCAACAAGGCTTCTACCTTCTGTCAAATCACAGTTATCTGTATCGAAAGTTCTATCACTCTAAAAAGACACCCGATACATTAAATCGAATATAATAGGTTAGCTCTTGAACATCGGATTTGTCTTTGGCTAAATGAACAGATAGTCAACTCTTGGTACCTGTTTAACAGGAAATAGTGAAATACTTTCACGGTTTCCATTTTGACCCTAAGGTTAACTCTTGTTAACTAGATAGATATTATGAAACTCACCCTTAATCAACTATGTGGGCCCCTGAATATTCGAGAGAATTAGGAGAGCGTACATAAATTCTATTTTTCATAATGTACAAACTTCAAAAAGATTAGCCTGCCTCCTCAGAGAACAGGAAATGTGTTTTTTAATATTTATTGTTTTATTCGAAGACATCCGTTAACTAGATAAAATCTTTTTCGGAAATAATTGTAGCCTCTACGACTCACACTATCATGTTGATGAATTTTTTTTTCTGAAAAACCTTAAGTTTTGACAAGAATATATAAGAGACCTCGTCTGTTCAGAATAGATCAGGCTATCCAAAATTAATTTTTTTGTTGTGAAATAGGAATATGGAAAAAAGTTTCTTGTGAAAGAAATTTTAGGGGTGGCTTTTTCTACCCCTTACAATCATAGAGGAACACCACCAAAAATTTTTTTGAATGCCTTCTCGCCAGCATGAAATGTCTGCTTAATTTTATTCTTGTCAGTTTTTTGGTTTTTAAGAAAAAATTAAAAACTGTTTTTCGGGCGCTAGATTTAGGGGGCCGTAACTAAGCAAGGGGGGCTAAAAATAATAAAGTTCATATGAAAGACCCAACTTATTTTTTGACAAATAATCACCCTCTAAATTTTTTTGCAACTATTCATATACAATCTGTATATTATTCAACAGTGCCCAACTGCTCGGGTGCCTATAGTACTAGGGGCCTTTATTTATTACATAGCCCGCCATGTTATTTCCGTGTTTGAAAATATACTCTTTCAATCTCATGCACATTGTTGGAATTTTAATTTAATAATCCGACAATTGTTTCGATAACAATGTGGCTTCTTCAAGTTTACATTATGAACTAATTGTGAAAATTATACCTTCCCTATAGAGCTAAAAACTTGAGAAAAAAGGGGTTCAAATAACAAACAATTCTCGGAGATGAACATGGGAAAAACATATGCAAAAAGCTATACAAACAACCATCAATTTACAGAAATACCGATAAAGAAAATATAAAATATCTCATAGAACGTTATGTCCATTTGCAAATGAGGAATAAGAAATTGATATGCTAATTAAATATAGGAAGTAATAACATTGATGGGAAAACAGTGGTGGGTTTGCCCTTTATTTCAATAGTTCAAAATTATTTGAAAACAAGATCACAGCCGGAAACTTTTTTGAAATATGTGAATCTTCTGTTGCAAGACAAACCAAAGGTTTGTTTTAAGGGGGGTTTCAATAAGAGTGCAAGATTTGATTTTCGCGCCATGTTTGAAAGTCATAAAGTCACGTGATTATGACGTGACAGATCCGAAGTTGACAGATGGAAGTTAGTAAACATGGAGCATTACACGGTAAGAACAACGCGTCCTGATTGTCAAAAATTATTACCAAAATGGTGAAAGTTTAATTGCCACTATTCGTAAAGTGCGTCCAATGTTCGGTCGAAATAATGTGCCTAATTCGTCTACTGTGTAAAGAATAATAAATAAATTCGAAAGTTCTGGTTCTGTTAGTGATGTGAAACATACGATTCGAGCTCGTAGAGGACGTTCAGATCAAAACATCGCATCTATAAATAATAGAAAGCTACATTTTTCTGTTGTTCTGTGTTATCCTTTCCATAGATGTGTTACATGGACTAAGTCAAGGAAAGTTCTAGAAATATTAAACTTCAAATAAAATTCAATTATATTTCCACATGTTTATTGAAATATTATCTTTTTGATGATATAATTAATTGCAATTATTACTAAGGAGTTATCTTTCAATATTTGGTTGTTCATTTTCTGGTTGAATTATTTCAAAATGATAACAATAACAATATTAATAATAAAAATATTAATATTAATCATAATAATGAAAATATTAATAATAATCATAATAATAAAAGCTTTAATAATAATCATAATAATAATAATTCAAAAAACCGAAGCTGATGAATAACTGAGTCAATCGATATAATAATTGCTGCACCAAATTTATTGGGATCTTTGAGGTAGTTCTTGATTCGCTCCGCCTCTTTAAACACGACCTCAGTGGCAGAATTAATGGCTGCGACATTCTTGAATCCATTGGCGATGCTGTTTGCGGCCAACGCAGGATTGAGATGATAGTTAAAGAAATGTGCTAGGTGCTGGCAAGAACTTTTTCAATCCGATCCTCTTCTTCGATTTTCAAGATCTTTGGAGAGAAACAGTTTCCATTCTCATATACTTTCCCAACCACGTGAGAGAATGGATAAATGAAGAGCATATTCAAGGAGGTAGCCTCGGAAGGCGCGACCTTATCCTCAGGTTCGGAATGCGAACCTGGTTTATGATTTAGTTCTTATATCTCAAGATCTTTGTGGGTATAGACAAAGCTTGAAACATGGATGCTCTCTTTGAAATTTAGTCTCTCCATTGGCATGGTGGAAACGGAAACAGCCTTCTTCGTGACTTCAGACCTCTCACTGGTACCTCTGAAAAAAATATGAATTATAACCAAATGATACAACTTTCGATATTAACGAAAATCAAATAATGAAAATTTTAAATGAAAATATTACCGAACTTTTGTTCGCAGTATTATCATTATGATTTCGATTAAGTTTTTCTTCCAACCGAACCTATGTTTTATATTGTTCATTTATTTGCCATAAGCAATTGTTCAATTTGAATATGTTATATGGAAATAAAATAATTTTCCTTATACAATGTGACAAGAAAAACTTCGGACAAATTTTACTGTGCTCTGGAACAATTGTATTTTAACGCGGCCAAATAATTTTTATTCTATTAAATTCTCTACACTTCTTTGTACTAATATGTTAATTTTCAGTTTGATATTACTTTATTTTGCGAAGTGTTAGAATGTCAAACAAACGTAGTGCAATTTTGGAGCTGGTCCGTTAAGGTTAGCTTCAATGCGAAATTGTTAGTTTGCTCAAATGGCATCGACATACAGTGTCCGATGCAACTTATGGGTTCAAGTAGCTTGGTCATAATGTTCGTCATCCAAGAAGTGGGAGGAAACGCAATGTCAGTACGCCTACAATTCGTAACATCGTCAAGAAGCGAGTCAATCGAAATCCGAGGGTCTACATGAGGAGAATAGCCCGTGAGATCGGTATATACCGTGCATCCGTTCGTCAAATATCCAAAAAGGAGCTCAATCTCAAGCCATACAAGGTCCAAAAAGTTCAACTCCTCACGGATGAAAACAAGCGCGTATGACTCCAAAGATGACGCCAACTCATTTATCTCGCCGCCGGTAAACAATAGGAGCACATTCTCTTCACAGACGAGAAGCTAGTCTCCGTAGAAAAATCCCACAACCACTAAAGCGACAGAGTCTGGTCCGCAAAGGCTGCCGGTACGTCGGTTATCGTCGAACATTGTCAAAATCCGCAATCCGTCAAGGTCTGGGACGGAATTTGCGCCCGCGGCAAAACACCTTTGATTTTCGTGGATCAAGGAGCCAAATCTATGATGAAGTCTACCGCTGCGACATTCTCGAGGCCGTAGTACTTCCGTGGACCCAGCAGCACTTCGGCCGCACGCAATGGACCTTTCAACAAGACTCCGCTCCGGCTTACAAAGCGAAAATGTCGCAAAAATATTGTAAGACCTATTTTCCGGGTTTCATCACATCTGCAGAATAGCCGCCCTACTCGCCGGATCTCAACCCAATGGACTAGAGCGTGAGGTTGATTTTGTAGCTCAGTGCGTGTGCTAAACATCACAAAGATTTGGAGTCGCTGAAGCAATCCGTGCGCCGAGAATGGGACCGATTAACTCTCCAAGAGCTGCGACATATCGCAGAAAATTTCAAGAAGCGTCTGAAGCCGCCAAAGGAAGCCAATTCGAAACCACTTAAATACATCATTACCAAACTTTTATCTCATTATTCATTGTTGTTTTGTTAAATTTCCTTTGTTTAATAAAGTTAAATGAAAAAGAGTTTGTCAGGTTTTTCTTGTCACCCTGTATATCTGTAGTTCGAATAAGAAAAGAAACACTTAGTGTTTAGTTTGCAATAGGAGCTTTTCCTTCAAAATGTTCGATAAGAGGGAAACACAAGCACGGCGGATTATAATGATTTTTACGAAAGATATCGAAATACTGGATAAGTTCTTAGATATTGAAAGTTAACGCAGAATACAATATCAGAGAAAGTTTTTATTCTCTGTTATTTTATGTCCAATAAGATTCAAACTATGAAAACCAAGTATCACATTAATAAGAATAAATTCTGTAAAACAAAATAAATACCTTCAATAATAGAACTTCCATCAGTAGGTGTACTTTCCAGTTCAATGGTCTCCATCACTTCATGATTCGGTCCCAAGAACATTGCTTCCCATTCCATCCTGTTATCATCTTCGGATATATTAGCTTCATTTTCTATTTCTATTATTTCGATATCATTACCATTTTCTGAATCATCTATAACAATGATATCGTCATCAGATGATTTTTCATTTTCTGGTGTGCCTACTATTGAAATTGTATTTTCCATTGCTGCTTCACTATCACTATCTTCCATTTCAATATCATCATCGTAAGCATTATCATATGAAGATCTAGAATGATCGTAATCGATCATTTCCAAATCATTTTCAGAGATTTCGATGATTTCTTGATGGTTCACTTCGTCATATCGAATATGGTATGAATAAATAGGTTCACCATTATCCTTTCCCCTTATTTCACCAAGTATTCTATCTTCCTCGATCGTTATTGATGATGTCGATTTCCACAGAAACTCAAGCGCCAAGGGAAGGAATCTCTCACCATCATCTTCAATGTCTTCCTTCATGTGTCGGCGTTTATCTAACTTCTCCATATAATCCAGAAATCGTTTGGATAAATATTCCCATTCCCGTCTACATGTTTCACCTGAAATCGAAAATAATCAGAATCATCAGCTTCGAGAGGTTTTAATTGTATTTTTGTGTTACGTCTTGGACCACCAAAGTCATTAACCGATTTCGATTGTTTCGTCATACCCTGTCTTCATAAGGTGATTATTTAAACTGCAAAATTGTTTTTACATACTAAACTCGGTTCATAAAAATATAAAGGGGCGAGTAAGTAATAGATACTGCGAGGAATTCGAGAATATTATTCAAAAAGGTTTATCAGAGTAAATGACTTACTGAAAACGGGATATAATTTCAATAACAATTGTAAAATATTATAAATACTGATAAGTTTAAGGGATCATTGTCGAATAGAGCCGGATTTTTGTACCAACTTTCTTGAAATTACCAAAGTATTATATATTAATATAAATTGCGGTATATATTATATATAATGAATTTATATTATCCAAAAGGTGAACGTTGAAATTGTGTAGGGTATGTATAAATAGGTTGTATAATATATTATGTGTAAACAGGTTGTATAATATATTATGGCTTATTGCGCTTAAATATACTCAAGGTATACAAAAAATTATCTTATTCTGTATTATCATAATAGTGTGAAATTTTGCAGCATTTTAATGCAGAAATAATAATTGAAATTTATGTTATTTTCGTGGAATGTTAAAAGGCTTCCAGTGAAAGGTATGTATATAGAGATAATTCAAATCAAAGAATAATAAAAATGCTTTATTTCTGTTTTGTTATATAAAATACTATATTGAGGATAGAAGCTTCAACTATTTCAACTGGCGAATTTTATAATAAAATAGTTATAAAGAGATTGAAAATATCAGGTAGCTAAAAGAAGAGTAATTTGCATGTTTCATTTGTCGCGTCCTCTCAAGCGCTACCTGACGTAAAAGTATTTTTAATGAAGGTATTTGTGAACAGGTAGAATAATATTAAAATTAGTCGCGTTTGTATATACAAAACTAATCATTTCCTGTTTAATTCGCTTAAAATCATGTACCATTGGAGTCGAAGTATCAAACCGAGAATTTTGTTAAAATCATGATAATTAAAAACTTGTGTTAAATCCTCTACGGTTCTCATGCAGAATTGGAATTAATAGGTAGCTTTTTCTCGTAAAAAATTACGATAAAACCAACTTTAGCTACTACGTTAGGCAGTATATTTAACACTCTTCTAATAAATAATTCAAATGAATGTACCATAGAACGAATATTGAATGTACAAGTAGTCCCTAATAAAAAAGAATGTTACTGAAGATGTAACAAACGATATCTTATTAAAAAAACAATTTAATTTAGACCAAATGTTATGAAGAAATTATGCATTTCAATAATCATAGATAGCATTCAATAAAAATGTTAAATTTCTCTTTCGGTTATAAATCTATTAATTTCGAACTGACTCCAAATTTCAGTAACAGAAAGTTGCTTTTAAGTAATCGAGACATTTCGCGAAGGCGCACTTTACCACAAAACGATGGAAACACAAAATGGATGCGGGTTTTCATATCGTTTCGACTCACTAACGTTTTATGGTTGGGTTTATAGAGCTGAAATTTTTTTACGACAGGCTCCACCAAACGTGAAATAAAAATGAAAGATTAAAAGAGTGACCTAGTAAAGAACAGTAATTTGTAAATGGACTTACTTTTTTCCCTTAGGTTCTTCACGGTTTCGTCACCAACTTTATAAACTTCGTAAGCCACCTCTTTCCATAAAAACTCAGACAATTTGCAACCGCTTCGTTTATACCACAAAACTGGTCTATCTTCCACAGCTTTTACTAATTTCTCTGTTTTAGTTAAGCAATTTTCATCTGCCATTTCAACTTCCATTGTAAACAATTGTCACAAATACAAAACACAAACGTTTAAATACGCCGTACAAATTCAGTTAAATGTTTCAAAAATCGTGTTCTGTACAACGATCCGTGTGTATATGAACTAAATATGTGGAAGATTTCCCCCTTCATATGTTTCACACTATTCAAAGAGATTAGCAACTCTTCTTCATTATCAAAGTGTCCTAGGTTTAATTCGTTTATGATCTTCCAAGTCTTAAATTGACCATACAGTCTTATTCGTCCTAGAGGCGAATTATTTAGATAGTGAATTATGTAATTGAAAAAAATTAAATTATTATTAAACATTAAATTTCGTTTAAAAAATAAAAAAATTTCAGTGACATAAATCATAGTTAAAGAATAATTTGATTTAAATAAACAAAGTTATCATAAAAAATTAACCCAGACAGAAAAATGGCATTGCTGAAAAAACATTCTTATATTATTTGAACAAATAAAAAATTTAGTTAACTGAAAAAATAATTCCCATCAATATATAACTTTTTATCAAGCTTAGTGCCATGAGAAACAGGAATGAATTTCAAAGAAATAATCATGCGCAGTATTTGCAGAGAGATATATGGTTTCAACGCAGTAGTAAATTCATAGTGGACACTTATTTTTTATGCCTTATAACGTATAATATTGGTTGATATTGATTCTCGGAAATGATTCATATTTTTACATTTCACATATCTCTGTTGAATTATAAAAAATAATATTTTTCCTAAGATTTGCTCAATTATTTCGAAAAAATCTTAAGCGCATTCAATGCATCTACTTTAATAGAGTTGTTTCTAAAACCGAACAAAAACCCTTTCAATTATTTTATACTGATATAAATAAGAGAATTTGAATAAAGTCCTTCCTAATTGGAAACTGTTACACTTCGTTCTTACATATGCAAAGAAATAATTTAAGACACATTATCATGCGCAGTTGTTACATGGCGTGCATACACAGATTTCTCATTGCAATCCAATAAAATTAATATATTGCACTATAAAATGCCTCATAGTACACGCTTGGTTTTAAATTTACCGTATATTATTTCTCAATACTGAAATTAAACAGTTACTGCTACACTTTTACTTTTCATATTATCTGTTGAACCATGAAAAAAAATATTATTCCCGAGAGTTGAATAAAGCGTTTATCGCATTCAGTGCTTTTATTATAATGAGATTTTTCTAAAACTAAAGCAAAAAAATCACAAATTTTTGATAATGATATAAGTAAGGGACTGCAGGCAATTTGAATAAAATCCCTTCTAATCGGAAACAGTAACACATAATCTTGCGCAGTTGTTATACCACTTGCACACTCTGATTTTTCATTATCCATTAAAATTCGTTAATTACACTATAGATCACCTTATAGTACATGTATATGTTTTATGCCATTTACCGTTTATTTTTTCTTGATTTAAAAAATTGCTGTTACAATTTGCCTCATTCCTTACATATGCTCAATCATAAAAATATAATTGACTTGATGGAAATTCACTTTAATTAAATGATATAAAAGTTTATATCCACAATTTCTTAATTAAGGACAATTGTTTCGCCAAATTGTGGCTTCTTCAAGTCTACATTTTGAACTTACTCTGAAAATTACATCTTCGGTTCTTATAAGATATAATAACCATAATATTAACATAAACATAGTAGTCTGACACAAACAAATAAGGAGCATGAACACAAAGCTTTCGCTGTCCGTGTCATATCTCATTTATTCACCTATGTCTGAAATGCCAAACAAAACAACAAATTTCGGAAAAGTATTGAGTTACAACGATACACATTCACATTCCTAATTTTTTTCAATTATATCAGTTAAAGAAAGCATGTACAGCCTGTCTCCGGTTACTCAGTAGAAATGACCTAACCTTATTTCTATAATGTACATCAGAATTAGAACTGCTGAAGAGGAAGTCCTGCGAAAGAGCATTAATGAATCTTGGCCCCAGGAACGCAAGACATTTTGTTCCCACTGTCTTATTTGCTGATGGAGTTTTAATCTTATTTGAATATCTAGCTCTGGTTGGATAATTATGAGATAAAAACTCAATATGTTCCCTATTTTTGTGCAGAAAACACACTGCCTTAAGAAAGAAGATCTGTCGAACATCTAGTATCCTAGCTTCCATGTATAAATTATCCGATGGGTAAGTCCTTTCTTTCTTGAGGACAATTTTTAAGAAATATTTCTGTAGTGTGTTCAACTTTTTTAGATATACATTCGTGATTCCACCCCATCCGATAATTCCATATGCTATACGGGAGTCTATAAGAGCAAAATAGAGCATTTTGAGATGGTTTAGAGGTAAGATCTTAGCAAGAAACCTGAAGCGGCCCAAAAATTTTCTGATTATTTAAAAAAATGTATATAAGACAGTAATTTATTTCCACAAAAATGTTTGTACTAATACAACAATTGTTTCACCACGATGTGGCTTCTTCAGGTATTACATTGTACTGTCTGATGGTATTGAGTGTAACCGAGTTTATATACATTTTTAGGTACGTGACCAAATAATAGAAGCACAAGTCATAAAAACTCTAGGTGTTTATTGGAGTTTGCCGCTAAAAATGCCATTAAGGAAAAATATTCAGTAATGGAGAATGATCGACATCTGCTTGTTCGTTCAAAAGGATTTTACGGGCGTTATACCTGTTGATTTCAAGAAATTCTAAAAGTGTTAATCTAGAACTTTTGCTTTCAACATGGATAATTTCATAATTATTGTTGAAATTATGCCTGAATTCCTTAAGATGATTAGCATATGTCGAATGTACAGAATTGTATATATAACCCCTTTGGTGTTCTTGGATACGTTTCTTGAATGATCTACCAGTCTGGCCAATGTATACTAAAGGGCAATCTTTGCAAGTTAACTTGTAGACTCCGGATTTATTTTCTTTATTTGTACGATCTTTATTGTTTTTTATGTGGGTACTAAGGTTATTAATTGTCTTAAAAGCCGCTTTTAAGATCCAAGAACACCAAAGGGGTTATATATACAATTCTGTACATTCGACATATGCTAATCATCTTAAAGAATTCAGGCATAATTTCAACAATAATTATGAAATTATTCACCTTTTAGAATTTCTTGAAATCAACAGGTATAACGCCCGTAAAATCCTTTTGAACGAACAAGCAGATGTCCATCATTCTCCATTACTGAATATTTTTCCTTAATGGCATTTTTAGCGGCAAACTCCAATAAACACCTAGAATTTTTATGACTTGTGCTTCTATTATTTGGTCACGTACCAAAAAATGTATATAAACTCGGTTACACTCAATACCATCAGACAGTACAATGTAATACCTGAAGAAGCCACATCGTGGTGAAACAATTGTTGTATTAGTACAAACATTTTTGTGGAAATAAATTACTGTCTTATATACATTTTTTTAATTAAAATGAGTTTCCACCAAGTAAAGACCGAATCTATCAAATATGTTCTGATTATATTAACAATGTTATTAACGTGATTATTCCAACGAAGATGAGAATCAATAATAATCCCCAGGTATTTAATATTTTCGGTAATTCTTATTGTTATCGTTTTATTATGATTATTCACCTCCAAAGTGTTATACTGTGGTAATTTGTTCTTGTAGCTTGTTATAGGAAGGAACATTGTTTTTTCAAAATTTATGGTAAGTAATTTATAATTAAACCAGTAAACAATATCACTCATTTCTGCCTGAATTTTAAGTTTTAGATCCTCCCAACTGCCCGATGTATACAATATAACGGTATCATCAGCAAAGCTTATGATGTGTCCAGATGTTCTAGTGGTGAGTAGAGTATTTATATGTATGATGAATAGAATTGGCCCGAGCACTGTGCCCTGCGGTACTCCGCATTTAACCAATTCAAATCTTCTATACGTATCTTCAATTTTGACACATTGTTTCCTATCATACAGATAGGACCTGAACAAATCGTGAGCCAGTCCTCGTATTCCCACATCCTCCAAGGACTCCAACAACTGTTGGTGGTCGACAGTGTCAAACGCCTTTTCAAGATCCAAAAACACAGCAATGGCAGGTTGGCTATTATCAATTGCATCATACATTTTCTGCGTCAGTGATGCAATGGCTCCCTCCGTAGATTTTCCGCTCCGAAACCCGAACTGATTATCAGCAATCATTTTATGTTTCTCCAGAAACAGCTCGAGCCTCACTTTGATAACCTTCTCGAAAATTTTAGCGTAACTAGTCACCAGAGATATCGGTCTAAAATTTGATGGTATAGTTTTATCTCCTTTTTTATGTAGAGGTTTTATTACTGTGATCTTAAATTCAGCAGGGCAGATTCCATCCTCCATTATGATATTTATAATGTAACACAGAGGTCTTACTATCTCTCTATATATTGTTTTCAATGTCTCGGCTTTAATATCATCTATACCAGGCGTCTTATTATTTTTCAAAGATAATATAATCTCACTAATCTCCCTCTCATCCGTAGGTTTGAGGAAGAATGAGCAGGGATTTGTCACTCTGGGTGGAGGTGACACTGGAGGCTTTTCTATGGTTTGTGCTAGCTCTTGTCCTATGTTGGAAAAAAAATCACCGAACGTATTGGCGATTTCTTTATTGGACTCTACGTACTTTCCATCTTTTGATTTCAGCTGTCTTATTCTTGTGGGCTTACTATTGGTGTTGGTAATATTTTTTATAGTTTTCCAGAGTTTTCGCGAACTATTCATATTCTTTTCAATTTGATTTTTATAATGGTCGAGTTTAGTTATATAGATGAGTTTATTCAAATAATTTCTGTAGTTGATATAGTTCACTTTTAGCCCTAGATTTTCTTTATTTTTTTGCCACTCCTTGTACAATTTGTCGCGCTTTTTTATGGACTTTATTAGCCCTATGATAATCCAATCCTTCTCCTTCATGTATTTTTGTTTTCCCTCATAAGTTTTGGTATTTTTTTCAATATTTTGTTTAATTTCAGCAATAATGTAGGTTGTAGCTTTTTGTGCGTCTTTAATGTTATATAATGAATCCCAGTTCAGTTTACTTAAATCGTCCTTCAACCCTGCAGTATTTATCCTTTCCAACATGTTATTCCTGTAGTTGGGCTCAGTATCCTCGAAAATATCCGCATTCAATATAGTAGCTCTATGATCTGTTACAAGAGGATCCAAAATAAAGCTTGAAAAGTAGTCGCTGACTTCGCCTTTTTTTATTCTTACAAACATATGATCCAAGCAGCTTTTAGAGTCTCCTTGGACTCTGGTATGGGAGTTAACAGTTGATATGAAGTTAAACATGCTCATTATGTCCAGATACTCGGATACAACTATGTTGTCCTTAGAGAGTAAGTCAATGTTTATATCGGCTATAATTACATGAATACAGTATTCTCCATATCATTATTGCAGAGGTAATCGTATAGTCGATTTACAAATTCTTTTTCATTGGTTGCAGGTGATCTATATAGGGCTGTAATTTTTACAATTTTCTGTTCCTTTTTACAGTTGATCTCAATTGCTTTACATTCTGAGATTGTTACAATCCTGGATGTATAGTTAATATCATCTCTCATATAAACAACAGTTCCATCACATTTATTTATGTCACCAAAATTATACAACAAGTCATACCCTCGCCTCTGCATGAAATCTATGTCAAAATCATCCCAAGTTTCAGTTAGAATTATACATTCAAAAGGATCATCAAACTGACTTAGTGTTATCTCGAAGTTATCTAGATTCTTTGAAATGCTTCTGATATTCTGATGGATCAGCTTAAAACTACAGTTGGTATTTTTTATGATTTCGTTATATTCCGAAACATCTCTTAGAAGTTTGGAATTCCGAACAGTTATAATCTCCAATGAATGGATTCATTATTCCCAAGTTACGCACAATTTATAATTTTATGAATGACTAATCGACTAGATATGGTCGAGCCTCTTATTCTAACTCATATCAAGCCCACCAGTCACTATTGCAGGAAAATTTACTTTCCAGTGACGCTACGGGTTTTTATTTTCTGTCTGTCACCTACCTCTTTAACGATCCGGCCAGTAAGTTGGGTTGGGGTGTTAGTTTTCTGTTGAAGGTTTTTTGCCGATGATTCAGGGGGTTTAGTTATTCGACGCTGGAGTTCTTTGGCTTCTATTTGTATCGGTGTTTCAGGTGCACTATGGGGTTTTTCTAGAAAATCGTTTTCAACATATTCTGTATTTTTCAGATCTTCCGGTTTGTATATTCTACCGTTCACATACAACCGATTTCCTCTTATATAACAGTTTTCCCCCCTGTTCTCTTTAGCAATGTTTAAATGTTTTCTTAGTATTCTATATTCTCGGCGTTGTTTGAGCGTGAGGTCTCGAGCTATTGAAACTTTCTTCCCCTTTAAGTTTCTCGCGTTTTTTAGCACCGCTGATTTCTTCAGAAAAGACGTGAACTCTACTTTTATTGGAGGGTTGTTCTTTTTCCCGAGCGGGTAAAAGTTATTCAGATCTCCTTCATTTACATCCACATCGACCAGTTTCTTAATTTCACCTCTGACGAAATCGACCGTTATGTCGTCTGGTTTGCTTTCCAAACCAAAAATGACGATGTTATTTTCCTTTGACTTTCTTTCCAGTCTCTCGATTCTGTTCGTGACTTCAGCGTTTTTTGACTCTAGCGTGTTTATTCTTCGACTTAAATCCTCAATCCTCAGTGTTATCCTCACTTCCACAGCTTCAATGAGTGATCTCAGCTCCTGCTTATTTTTCTTTAATTCTTCTAAAATAATCTCATTTGTGACAGACATCATCAGGGACCACGACAGTTAAAGTAGCGATGTTTGTTGTGGTTATCGTTCTGAAGCGTATAATTTTCAAAATATCCCCTCCGATTCTCAACCGATGTTCCGTAGATTCAAGAAAAAAAAATGGTTTTTTACTTACTTCACCTCACTTAGCTAAAGCGGTAAATACATAGGATGGTAGGGATAATAGGAATTGGAGCACACGCTTCACTCTTACGGGCCTATGTAAGAGACTTTCCAAAACAAAAACAAAGGTAGGCCGCGGAAAAAAGGAAACAAAACAATCGGTCAGACAAACGGAATCTCCGATATAATAAATCAGTTATAGTTATCAATTTCGCATTCAGTATCACATGTATACAGAAGCAGATGTTCCACGATAAATGAGAACTCAGGGGAAGGAAATGATATTTGAAATGAAAATATCTCACTCAGATAAAATAATACGGTACAAGCAACTAGCTCACGCTGACACTGGCATCAAAAATAACATGTCACATCACTTTCAGAAAAACAGGTTTCAGAAAACTCGCAATATAACAGCTGTTCACTTCAGACCATTTATAAATCACTACTACTACTATTATATACCTAAACACTCCAAAAAAGAAGAGTTACAAATAACACACAATATTTTGGAAAATAAAGATGAGAAAAATTTGCAAATGAGGGATAAGAAAATAATGAATGAATAATTTTCATTGTAAGTAAATATTTTTTTCGGAAACGCTAAAAATTGTTAATCCTGTTCGGAAAGAGACAAAAGTGTTTCACAAGAACAAATGTAGGTGTTGGTTAAATTACTATCGGTATGCATTATTTATTTTAGATTGGCAATGGAACAAATGGCTAAATTATTTTAAAACTATAGTAATATCTTACATTTTTTAGTATTTTATACATAATCAAAAAAAAAAAATCATTTGACCTAAGATGTTTGATTGTCATTATTTCAGTACTGAATTATTATTTTCTTTTCATCACTGAATGATTCTATCACATATAGGGAAAATATTTTGGAAATCTTGCCTCCCAAAAATAGATCAATACAAATAATATTCTAATTGAAGAAAAGTTGCATTTTGAAACCTGCAAAAGAAAACGCTTATGAAGAATCATAAAATTTCGGGAAAAAAATTGACTGCTATAGGAAAGAATATTAAAAAATTGAATTTGATATTTCGCTTTTTGCGTACTCGCGGCCATTTACAAGATAAAGTCGAAAAAAGATTTCGGAGCTACGGAATTGGTTAGGAAATTATGAAATACAAAATTATTTTATTATTTACATATTCCAAGAAATACCAACTTTAAGATTCAACGAAAAAAAGGAAATGAAAAACAATAATTGTTGATTTACGCTTTCTATTGAGTAAGTGATGATGCGTTTCGTTTTACATTGTAACTTCTTCAGATCATACAGAAAACTGATTTCCAAAAAAACTGGCTTACCTACATTTAATTACATATTTTTCTACTTTTTATTAAGTATTTAAAAGGAATGGAATAAAAGTGAAATTAGAAACCTATTACTTCTACATTAAAAGCAATTTATAACTAATTATAAGCTACTTCTAAACTTATCAATTTTGACCTGAGGTAATTAAGATCCGTTATACCACAATTAATATCTGAGCATATATATGCTCATATATTAATGGTGGTACGATTCATTATACTTCAAACTTTCCATTTTCACAAAAATTGTCAGCTTATAATGGTACGCTTTATAGATTGGTTAACATACCCATGACGAAAGAAAATTTTGACAAAGAGTATAAAACCATTAAACAAATAGCTTTCAATAACGATTTTAATCCGTTAATTGTAGACAATTTAATTGATAAAATAAATTAGAAGAAAGCAACATTTCAAAATTCAAACGAAACCAAATTTATTTCATTAACTTACATAGGCCAAAAATCTGAAAAGATTGCTAGATATTTAAAGAAAAATATAACATCTCTTTTAAAACTATTAATTCTTTAGACAGCTTAGTAAAAAATATTAAAGACATCATTCCTAAAAACAAAAAATCAGGAGTGTTCAAGTTAACATGTAGTGATTGCCCATGTGTATATGTGGGACAGACAGGCCGTTCATTCCAAACAAGGATACGAGAACATGAAAAATGTTACATTAATAATAAACCGAATTCAACTTATACCAACCATTTATTAGAGACTGGCCATAATTTTAATATGAACTATGAAATATTACATATCGAAAACAAAAGTCAGAAACTAAATCTGTTAGAAACTTTAGAGATCAATAGATATAATAAAAGACAAATTTAATTGAATGATCAAATAGATTTAAACAGATCCCCCCTACTTAATATTTTTCATTAATTGTATACCATCTCTTTCCACCCCTCTATTTTTTGTACCAGAGCTGTGTATTTAAGGTCATGTTTTGCATTGTATACCTCAGTTTAAATACTCACCTGATGAAGTCATGGTTTGACGAAACAATTGTCCTGTAAATCAATCAAATAGCGGAAGTTAACATTTGTTTTTCCTAAATTGAAGATGAATTTCCGTCAAGTAAAGACCGAGACAATCAAAAATTCAATAATTGAGTCGGGTTTTAGCTTTACTTGAGATACCTGAGGCTGTTTACGTGTTTGAAACACGGCAATGTGTATCATTAGAAACAGGAAACCTTCTTCATTTGTCTAGAAAAAACAAGTTTCAAATGATTAGCCAGTTTCTTCTTGGGTTTTTATGTATGTTTGGGAAGAATAAACAGTTTTAAACTCATCCAAATAGTTCAAATAAAGTTGAAATATAACTAACTTTGGCTAGTTTGCAATGATACAATTTCTATAAATAAGAAAAAGCTACATCTTTTTGTTGTTCTGTGTTGTCCTTTCTATAGATGTATTACATGGACTAAGATAAAGGAAATTTTTAGAAACATTAAACTTCAAATAAAATTCATTTATATTTTTACATGTTTATTGAAATATTTTCTATCCAATGATATAATTAAATGCAAGCAGAACTAAGGAGATATCTTTCAAAATTTGGTTGTTCATTTTCTGGTTAAATTAATTATTAATGATAACAATATCAATATTATTAATAATTATCATTAAAAAAATTAAGCTGATGAATAACTGAGTTAATCGAGATTACTCAAAACAAAAATATATATGTTTATATATTATACATATAATAATAATAAAAGTAATTTTTCAGCGTCTTCCTCATTTTTGACTATTGGCAATGGGTGGCGGCAGTCTACGCAATTTCGCTTTTAATTGCTGCAGCAAATTTATTGGGATCTTTGAGTTGGTGCTTGATTCGCTCCGCCTCTTCAAACACGACCTCAGTGGCAGAGTTAATGGCTGGGACATTCTTGAATCCATTGGCGATTCTGTTTGCGGCCAACGAAAGAGTGAGATGATAGTCAAGGAAATGAAAACTGAAAACAGGATATAATATAAATTATTATGTATATTAAATATAATGAATTTATATTATCCAAAATGTAAACTTTCAAATTGTGTAGGGGAGTTAAAATTTTAAATTCTTTCATCGCAATGGTATATTATTTTCTTCAATATTGTCTTCTTCTGGTACATTAACCCCAAAAACTAAAGCACATGTTAACAGAAAACAGGTACTGAAGTCTCTTGTAAAGTATATTCAATGTATAATAATGATTTAAAAATGAACAGGAAAAAATATACGTCTATCGCGATACCAATAGTTGAGATATTTGCATTATGCAGATTGAATAAAATTTTTCAATGATTTAATGTAAACGATATAATTTTCACAGGTTACCAGAGATATTCCGTATTAAATATATATGTATATCATCAGAAAGAGGAAACCTTTTCCATTTACCCTGGAAAAACATGTTTTATATGATTAGCCATTTGCTTCTTTGGTTTTTGTGTATTACTTTATCTCAGATATGAGGGGAACTTTTAAGAGCGAAAAGGAGTTACTATTATAATTTCAAAAAGGATGGGCACCTTTTTGTCGCTAAATTTTCGGTGTACCCTATAATGCTATGTGAATATGATTCCTACCAGCTATATATAATATTCTACAGTGGCCATTTGCACAAATGCCTATAGTTCTATGAGCCCTTTATCTATCACACAGCCTCTTAATTAAATCTTATGCACATTGATCAAATTTTAATTTTATAATCAGACAATTGTTTCGCTAACAATGTTCTTCAAGATTACTTTCGAACTAACTCTGAAAATTACACCTTTCTTATGTAGCTAAAAACTTCGTACAAATAACAAACAATTTTCGGAAATAAAGACGAGAAAAACATATGCAAAAAGTTATACAAATAACCATTAATTTACAGAAATACCGATAAAAAAATATACGAAAACTCTTATAACGTTATGTTATCATATGCTCATTTTGCAAATGATAAATAAGAAGATGATATGCTAATTAAACAGAGGGAGTAATGTCATTGATGGGAAAACAGACTTGAATATTCTAGTGATGAGTTTGCCCTTTATTTTAATAGTTCAAAATTATTTGAAAATAAGAATTTTTTGAAATATTTGCGTTGCAAGACACAACAATGGTTTTTTTTTATTACAAATAAAACTTTTCATCCATGGTGAAATGCTGTTAATAGATTTATAAGTGAGAAAAATAGAAGACTTTGTATGGGCACTGATCCAGTAAAAATTGCGGAAAAAAATTGTAATGCAAGAAAAAAATGCTGACAATTGTTAAAAAAAATTTTAGCCTAGTTTTCCTCATTTCCTATTTAATAAATTAATATTTTACTTATTTCGTATCTTTAAATTATTGTTCTTTCATTTAATTATTTTTATTCTCATTAATCCTTTAGATGTATACAGTGTGTATATGAATAAGTGCGAAAAAATTTATGGGGTGTTTTCTTGTCAAAAAATAGGGTAGATCTTTCATTTAAACTTAAGTTTTTTGAGCCTTCCCTGCTTAGTTAGAGCCCCCTGAAGATAGCGCCCGAAAACCAGTTATTAATTTTTTTTTAAACCAAAAGCCTGACAAAAATTGTAACTGAATCAAAGTTAATCAAAACTAGTCAGGTGTCATAACAAAATGACATTCGCTTAATAGAGAAATTCTAGTTCGGAAATAATTCCAGCCTCTAGGACTCACGATATCATGTTAATTTTTTGTTTGCTCAGAAACCTTGAATTTTGGAAGAAATTACAACCTTTGTTAAGAATAGATCAAGCTATCTAAAATAAATTTTTTTATTGTAATTAGAAATATGGATAAAAGTTTCTTACGATAGAAGATTTAGGGGTGGCTTTTTCTACCCCTTGCAATCATAGAGGAACACCACCAAAAACTTTTTCGGATGCCTTCTCGCTCGCATAAAATGTCTGCTCAATTTTATTCTTCAAAGTTTTTTCGTTTTTAAGAAAAAAATTAAAAACTGTTTTTCGGGCGCCATCTTACGGGGGCTGTAACCATGCAGGGGGGGCAAAAAAATAATTTTTATATGAAAGACCCACCCTATTTCATTGTGCTGACTAGTAGAATGTAGATATCTGAAGATGCCACATCGTGATGAAACAATTATTTTATTATAAACAATTTTATGGAAATATAAATACTGTCTCTTATATATTTTTCAATTAAAATGAGTTTCCACCAAGTAGAGACCGAATCAATCAAACATCAATTCAATTCAATTTCAAGTTTTCCTATTTTATGAAACATCGAATCTTGAAATGTTGGAGGCTGATTATCGAAACAGTAAGGTTAAGAGCAAGAGTATCATTTCTGAAGAATGATCTTTAAGAATTTCAGTCTAGCAGGAAAATGCTAGTGGCGTTCCAGTTGAGGATATTGTAATATCAAATGACCTTTTTATCTACGCCATTGAAAATGAATTTCCAGACTGTCACCTCATAACTTCACTTGCGCAAGTAAAAAAAGCACCCTATAGGCCATTTTCTGAAATACTTTTTAGTGCTACATGATATATGTAAATAAGAGCTACCTAAGCAGGCAAATAAAATTCATTTACCCAAGTTTTTCCCGCATTTTAGGACGTTTTGTAATTATCAAACAAGTTCACTATTTATATTTTTATTTCACGTAAAAGTATAATGCTATTACAACTTGTGGTGCCATCTTAGTGACTATTTACTAATAGTAATACAATAGATTGAGTTAATTGTAATAGTAAAAACTAAAAAATTGTAAAAAAATCAATATTCCAAGTTAATTAATTACACATAAATTTAGAAATGTTTGAAAGAAGTGTACATATAGTTTCATAAAGAAAAAAGATCACAATTGATTTTTCATTAACTGCCATGGTTATCATCATCTGCATCGTTATTATCATTGTCATCCTTATTATTATCCTCATCAGTTATATCACTGGAATTATTGTTATCACTGCCATGATTGTTATCATTATCATCGTTATTGTTATCATCCTTATTATCACTATTTCCTCCTTTATTTATTTATCTTGTGATTCCTGTTCTGATGGTTGTTCTACTATTATAATTTGAACTTCATTATTTTCTGAATTGTTGACATTTCCATCGTATCTTTGTGCTTCGTCTCCTACATCTACTAAAATCATATTATCTATGATCATCTCTTGATCCGCACATAGCATTATGCTCAATGATAGTTAGATCTACTATTTCAACAATTCCCATATCATATGGTTCAATTTCTTCTAATATATTTACATCTTCATCATTATTAATTGCTTGAGCTCCGTTTGCTCTATTGTTATAGTGATTACTATTTAAATCAAAAAGATGGTTTTCGTTCAAATTTGTTGCATTATTGTTCCTGACGAAATTGATGTTTTCCTCTTCATGAGCACTATCAGTATTGTAGCTAGAGATAGAATCATCGAGATCGGAAAAATCCGTTTGTTCTCCATCATCTTCCTCAATATTTTCTATTGGAACGTAGGCAATATCGTTGACTTCTGTAGTGGTGTCAGTATCACTATTACCATCGTCAGCACTAACAATCTCTCCATCATAACCATCATCGAAATCGGCATTATATACTTCATCATTATCATATTATTATATCCCATTTACGATATCAGCCACATCCTCAATTTCTTCGGCAGACTCGCTATTATCGTGTTCGGAATCATCAAGATCGGAATTCAAGATTTCTTCGTTATCATCGCTTTGAGGATCAGCTGAGAAACCGATTTCTTCAACACAATTTTGTTCGGAGTTATTACTGACATGGTTATTATTATCATCATTATTATCGTCGTCATCATTGTTATCACTGTCATTGTTATCACAGTCATTGTTATCATCGTTTTCATTATCAACCTTGTTATCATTGCCATTATTATCACTATTCCTTTCTTTTCCTTCACTAATTTCTTCCTCTTCCTCCTCGATCGTATCTAAGGGAGAGCTAACGGCAGAAATGTGTCTTCATCATCTTGGTAATCAACCATTGGATCTCGATATGTACTTCGATTCAAATGCTCCATATACTCGAGAAAATCTCGCTGATAAATATTGCCATTCCTTGCTTCAGATTGTACCTGAAATGGTAAATAGTGGTAATTAGTTTTTTCATCGATTTCAGGTTTTTACCTCTTTTCAGAAATTTCGAAATAAGATATCATTTCAGTTCTGAAAGTTGACAATTAATTGAATACAGGATGTCCCAGAGTATGTGCAACAACTGATAAGATTGATTAGAACAAATGCAAATGAGAACATACTTTCTGTGAGTATGGATCCTTCTTTTTACTTTCGGAATTTTTAAAAATTAGTTTTTTCGCAATAATTCCAAAACGGCTAAAAATATTTTGACGAGAATCAAAAGAGACATACTACTTGTTGAAAGAAATCATAAAAACATTATGAAAGCAAACGTCTACAGATAGAAAAGGCACCTAAAGAAGCATAAAAACATATTCAAAGTGTAACATTCTGAAGATGCTACTATTATAGCAAAAGAACTGTTATTGTTCTAAACTAATTCTAACTTTAGTCAATCAATTGAAAGAATGTAGATACCAAAAGTGAAATAAATACCTTGTACAGTATGCTCTACAGTAGGTGGAGATTGCATACCAATAATTTCCAATATACTCTCATTCGGTTCTGGTGTTTTCACGTCATGATTATTAAATATTTCATCATTCCTATCTTCTGTATTTTTCCGAATCGTCAAGATATCGTCATTTGTATCTTGTATAATCTCGAATTCATTGATCTCTAATCTTTCGTCTTTCGTATCTTGTGTAGTTTCTAATTCATGGCTAACTAATCCACGATCCACAATCAAATTTTCAAAATCTTGTGCTAATGCCTTCAGAATCCTATCATAATCTTGTGATACCTGTTCTGATGGTAGTTCTACTATTATATTTTGAACTTCATTTTTTTCTGAATTGTTGACATTTCCATCGTATCTTTGTGCAATCATATTATTGTTGATCATCTCCTGATCTTCACGTACTTCATTATGCTCCATGAGATTAAGATCTACTATTTCAACTATTTATTGCTTGAGCTCCATTTGCTCCATTGTTATAGTGATTATTATTTGAATCAAAAAGATGGTTTTCATTCAAATTTAATTCAGTATTATTTCCGTCCAAATTGATGTTTTCCTCTTCATAAGCACTATCAGTATTGTAGCTAGAGATAGAATCATCGAGATCGGAAAAATCCGTTTCTTCTCCATCATCTTCCTCAACATTTTCCATTGGAACGTAGGCAATATCGTGGACTTCTACAGTGCTGTCGTTATTACTATTATCATCGTTAGAATGTTCTTCAGTTTCTTCAGCACTATCAGTCTCGCCATCATAACCAGCATCATCGAAATTGGCATTATATACTACATCATTATCATATTCCATTTCGTTATCAGTTATATCCTCAATTTCTTCAGCAGACTCGCTGTTATCGTGTTCGCAATCCTCAAGATCGGAATTCAAGATTTCTTCGTTATCATCGCTTTGAGAATCAGCTGAAAAACCGATTTCTTCAACACAATTTTGTACACTATTCCCTCCTTCGTCATTATGATCATCCTCATCATTGTTTTCACTGTCATTGTTATCACTGTCATTGTTATCACTGTCATTGTTATCATCGTCATTGTTATCATCGTCATTGTTATCACCTTTATTGTTATCATTGTCATTATCATCATTGTCATTGTTATCACCTTTATTGTTATCATTGTCATTATCTTCACTATTTCCTCCTTCTTCACTTATTTCTTCCTCTTCTAATATTTTCTAATTCATGGCTAACTAATCCACGATCCACAATCATATTTTCAAAATCTTGTGCTAATGCCTCTAGTGCTCTATCATAATCTTGTGATGCCTGTTCTGATAGTTGTTCTACTATTTAATTTTGAACTTCATTATTTTCTGAATTGTTGACATTTCCATCGTTTCTTTGTGTTTCGTCTCCTACATCTTCTTCTACTAAAATCATATTATAGTTGATCATCTCCTCATCTGCACGTACTTCATTATGCTCCATGACATTTAGATCTACTATTTCAACAATTCTCATATCATTTGGTTCATTTTCTGCTAATATATTGACATATCCATCATTATTTATCGCTTGATCTCCATTTGTTATAGGGATTATTATTTAAATCAAAAAGATGGTTTTCATTCAAATTTATTGCATTATTGTTTCGTCCAAATTGATGTTTTCCTCTTCATAAGCACTATAAGTATTGTAGCTAGAGATAGGAAAAATCCGTTTCTTCTCCATCATCTTCCTCATCATTTTCCATTGGAACGTAGGCAATATCGTTGACTTCTGCAGTGCTGTTAGTATCACTATTATCATCGTCAGAATGTTCGTCAGTTTTTTTATCACTATCAATCTCGCCATCATAACCAGCATCATCGAAATCGGCTTTATTTACTTCATCATTATTCTCCTATTTCGATAGCAGCTATTTCCTCAATTTCTTCGGCAGACTCGTTGTTATCGTGTTCGGAATCATCGAGATCGGAATTCAAGATTTTTTCGTTATCATCGCTTTGAGCATCAGCTGAGAAACCGATTTCTTCAAGACAATTTTGTTCGGAGTTATTACTGACATGGTTATTATCATCTTCATCATCATTATTTTCGTCGTCATCACTATTATCATCCTCATCATTGTTATCACTGTTATTGTTATCACCGTCATTGTTATCATCGTTATCATTATCACCGTTATTGTTATCATTGTCATTATCATCACTATTCTCTCCTGCTTCTTCACTTATTCTTCCTCTTCCTCCTCGATCGTATCTAAGGGAATATAGTCGCATAGAAACTCTAGCGCTAACGGCAGAAATGTGTCTTCATCATCTTGGTAATCATCCATTGGATCTCGATATATACTTCGATTGAAATGCTCCATCTAATCGAGAAATCTCGCAGATAAATATTGCCATATTCTTCTGCAGATTTCACCTGGAATGGAAAATGGTGGTAATTAGTTTTTTCACCTATTTGAGGTTTTGACCTCGTTTGCAGAAATTTCGAAATAAGATATTTATTTCAGTTCTGGAAGTTAACAATTAATTAAATAATGGGTGTCCCAGAGTAGGTGTAAAAACTAGTAGGGTTGATTAGTGCAAATTTAAATAAGAACATTCATCCTTCAAACCTGGATCCTTATTCTGTTTACTTCCGAGACAGGGTGTTAAAGTTTGAAAAACTAACCCGATTTTTCGCAATTATTCCAGAACGGCTGAAAATATTTTGTTGTGACTCACAACAGTCAGTGCTTTTAGAGAGATGAATTTGAATATTTTTTGCATGTTTCAAACATTTTCTGTGGGGTGTAAAAGTAGAAATAAGTTCGCGACAATTTAATAACAGATGTCGCTCCTAGTCATTATTATATTGTTTCATCTGGCAACACCTTCATTTAAAGTATCATCATTAGGCTTTCTTTTCAATATCAGTCATTTCGCTGAAGTGTTAACAACGTAGTGTCTATGTGCCTTGAAAATGTCAATATTTGTACCTTATCATGTATTCATTACTTAAGTATGAGGAAAAAGGCTGACGGAAGCCTATTACTGGATATTTATGGTGATCATGCTCTAGTTTAACGAAGGTGTTAGATGTGGTTTATCCGATTTAAAAGTGGCAATTTTGATTTGGAAGACAAAGACCCACTAAAGATTAAGGATGAAGAATTGGGGACAAGACTCGATGAAGATCCATCACAAAAGCAAGAGGAACTCTCAAAAACACTTGGTGTCACACAATCAGCCATTTTCCAGCGTTTAAAAGCAATTGGAATGATCCGAAAGGTGGAAAATTGGGTGCTCTATTAAGTGAAGCCATTTTTTTCACATGTGAACTCCAACGGCAGAGAAGAAAGTGGTTTTTGCATCGAATTATGACTGGTGACTAAAAGTTTGCCCATTACGATAATCTAAAACGTCAGACAACATACTGTGTACTCGGTGGAACTAGCTGGGCGTGTTGTATTATGAGCTACTACAATCCAATGAAGGGATCACAGTGGAGGTCTACCTACGATAATTGATGCGCTTAAGCCGAGTATTGCGAGAAAACCGGCCGCAATACTCCGACAGACACTGCAAAGTTATTTAACAGCTTGACACATGTTACGTCGCCAGTACGTACTCGGAAGCGCTCGAATGGGAATTCCTTCATCACCAGCCGTACAGCCCAGACATTGCTCCGTTCACCATCTCTTTCCGATCGACGCAACGTTGCCTGGCTGACCACCAATTACAAGGAAGTTAAAAAGTGGAAGATAAAAAACGGATAGCGTCCAAGGAGCTATATTCGACCTGCATAGGAACACCAATGTATTTATAATATACTATCGCCATCTAGTGCACTCAAAAATACATACACGGCATACTCCGATCAACCATTTCAAGCAAACAACGACTTTTTCTAATTTAACAGACGTAGAAAACTTTCTTCATATTCAAGTCAGATTCAATTACACCGTGATGCTCATAAATAGCATTTTTATTCAAATGAATCGATTCGGCTGATTATCTGTACGAAATATGGTTAATAAAAAATATTAGCTGCAGTAACAGAAAGTTCTTCGAATCGGGACAGTGTAACATACAGTTAATGTATAGGGTGTTTTTTTTAGAGGGATAGAACTTTAAATTAAAATAAAACACATTCAAATTGAGATTGAAGCCAAACTTCTCTTATTTAAAAGATAATTTTGTGACATTTATGTTTTAAAAATAATTTCCGGCATATGTCCACCACGACTAGCTCTGAGGAACCGCATTCGACCAGACCTAATTTGGACCACTTTTTCGAGTAATTCAGGGGTTATTTCATCAATAACACGAGTTATGTTGGCTTCCAAAGCGTATATTGTTTCTGATTTATCAATAAAAAACAATGACTTGACATAACCCCAAAGAAAATAATCCAGTGGAGTTATGTCGCATGATCTTGGAGGCCAATTAATTTGTTTCGAGAATTATTCCAACATTTTAACTCTTTCTACAATGGTTTTTGCGCGCTAGTTCTAGTGAATAGCGTGCTACTTCGCCCAAATGTCTGTAATTTTCGAATTTTGAGCTGCAAATGGTTTTAAATAACTATGTGGAACTTATTAATGGAGAATCCTAATAATTTTGTCCGGTCGCATGGCCAGAACCAGTTTTAACTTCTTCTATTGAGAATAACAAGAAGCAATATTTTCATGAACACGATATTTGAGGAACATTTTGTTACTTCGAACATTTCCTAACAAAATAAGCCTAACGAATAGTATAATAATTCAATAATTCATTACTCTCTCACGTTGATCCCTTAAGAAAAAAAATTCAGAAAGAATACTCTATAATATGAATTCAGAGAAATATTTCGAAATCAGTAAAAAATTAGTTAAAACATCATGGCTTTAAAACTATGCTAACCGTCTAATATTATTGGGTTGTTCGGAAATTAATTTTTTTTGTGAAAATTGAAGACTATTTTCGTATAATGAATAAAAAATATTTCATTAAATTATATATTGGCCATTCTGGTTCGACACCTTTTGCAATCTTTTTGGTAGTATCATGAATCCACGCTCATAAAATTCTTAGTCTTTGCTGTCAGAAATCTGAGCCAGGTGATTTTTGACTTGTTCATTTGAAGTAAAGGTTTTACCGTCTAAAAACTTTTGCAATGACCGGAACAAATAATAATCCGAAGGCGCCAGATCTACAGAATATGGTGGGTGTGGCAGTGTATCCCATTCAAGTTGTGAAAGCTTTTGGCGAGTGACCAAACTTCATTCAGTTTGTCCAGCTGATGACAGTAGACTTTCGAATTAATTGTTCTCTTATCCCATAAAAGCTGAAGAAAACCGATTCCTTTAAAATCCCACCAAACAGACAGTATCACCTTTTTTTGATGGATATCGGCTTTCTAAATGCTCAAAGCCGGTTCAACTTTTTCGCTCCATGATATCTTGCGTTTGACATTGTAATATACATTCTGTCAAGAAAGTACCGGGAATTATCGATTTAAATCTGGCGGGGCAATGATGCAGGTAAAAAATTTTTTTCCTAGGTTGGTACCACTGTCCTTAATTACAATGCCAAGCTTGAGCGGGATCTGTCAACTAGTGTGTTTGCAACAGCTAATTAAGTCAGTCGATGTCAGAGTGCGTGTCGATTTTTACTATGGGTGATTACGTTGAGCAAAGAATTTGTTTAAAGTTTTGTGTTGCAAATGAATTTTCGTGTGCCGATGCATTGAAAATGTTGCAAAAGGCCTTTGGTGATAATGCTCTATCGAAAACTCGTGCATATCAGTGGTACAGAGCCTTCAAGGACGGTCGTGAAGTGGTCGCCCATCGACGGCTTCGATCGAAGATAACGTCGATAAAATTAAGGAAAGGGTGCTGGAAAACCGTCGTACCAGCTTGAGAGAGATAGCACATGATCTTTAGTTATCCCACGAGTCCGCACGTACGATTTTGATTGATATTTTGGGCATGAGAAAGGTGGCCGCACGACTCGTACCGAAAGACCTGAATTTTCTTCAAAAACGTCATCGCGAACAGGTTGCTTCAGACATGCTGGATCGCTGTAATTCGGATTCTACATTCATGGAACGCATTATAACTGGTTATGAGACCTGGGTCTACGAGTACGATATGCAAACAAGCCAGCAATCATCGGAATGGGTGGCAAAAAATGAGCCGAAACCGAAAAAACCACGCCAAAGCCGCTCGAAAATGAAGGTGATGCTCATTGTTTTCTTCGATATCCGTGGCGTGGTGCACTACGAATTCGTTCCAGAGGGTCAGACGGTAAACAAGGAGTATTACCTAGGCGTTATGAAACGTTTGCGTGAGCGTATCCGTAAGAAGCGGCCAAATTTGTGAGCGAACAACTCATGGATTTTGCATGACGATAACGCGCCTTCTCACCGAGCTACGATTGTGACTGACTTTCTCGCCAAAAACTCAACAAACGTGCTTCAGCAACCACCGTATTCGCCGGATTGGGCTCCCTGCGACTTTTTCCTCTTCCCAAAACTAAAATTGCCCCTTCGTGGCACCCGTTTTGAGTCGATTGAAGCCATAAAACAAAATTCGGCGCGAGAGCTAAAGTCCATCCCGGAAAGCGCCTATAAAAAATGTTTCGATAATTGGAAGTGCCGTTGGCATAGATGTATTGGAACAAATGGAGCCTATTTTGAAGGCGACCCAATAAATTTTGACGATTAAATGTAAAAATGTTGGTTTAGTTGAAAATTTCCAGTACTTTCTTGACAGAGTAGTAAAACCCATTTTTCGTCACTAATGATGCGCTTCAAAAATGGATCATTTTCTTGACGTTTGAGAAGCGAATCACTAACTTCAACGCGACGACACAAATTTCTCTCCGTGGGATCATGAGGAACCTATATATCGAGCTTCCAGGTTAAACCCATGCCTTTCAAGTGGACATAAACAGTTGTAATATAAATATTTTAAAAAATTTTAAAAAAATTAGCCTTCTACATATTTAATTCCAAAAGATTATATTCAATGATTATAACTTCTGAAAATAAATTAAAATAATGTCGTATAAGTACCACTTATATCATGACATAAAATAAACATTCATTATAAGACATCCAAATGGTATAACAAAATCCAATAAATAAAAATTATTAACCAAAATCCTATAAATTAAACATTTTGAATAGACAAAATTTTGTTTCTGCTTATCAATCTTATGAAAACCAATATCTTTCAAGAATATCCAACATAATCTTAAGAATTTCATCACAAAACTATCTTAATTGGACTATTCAATATTATTGGATATCTAACCAAGGTACTTTATATAAAAACTCAAGATATGCAAAACATTACCGAAAAACAAGTTTTAAAATCGACTTTGCTCATCAGTAAGTTTTAAAATATTTATATTATTTTATATACCTTCTATCAAGAATTGACCTCTATTTATGTTATAAACAGTTGTATTCGATAAATTATAACATCTCACTGATATCACGTGTTGTATCTTACCTTTTGAATAGCAGTTATTCAAAAAGTAAGATACCACCTATCTGAAGATACTACTGCGATAGCGAAACAATTGTTTTATTAGAATAAAAATTAAAATTTGTGAAAATCAAAATAATATTATTCAATATATATTTTCATCAAGTGAAGACTGATTCAATTAAAGCTTTGAAAACTGAAGTGTTGTTCACTTTTGAGGAGGCAAAAACTGTGTACAACTAGTTCTCTGAAGATGGGATACTTAATTCGCAAAATTCGAGTCACAATTAAATGTGTAAAATATCAATTTATTGGTAATAAAACATAGTAATTTTTACAACTTGTTTTAATTATGACCAACTACCAAATAGCAACGGCTGAAACAGTTCAGTATCTATGTGTTACTTGTTATGCATGAATGAATGACGCCGTCCGACGTGAAACATAGGTGTTTTCAATATTTCTGTCAGATATCTCCGAATGTGTTTAAAAAGTAATCATTAGCAGTGGTGGTCGTCAATACAATAATTGATTATGAAAAATTGCTTGTAATGTTGTTAGCCGCGTTATAATTGAAACAACTTTTGAAATATTTAGCAATATTTTCAGATAATCCATTGACATAAGATAACGAGAAATATTTCTGTGTATTGTCCTCTTTTATGATTGGGTATACGAGATTTAATGCCATTTTCTTTTGTTTATTGGATACCATTTTGTCTATAAGAAAGGGATTGTAACCGTTGTTTGACGCAATTTGTTTAATAATATTTAATTCTTTCAAAAAGTTTTCTGAATTCAAAGGGACATTCAATAATCTATGAATAAAACTATTATATGCAGACATCTTTTGGTTGGTGGGGTGGTTTGAAGTTTTATGTATTGTGATGTCTGTATGTGTTGGTTTGTGAAAAATACTAGACTAGACTAAATAATTTACACGATTTTAGTATTTTTCACAAACCAACACATACATATACTTTAGTATACATTGGCCAGACTGGTAGATCATTCAAGAAACGTGTCCAAGAACACCCAAGGGGTTATATATCCAATTCTGTACATTCGACATATGCTAATCATCTTAAGGAATTCAGGCATAATTTCAACAATAATTATGAAATTATCCACGTTGAAAGTAAAAGTTCTAGATTAACACTTTTAGAATTTCTTGAAATCAACAGGTAAAATGCCCGTAAAATCCTTTTGAACGAACAAACAGATATTGATAAGTCTCATTACTGAATATTTTTCCTTAATGGCATTTTTAGCGGCAAACTCCAATAAACAACTAGAGTTTTTATGACTTGTGCTTCCATTATTTGGTCACGTACCTAAAAATGTATTTAAACTCGGTTACACTGAATACCATCAGACAGTACAATGTAATACCTGAAGAAGCCACATCGTGGTGAAACAATTGTTGTAGTAGTACAAACATTTTTGTGGAAATAAATTACTGTCTCATATACATTTTTTTAATTAAAATGCACCAAGTAAAGACCGAATCAATCAAATATTTAACTGATATATCTTCGTTGTCACTTTAAGGTCTGGAAAATCACTTATGATATGTGAGTTCAGCTAGAGCATGGCCATTATAAACTTTCACAAAAATACGATGACTTTCGGTAGCCTTTTTCTGCATACTGAAGCAATGAATAAAACTCCCCGCAAAAACTTATTATTCGGTAAAAAAATTGACATTTCCAGAGCACTCAGAGACTAGTTGTTTACACTTCAGTAAAATGACAGATATTGAAAAGAAAACGTAATCACGATTCTTCAAATGAAGGTGTTGCAAGATGAAAAAATGAAATAATAAAATGGTAGCGCCATCTGTTATCAAAACCATACGAACTTATTTCTGCTCCTAATATAATTCTTTCTACATGACTAAATTGTTTCTGGCAACACTGGAAACTTTTTTTCTCGAGAATGATAGTTCGTGACTGTGATGTATGACTTCAATAACCAGTTTTCAGCAATACCTTTGTAGACGACATACAGCATATGTATTATTCATGAGTTTAAGTTTAAATAAATATCTGTACATATAATTAATTTTGTTGTGCAGCACATCTGGCAGATGTTGACCGTTCACCAAGTGTCGTGGGTTTATGAATTAAATAAGACAAAATTATTGAACAAATTGAGTCAATTGAAAGTAAACGTTGATCAAAGTGGAAGTGTAGATAAATTAGGAAAAATTTTAGTGTATGAGTGGCGAAAAACATTCTGAACTTCAATCAAGGATGCTAAAAAAGCGGACAATCAAGTGTTATCAGTTTCTCAACGACAAACAGTACACATGAGTTTTTCTTCAGATCGTAATTAAATGACATTTTCGTTGAATAAGTATAAGTGGGATATCTTCATCGAAAGGTTAGTTATGGTTTAATACAAACGACATCGCAGAAGAAAAATTCAATTCTGAATTATTGACAAGAGTGTGTCAAGAGACTTATTTAATATTCCGTAATATATGTCTGCCGAAAAAACCAAAAGAATACACTTATGAAGAACTAGTGCAAATAATGACGCAACACGTAAATCCTAAACCCTGTGAAATATTAGAAGGAAATAAATTTCATGAATTGAAACAGCAGATGTCCGAAAATGTGGAAGGTTTTGTCGTCAGATTAAAGGAAAAGGCTTTAAACTGCAATTTCAGACATCCATACAGCTTTAAGAGATCAATTTTTCTTTGGATTAATGAATCAAGAAACAAAAATTGAATTGTTTCGAGAAACCGATCTCACATTTCAAAAAGCATGACATTGCCATTTCACAAGAGTCAGCAGTGAAAAATACGTTCAAGAGAGAAGAATATAGATCAGTGTACTACATGGGACAAAGAAGGAGAGTAAACGATGGGAAATGGAATATGCAACTGTCAAGAAGAGGGTACGCAAGCTTGGAAGGAAAGAGACAACATGCTACGACAGAAGACGAGAAGCGCAAACAGGTAGCTACAATGGTACAGAGGAAGAAAGAAGTACTCCTGGAAATAACAACAAAAGACAGCATTCGAACAGCTGTTAAAATGGTAAAGTGAATGTAACCTCCAAAATTAAATTTTTTGTTGTAATAAACTGAATTATTTTGTGAGCAAATGAAAAGAAATGTGAAAATTTCAAGAAAGAAATTGAAATTTTAGGTTACCTTTTGGATAAGGAAGGTTTCAAGTCTTTACCATCTAAAGTAACTGCTCTAAAAAATTTACCAACCCATGAATCTAGTAGTATTTACAAGCATTTCTATAAGTATTGAATAATATTTAAATAAGGTTATTCTGATTTTCACAATTTTTATTGTTATGTGTACAACAATAGATATGTAGGCGATATATTCTGTTGCTGCACAGGTACAGACAGACTTTTAAAAAATTTCTTTTTATTTATCAATGAAATACATCCTTCAATATCATTCACTACGGAAACCGGACATAATGATTCTATAAATTTTCTTGATTTAACAGTTACTCGAATAAATAATTCACATAATTTTTCAATATTTCACAAACCAACATATACGGATTCTATTATGCACAATAAATCAAACCATCCTTTAAATCAAAAATTATCAGCATTCAATTGTATGATCCATGATTGGTTAATATTCCCATGAATCGAGAAAATTATATTTTAGAACTTAACATAAATAAACAAATAGCTATTAATAATGACTATAATTGTACGTCGATAGACAACTTGTTGATGAATAAAAATAATACAATAGCTTTAAATATGATATATCCAAATATAAAAGAAAATTTTAAATACATTTCCTTAAAATACACTAAAGGTATTTCTGAGAAAATTATTACATACCTCAAAAATAAATATGATTTAAGAACTTCATTTAAAACATTTTCAAACCTGAGTAAATTCATTAAAAATAATAAAGACATTACACATAAAGATGATAAATCGGGGGTTTGTAAGTTAACCTGCGGTAATTGCCCTAAAATTTACTTAAAACAGACTGGAAGTACTTTCCGACATTGATTTTGTGAACATTTGAAGAGTTTCCTCAATAATAAAATTAATTCCACATATTCTAACCATTTGTTAGAAACAGGACATACTTTCAACCATAATTTTGAAATTCTACATATAGAAAGTAGTGATGAAATTTTGGCTCCATTTCAGCAGGAATTACCCCTAGTTTTATCATGTGATGTATATTGTCTCATCTTTTTCCAAATGGAGAAGAAAAGGCCATAGCTTTTGCTTCAAAAATTATTCCGGAAAAAAAATTACACAGATGTATGCTAGATAAGGAAGCAGCCGCAATTGTTTTCGGATTCAAGAAATTCTATCATTATTTGATTAGGAACGAAGTGATTTTAAAGACGGACAATCAAGCTTTAAAATCTGTTTCCGGAGATTCAAAAAGTGAGTAAAATAGTTCCGCATAGATTAATGCGTCGAGTTTTAGTTAAAAAATTGAGTTTAATCCATCTTCAAAAAATAGAAATTCTAATCTATGATTATTTCGGTCTTTACTTGACGGAAATTCATCTTGAAATATGAATAAAAACAATATTCTAATTTCCTCTAATATTTTATTAACACTACGATCGTTACGTCATACCATGACTTCTTCAGGTGAGTATTACAAGATACTGAGTATACCATGAACAAGAACTTCATTTTGTAGTACATGGATATAACAAAAATAGAAGAGGGGGTGAAGAGAGTTTTACAATTCTTTTGGGAAACTGAAAAATGGTTCAAAAAAGATTCAACAAAGGGGAGTTACTTAATTCTGTTTGGTTATTTAATAATATTTTTCTTTTATGATATCTATTAATTTCTAAAGTTTCTAACAAGTTTAATCTAAAACTATTGTTTTCTGAGTGTAAAATTAAGTTACTATTAAAACTATGTCCTGTATCTAGAAGGTGCTGTGCGTAGGTTGAATTTCCCTTTTTGTTACAATAGCATTTTTCATGTTACCTGAGTCTCGTCTGGAACTTTAGAAATTAATAGATATCATAAAAGAAAAATATTATTGAATAACCAAACAGAATTAAGTAACTCCCCTTTGTTGAATCTTTTTTGAACCATTTTTCAGTTTCCCAAAAGAATTGTAAAACTCTCTTCACCCCCTTTTCTATTTTTGTTATATCCATGTACTATAAAATGAAGTTCTTGTTCATGGTATACTCACTATCTTGTAATACTCACCTGAAGAAGTCATGGTATGACGTAACGATCGTAGTGTTAATAAAATATTAGCGGAAATTAGAATATTGTTTTTATTCATATGTTCAAAATAGAAATTCTGACGCTCTTTCAATATTGCCGGTATTTGATGTTACTGAGGTATTTGTTTCTGAAATAAACAGTATTAATTTAATTCAAAATGATTGTAGATTAATTGATGTTAATATGATAAAAAAATTCACTAAAAATGATAAATTACTTGCAAAAATTAGACGAAAATTATAATTTGGTTGGACTGAAAATGTTTCAAATTTGGAAGGCAAGGAAAAGGTATTGCACGATGGACGAAATGAATTGTGTGTAGAAAATGAGTGTATATTATAGGGATTCAGAGTTATAGTACCAAGCAAATTAAGGAAACAGCTTTTGAAACAGTTACATGAATCTCATTTTGGTATTGTTCGAATGAAACAAGTAGCACTATAATTTTTTTGGTGGCCAGGTATAGACTTAGAAATCGAAAAACTAGTCTATTCATGTGAAACATGAGTAAGAAGTAGAATCAAGACGAATAAAGTGAATATAATTAAGCGGCCTTATACGTCAGAACTGTGGTCTAGGGTTCATACGGATTTCCTAGATTCTTTCTATGATCATATGTTTATTGTTAATATTGACGCTCATTGTCACCTCAGTAACGCCTTCAACTAATTGCACCTTTTTCTTGGAGAATATAGGGGAATTTTATTGTTTGAGTAAAAATTCAACAAAGAATTAATTGAACCAATATGGACGTACGGTATCCATTTTTGGGGACGTGCTAAAACTTACAATTTTTACAATGACTTAAATCTAAAATACTACGTTCATTAACAAATGCACCATGGTATGTTTCTAATTCGACAATACATAATAATTTGAAGATCCCGTTAGTTATTGATGAAATCAGAAAACGTTCAAGAAAATACCATCAAAATCATGAACATAAAAACAGCATTATTGTCGACAAAAAACCCGTTCACCATAAGATAACTGACTTTAATTAAAGTATTGTAAAGAAATATCAATAATGTTTGAGAACTTCTACATGTCTTTTACAACACACCACATTTACTTAATACTTTTGAAAAGAAGAATGTAAATTTCAATAAACGTTACCAAAAAAGCTTGTTACAACGAGAGTTTCAATCAAGGCAAAAAAAATAAAACAGTGGTCTTATTAAAAATATTGATACGTAAATATACTCACTTTTTATTTTAATGTTCGTCATGGGTTCGTTATCTTCTCTAAAGACTTCATAAGCCCGAAAACAACCCTAACTACTTGGATTTAAACTACCGCTACTTTTGTACCACAAATCCATTGTTAATAATTATAAAAAATAACTGGCACAATGTTCACACAATGGTTTCAACTTGTATTAAATATAGAGTTCTGCACTCTGAAGCTTCTGTCCACCGATTGAAATGTGTTTCAGGTAGATATTTTCGAAATTGCAAAATAAACACCCCCGCTAATATTCAATGAATTGACCATTCTTCATATAATTTAAAGTAAAACTCTTTATTTCCGCTAATAAGTGAAGAAATGAAATCAAAACATAATTGACGAAAAAATTATTGTATAAAAATAAATATTAGCGGAAATAAAGTGTTATATTTCAAACCATATTCGATGAATATCCGTCGAGTAGGGACCGAAACAATTGAGAATTCTTTGCTACTTTGAAAGTATACTATTCAGTGGATGCGAAATCTGCAGACCCTCTGTCACAAAGTGGCCTAAGTTTTATTTAATTTTGAAATTATTTTCAAGATTGAATTAATTCAACCTTTTAATTCTCTTTTAAGTTTAACTTTAATTTTACTTTAATTATAATGTAGTAATAATTTAATTCAAATCAACAAAGTTATTCAATGCATAAAATTAAACATGATAAAAAAAATCTCACAGCTGAAAAAACCGTTGTAATATAATATAAAGAAACAATCAGAATTAATAATTGTGTAAGGACAGTTCAGTGGTAGAGCCTAGGGCTCGTGACCAGCAGGTCCGGGTTCGAATCCTGCTAAGGTGGCGAAGAAGTTTTTTAGTTGGACGGGTGTCGGCCGCTATTTTACTGTTGGTTCGAACATTAACAGTGCTATGACCTAAAGTGGCCCAAGATCGCAGTAACAAAGCCTACCCAGAACATAACTGAACTCCTAACTCAAAACAAGAGATCTAAGAGTATCAGGATAAGAATAAGATAAAAATATAATTAACGACGTCGGTAACATAGTGCTTTAAAAACTCAGCATATATTAATTTACATAAGGTCGCAACCAATCAGAGAGAACTCATTCCAAAATTGTCCTTCCCCCGTTTGTTTTTGAATTAGCTTTTGAAATGTCAAATGACATCTCATAATATATGGTTGAACATGCTTCTAAATCATTTTGTATTCTTTTATCTCTACGTTTGCAACTAATCCTGTTACATTATTAATGAGCATAAATTTGGTTAATATCTATATAAAACTCTTTTGAAAACAGAAAAAATCATAAGTGACTACAGTCTCCTCCGTTAGATGAGATTTGCTCTTTTCATTATTTAGAAAGCCTTCGAAAAACTATTTGTTTTGTATTTTAGCTAATTCTCTTAATTTTCTCTAAGAAAGTGACAAAAACGTCAACAATTACAAAAATTAATGTATTTAATGAACTAGGCGGTTCAGTTATGATAGGTATACAAGGTGTCCCAACTAAAATTTTACCCCACAGAACTCAGAAAAAAAAGGCAACTTCTGTTTTGATGGGGACGAATTTCCATCCTGAGTTTATTTAGAAAAAACCCCCCCACAATTTTTGAATAGGGAAGAGATGTTGAGTGTTGGTTAGTTTGAAAGTTATTTTGTGCACAACCTAGTTAAAATTTTCAAAATCGGTTCACAATTCACGAAATATATATATATATATATAATATTGAACTTACCGCCAAAAGGTGATGTTGAACAGACAGTTGAACCACCCAAACTCAAGAACCTGAGAGTTTTGCAGAATCCAAAAATAATTTTCAAGTTCTTTATTAGGGAGAAGAATTCCTATGATGACATTATTCCGAAAAATCCACCCCACGGTGGCAAGTTCAATATTCCATTATTTCGTGAATAATGAACCGATTTTGAAAATTTTAATTGGGTTGTGCACAGAACATAAATAACCTTCAAACACTCGACATCTCTTCCCCATTCAAAAAGTGTTGGGAGTTGATTCCACCTTCATGGTGGTGGTTTTTTTTGGACCCCTCAAAACAGAAGTCGACTAGTTTTTTAAAAATCTTCGAAAATTCTTCATTTCTGAGTTCTGGGGTGGTCAAATTTTCGTTGGGACACCCTGTATATGAAGCTTCCGAAAATTAATATTCGAAACAACATCAGATACTTATAGCATTATTCCATTGTTATAGAATCTAATTTCTGGTTTTTGTCTCAGCTAGTTCTCGTGAAATTTTGAGAAATGATAATAACTTTTTCCTCAGAAAATGTGTCTTCTTCAAAAAGGTACCACAGTGTTGGCGAAAATATTTTCGGTAAATCAATAAATTGTAGAAATAATCTTCATAATTATATTCAATTATAATGAATTTCCATCAAGTAAGGGCTGATTCAATTAAATTTCAGCAAATGTGGGCAATATTACAAGTAGATAAAATTGAAAAAGGTGATTTCCAAGTCTTTACAGCATGTTAAATGGTTTCACCATTTTTAAGTGCCAACTAAAAATAATCGGTCATTGGAAAGTTTATATTTTTTGTGTTTACCATGAATCAATCATATTCCATTATTATTCGTAAGATTTGTGTACAATTCTTCCTTACTTGAACTGTATAATATCAACTATACTATAGAGCAATCATATTATTTTAGTTGAATGATCACTTGTTTACCTCTAATAGCGAAAATAATCTGAATTATTAATTCAAATAGATCATCCCATATTCTGGGAATTTTTTCATTATGAAATTGGAAAATATTCAGTTTACTCCTGAATGCATTTTTCATTAAATGAAAAATTGTGCATTCCCAAAGATTTTTCAATTACATTCGTCTTTTTTAGTCTCAATTCAACTTCATCAGAAGTAATAATTATATTCGAACTCGTTGATAATATATAAATAACTGCAGCAGTTTGTGGTTAGGTAATTTGAGTTGATATCAATAATAATATTCAAAATGTTTATCTATGTTCAACATGAATACTGCCTTTTTATAAAATTATATATATTAGGAGTATAAATAAATTCGTGCGGTTTTGATAACAGATGTCGCTACTTTTATGTTGTTTCATTGTTTATTCTTACAATACCTTCATTTTGAAGTGTCAGCATTAGGTATTCATTTCAGTATCTGTCATTTCGCTGAAGTCTGAGCAACATAGTTTCTTTGCGCGTTGAAAATGTTAACTGTTGTACTGAATAATGTGTTGTCGCAGTGAGTTTCACTTCCATATAGAAAAAAAAGCTGACTAAAACCATCGTATACTAGTGGTGTTTATGCTGACCATGCTCTAGTCGAACTAATGTTCGATGTAAAATTTATTTTCAAAATCAGTGTTCTATTCGCTAAACTTATAGTTCACTTCGTGAAATTTATGGTTTACATAATCATCCATCACAGCAGCTTATTCGTCGAAAATTTTGCGTAAAGATCTTGGTCTACACCCATACAAGATCCAACTGGTTCAAGAACTAACGCCACTTGACCATTAATAAGCGTCGTTTGTTTGCTGATTGGACCCTAGAAGTTGATCCACTTTTTTATCGTAAAATTGTGTTTAGTGATGAAGCTCATTTCTGGTTGAACGGCTATGTGAACAAGCAAAATTGCCGTATATGGAGTGAAAGCAATCCTCAAGAAGTTCTCCAGGTTCCATTGCATCCTGAAACATGCACTGTATGGTGTGCTTTACAGGCTGGAGGCATCATCATTTCTTTAAAAATGATGCCGGAGCTAATGGTACAGTGAATGGTGCTGGTTACAGATCGATGATCAATCTTTCTATAATACAGGAGTTAAATCCAATTGCTGATGATGACAAAAATTAATTGAAATGATAAAACTGCAGGTGAGGAAATGTCCTGAAAATAAATTCGAAGAGGAAAAACTGAATTAGAAATGGATTTGTAAAATCGATTGAGAAGAAATATATATATATTTCGATCAACAAATGACTTGAAAATTTCGGCGGGTTGCAAAATGGCGGAGGAGTCGGTTTCAAAGCGCCGACATTGAGATGGTACTTCGATGCTTGTTGAATTCAACAGGCGTTAGTCGAGGCTCATTTACTGCATCTTTTGGGAGAGTCTGTGTTGTGGACACGTCTCTTGTGTCTTATATAAGAACTTGGACAAAGATCAACGAGAAGAAAACTATAGAAACAAATAACTAAAAAAACTATAGAAACAAATTGAACTACCTCACAAGAAGTCGAAAAATTGACCATTTCAAAAACCAAATTACAGCTAATGTGAATAATACAAACATTTTATGGAGGACAGTAAATCACTTTTGTTCAAAATTAGTCCTCAAGGCTCCAGTATAAATGATAGAAACAAAGGGTAGCATAATTCAGGATCGAATGAACCTATAACGAGTATTTTGATAACACCGGACAAGAATTAGCAGGAAAAATCAATTGGAAATCTCCCAAATATAAGAAGGTAATGTAGCAAAGAACAGTTTTTATTTAGCACCAACTCAGAATAAATAAAATATTTCATAAATAATGTAAAATCAAAGAGGAGCGCTGGGATCGACGGTATTTCTACTGAAGTTTTGAAGGCAGGTATTAGTGGGTTTACACGACCAATAACGTACCTGCGCAATAAGATACTACAAACAGGAATGTTTCCAGATATTCTTAAAACGACTGTTATTGTACCCCTTCATGAGGGAGGAGATAGGAAACTCTGTTCCAATTATAGACCAATTTCCAAAATAATAGAAAAAGTCATTGAAACTAGGTTCACATCTTACATAGAAGGAAATGGACTTTTATCTAGTGGTCAATATGTATTTAGAGAGAGAAGGAGCCCTGGCATCTTCTTTCTTCTTCTTTATCAGCCATTCCTAGATAAAGGCCTTCCTTCTTCTTTTTCACTCATCTCTATCTGTCGCTATATTATACAAGTTACGACCGCTGTATCTCTAGATCCATCGATCCACTGGTCTCGATCTTCACTGCATAATATGCAGTGAGCAGAATAAATTAATGTTTGATTGATTCGGTCTTTACTTGGTGAAAACTCATTTTAATTAAAAAACATATACGAGACAGTATTTTAATTTCCACAAAAATGTTTATGATACAACAATTATTTCACTACGATATGGCTTCTTCAGGTATTTACATTCTACTAGCTGATGGTGTTAAGTGTAACCGAGTTTAAATACATTGTTAGGTACGTGACAAAATAATGTCTATAAGACAAAATGGTATCCAATAAAAAAAAGAAAATGGCATTAAATCTCAGTCATAAAGGAGGACAATACACAGAAATATTTTTCGCTATCTTATGTTAATGGATTATTTCAAAATATTGCTAAATATTTCAAAAATATTTTCTATTACAACGCAGCTTTTAAAACCATTAATAACCTTAGTACCTACATAAAAATTAATAAGAATCGAAAAAATAAAGAAAATAAATCTGGAGTCTACAAGTTGACTTGGAACCATTGCCCTTTATTATACATGGGCCAGGCAGGTAGATCATTCAAAAAAAGGATCCAAGAACACCAAAGAAGTTATATATCTGATTGGGTACATAAGACATGTGCTAATCATCTTAAGAAATTCAGGCATAATTTCAACAATAACTATGAAATTATTCACGTCGAAAGCAAAATGCTAGATTAACACCTTTAGAATTTCTTGAAATCAACAATGGTACAATGCGGTAAGGTTCTTTTGAACGAACAAACAGATGTTGTCAAGACTCCATTACTCCATTGAATATTTTTCCCTAATGGCATTTTTTAGCGGCAAACTACAATAAAGGCTTGGGGTTTTTATGACTTGTTCTTCTATTATTTTGTCACATATCTAACAATGTATTTAAACTCAGTTACACTTAACACCACCAGCCAGTAGAATGTAAATACCTGAAGAAGCCACATCGTGGTGAAGCAATTGTTGTATTATAATTATTTTTGTGGAAATTGAAATAATATCTCCGATATGTTCTTTAATTAGAATTAATTAACAATTAATTTCAACAAGACTCATTATATTCCGTTTTCATGTAACAGCCAGTCTATACCAGATTTTGGACCACTTGTGATACAAGGTGAAGAAAATGATATTCTAATACAGTCTAATCAACAATGTAAATACTTAGGCATTTTGGTCAGTTATCGGTGCAATGCTCTGATGCCAAAAATCTAAGGAATTTGTATATAGGAGGGGGTATAATTAAAACAAGTCATTATAAATCACAATAAATAATAAAATAAATTAAAGTATTCACTCTATATAAAATTAAAATAATACTCATATTAAGAAAACACTCAATATAGTATTTTATATCAGTACGTTTAGACTAACACAGTCATTTGAAAATAATTTTCAATAAATAGTAAATAATGGAATGAAATAAGAAATTACTTTGTTTTCTATCACATTTTATTATTACTGATATACAGTGACTCGAGTTTCGTAGTGTTTACTACATTTCCAAACTGAATGAACAAATTAGATCTCAACTATTATATATGCTGATTGCAGGCTTCGGCAGAGCTTCGAAGAGAGGGGTTTTCCATTGTTCCGTCTGTTCGTTTAGTAGTTTCATTAGTGGTACGTGCCTTTTATATTTTTCAATTTCTACGGATTCCAGGATGTCTAGTTTTTTCCCTTTCGCTTCCACGTGCAAGATAACAAGGTTGTTCAATTCTGGGAACGTGTGATCTGTATTGTAGAAATGGTTGGCAAAATTGGAATTATTCTTCCGGTTCCTAAAAGCAGATCGATGCCCTTTGTACCTTTTATGGAAAGGTCGGCCCGTTTGTCCTATATACACACTATTACACTGTTGACAACTTAATTTATAGACTCCAGAATTATTCAGTCGGTTTTCTTTATCTTTCGGATTAAAAAAGAGATTAGAAATTTTATGGGAGGGTGTGAAAGCTGTTACTATGTTAATTTTTGACAAAATTTGAGCTAATTTTTGTGAAATTGGTCCAAAATATGTTAGTTTTATGAATTTATTGTTATTATGATCTAATTTGGAAATGGGGTAAATTTGTTTACGAATTAGTTACTTTTGTTTTTTGTTTATGATGGAATTTATAGTTTTTGTTTCGAACTGATTTTTTGTGACTATTTGTCTGATTGTATTCAATTCCCTCTTTAACGTAATATCATCTAAAGGAACTGAAAATGCTCTATGTACCATTGATCTACAAGCAGCTACTTTATGATTGATCGGATGGTTAGAAAAATTTGGTATTGTTGTATCAGTTGATGTGGGTTTTCTATATATATCAAAGGAAATTTATTTTGTTATTTTTGATAACAAAATAAATTTTCTGGACATAACTTTAATTAAGAGTAATAATGAAATTTCCTTTGATATATATAGAAAACCCACATCAACTGATACAACAATACCAAATTTTTCTAATCATCCGATCAATCATAAACTAGCTGCTTATAGATCAATGGTACATAGAACATTTTCAATTCCTTTAGATAATATTACGTTAAAGAGGGAATTTAATACAATCAGACAAATAGTCACAAAAAATCAGTTCGAAACAAAAACTATAAATTCCATCATAAACAAAAAACAAAAGCAACTAATTCGTAAACAAATTTACCCCATTTCCAAATCAGATCATAATAACAATAAATTCATGAAACTAACATATTTTGGACCAATTTCACAAAAAAAAACTCAAATTTTGTAAAAAATTAACATAGTAGCAGCTTCCACACCCTCCCATAAAATTTCTAATCTCTTTTTCAATCCGAAAGACAGAGAGAACCGACTGAATAATTCTGGAGTCTATAAATTAAGTTGTCAACAGTGTAATAGTGTGTATATAGGACAAACGGGCCGACCTTTCCATAAAATGTACAAAGAGCATCAATCTGCTTTTAGGAACCGGAAGAATAATTCCAATTTTGCGAACCATTTCTTCAATACAGATCACACGTTCCCAGAATTGAACAACCTTGTTAGCTTGCACGTGGAAGCGAAAGGGAAAAACTGGACATCCTGGAATCCGTAGAAATTGAAAAATATAAGAGGCACGTACCACTAATAAAACTACTGAAAGAACAGACGGAACTTTGGAAAACCCCTCTCTGCCGAAGCCTACAATCAGCATATATAATAGTTGAGATCTAATTTGTTCATTCATATTGAAAATGTAGTAAACACTACGAAACTCGAGTGACTGTATATCAGTAATAATAAAAAGTGATAGAAGACAAAGTAATTTCTTATTTCATTCCATTAAAATGAACTATCACAAAGTAACGGACTACTCCATCCAAATAATAAATAGATATCAAATAAATTATATCAGATTAAACTAGTATTTACAATTACATATATGCAAAAGCATAAGACTTAAAAATATAAATTATATAACATTCGAAGAAATATTTCACTGCTACTTCTTTGGCTTTGTTCTGCTCACATATCACAGTTGGAGAATTATTTTTTAAGCGAACTTCTAGAGTATATTTATTTTTTCCATCATTGATAATGCGGAAAGAGATATCTGCGCACCCTAGAACTGCTGGTTGGCACTTCTGAAATAAATCAAAAATTAATGTGTGCTCACATATCACAGTTGGAGAGTTATTTTTCAGCGTTCTTGTAGAGAATATTTATTCTTTCCATCATTGATAATACGGACACATCTGCGCACCCTAAAACTGCTGGTTGGCACTTCTGAAATAATTAAAAAATAAATGTGTGCTCACACATCACAGTTGGAATAGTATATTGTGCAACTAGCGCGAGAAGTTGTCGTTTGCCCACGAGAGTGAAGTTGAGCACATAAATCGACATTAAATTTACTCAAAACTCGTGTGGTAATTGTGAAGTGGGCAATTAGCGTCTTTTCGACCCCAAAAGCAAGCGCAAAGATAGTACTTTCCCCGCATGAGTAATAAAAAATATTTTTATTTAAATGCGAACCTTACTTATTTAGTATTGACAAGTCGACTGTCTTATTTGAATTTTGACAATTTGCGTGTGCCAATGAAAATTTGCGTGCGAGAAGTTTACTTGTCGCACTCAAATCGACATTAAATTTACTCAAAACTCGTGTGGTAATTGTGAAGTGGGCAATTAGCGTCTTTTCGACCCCAAAAGCAAGCGCAAAGATAGTACTTTCCCCGCATGACTAATAAAAAATATTTTTATTTAAATGCGAACCTTACTTATTTAGTATTGACAGTTCGACTGTCTTATTTTAATTTTGTCAATTTGCGTGTGCCAATGAAAATTTGCGTGCGAGAAGTTTACTTGTCGCACTCAAATCGACATTAAATTTACTCAAAACTCGTGTGGTAATTGTGAAGTGGGCAATTAGCGTCTTTTCGACCCCAAAAGCAAGCGCAAATATATAAATATATATATATAGAATTGCTAGTTGGCATTTCTGAAATAATAAAAAAATAAATGTGTGCTCGCATATCACAGTTGGAGAGTTATTTTTTCAGCGATCTTGTGGAAAATATTTATTCTTTCCATCATTGATACGGAAAGAGACATCTGCGCACCCTAGAACTGCTGGTTGGCACTTCTGAAATAAATATAAAATAAATGTGTACTCACATATCACAGTTCGAGTTATTTTTCAGCGATCTTGTAGAGAATATTTATTCTTTCCATCATTGATCATTCCTCATTAATAGTGCGGAAAGAGACATCTGCGCACCCTAGAACTGATGGTTGGCACTTCTGAAATAAATAAAAAATAAAACTAAATGCTTCAATCTTCACTACTTACACCTATGAAATTACTTTAAAATTATAAATATAATCTAGGAAAATTGTTATCTGAATAAGAAAGCATTCAATGCAAATACTATATTATTATCATTAGGAGTTCTTTTGTAAATAGCATACCAATTTAGCTTAAATGGACATTGAAACTATTTTATGAGTTCTAAGTAGGCATTCTATTTTTATCTGACTAAAATAAAGGGGGGCCATCAAGTGTTTGTATTTTGAAGTAGTGGTTATTTCGAGCCTGCAAACACTTCTGTGAAAGCTAGTTTAATAATTGACATAAACGAAATAATGTGATTTATGCTTGAACAAAACTGGAAACTATTAATAATAACTAAGAATTTTCTATCCAAACTGTTATAAATTTACGTGGAAAATTCAATAGAAACGAAATGCCTCCACGGTAGTTTTGTGGATCAATTTGTGAAGCGTTTGTTGATCGTTATGTGATAAAACAACCTGATAAGATTTCGTCCAGGGACCACACCTGAAAATATTGCTAATGTAGCCCAGAATGTGGCTGAAAATCCATCAAAATCAAGTCATCGTGCTCAAGAACTGAAAAAGCCCTCGGTATGAAGATTTAAGCAAGAAAAGAAGCGTCGTGACCATCCCATGTGGTCCCACTTCACCCAATAGGCAAATGATTGCAGGGCCGAAAATGAGCATTTTTCCAGAAAAATGCTGTACAAGCTATGTTTAGAGGCGTATGTTTGCGTATTACACATAGAATATGATCCTTATGACACTGAATGGCTCAATTAAAAAATTTACATAAAATAATAAGATGCGGTTTTTTACTTGATAGAAGGATAATTACAAACTTTGACTATCAGTCAAGGCACCTGCAGAAGTGTAAAAACATAATAAAATGGATTCTGAAATGAGTTTAGCTATTCAGAATGTAAAATTATGAAGATGCTACTATGATAGCAAAAAAAACTGTTATTGTAATAATAAATATGTGTAAACTGGAATACCTCTAATTAAAGTAACATTTTTCAAAATCTTCAATAAAATATAGATAGCAAAACTAAAATAAATACCTTGAGCAATATGCTCTACAGTCGGAGGAGATTGCATATCAATGATTTCCAATATATTCTCATTCGGTTCTGGTGTTTTCACGTCATGATTATTAAATATTTCATCATTCCTATCTTCTGTATTTTCCCGAATCGTCAAGATATCGTCATTTGTATCTTGTATAATCTCGAATTCATTGATCTCTAATCTTTCGTCATTCGTATCTTGTGTAGTTTCTAATTCATGGCTAACTAATCCACGATCCACAATCAAATTCTCCAAATCTTGTGCTAATGCCTCTAGTATCCTATCATAATCTTGTGATGCCTGTTCTGGTAGTACTACTATTATATTTTGAACTTCATTATTTTCTGAATTGTTGACATCTCCATCGTATCTTTGTGCAATCAGATTATTGTTGATCATCTCCTGATCTTCACGTACTTCATTATGCTCCATGAGATTTAGATCTACTATTTCAACAATTCCTATATCATTTGGTTCAATTTCTTCTAATATATTTAAGTCTTCATCACTATTTATTGCTTGAGCTCCATTGTTATCGTGATTATTATTTAAATCAAAAGGATGGTTTTCATTCAAATTTAATTCATTATTATTTCCATCCAAATTGATGTTTTCCTCTTCATAAGCACTATCAGTATTGTAGGTAGAGATAGAATCATCGAGATCGGAAAAATCCGTTTCTTCTCCATCATCTTCCTCAACATTTTCCATTGGAACGTAGGCAATATCGTTGACTTCTGCAGTGCTGTCATTATCACTATTATCATCGTCAGAATGTTCGTCAGTTTCTTCAGCACTATCAGTCTCTCCATCATAACCAGCATCATCAAAATCGGCATTATATACTACATCATTATCATATCCCATTTCGATATCAGCTATATCCTCAATTTCTTCGGCAGGCTCGCTGTTATCCTCTGCGGGATCATCAAGATCGGAATTCAATATTTCTGCGTTTTCATCGCTTTGAGAATCAGCTGAAAAACCGATTTCTTCAACACAATATTGTTCACTATTCCCTCCTTCATCATAAAGATCATCCTCATTATTGTTATCATTGCCATTGTTATCATCGTCATTGTTATCATCGTCATTGTTATCACCGTTATTGTTATTATTGTCGTTATCATCACTATCTTCTTCTTCACTTATTTCTTCCTCTTCCTCCTCGATTGTATCTAAGGGAATATAGTCGCATAGAAACTCTAAAGCTAACGGCAAAAATGTGTCTTCATCATCTCGGCTGTCATACATTGGATCTCGATATATACTTCGATTCAAATGCTCCATGTAATCGAGAAATCTCGCAGATAAATATTGCCATTCTCTTCTACAGATTTCACCTGAAATGGAAAATGGTGGTAATTAGTTTCTTCATCTATTTGAGGTTTTGACCTCTTTTGCAAAAATTTCGAAATAAGATAGTTATTTCAGTTCTGGAAGTTAACAATGAATTAAATAAGGAGTGTGCCAGAGTAAGTGTAACAAGAATAAGAAGAATTGAGTTTGCGGTTGGTTCTAGGTGAAACATTATAATATTTATATTAAAAATAACACTCGGTTTATATTTCACAGTTTATTCAGAAATCTGACACGTGTTTCGGTATTTCAACCATCTTCAGAGGAGTACAAAAAGTAACTAAACTTAAAATCACAGAGGTTCATTTTTATTACAATTACAACATCTGTTGCTTTTTATGGCACATTTTTACAACAGAATCCAATACAGGCGTACTAGGAAAGAGTATTTGGGAATTGGTCAAATTTTCTTTATTCTCTAAAGATTTTTTGATTGAAAGAATCTCCAAATAGTCCATCACTTTACCCTTATTAACATTGTATAATAAACTAACATCCTTTTCGTTGAAAAAGTGATTATTCTCTATACAATGTTCTGCAAAACCGGTTGATTTATGGTTTTTTAGAATTGATACCCTATGTTCTTTCACTCGATGTTGTAAACCCCGACCTGTTTGACCAATATATATAGCATCACAATCATCACATTTTAGTTGGTAAATTCCCGTATTAGTCATATTAGGGTTCCTTTCTTTATTATTCCCTAAGAGTTTGGCTAGATTATTTTTATTGACTGTTATCGAACTAATTCCCATTTTCCGGAAACCATTACAAATTTTGTAACTAATACCTTTTATATACGGTATAGAGTACCACATTAAATCTCGGTTATAATCCTTTGAATTTATATAAAAATTTTTTAAAATATATTTAAATGCTTTCTTTTTAATCATTTTGTCAATAAGGTCCGTTCTATAGCCATTATTCAAAGCTATGGTTTTAATTATATTAACTTCTTTTTTGTAATTAGTTTCATTCAACGGGATATTCAAGAGTCTATGTATGAAGCTATGGAATGATGACATTTTAATCTGCCATGACTGATTGGATTTGGAATGTATGGTGGTGTCTGTCGTAGTCGGTTTTCTGAAAATATCGAATTCAAATTTGTTATCTAAATGAGAGATTTTGAGATCTAAAAAGCTAATCGACGAGTTTTGTTCAATTTCTATGGTAAATTCGATATTTTCATTCAAGTCATTGAGAAAATTCAAGAATTGTTTCAGCTGTCTGTCGGTTCCGGTCCAAATGCAAAAGACATCATCTACATATCTAGCCCAAAAATGGATATACTTAATTAGTTTATTTGTTTTATTCATGAATAATAAATTTTCTAAATATGCCATGAATATTTCAGCCAAAAGTGGACTTATAGGGCTACCCATTGGTAGGCCATTAAATTGATTAAAAAATTTGTTATTGAATTTAAAATAATTTTGGTCTAAACACATTTCTAGAATTTTGTATAGATTATCTTTGTTTGTTGGTGTTAGATGGCTGTTATTTATCATAGATTTCAAGAGTGGCTTGAGCTCGTTTGTTGGTATCGAAGTAAATAGGCTTTTTACGTCAAAAGAGATGAATTTACATTTGTTCGGTACGGTAGTCTGTTCTAATTTTTTAATGAGTTCAAGGGAATTTTTGACACTATACGGAGAAGTGCAATTTACTACAGATGGTAGATTTTTTGCCAAATCTTTACATAAAATATATGCTGGTGCGTTTATATATGAAACCACTGGTCTCATTGGAATATCTTCCTTGTGTAATTTAGGCATTCCATATAGAACAGGAGCAGTAGGGTTCATAACACATAAAGTTTTTAGATTTCTGTCACTAAAAATATTCTTATATTCAATAGTTAGTTTCCTCACCGACTTCTGAAACGAGTTTGTTGGATCTGATTTTATTTCTCTGAAATCTTCAGATTTTAATAAATTTTCCATTTTAATTAATTAATTAACAGAATTAAATGTACTGGAAAAAGGACTAAAATATTGTCCGGATAATTTTAATTTTAAAGATGTAGAAATGTTAGCTTCAAAAACTGAAACCATATTAGATATGTCCAAAAAACCATTATCAGAAAAATATTCAATAGCAAAAAATTTTAATACTAAAAACATTTCCAAATTTAACAACTCCGAAAGAAAAATTATAAAGCAACTCAAACGTAAAATTCAGTTGAATGATCTAATTATAAAAAAAGCAGATAAAGGAAATACATTAACTATCATGACGAACACTGAGTATAAAATTAAAATGGAAAATTTATTAAAATCTGAAGATTTCAGAGAAATAAAATCAGATCCAACAAACTCGTTCCAGAAGTCGGTGAGGAAACTAACTATTGAATATAAGAATATTTTTAGTGACAGAAATCTAAAAACTTTATGTGTTATGAACCCTACTGCTCCTGTTCTATATGGAATGCCTAAATTACACAAGGAAGATATTCCAATGAGACCAGTGGTTTCATATATAAACGCACCAGCATATATTTTATGTAAAGATTTGGCAAAAAATCTACCATCTGTAGTAAATTGCACTTCTCCGTATAGTGTCAAAAATTCCCTTGAACTCATTAAAAAATTAGAACAGACTACCGTACCGAACAAATGTAAATTCATCTCTTTTGACGTAAAAAGCCTATTTACTTCGATACCAACAAACGAGCTCAAGCCACTCTTGAAATCTATGATAAATAACAGCCATCTAACACCAACAAACAAAGATAATCTATACAAAATTCTAGAAATGTGTTTAGACCAAAATTATTTTAAATTCAATAACAAATTTTTTAATCAATTTAATGGCCTACCAATGGGTAGCCCTATAAGTCCACTTTTGGCTGAAATATTCATGGCATATTTAGAAAATTTATTATTCACGAATAAATGAGTGTGGATAGCTCAGCGGGAGAGCATCGGACTCGTGACCGGGAGGTCCAGGGTTCGAATCCTATTCAGGTAGAAAAGAAATTTTCTAGTTGGACGGGTATCTGCCACCATTTCACTGTTGGGTCAAAAATTAACAGTGCTGTGACCTAAAGTGGCGCAAGATCGCAGTAACAAAGCCTACACAGAACACAACTGAACTCCTAACTCGCACAAGCTGAAAAAGCTTCTGAGGGATCTTCACAGAAGATCTAGGAGTATCAGGATAATAATAATAATAATAATAAAACAAATAAACTAATTAAGTATATCCATTTTTGGGCTAGATATGTAGATGATGTCTTTTGCATTTGGACCGGAACCGACAGACAGCTGAAACAATTCTTGAATTTTCTCAATGACTCGAATGAAAATATCGAATTTACCATAGAAATTGAACAAAACTCGTCGATTAGCTTTTTAGATCTCAAAATCTCTCATTTAGATAACAAATTTGAATTCGATATTTTCAGAAAACCGACTACGACAGACACCACCATACATTCCAAATCCAATCAGTCATGGCAGATTAAAATGTCATCATTCCATAGCTTCATACATAGACTCTTGAATATCCCGTTGAATGAAACTAATTACAAAAAAGAAGTTAATATAATTAAAACCATAGCTTTGAATAATGGCTATAGAACGGACCTTATTGACAAAATGATTAAAAAGAAAGCATTTAAATATATTTTAAAAAATTTTTATATAAATTCAAAGGATTATAACCGAGATTTAATGTGGTACTCTATACCGTATATAAAAGGTATTAGTTACAAAATTTGTAATGGTTTCCGGAAAATGGGAATTAGTTCGATAACAGTCAATAAAAATAATCTAGCCAAACTCTTAGGGAATAATAAAGAAAGGAACCCTAATATGACTAATACGGGAATTTACCAACTAAAATGTGATGATTGTGATGCTATATATATTGGTCAAACAGGTCGGGGTTTACAACATCGAGTGAAAGAACATAGGGTATCAATTCTAAAAAACCATAAATCAACCGGTTTTGCAGAACATTGTATAGAGAATAATCACTTTTTCAACGAAAAGGATGTTAGTTTATTATACAATGTTAATAAGGGTAAAGTGATGGACTATTTGGAGATTCTTTCAATCAAAAAATCTTTAGAGAATAAAGAAAATTTGACCAATTCCCAAATACTCTTTCCTAGTACGCCTGTATTGGATTCTGTTGTAAAAATGTGCCATAAAAAGCAACAGATGTTGTAATTGTAATAAAAATGAACCTCTGTGATTTTAAGTTTAGTTACTTTTTGTACTCCTCTGAAGATGGTTGAAATACCGAAACACGTGTCAGATTTCTGAATAAACTGTGAAATATAAACCGAGTGTTATTTTTAATATAAATATAGTAAGTGTAACAACTGGTAGGGTTGATTATAGCAAATGCAATTGAGAAAATTCATCCTGCGAACATGGATCCTAATTCTTTTAGTTCTGAGACAGGGTGTTAAAGTTTGAAAATGCTACCCCGTTTTTTCTCCATAATTAAGAAACGGCCGAAAATATTTTGATTTGACTCAAAACAGTCACAGTGCTTGTTGAAAGATAAATTTTAATATTGGCGTATAAGGAGTAAAAACAGGTTCGTGTGGTTTTAATAACAGATGTCACTGCCAGTTTATTATTTCATTTTCATTTTAAAGTGTCGTCATTAGGCTTTCATTCCAGTGTCTGCCATTTCGCTGAAGTGCAAACAACATAGTTTCATTGTGCTTTAAAAATGTCAAGTTTTGTACATAATGTATTTTTGCGGGGAGTTTGCTTCAATACTTTAATATGAAGAAAAATACTGCCTAAAGTCATTGTATTTAAGTGATTTACAGATCAATATTGAACGAGTAATTGCTAACATGCGACCAGATTTGTGTGAGTGTCATGGAAAATTGGGTTCAACGACTTCATTCCTGCCAGCGTTTACGTCGTGGACATTTAAATGATGTTTTATTTCATAACAAATAATATCCACTGTACATTATAACGAAATTACAATTTTAATAGTTTTCAAATAAATAATGTGTTTTATGTACAAAACAAAATGGGGCGTTGTTAACGAAAGCCCCTTTAGAACACATTTTTGTCAAAGGTAAAATTAGACTGATGCAAAATTATCCAATCGATTCAGGAGTGTTTCACGCTTCACTTACAGGTCACATGTGATTTGTTTATTTATGAGATCATTAGATGAAAATACAAAGACGAATAGAACACGATATTTGAGTTTGTTACTTCGCATATTTCCTATCATAATGAGCCTTACGAATAGAACAACAATCCGACAATTCATTACGGTTTTTTTTAGGAAAAAAAGCAGTCAAAAATTTTTAAATCGCTTAAAACAACCATGGCTTTAAAACTATGCTAATCGTCTAATATTATATACTGTAAAACCATGTATATTTCTAATTTCATTTGGCCACGTTAATTAGTTGTATTCAATTTCAAACCCTGCCCGAATTAAATATGTTCTTATGAGGAACATTTGTAAATATTTGAACCATTATAAACTACTCGTCAAAGTTAAGGGTAATGATTGATCATGAATTCACAAAAAATCGGAATTTTGAATATCCAACCTAAAGGTTTAAAATAAAATATAGTGCAATCGATGTAAATAAGGAAACACTTAAATGAAGATAAAAATCTCGTTCTGAACAATCAGGTTGATTTTTAAAATTCGCCTATCATAAATAATCTCACTTATAACGACTCCAGATGCCCTGGAACATAGATGTCGTCAACCAAATTCTCAAAAAATAAGTTGAGCTATTCGAACTCCTAAATACACATTCAAAAACTATATTTTTGATGTAGTTTAGTAACTCGCTCAGATGATGGCACTGTGTGCTTAAACAATTGTCGGCTTCAAAAAGACTGATTATATAAATTATAGTGCTAATTAGAAATTATATCTTATTTATCCCTCTTTATCATTTATGATAAATTTACACCGTATTTAATGCCAAAACTATAAAATATTTTGGTTTGTCGTTAAGTTTTATATGCTTTCAAATATTATAGATTTTTTTTTGTGAATAAATCATCTCTTTGAAATCTTAATATTTTAACTGAAACACTACATATACATATTTCAAAAGCAAATAGGATTTTCTTGAAAAAAAAAACAAATTAATTCAATAGCCCGAGTTCAAATCCTGTTCATGTGGGAAAGCAATTTTTTAATTCAACGGGTTTCCTAAGTACGCTAACTTTCGAACGGAAAGAACTAGAGAATTTAAACTTTCACGCTGAGGTTGTCGCCTGAATACCACGGTTAAATTATTTATTATTTATTTATTGACATTTGAAATGTCCCCAAATTTTCAAAATCACATATCCTGAAAAATCTGAATTTTAGAACTTAGAAATAGAACAACGACGCATAATTTGTTCAGAATTGTTGGAGGACTATATAATCAAAAGATCTAAAAAAACGATTTCGTGAGCGCTACCGGAACCATAGCAACAGTGCTATGATGGAGTTTACATTCGGCACTTGGATGTAAAATGACAAGAAGGCTAATGCAAAATTTCTTGAGAATCGTGGGTGATATGAAGCAGTGTTCAAAAGCTCCTGACTTGTGGGTGATTATCACCATTCGTTTGAAGTCCTTTGAAATTATGTCGATTTACCAAACGAAGAAAATCTTCTGTATTCAGTAGAAGAAATAAAACTTACTGTGCTAAATTTGTAGCACTTCCATGCTCGAATTAAAATTTCGGTTATTCGGTCGGATATAACGGGGGCTTTACTAAAATTCTTCAATTCAAATTTCCGTTATGATGGTTGAATGTAATTCGAGGAGGTAAAAATTGTGTACAGCTATTCATACAAATTTAAGTCTTATTCTTAACGGAAAAATAAACAAAAATATATACATTTTCATATGTAGGTACACAGTAGCAAAGATCCATCATAAAACCGAACAATGTCACTGACAATCTTGAAGATTTCGTCTAATCGATAGTATTTCACTTGTTCGAGCATTCACAAATATATATTATAACAACGTGAATATACTATGGTTTAAATCCGCCACAAACTTTAACTCTAATAATCTAAGAGATTTCGTCTAAAGGTTTTATTTCCCCTAATCTGGTAATCATAAAAACGTTCAAAATTGTGAATATTTTGGATTCATCTTCGGAAATTGTTGGTCTCGAGCAGGAATTTCAAGTTGATATTGTTGGATGGTTTGAACTGGAATTTTTGTTTTCAAGAAGAATTTATTATTTGATGCATTAAGGTTCGGTTTCTTCAAGTAATCATTTTTTCAGATCAATTTAGAATTTATTTTATATTGTTGATACAATTGGGTATTATTTTGATACCATAAATGTACAGCATCTCTGACCTATTCTCTATTTGTTCTAGGCCTTTCGTAGTTATTTTGTTCGGCGCTCGTTAAATGATTGTGTTTTCTTGTAATAACTGATGAACTTTATTCTACCCCTAATATAATTCTTCCTACATGCCAAAATTGTTTCTAGCAACACTGGGCGCATGTCTATCATTATTGTTAGAAAACCTTATAAAACCTTTTTTCTCGAGAATCATAGTTCGTAACGCCTTCAACTACCAGTACCTCTCCCTTTGCAAATATTGGAGAATTAAACCAACATGGACGTACGGTGTCCAATTCTGGGGACGTGTAAAACTTCCAATTTTTACAGCGACTTCAATACAAAATATTGGGTTCATTCGCAAATGCACCATGATATATTTCTTATTCGTCATTGCATAATGATTTAAAGATCTCTTTCGTGAAATCAGAAAAATTTCAAGACAATACCACTATAATCTAGATAGACATGAAAACAGCATTATAGATCGGCTGGCGGAAAACCCGTTCATCATAAGATTACTTGACTTCAATTAAAGTATTGCCAAGAAGTATCAGTAATATTTAATAACTTCTCATGTCTTTTTACCACTGACTTAATACTTGTAAAAAAGATTGTACAATAAATATAACAAAAAAAGCTTATTACAACGACAGTTCAATTTGGCAAAAAAAAATAAAATATGAAACAGTGGACTTATTAACAATATTGATACGTAGGTATACTCACTTTTCAGTCTAATGTTCGTCACGGGTTCGTTACCTTCTCTAAAGACTTCACGAGCAACATCGTCCCAAAAACATCGCTGCATACTTGGGTATCTGCTACCGCTTCTTTTATACCATAACGCTGGCCGTCTTTCCACTGCCCTCACTAACTTTTCCCTTCTTATTATTTCTATATTCACTATTTCATCCATTGTTAATAATTATCAAATATTCACAACACAATGTTTATACGCGCTACGTGGTTTCAACTTGCCTCAAAGATCCAGTTCTGTACGGTGAAGCGTCTGTCCACCAATTGAAATGTATTTCAGGTAGATATTTTCGAAATTGCAAAATAAGCACCCCCATTATTACTCATAGAGTTGACCATTCTATAGTACCTAGAAAGACCAGGTAGATTTTTCAGTGGATGCGAAATCTGCAGATCTTTTGTCACAAAGTGGCTAAGTTATATTTGATGTTGAAATGATTTTCAAGATTGAAATAATTCAATTTTTATTCCCTATTCAAATCCAACTTAAGATTAACTTTGATTATGATCTAATTAAAATTTCATTGAAATAAACAAAGTTATTTAATGTGATTCACTTTGTTTGTTCACCAAAAAGAACTCTATTATTACTATTGAACCAGATAAAAAATCTCTCATAAAAAACATTGTAATATAATTAAAAGAAATCATAAATATAGTCATCAACTGCGTCGGTAGCATAGTGGTTTAAAAACCCAGCATACATTAATTTACATAAGGTCGCAGTCAATCCGAGAGAAACTCATTCTACACAAGTTCTTCACTCTTTTAAGTTTTTGAAATAGCTTTTGAAATATCAAAAAAACATCACATAACCACTCTTAGAAATAAGCATATTTTTCTCGTTGAGCATGCTCTTAAATCATTTGTATTCTTTAATCTCTATGTTTGGAACCAATCGTGTAACATTAATCGTGGGCATAAATTTGGATAATATCCATATTTTTAATTCAGAAAAATCATAAGTGGCTACAGACTCTCCCAAAAGATGAGATTTGCTCTTTTCTTCCTTTAGAAAGCCTTCGAGAAATAATTTGTTTTGAATTTCAGCTCATTTGCTTAATTTTTTCTAAGAAAATGACAAAGACGTCAACGATTACGAAATAAATGTTTCCAATGAACTAAGGGGAAAACACCAGAGGAAATGAATGATTATAATGAAATAATACAGAATGAAAGTAGCTATTAAGATTCAGTTATGATACGTATATACCTATCTTTCGAAAATTAATATTCGAATTACCATAAACATCAGATACCTATAGGTTTATTACATTGTTGTAGGTTACTTGTTTCTGGTATTTGTTTCAGCTAGTTCTCGTGAAATCTTCATGAATAATATAGTCCGTCTAGAAAGTATCCGGAAAAAACAAAGCTCAATTGTAATTATTTATTATATATTTTAATTTCTTGAAGATCCAGGCGCGGACTGTGTGGTCCTAAGGCCAGTAAAGCGTTTACATTGTTTCCTTCAATCTTACTCGGTCTTATTGAAACTTGGCTATGCCTCATATCCATGCCATATTTATCCTCTTTATTGTCTCATATACAGCAGTTTCATAAACGAAATTAAAGCCTCCTTTTTCCCAAAAAGTCTTCTTTAATGATGAAACGTTTTTCATAAGCAAATTTAAGATTAAAGGGAACTTAAAAGCGTCCTTTATCTTAAAGGGAGAAAATCGGCCCTTTACGGCTGGAAAAAGATCCTTTAACAAGAAGCTCGACATTGCGCAGGTGCTAGATAAACACAAAAACAGTGGACATAACCTTCCTCTGTCACATTAGCCCATTTTGTTTGATTTTAGCGTACTACGAAATAAGTTAAAGTTCAAACCGTGTGTAATTCAGACTTGAGAACCAGAATTATTATAGCTAGATGACCGGGCTCAACACATGATCAAACCATCTTTAATAAGAGTGTCTTTAAGAGACAATATGAGAATGGTAAATTTGTACGGTATTTGTTACTTGGTGATAGTGGTTATAGTTTGCAGACTTATCTTATGACAAAGTTACCGGAAGCTATAACTGCAGCTGAAAGTTTATATAAGCAGTCAATTATGCGAACTAGAAATGTGGTGGAGAGAAAGTATGGAGTTTGGAAACGTCGTTTTCCTATCCTTCTAAAGGAATGAGTGTTTAGTTAACGACCATAAGAATTATTGTTGCTACCGCTGTTTTGCACAATATAGCTGTAGATATAAACGAAATATTTCCAAATAAATGATTGCAGGAGGAAGAGGACTTTCAAACAAATTCAACTAATGTTAATGCAGCTCGTCAAGCGAGAGAGTCTATTATTAATAAACATTTTGCTAATTTAAAATTTATATTTGTGTGATAATTGAAAATATATTTGCTTGTCACTTGTGAAAATATTCTTCATATTCAATTTGTATCTTCAACATGACAAGATTTCATATAATTTTTATAAGATTTTACAATGTATTTATTTAGATAGGTTTCTATGTTTGTATTTCTGATTCATTGTTTTACTTTAGGTAACATCTGAAAAAGTTTCAAGTGAGAATATGAAATAAAAATATTGAGTGTTATTGAAATTTCTGTTTTCAATTTCAATTCGAGGGGATTTCATAGTCTCTATTCTCTTCCTTGATAGCCACAATCTGAGCTTCTACTAGAGCTGTTTATTTTTATAATACATCTCTTTCGCTTCGGCAAGTGGGTTCGTAACAGTTGGGCTGAAATTGGCTCCCTCAATTTCAATGGAGCCCCACCACCAGTCCCTTTAATATGACTGCGTTGAGCAGCTACCACCTTTCTAGTTTAAGTTTTTATATTGCCATATTTGGATTAGAGGTGGTCCCCATCTCTTCAATGGTTCAATTATTTCTGATAGCCTCAAATTCAGTCATATCATCAGCTATGTAATAAATTCATGTCCGCTGAATGTTAATGAAAATATTCCTCCTGATAGCAAACGTCAAAAAGAGGTTTCCCACAGACAGATGTTTATGCAAAATGAAGACTACGCAGTCCTTTGATGCCCTTAGAGTGTCAGCTAACTCGTGTATCCTTACTTTATGGATTACTGAAAGGATTTCGGGGAATTTTTTTTATGGTATTAGAACCTCATTTGGGTGACCAGAGAGTGTTGCAGTATCGGTTTTATTACGACCACATTTGAATTCAACAAACCAGTTGATTGTGGTTTTTCTGCTCAAAAGTCCGATCAACACATATCATTCTGATTTCCTTTTCAACGGCATTCATTTTAATGTCGTTTTGAGAATAAGGGACTTTACGTGACAAATAATATTCAGCATTAAAACCAAAGAAACTAAAAGAGCAATTTTTGGAGAGTAATAAAAAGGTATAAATAAAATTTCTTTTTTTCTTTGTTGAATTATATATTATGTAAATTGTTATTATAAAATAAAAAATATATTATTATATACAAAATCTATGGTATAAAAAAGTAAAACAATAAAGATTAAACAAAATAGTGAAACATATATTACAAATTTTATACAAAAATTGTCAACACATAAAATGATTAAAATTAAAATGCTTTCTTCTATCTATATTTGTAGATGGAAATAACGTAAACTTCATTCAAGAGATTGTACACTGTCGTTGGCCGCAAACGATTCTTCATTATCTGGATAATTTCCTCCATAATAATCTGCTGTAATAATAACAAATCAAATTTTGGTATAGGTGGGTACCATTTGCCGTCTATCATACGCTGTTCCTCATTTTGATTCTCCAAATTCCCCTTCATGGTTTGGCTTTCCCGCTCCACTTCTTCTACAGCAGTATCAATTCTGTCTGAATACCTCTTACACCAACCAGCTAAGGTTGATTTTGGTATCCCTAATTCCCGTGCTACCTTGGAACGGATCTGCCGGTTCATCAGAATATTCTTAACCACTTCAATTTTGAAAGCGAGTGCCCTTCTAACACATATTCTTTTTTTTATTGTTTTCGTTGCCATTTTTATTCAATATCTTTGTCTTCAATAACTTATCAAACTGTATTTAGGATGATAATTAATAATTTCTGTTTTTTATTTATAAAGGGAAAAATAATGAAACAATTATAACTTCTGAAATTAGTTTCAATAATTTTCTAGCAAATGTAGAGCGTCCAAATTAAAAACACAAAACACAAGTAAAGTATTACTTTTCATTTGAGAATTGTTCTACTAAAATGCAAAATATACCCAGTCAGTCAGATAACAGACAAAGGATGTTAAAGTTACAACTTGAGTCAAGTTCGATATTCAGAGGACAAATGCTTGTGAAAATATTCTTCATATTCAATTTGTATCTTCAACATGACAAGATTTCATATAATTTTTATGAGATTTTACAAGGTATTTATTTAGATAGGTTTCTATGTTTGTATTTCTGAATCATTGTTTTACTTTAGGTAACATCTGAAAAAGTTTCAAGTGAGAATATGAAATAAAAATATTGAGTGTTATTGAAATTTCTGTTTTCAATTCCAATTCGAGGGGATTTCATAGTCTGCAGCAATGCTGATAGAACTCTAATACCGCTTTTTCCAGAAAGTGCATTCAAAATAAAAAAGATTTAATTATGATTATTTAATTTTCTCTTCATCTCCATAATTTGAAAATCTAATATTTTAAGCTTCGAATGCTTCTCTTCTTTTCCTCTATTCTCTTCCTTGATAGCCACTATCTGAGCTTCTACTAGAGCTGTTTTTTTTTATAATACATCTCTTTCGCTTCGGCAAGTGGGTTCGTAACAGATGGGCTCAACTGTTTGGAAATTAGCTCCCTAAATTTCAAAGGAGCCCCACCACCAGTCCCTTTAATATGACTACGTTGAGCAGCTACCACCTTTCTAGTTTAAGTTTTTATATTGCCATATTTGGATCAGAGAGGTGGTCCCCATCTCAATCATCTGGTTTTAAAGTAATACTTTTTTTTATTTTCTTCCATATATTCATTCATATAACTCACGTTTACTGAAATATAGCAATTCGCACGTAATAATGATATAAATTCAAATATGTCTTCTGCATATAACCATGTTTATGCAAAGACTGATTTATGCTTCTTTCCTTTTTCTTTTCACAAGTTCCGACGCATAGCCCACAATTTTTACAGAATATCACCAACTATATTCGTAAAATCACTGGTTCTCAGGATAGCCAACAGTCGGAAACATATGACCGGCGCATTAAAGGAAGCTTTAAGTAAAGGACGGTCGATGTGCGTTTATGAAACTGATGGTACCATTTAAAGGATTCTTTTTCATAAAGGGATTTTATCATAAAGGAGCCTTTTGATGTTGTTTATGAAACTGGCCGTAATTTTTAAACGTTTCGAAAACCTTTTCCATACAAATATTCTACCTGTTTTCTTTTTTCTAGTTGAGACATTTCAAAAATTGTATACTTGCTGACAATCAACAATATTTGACAAATATTGTTGCCATGCAACTTTAGCCATAGCCGAATATCTACACAATCTATTTTATACACTACTTTTGTCATAGAATATTACAAAAATGAAGTATATTAAAATTATAAAAAATAATATACTTTCTCGAGGGACTTTAATTATTTTTTTCAGAAAATGTGGCTTATTTTTAAACAAGCCATTGTCGTTAAGTTAAATTGTAGAAATAATATTTATTATTTTATTTAATTAAAATGGATTTTCGTCATGTAAAGACAGATTAAATAAAATTTCAGCAAATGTGGCCAATCTTACATGTAAATAAAATTAAAAATGGTCATTTCAAAGTTTTTATGGCATATAAATGGTAAACATATTTTGCGAAGTGTTCATATTTACTGAATCAAGTTTAACCAATTTCACCAGTTTAAAGTGCCCTACTAAAATGAACCAAAAGCCATTGGAAAGCAATTATTTTTTGTGCTTACCATGAATCAATCATATTTCGTTATTCGTAAGATTTGTGTACAACTCTTCATTACTTGAACTGGATAATAGCAACTATACTATGGAGCAATGAAATAATTTTATTTAAATAATCTCTTGTTTACTCCTCATAGCGAGAAGAATGTGAATTATTTATTCAAATAGATTATCCCACATTTCTGGGAATTTTTTCATTATGAAATTGGAAAATTTTAAGTTTCCTCTTAAATGCATTTTTCATTAACTGATAAATTGTGCATTTTTAAAGTAAGTTCAATTACATTCTTTTTTTTTTCTCTCAATTCAACTTCATGAGAAGTAATTATTATATTCTAACTTTTCAGTAACATATAAATGTGGTTAGGGAATTTGAGTTGATATCACTAATTATATTCAAAATTTTTATGGTACTATGTAAAACATTAACACTAAGTTTTCATAAAATTGTATATATTAGGAGTATGAATAAGTTGGTGCTGTTTTGATAACAGATGTCGCTTTAGTGTAGTGGTCAAATTGCCACTTTATTCTCTGTTATGACTTATGTTATAGACTATGTAATGTGTAACAATTATGGCCGAATAAAGTTATTATCATTATTATTATTATCATTATTATTAAATGCTTCATTTTGAAGTGTCATCATTTCAATATCTGTTATTTCACTGTAGTCGAAATAACACAGTTTCTTTGTGCTCTGAAAATTTCAACATTTAATATACTATGAATAATGTATATTATTTGTTCTAGAAGCTCCTAGCAATAATATTGCAAATCTATGAGTAGTATTTAAAGCGAAACGAATTTTTGATTTTTTAAAGATTGACCGATCATCTATCCATTATTCAGGGATGCTTCCTGAAATACCAATTAGACAATAAATTCACATTAATAAGGAGTATGAGCTATGTTAATTGAAAGTTCTAGAAATCGAGACAGGGTAACATACATCTGTATAACAATTTTATGTTCAAACAAACTCGACAAGGTTTTGTAGAACACAAAGGCAAATTGCAGACTTGCGCCCGTTTCAAAATGATTGGTTTTCATCAGTCCAATTTATGCTAGTGACTCCAAATCTGTAGAGTATCTCCATTCGCTATACACATAGACTCTAAGATAAAATAATAATACACTAGCGCCATCTAGAGTATGCAAAATACATACACAGAGCTCTAAGATATTAATAATACACCAACGCTATCTAGAATAGGCAAAATACATACAAGACACACCTTTGCGAGTTAATTCAAGTAAAGAAATGTATTCTCGAAATTTTCACGTTACTAACACAATAAATTTTCCTCTGGCTCAAATCAGACCATATTGTGCAGTAATGCTTATCCATATTAAAATAAATTAATTCGGCTGATCTGTTCCAAAAATCATTAATTCTATTACCATACTCATACTTCTCATTATTGATTTTTGGTACAGCTCAGCCGAATTAATTTATTTTAATATGAATAGGATGGCGTTGGTGTATTATTAATATCTTAGAGCTCTGTGTATGTATTTTCCATACTCCAGATGGCGCTATTGTAATATTAATATATTAGAGTCTCTGTGTATAGTGAATATAGATACTGGACAGATTTGGAGCTACTAGCATATATTGCACTGACGAAAACCAATCAGTTTGAAACGTGCGTATGCCTGTAATTTGCTTCTGTGATCTACAAAACCTTGTCGAGTTTGTTTGAATATAGAATTGTTATACAGATGTATGTTACACTGTCTCGATTTCTAGAACTTTCTATTACTATAGCTCATACTCCGTATTAATGATTTTTGGTACAGATCAGCCGAATTAATTTATATTAAAATAAATTTACACTATAAATATAATCACTTATTTTCTCGTTCAAAGAAAGTTTTTGGATTACTTCATGGTTGGATATTTAAACTCCTTCTTGATTTTTCCTACAATATGGGAATAATTAGTAAACCATTGTTGAATTCATAAGCCATTTAAAAAAAAAATGGTAAATATCTGATATCGTATACGAATTTACTGGTCCGTATATTAAGCAAAAAGCAGATAATGGGGACTAGAATTTCATGCCTCAAAAATAATTAACGGGGTTATTTTACTTGATAGAAAACTTTTCCAATATCTTAAATATCAAATAGATTAAATCTGCTAACCTCACTGTAAATTATAATTTCGAAAAATGTTTTCACCAAAACATTTCAAAATTAAATTGAATGAATACCTTAGGAAACATAATTTCAATTTAGTAGACATGTAGAATTACCAGCATCAAAAGTAATGAAGGAATTTAAATAAAATATAGAATACTGATTAAATTATTTCTATATGTCTACTTAATTGAAACTAAGGCATTTATTTGATTTAATTTTAAAATGTTCTTGAGAAAAAATAAAATTAGAATTTGTAGTGAGGTTAGCAGAATTAATCTGATTAAATGAATGGAGTATGTATGCGGTTCGTTTTTGTAATCCTTTGAAGATGACCGAAAGACGGAAACACTTGTCAAGACTGAATAAACTGTGAAACATAAAAACTGGCCGATTTTTTTTTAATAAAAATAAAAAAGAATTAATCTATTTGACATTTAAAATATTATCCAAAACTTTTTGGGAAAATAACATGGCTGCAGAATATATTATACTAAATGACATATTTATTAATCTCTCCACTAGAAATTAACAGAGATTTAAAGCTAGAAAAATGAAATGCTTCATTTTTTTTCAAATTATATATGCTGTAAATACATACGAATATGTAAGTATATCAAGCAATTTGCATTTTCTATAAATCTATTTAAAAATACCGTTCCTGAAACTTAGGAAAATAATACATTATAAATAAAAACTAGATTATATAATTTCTTCTTTCTAAATGATGGGCCATCTCTTGTTTGCATTTTGAAGTAGTTGTTATTTCAAGTCTGACAACTCTTCTGTCATTGGTGTTTTGGCAGAACGTTATTTTTATATTTGACATCAACGAAATGGGACGATTTATGCATGAACAAAACAAAAGTAATGAATCTTCTACCAAACTGTTAATCTTGGGTTGAAGTTTCAAACAAATATGAAATAAAAGAATCGCAAGTAAATATATCAAAAATTAGAATTTCAATGGTACAAAACACGCGAAAAATAAATCTAGCATCCCTTATGCACGAATGAAGAAAAGCCCTTTTCCTAAAGTTGTAATATAATTTGTGTCAACTATTTGATAGTTTATACATACGAGTATATGATGTTTTATTTATATATGAATATTTTTAATAGTTCATATTTATATTTAAGATTTTTTTTGATAAGCCATGAAAATTTAGATGGTGAATATTTGTAGTTGTAGTTTTTGATATCATATGGTGTGCATATTAATATTATTATTATTATTCGAATAAGTTTATTCGGCTGATCTGTACCAAAAATCATTAATAAGGAGTATGAGCTATGGTAATAGAAAGTTCCAGAAATCGAGACAGTGTAACATACATCTGAATAACAAACAAACTCGACAGGGTTTTGTTGATCACGAAGGCAAATTGTAGACATGCGCACGATTCAAACTGATTGGTTTTCATCAGTCCAATGTATGCTAGTGATTCCAAATATGTCTGCGTTAGTAACGTGAAAATATCGAGAATACATTTCTTTACTTGAATTAACTCGCAAAGATAAGTCTTGTATGTATTTTGTATACTCTAGATGACGCTAGTGTATTATTAATACCTTAGTGTCTCGGTGTATAGTGAACATAGATACTTGGAGATTTGGACTCGATAGCATACATTGCACTGACGAAAACCAATCAGTTTGAAACGTGCGCATGTCTGCAATTTGCCTCTGTAATCAACAAAATCTTGTCTTGTTTGAGTATAAAATTGTTACACTGTCTCGATTTCTAGAACTTTCTATTACCATAGCTCAAGATTATTTTGGGAGAATCATCTAGATATTCATTAATAAGGAGTGCCTCTGTGATCTACAAAGCCTTGTCGAGTTTGTTTGAGTATAGAATTGTTGTACACATGTATGTTACACTGTCTCGATTTCTAGAACTTTCTATTACCATAGCTCATACTCCCTATTAATGATTTATGGTACAGATAAGCCGAATAATTTTATTTTAATCCAGATATTCAAGAATATTCAATATAAAACAATTTTACTTCTACACTGTGACCATGTGGTACCATACTTCTAAAAAGTCGGCAGATTTACCAACACACACGAATAATACCAGACAAAGAAGTAATTATATCGTCCCGCAAATTGCATAATCACTTGGAATAACTAATTTCTCATTTAACGCACCAAAAATTTACAATTCACTGACCGAAATAATCCGAAACCTGCCTAACACATTCCATTTCAAAAATCAACTGAAATCTTTCATCCGAGAAACCCAAAAAGTATGTCTTTTCAATTTTATACACATGCATGCAATGCATCTGTGGAGATAAACATCGGCGGATTGTGCTCTATAAAATTTCTCATAGTTTCGTAGTAAAAAGTGTAAATTGAATATTCAAAATTGTGATACTGACTTCGTAAAGTGGCAAGTTGCTATTTTTCGTAAAGGGATTTTTTCCTTTCAATGAATATATAAAAAAATTGAATGTTAATTGAAAGCTAACTGACGTTAAACAAAAAACATACAGAGATTGTACTAAACATGGGCGTACTCAGCATGGGGTTATTAAATTTTATTGGTGGAATACATTACAATTCTTGAAATAACTATTTTAATAACGAAAAATAAACTGAATAGAGTAATCCGTTACTTTCTGATAGATCAATTTAGTTAGAAAAACGAAATTACTTTGTTTACCATCACTAGTTTTATTTAGTTACAGTTACCCGAGTTTCTTAGTATCACTACATTTTTAGACTGAAAAATTCAGTTGCGTATTTTTTTCTTTATAGGTTATAGTCTGCACGTTCAATAGATTCATTGCCGGGTCATTTTGGTGTTTATAAATTATAAAAACTTCGAAAATATTCATTTTATTGCCCTTTGTCGCAAGATGTTGGTCTTTACAGGACATCAAATAGTGGGGAATTCTACAGGTCCGTCTGCTCGTTCAATAGATTGATTGCCGGGTCATTTTGGTATTTATGAATTTCTAGAGCTTCGAATATATTCATTTTATTGCCCTTTATCGTAAGATGTAGAATTTCCATATCTTCTAGTTCAGAAAATATATGGTATATTTCAAAGAAATGGCTAGCAAAATTGGACTTGTCTCTCCTGTATTTAAAGGCGGCTTGCTGTTCTTTGTATATGGTTTAGATACCTCTATTAAAAAAATTTCTTACAATTTTGAAAATTTGGATAATTTATCGTTATGTTATTGTCGATGGAAATTATCGTACAATCGTGCTCAGTTATTTCCTATAGTAAAACAGAAAATAATACTGAATTGTCATCGATACAAATTATCATCGGTATTATTTAACGCAAAGGACCCTACTCCAAACATACACAAATCAGGAGTTTATGAGTTATCTTGTTCTACGTGCAGTAATAAATATAAAGGACAAACAGGACGTTCCTTCAAGACGAGGTTTAACGAACATAAAATGAGTTTCATAAAAAATAAACAAGATTCTACTTTTGCCACTCATTGTCTAGAAAACTGTCATTTATTTCCGTATATATACAATAGATACATAATATAATATATATTATATAGATAATCTTAAAATTTTACATGTAGAATCAAAAGGAAAGAAACTCGATTATCTAGAATCTGTTGAAATTTTCAAATTAGTTCACAATAACAATAATGAAAAAATAATGAATGACTGTACGGAGCTATGTAAATCGAAAATATTTGAGATATTCAAAAAGTAGCATCTGTTTAAAACCTTTTTCAACGAACATAAAATGAATTTAATGAAAAGTAAACAAAAATTCAACTTTTGCCACTCATTCTTTAATAAACAGTAATTCCTTTCGACAAAAAAAAAGCTTAAGAAAATTTTACATGTAGATTCAAAAGAAAAGAAAGAAACTTGATTATTGAAATTTTCAAATTAGCTCTCAATAAAATTAATGTAAAAAATAATGAATGAATATACGGAGCTATGTAAATCCAAATATTTGAGATATACAACAAAATAATGTAAAAATAATGAATGACGGAGCTATGTAACTCCAAAAATTATTTGAGATATTTAAATGGGTACCATCTGTTTAACAACCTTCTTTGTCGATTGCCGACATTCCGATATCTGTTAGAAGCCCCTTTTTAACCCGGTTTTTTATCACGTTTCGCTTGTAAACCTCTGTACCACTATAAGGTGTTACCTAGAATCTATTGAAATATTCAAAATATGTATCACTTTATTTTAAATACCTCTGTACCACTGTTAGATCTTCAGTTGTCTGATGATGGAATAGTTCATTTCCCGAAACTCGAGTCACAAGAAAATGTCTAATATATATTTTTATTGGTAGTAAAACATAGTAATTTTTACAATTTGTTTTAATTTTAATGAAAATAATACTACTAATATATCGAATTATCGATATTTTTTCAGAAAATAACCAATATATATCGTCGATATTTTCAATACCAATACCCCCGATAGACGATATTCGATATCTATTTTTAGAGTATCAAATTCGAAATTTTTTATATTTCGCATTATGATTTCGACCGCTCGAAACATATTATACTCTAGTTCAGTAGTTTCATTGGTCGAAAATCCTGATTTAGCGTGACCAGATTCAGTTGAAAATGGCATATTCAGTAGTTGGCTCTATTTTTATGAAAAAAAAATTGAATAAAGTTATGACTCAATGTTTCTAAAAGCTCTGGAAATAAATAGACACAATAAAATTTGAATATCATTCAACGGCCAATTTAACAACTTGCCGCTTTCAAATATCTTTCTGTACCTTAAACATTCTAATTAAAATGATCTATCACCAAGTAGCGGACTACTCTATCCAATATTTAAATATTTATTGCTGGAATTCCCAAGATCCCTTGGACCTGCTTCATATTTACCTATACAGGGTGTACTGAATATCTCAATTTCAAATAAAACATATCTTGTATTTATTATGTATGTATTATTCTGACAATACTAAAAATTCAAAATTATTATGACATACATAACAACCTGGCTTCATCTTCAGCTGAATAATGTACAAGGTGTATAAGAAACATAATATCATCATTGCAGTGATGGTGAGGAAAACTGACCATATCATCGGATTCTGTGTCTAGTAATTCTTCACCTTTTCACGAAGCTGTTCCCAGGACATCTAAAATGATTGAAGAATACGATGACTACCATAAAAATGACATTGGTCGTTATGTTGATCCTGTCCTTAAATTGCCATCAGAAAAAAATAAGGATTTGCTATAAATCTCTGGGTACCACCATCAAATTACGATTTTAGTTCTGATGCCAGCATCATCCATTTGAAAAGAAAATTTAACTGCCGCTGGTTAGATATATATGGTTGGTCTACTCAAGTTGTTATATTTGAAAGGTGCTTTATGTATGCACTGTGTTCTTTTTCCTCCTATTATTGCTACAATTAAAGGAGTTTTGGGGTCATTCATGGTAAGGTCATACAGGAATTTTATAGATATATATAAAGATTGTAGATAACACGTCGGCAGTCATTACCACTAAACTTCAACAGCTGCTGTAAAAGCATTCCTTGAAAATGTTCTAGTTGGTGTACAGTTGCAAAGGGGTCACCAAAAGATGATTGAAGAGAAAAAAAATTGTCATCAAGTATTTCACCAAAAATTCAGAATGAAATAATATGGTTATGTGGTGAAGTTGTCAAAGAAAGAATTATTGATGACTGTAAACAAGCAAAAGCTTACGTTGTAATGGCCGATGAAACAGCAGATATCGCTGGAAAAGAACAGCTTCCTATTGGATTGCGGTTTTAAGATGAGAATCAACAAAGAATCAGAGAGGAATTTGTAGGCTTTGTTGATCTGAAATCTCAAGATTTCTACAATCGCTACCACAATTCAGAGTTTTTTAGTTGATCAAAATCTTTCAGCAGAGAATTTTGTTGGATTTGAATTTGACGGATGTTCTACGACGGCTGGAAAAGAAGGTCATTTTGAGGAAAAAGTACAATAAATCTTTATTTTTTCATTGTTCAAGACACAAACTAAATCTTGTGCTCAATGATGCTAGCAAACTACCGGAAATGAGAAACGATTGCAACTGTTAAGTATACAATATCCTGCTTTCGTGAGTCGCCAACCCCCAGGACTTCGGCTCCTAATTTGTCAAGGATCTGTGAGATCAGATGGTCTGAGAAATACAAGAACATCACAAAGTTTTCAAACTGCTTTCATGAAATCATCAATGCGCTAAAACATCTCTCATCGAAGGAAACTATGCTACAAGATAATTTGCCTATTAATTGCACTGTGCAGTAACTAAACTAATTTTCATTATAGGTTTAGTCAAGATTGCAAAGTATTCTGCGATTTTGAAACCCGTTGTGAACGTTCTACAAGGCAAAAATGTGGATTTGATTATGGTGAGGGAACACGTTGGTGAAATCCTTAATGTCATCAAGAAGGATCGACAAGAAATTGAACATGTTTCTGAGGAAGTACAAGTACACGTTGACTTAACAGTTCCACGAATTGTTTAAAAGCAAATACCCAAAAGTAATCCGCCATCTGAGACTGCGACTGAATATAGGAGACGATCGTTGATTATCCCTTATTTTGACTCTTTAACCTTATCATCGAATGTTAGATTCCCACCCGAAAATACACCTGCTTTTGCCTTATCCAATCTTCTGCCTTCATACTTGGTTAAAAGTACTTCATAAGATTTGGAGAAAGACGCAAAAACTTTCATGGAATTTTTTGAGTTGGGTGATATCTCTGCAGAATTAGATTTGTGGAAAAAGAAAGATTTAGCAGGGGACAAATTAAAGGATATTGAAGTGGCTGCACTTTTGGAGGAGGCTAATAATTTTTTCTCTGCAACAATACATGTACTCCTCATTTTAAGTGCTTTTCCATCCACTACGGCTACTGTTGAACGATCTGTTAAAATTATACATATTTTTCTAAAAATTTTGATTTAATTCATTTTCGAAAAAAAAAAGGTTCCGTGATAAAATGTTCCCCACCACGGTTTGCCCCCCCTAGATTTGATCCTGGATACGCCCTTGGTACTAAAAATGAACATACACGTTCGTACTCAATTTGTGATGACGCTGGACAAGATTACTTCGGATTCTACCAGGGACATCGCTCTGAAAAAGCTCTACTAGGAAATCATTAAGAGCAAGAACGAAGTGAAAAGCTCAATTTCTGCTGCAGAAGCCAGAATTTTGCTGGAGATTCATTCTCTAAAAAATAGAGTAGAACAATTGGTTAAATAAAACTTCACCCTAAAGCAGAAGTCTGAATATGTAGATAGCATCAACAGGAAGAATAACATTATTCTTTTTGGATTCGATAGACTGGAAGACAACACTACTCCGAAATTAATTTGTGAGGAAATGAATCGTTTTTTGGAGGTTGGGATAAGTATGGCTGACATAAAAGAAGAAGCTGGGAAAGCAAAAAAAATCCCCTATCAAGGTGAAACTAATCTCAAACCTGAAGAAAAAAGTCATATTCTCGAAGGTTAAAAAATAGAAGTGCACAAACCAGAGTATAGTTAATGATCTGACTTTGAAGCAGCGCAGTGCAAATCATACATTCGAGGTGATCGTCTCACAGTCGGGACCAACGAGTATATATCGGATGTTTTATTTTGGAGTGATAGAACTTTAAATTGAAATAAAACACATTTAAATTAAGATTGAAGCCAATTTTTTTATTATTTGAAAGATAATTTTATGACATCTATGTTTTAAAAATGATTTCACTTTTTCGAGTAATTCAGGTCTTATTTAATCAATAAATCGAGTTATGTTGGCTTCCAAAGCGCCTATTGTTTCTGGTTTATCAGCATAAACCAATGAATTGACAGAAGCCCAAAGAAAATAATCCAGTGGAGGCATGTCGCATGATCTTGGAGGCCAATTAATTGGACCATTTCTCGAAATAATGTCATCGCCAAATCTTTTTTCAATAAATCAAATGTTACCGTAGCAGCATGAGGTTTTGCATCATCTTGTTAGAACCAAAACACTTCTAGGTCGATACCATTCAAATTTTGAAACAAATAATCATTGATAATCGATCTGTAACGAGCACCATTCACTGTAACATTAGCTCCAGCATCGTTTTTAAAGTAATATGAATCGATGAAGCCTTCAGCGTGTAAAGCACACCATACTAGTACAGTGCATTTTTCAGGATGCAATGGAACTTACAGAACTTCTTGAATATTGTTTCCACTCCATATACGGCAATTTTGCTTATTTACATAGCCATTCAACCAGAAGGGAGCTTCATCACTAAACACAATTTCACGATAAAAAATCAGATCAACTTCAAGCTAGGGTCCAATCAGCAAACAAACGATGCTTATTATGGTCAAGTGGCTTTGGTTCTTGAAGCAGTTCGATCTTGTATGGGTGTAGACCAAGATCTTTACGCAAAATTTTCCATGTGGTGGATGCAAAAAGTCCAACTTACAAATCTGAATCATCATTAACACTATGACTTACAGCAGTAATACTTTCGTCTGTACCTACAATTCTTTGTCTTGTTATTGTTGTTGCATCGAGTAGAGAAAATGTTGTCCGAAATCTATCGATAATTCGACGAATAAGCTGCTCTGATGGACGATTATGTAAATCATAAATTTCATAAAGTGCTCTATAAGTTTGGCGAATAGAACAATAATTTTGAATATAAATTTCAACAGTTTGTAAACTTTGTTGCGGCCTCAGTATTTCCATTATAATTTGTCAATGCTTACTGAACAGAAATGTCGAAACAACATGGCTTCTTCCTTCTGTCAAATCACAGTTATCCCTATCGAAAGTTCTATCACTCTAAAAAAAACACCCGATACTTCTAGATTGTCTATCATTCAATTTCGACATTATAGTATTAACGGAAACCTTTCAGATAACCAACCTCGAAATTTTCAACGTTGATGGATATCAGACAATTTATACTGAAGGATCTATAAAAAAATGATGGTGTCTTAGTTTACCTTAGAAGACATATTGAATTCACTAATAGAGTAAGTATGCACTATAGGTAAGAGTAAATCTCTGGAAATAAATGTTAGTGGCAAAAATGGCCTGACCTTGACGCTGTGTATAGATCTCTCCAAACATGTGTGAACACCTTTAATAAAGATCTCCTTACTTATTTAGAAACAATGCAGGTTAAAACATAGGTGTTGGTCGGGGATATAAATATTAATTAATTGGCAGATAACGACTTCGTTGAAGAACATAAAAATATTATGTGTATATTCGGGTTCATGTCGATTATCAATGAATATACGAGACCAGCTGGAAAAAATTGTATGGATCACATATTTCTCAAGAAACCAAACCTCGAAAATCAATTAGACAGCATAAAGGGATACATACATATTACATTATCTTATAACCGATCATTTTCCAGTTATTCTTACTTTGGACATAATTGAAGAATTAAAAGTAGGTAAAGACAAAAAGAGAAAAAAAAAATATATAAATTATACAAACTTGAGGAAGGATTTGAGTAATGAATCATTGTCGCAAATGTATGAAGATAATGATGCTGATGGCTTATTCTTTCACTGAAACATTAACAAACCATACAAAAAATAACACACATTCTGTAAAAATAAAAAAAACAGAAATTATACGAAAAAATTGATTACTTCAGCTCTATTAAAGGCAATAAACAAAGAAAATAATCTGTATAGACATTTGAGAAAAAATCCAAATGATACTACCCTAAAGTCTGAATATATTCATTACAAAAATGAACTCCAAATATTGATAAATAAAAAAAATATATATTTAGAAAAAATAATAGATTCAAATGAATCTGAATCCAAAGCTGTTTGGAAATATATGAAGGAAATATGCGGAATTACCAAGACAACGACTGAAAAAATTGAACATATCGAGTACAACGGCATTGAAATTTACGATGATAAGGAAATATCCAATGTGGTCAATAAGTATTTCAGCAACATAGGGAGGGTTTTAGCAGATAAAATTGATTATCTCCAAGAATATAACAAATCTGGTACTAGTCAATGCAGCTCGTTCTTCTTGGTTCCTGTTGACTGGAGAAATACAGGATATTATAGGGCAACTTAAATCGGGCAAAGCTTCATGTCAGGATTCAATTAAATCTGAAACGCTAAAAGAGATTCAAACAAAAATATCGACACCCTCGGCATATCTAATAAACAGCTGTTTTGAACAAGGTTGTTTTCCTGACTCCTTCAAAATAGGCATAATCAAGCCAGTCTACAAAAGTGGTGATCGTTCACGTGTAAATAACTATAGCCCTATCTGTTTAATATACAATTGGGCAAAAATAATTTAGAAAACTCTGAAAAGCGTACTGTCAACTATCTTAAGAAAAACAATATTATTGATGACAAGCAATACGGATTCATGGAAGGTGAATTAAATTCGCAGGGGACGCGATAAGAGTATTGACAGGTAGATTATATGAAGGTCTCGATAAAAAATCCTTCTTTGAGTATATAAATATATTTTGCACAAATCAATAAATTTATTGATTTGTGCAAAGCATTCGACACTGTGTGTCATACTCGATTCCTTGAAAAACTTGAGAGATATGTATTTAGAGGACCTTTTTATAACATACTGAACTATTTATCAAACAGAAAACAAGATTTAAAAGTAGAACAGACCAGAAGTTCATCTGAGATCGTGACATACGGAGTGTTTTTCGTTATTTATGATTATTATTATTGAATTTTTTCGTTGAATTTTTCTGTGCTACAACTCGACGACGTTGTTCCAATTAATTTTAAAGTAATAATCACCTTTCCACTGGACTCAGCAAATTCCGAATTAATTTTAAAGTATTAATCAATTTCCCACTAGACTCAGCAAATTCTGAACATAAAAATCTCATTTGTTCGAGAAATAGGCAACTATGCCTCTTTTAGCGACGCCAAAGGATCTTATACCAAAGGAGACCGAAATTGGATTCTGTCGATGTGCGAATCTGTCTGCATTCTGCATTCATGGCGAATTTGACCACTTCCGGTTCAAAGGAATATCTAACTTACGCCTTTTTCGGTTGCACAATGAATTCTCCTTTGGAGACGACTTCAGGGAATTAGAGTTTATTAAGTCAAATCGATATGTCGATCTTTACTATTGGAGGACTTTCTACAAAATTGGGTAAAATGGTTGTTCGCTACATAAAATAATAAAATTTCTTAAATATCAAACAGAGAAATTCTAATACAAATTTTAATTTTGAAAAATTTGCTCAAAACTTTTGTAATTATTATAAATTAAATAAATGCCTTAGAGAACACTGTTCAGCCTTCAAATAGACATAAGAATAAAGGCCAATCACACAACATCAATATTCTCTATTTTCTTTTGATGCTGCGTGCAAACCATAAATTTCACGAAGTGCTCTATAAGTGGAGCGAATAAAACATTTATTTTGAAAATAAATTTCAACAATTTGTAAACGTTGTTGCGGCGTGAGTCTTTCCATGATAATTTGTCCATGCCTACTTAACATAAATGTCAAAACAACATGACTTCTACCTTCTGTCAAATCACAGTTATCCCTTTCGAAAGTTCTATCACTCTAAAAGAATACACCCGATACCTGTCTGATATATGTATATTTTTTGAATTTTTGACAGTATTGTATTTTGTTGCTGACGGTGAGTTCAAATAACACAATTTAAAGTTAAATAATTGAATGAATAACAAAAGGACAAAAATGAATAAATTCTGAGAGAATTCCCCCAAAATATTTGTTATGATGATTGTCTGTGTTTTTATTGTAAAGTGAACATGTTTATATATGTGTTTATTTCAGCTCATGATGGCTTAAATCCGAAATCGATAGCCAATAGATTATTTCAACAAAAAAGCGTGTTTTTTGTATTGATCCTTATTATAATGTTCGCACACTTATGGAAGAGTTCACAACCAAAATAATGACGAAGTTGTTACTTGTCAAATGTCAAAAGATGACAGCTTCAAAAGTGACAGCTACTCAGATAGAGGGCTATTCAAAATTAAACCTCTTATTTGAAAACCCTTTATTTACATTGGACCAGTTGAATAATAAGCGATATAATGTAAGTATCAGTAGAAAATTCAAATAATTGGGTGTCTTTTAATACTTCCATGGTGGCTCCTCAAACATTTTTTCTCCATAAAACACCTAATGCAAGGTTCGCAGATTAGAAGCCCATTAGAACGAACTGTCCAACATATCGAAAGGTCCCTACTTTATCCGTAATCTACCCCCTTATTACTCCCACAATCCCAAAACAGAGATTCGGGGCGAAACCAAAATAATCATTTCCGCGTTCTCGCTTCATTTCGTGAAGGTGGTAACATTTGTTCCCTATGACCAGGTCTGAGGACCCGTGAACAAAATTCGATCTCGCCATTTATATCTTCTCTGTCCTATATCATTAACCGCAGAGCCCATTCTGGCGCGATAAACGTTGAATGAAAACAGGTCCTGGACAATTGGAACGTTGTACTTGAAAGCCATTACTGCGAGGCGGTTTTCTACATAAACTTCCGGTTTGTATGTTATGTGGTTTTTGTAGCCGTTCTGAAACACGTCGGAGGTTTTAGTTACGAGGTTGGCAGCACTGATTTTCGGGTGAGATTTAAGTTGGGGAGTTGAAAGTGGTAAATAGGTAGTTGAGGTCTAGTTACGTGAGAGTTTGCAGCTTTTAAATTACAGAAATAGTAGTGTAACGTGCCACGGTTAGTTTACCGCAGTATTTTTCCTATTAATTTCAGTATTTTGAAATAACAGGCAAATGCAAATTAATTAATCTCGATGATTAATTTCGATTGGTTTAAGTGGACTGTATTTTTGGCGTAGTTTAGCGAAGAGTTTTACTTCAAGTGTATGTAGTTATCTCGATGATGAACTGCTTTGTTCATCCAATAAGATAACAATAACAATAAGATAAACCAACGAAAATTGTAAGGAATTAAAGTAAAAGACTCGTAATACACTAAGATAACAACCGACTATAATTCTTAGTTTACTGTATACAAGTCAAAAGGTATGATTATTATACTAAAAACAAACGTAATAAATTTGCCAATACTTTGGCGATCGTTTGGGTTATTATACTAACAATAATAACCGCAAAAGCTTGGACCGAAATGTCACAAGCTACTTACGACAAATTTGACTCTCCGAATGATAGTGCATAATGTAGCAAAGGGGAAATGTGACAAGTTTGACTATTACTAGAATAATAATGATTTCACAGTCTTTTCAAAGACTGAGCTTTAGAGCTTCTCGATGCATCCCTTCTAACAAAAAGAGGGAAATTAACGTAATTGATTGAAAGGTCCATTTGGAGGTGGACTGAATGAACGAAATAAACCTTCTTGTTGGTTAGAGAGAAATTATGAGATTATAATGCAAGTAAAGATGGATAGATTAGTTTACAATTCCGAATGCTGTATCATGTCAAATTAACAGGCATAAATATTCGGTGTTTTTTTTAGAGTGATAGAACTTTAAATTGAAATAAAACACATTTGAATTAAGATTGAAGCCAAATTATTTTTTTATTTCAAAGATAATTTTATGGCATTTATGTTTCGAAAATAATTTCCGGCATATGTACACCACGACTAGCTCTGAGGAACCGCATTCGACCAGACTAATTTTGGACCACTTTTTCGAGTAATTCAGGCCTTATTTAATCAATAATACGAGTTATGTTGTCTTCCAAAGCGTCTATTGTTTCTAGTTTATCAGCATATACCAATGACTTGACATAACCCCAAAGAAAATAATCCAGTGAAGTTATGTCGCATGATCTTGGAGGCCAATTAATTATGTCGCATGATCTTGGAGTAGTGTCTCGAAGTAGTGTTATCGCCAAATCTTTCTTTCAATAAATCAAATGTAACGATAGCAGCATGACGTGTCGTACCATCTTGTTGGAACCAAGACTGGGTCGATACCATTCCAATTTTGAAACAAATAATCATTGATCATCGATCTGTAGCGAGCACCATTCACTGTAACATTAACTCCAGCATCGTTTTTAAAGAAATATGGACCGATGATGCCTCCAGCGTGTAAAGCACACTATACAGCGCACTTTTCAGGATGCAATGGAACCTGTAGAACTTGTTGAGGATTGTTTCCACTCCATATACGCCAATTTTGCTTGTTTACATATCCGTTCAACCAGAAATGAGCTTCATCACTAAACACAATTTCACGATAAAAAAGTGGATCAACTTCAAGCTGTTCTAGGGCCCATTCAGCAAAAAAACGACGCTTATTATGATCAAGTGGCTTTAGTTCTTGAACCAGTTGAATCTTGTTTGAGTACGTTTGTGAACGTCGACGAATAGACAAATCTAGATCATCATTAACACTTTGACTTACAGCAGCGATATTTTCTTCTGTACGTACAGTTCTTTATTTTGTTGTTGTTGTGGTATCGAGTAGAGAAAATTTTGTCCGAAATCTATCGATAGATCAACGAATAAGCTGCTCTGATGGGCGATTACGTAAACTATAAATTTCACGAATTGCTCTTTAAGCTTGTCGAATAGAACACTGATTTTGGAAATAAATAACAACAATTTGTAAACGTTGTTGCGGCGTGAGTCTTTACATGATAATTTATCAATGCTTACTGAACAGATATGTCAAAAGAACATGACTTCTACCTTCTGTCTACCTTCAGTTATCACTATCGGAAGTTCTATCACTCTAAAAAAAACACCCGATATATCAAAATATCTGAATGACTTTCCATGTTTTCCAAGGCCATATATAATCATTAGCAGATAAATAATCTGAAGTGTAAACAGTCCGAACGGCAATTATCAGAACTGCTTAATCGAAATATCAACGTAAAAGACCTAAGTATCGATGACAAAATAATTTCGAATGACAGGACCGTCTCTGATGAGACGGATCAAGTATGATCTTGAATATCAAACAGAGAAATTCTGGAATATCTAAATTTGTTGATTTAATTTGATCAATATTCTCTTTGGATTCTGTTAACTCCGTTTGATACTGTGTCATTAATATTAATTCTTATGTATACTAAAAAGTGAACAGTGTTCTCTAAAGCATTTAATAGGGGGGACGCAAAGTAATGTTGTTTCAGCGCATGTCGGTATTTGATTGTCATTTGTACTTCGAAGTCGTGTCAAGTACATTTTAAGGTTATTGTAACTTGTTCACTTTTGAATATTAGACTTTTTGGTAGTTTGGGATGAAATAGTCAGCCAAATACCAGAAGAGCATATTCAGCGTTGTATGCTTTTTGAGTTTCGCAAGGGTAGTAACGCAACAGTTCCGAACAAAAACATTGGCGATGTTCATCCAAGTGTATAAGACGTTCTTAAATGCCAAAAATAGTTCTCTAGGTTCAGTTCTGGTAATTTTGATTATCCCAAAAAGGCTCTTCTGTGTGTTTGGTGGAATATACGCGGAATCGTTCATTTTGAAGTGCTGCAACCTGGACAAACTGTTAATGCAGATCTTTATTGTGAACAATTGGATCGAGTGAATCAATCTTTGATCGAAAAGTATCCGGCAATTGTCAACACAAAAGGCGTTATTCTGCAACACGACAATGCAAGACGAATTGGGGTGGGAGGTACTGCCTCGCCCACCATAATCACCCGATATCGCACCCTCGGATTTCCATTCATTCCGATCGCTACATTTTCTTATTGGCAAAAAATTAGAAAACTTGCATGATGTCCAAAATGCCATCTCGAGATATTTTATTCAAAAACCAATTGGTTTTTATCAGCCCGGCATTGAAAATCTGCAAACTCGATAGCAAAAGGTTGTCCATAACGAAGATGATATCATTGTTGATTAAAAACAAAAACATGTTATCAATTTATTCGTTTGAATTTAATTTAACGGAGCGACATTACTTTCCGATGCTTCTAATTTTTAATTTAAAAAGTTTTTAAGAAATTTTATGAAATTAAAACATAGTTATTTCAGAATTTTTCTGTTTGATATTCAAGATGATGAAAAATCCTTCCATCAACCGCAGGTCACTATTGCGAAGTTCTCCGGCACACATACGAATGGATAGACTTTGTCGCAGACTTTATCATCTGGTCAGCTTTCTTGAGTATACCCTTTAGAATCAAAGGCGAATCAAAAAGCAATTGCGAGCTTGAGTAGGAACTGGGCATTTTTACTATTTTCAGCAAGTAACAGTAAGTCATCAGCATATCCCAGCACCGATATGTTCGCATCCCCTACTCTTTTTCCTCGTATCTTTAGGTTGGCAATGAGTTCGTCCATTACCATTTTGAAAAGAATGGGAGAGAGGGGGTATCTCTGTTTAACTCTTTTCAAGATATTAACTGTCCTAATCTCTTCTCCCACACAGAAAACTCGTGTAAATATATCCTTAAGTGTAGCCATTATGTATCCTCATCAATTCTAAATCTTCGCAGCGCTCGTTTGACAGTAGAATATGAGACGCTGTCAAATGCTCTTTTAAGATCTAAGATAATGACAGACAGTGACTTCCTCTCTCTTTTCTACTCGTGATGACCGTTTGCAAGTTGATGTTGTTTACAAAACAACCATCAATTGTGGTGAATCCCCTCTGGCATTCGTCTAACACTATCTTTTTAGAAAGACGAACGGCAAGTATTTTGTCGAAGTCGAAGCAGAATCGAGGATATGGTAATCGGTCCTCAGTTCTGCACCCTCTGGAGCTCCTCCTTCTTCTTTGTTATGAGGATAGTTCGACTCACTTTGAGGCATTTTAGGACTTGGAGAAGACCATCATGTTCAGGAGGAATTCAATTTTCTCAACTCAGGCTTCAGCCTGACTAAGTCAATGCCGTCAGGTTCGGCAGCTGTTTAACCGAGTTTATCGACGTAGGGTTTAGAGTTTTCTCTGTTGATGGGCGGATAGAGTGTAGTCTTCTGTTCAGCCAAACCTCAGAGTGGTTTTTCATCCGGTGGTGATGTTTCTCGAAAGATCGATTCATATTCCTTAATTATCACATCATTTGCTAGTCTTATACTTACGGCAGTTATTCTGAGGCCGTCAATAATTTCTGCGGCTAGCCTTTTTCTGTCTTTGTGAAATTAATCTTGGACATATCTGTACATTTTAGCCCTTCTAGCTCTCCTTCCCCCAGTCTTATCAGATCGGCTGTTGGTTCTTCCCTTGTTTGAGGTTACTTTTTCAAATTCAATGCATATACTCTCAGCCGTGTCATCAAGAGTCTTCATCCATTCATCTGATCTCGTACACATGGACCGGCAAGTTAATAGGGCATCGATGTCCTCCGTGTGGACGCACATCTCCAGAAGGTGTACCATCACCGGATCCTCTGCCAAATAGATCACCACGCCCTTCTCCGCTGGAACTTCTTTTGACTACCTTTATGACTTCACAATTTTTGACTACCTTGACGAGTTTTTACTACCTTGACTACTTTTTACTACCATAACGAATTCCGACTATCTTAATGACTCGCGACTATCTTAACGACTCTCGACTACCTTAATAACTCGTGACTTTTGGCTACCTAAGCAACTTTTGACTACCTTAACGACTTTGGATCACCTCAACTTTAAGGATCTCTACTAATAACACCAGGTTTTCAACGTATATTTTCACAATCTGACAATCAGTTTAACAGTTGAACATAATAATGGGGCAGTTCGTAACACTAATAACTATAATAAACTAGTAATAATAGGTACACTGTTGGTAGCTTGAACGCTGGCCTATCTACCCTTTATCTAAAGCAAAACAGTCAAGACAATTTGTTCAATAACCTCTGCGCATGTGCACAGTTGTCCGATCGCGAGGTTGCCGCATTGACGAAGCCTGCTGACACTCTGGGCCAGTGGTGCTTACGTTAACATTAATGACTTGACTATCTTAACGACATTTGACTATCTTAACGACTTTTGACTACCTAACGACTTTAGAGAACCTTAATGACTTTTGACTATCTTAACGAATTGCGACTACCTCAACGTTTTGTGACTATCAATATATGTATTTATTTGTAAAAGGATTGAACATTTAAAATAAACAATTGAACTATAAAATTGCGACGGAACCACATCCAACAGTATGAAGCGTGTGTTTAAAAATGGTGGAGAATCCATTTCAATCTTGAAAACTGTTAATAAAAAAGTCTTAAAAGTCTTGTGCATATGGTTCCCGCACTAAAGAGAATTGCAACATTAAGTTGCAAAATGGTGAAGGATTCACTTCAATCTGAAAACTGTTAATAATAAGATCGTGAACTTACAGTTCACAGTTTTCGTCAACACTGTGGGCTGCAACAGTAATAATCTCTGTTTTTCTTGAGCGACGCACACGGTTTCGATTCTTCAAATCACTAACTTGTCCCAACAGCTTTTGCCGACCCAGAAGTGCTTTAATTTTGTCAATTGTGTACAAAATTTTCACCATTTTTGTAGTGAATTTTAACAGTTTCAATGTATTGTTGAAGCTTGACTCGTTCCATTTTTACTAATGACGTAGTTTTTCTTGTCAAATGTCAAAATGACAGCTTCAAAAGTGACAGCTGCCCAAATAGTAGGCTATTCAAAATTCTTCTTATTGGAAAACCCTTTAGAAGAACTGATATCCAGAGATATATTTCCTAGCCTGGAATAAATATCCCAGGTCATTTGCAGCAGACTGAACAATTTCAGGCCCGTGTTTCCTCCAACAGATCGAAGAGTTAAAAGTCACGTCAAGAAGATGCATGGAATCCCTTGGTCAGAAGTCACGAACTGAGTTTTTCGAGAAAAATTGGGTTTTCGAGGCATTCAATTGTACAATATTCCATTGAAACAATTCGGTATCTATGGAGTTGAAACTCAACGGTGCTCAAAGGTTATAAGCAAACAGCAAGCTTGGTGATAGTTTCTTGAAATGAGTTCGGAGTTTATTCAACATTTTCATTCATGAGCGTCGATATTGTTGTGGTTTAAACACCCTACTCGTAAGCGGAGATTTCTCTTCGATGCAGCTTCGCTTCTTGACGAAGAAGATATTATCTCGCTAGGATAACCGGCCACCATTTCAAAAAATCAACAGTGCTATGCCTAACAAGCACTGATCTTACTCGCACAAGTTACACTAAAGCTTCTGAGAGTTTTTCACTAAAGACCTAAGGGGTATAATTCTTTTATTGTTTAGAAGGAAAAACAAGTCGGATATGTTCATTATGTATCTTCCTTCGAACGTGAAGTTAAATTTCCTTCTTTAAGATTCCTGAAGTTAATTATGGACGATGGTTTATGAGAATTTTTTTATGCGAATTTACTAGGAGGTTCACTCCAGGAATTTACTTTTTCCATTTTCGCTCACGTTATTCCCACTTAAAAACTTCGGTTCCAAGCGGAACTAATTATTGTGTTTCTTGGAATCCTACAATGCGTTACATAAATCTTTTGAAATATAGGTCTCGAGGGAAATTAATTCTCATAGCCAGCTTCGCGTGAATCTGTGTGAATGATTCTTTATGCATTTTTCAGTCGAGGATATGGGTATTTGAACCGCATTCAATGAAATCGGGAAGAATCATGGGCTTACGGTTTTGAATATTCTTTGATATTCTTCTACGTTACTAGATTTTCATGAGATGTTTAACACAATTTAATGTCAGAATATATTCAAGTTGTATTGAAAATTAACGTTAAACAGTTTATAGAAGAATTATTTCAGTTGAACGAAGAATATTCTGGAATGATCAATGGAACAAATTACCCCACCCGCCATATTCTCCGGATATTGATCCTTCTATTTATTGGCTGATTCGACGGATGCAACAAGATTTGGAAGGTCACCGCTTTATTTCTTTCGAAGAAATCTAAAATTGGCTTCAAAATTGAGTCAACCCAAAAGAAGTTTTTTCTAGACAGGATTTGGAAAATGCATGAGAGGCATTAGTAAGCATTCGTAAGTAGTAAGCAGTGGTGGACAATATTTTGATCAATTTGATTGTTATTTCATTATTTTTTTTAATAAACGTATTTTTTGAGGTAAAAACAGACCGAATTAATTTGCTCTCCACTATGTATTTATATATTGAATCTACTCAATTGATTTATGTTAAGAGAAGCCACCTCAAATAGTTCTGAAGGTAAAACAATAAAGGTAGGAAGCGTCAACTACCTGAAATTCAATTTTCGTCACCTCGACAGAATTTTTGCGAACTTAATAGAGTCATATATTAGAAAACATATTATTTTAAAATGTATAAATAACGCTCGTCAATGAATACTTTATTTTATCTGATCTTCCATTGATAAGGAAAAAGGAAAATATTTTATTTGAATATGAAATATAATTAATTATGTTTCACCTTTTCGCAGCCGTGAAAGTTTATTATTTGAATATTTTTTTTTGTTATGCGTTTGTGAAATTTTGCAATCGATTGAGCCGCCACTATATTATCTTTGTAACAAAATTTCCATAATGTACTGTTGTCGGAATTTGTGAATTTTTCCTGAATTTCTAGTCAATAGGATGACTAGAAGTGGTTTAAGCTAAACGTTAAGGGCAGAGGAAATCAAGCTAGTGAAATCTTCTTGGGAATAATATTATACAATAAATTAAATTGTGAGGCGACTATGGTTGTTGGAAAATTTTCCAAAATCCTTTATCTTCTGAGGAACTTATAGAGATGTGGTACTGCCAAAATGGTTAAAAGTTTGAAATTGTACTTTTATTATATATGTTATACATCTGTGTTCCGTTTATATTTGCCTTCATGTTAAAGGAAACATCACACGATTTCATTATTTCTTTGTTACCATCCTTCCCTATTAACTCGTACCCCAAATGCAAGATCACATAGGTGAGTGAATTGTTCAGCACATAAAACATATTGGCAATATGATTAATTTTATTTTCATTCCAGGATATTGTTCGAACCAGTCTAATTAACCCCTATGCACATGTGCAAATTAAACCATGCATTCATGATTGAAAACACCCTTTGTTGATGGAATAATACTGATGTACATAAAATTCATCGGACCGTCATGTATTTTGTCCAATATGAATTTGTTCTATACGATGCTGATAATTCAATTTCACATAATGTGTATATCCAGAACGATGTTTTTAATATGACAAACAATATAATAAAAAACGGTTTAAAAAAGATATCGTCGTCAGTTTCATGAGTTAATTTAGGTTTATCTACTGGTTTATGCTATGTTTCGTCGAAGTTATTGTCGGAGTTCAGGCAGAATATGAATAGAAAGGGTTTCATTATTTCGTTGTTCAATCGGAGAAGACCAGGGATCTAGGTCCGGTTGGTAATGCTAATTGAGTTATGTTAATGATGGAATTCGAGGGAATTCGTAGACGTTAAGTCTTGTTTACGATTCTGAATTTAAATTATAATTTTCTACCTACAGCATGATGACTTTTCGTTATGATGGGCTCTCTGTAACCTTATTAAATCGTACCTTTGTCAACGTTATTAAAAAGTATTTTTCTGATTACAAATTTTCTCATCTGAGTAAAATACTGTCTGGCGTTACGCAAGGTTCTATTTTGGGACCTTTTACTACAAGCATTCTAAGATTTTTCAATAACTGTAAAGCTCAAGCGTATGCTAATGATATACAATTATCTTTGGATATAGTGAACCACATTCGACAAAAAAATGTTGTAAATGAAAGCTGAATATGCTAAGTGAAGATTGTTGTGAATATAACCTCAGGCTCAATGCTGATAAACCTTATCTTATGCTTTTTGGAAACTAAAATAAGATTGAAATTCCTAGTGGAAATTCAAATATAAATATTAACGGGACGTGACTGACAGTACTGGAGTTAACTACTAGTCTTGGAATCACATTGGACAGTGAGTTCAGATTTAGGAGTCATCTGAAGGGTCAATTTCAGAAAGATTTTTCTTTCCTAAAACTGCTATGTAAGTGTAGACATTTTTTAAATGAAAAAACAAGAATGAATTTATGCGAGACCTTGGTTTTGTCTCAGTTGAATTACTGTGACTCTATTTATAATTTTTGTATAGGCGCTGATTATTGGGTGAGAGTGTAGAGGGTCCAAAATTCTTGTGTTCTGTTTATTTTTGTTCTTAGGAAGTTTGATCGTGTTTCCTATGCGTTTCGAGAGCTAGATTGGCTCAACATGGAAAATAGCGGAACTCTACATTTTGGGCTGTTGGCAAACCGGGCTCTTCCATTGCATTTAAAATAGGCTCGTATTTCGTCGGAGTTTGCATTCGTTGAACATTGGATTATAGCCCAATATTCAAAGGATGCCTATTTTTCAGAAAACTGAACATGGTTGCCCACTTGAGTACCTCATTTCAAAGATCTTTCAGCTTCAATGTAGTATTTTGGTTCAATACTTTACTCAATAATCCTAAATACTCGCAATTAGAATTATTTAAATTTGATTGTGATAACCATCTTTTAAATATATATTTATATAAATTCATATATTTGGAAAGCTACACCCAAATCTTTTTAATAGCAGTTTTTCGTTCTGCAGGCGACATATTAAACTCACGTCCCATATCCCCTCTTTCAACTTTCCCCAGTGACCTTCTTCCTTCAACTCCCGGTCATTTACTCGTTGGTGGGCCATTGTCTGCTCAGCTGGATCTTCGAGAAGTTTTAAATTCTCACCTATCCACCTGGCAGCACGCCCAACAGATGAAGAATCATTTTTGGACACAATGGCAGAAAAAGTCCCTGCACCAGTTGATCACCCGAATTATATGGCAACTTCCTGAACACAACATAGCCTTGTTTTGATAAAGGAAGATAATCACCCACCTCTCAAATGTTTCCTCGGCAGGGTCACAGAACTCCATCCCGGAGAAGATGGAATTGTTCGAGTCGCATCCATGAAGACCTTACATGCTGATTATAAGCGGAGTGTAAAGAAGTTAATTTCCCTTCCATTCAGTGATGAAACCAGGACACAGGACCATGAGCTCTCCAAGTTTCTACAGAGTACTTGTAACTTTGTTCTGCCTCTCTTATTTTTATCAATATCATCTCTTCTATTCATATATCATGATTTATTATATTGTTTGTATTGAAATTGATATTTCAACGCAGGGAAATATGTTAAGGCGTAAACTCCAGCTAGTCTATGTAATCTCATGCGCAAATCACTGGCGCATGTAACTCCTACAAGTATTATTGTATAATGCATAATCTGTATGCCGTGGATGCTTCCACAAGAACTAAGTTTCTCCATGAAAGAAGAATAACCACAGAAACCGTAGACTAAATTCCATATTATTTTTGATATGATAGACACCACCAGTTTATGATTCTATTCCAACAACACACGAGACACACATCAACACAGAGAAAAGTTCAGTAAGCTAATTTTGTATACTTTAATCATTTTATGGCACATATTTTATACTTCAATATATTTTCTATTCTTGTTCAAATAGAGTATTCATTTATACAGTCTACGTGTTCTAACACCAAGTCTACACACAGACTACTTATATTGCTGGCGCAGGGATTGCTTCAGTGACTCCAAACTTTCGTGGTGTTTAGCACACGCCCTGAGCTTCAAAATCGACCACACGCTGTAGTCCATTGGGTTGAGATCCGGCGAGTAGGGCGGCCATTCTGCAGATGTGATGAAACCTGGAAAATTGGTCTCATACTATTCTTGCGTCATTTTCGATTTGTGAGGCGGAGCGGAGTCCTGTTGAAAGGTCTAATGCGTGTCACCGAAGTGCTTCTGGGACCACGGAAGTACTGCGGCCTCGAGAATGTCGCAGCGGTAGACTTTTTGATTGATTTTGACACCTTGATTCACGAAAACCAAGGTTGCTTTACCGCTGGCGCAAATTCCGCCCCAGACCATGACGGATTGCGGATTTTGACGATGGCCGAAGTATCGGAAGCCTCTGCAGACCAGACTCTGTCGTTTTAATGGTTGTGGGATTGTTTTAAGGTAAAAAGCTTCTCGTCTGGGAAGAGAATGCGCCCCCGTTACTGACCAGCGGCGAGACAAAAGAGTTGGCGGTAGCTTTGAAGTCGTACTCCCTTGTTTTCATCCGTGAGCAGTTGAACTGTTTGGAGCTTGTATGGCTTGAGGTTGAGCTCCTTTTTGGACATTTGACGAACGGATTCACGGTTAATACCCGTCTCACGGGCTATTTTCCTCATGGAGATGCTCGGATTTCGATTGACTCTCTTCTTGACGATGTTGCGATTGCTAGGCGTATTGACAGTGCGTTTTCTTCCACTTCCTGGACGTAGACCATCATGGCCAAGCTTATTGAAACGGCAAATTACATCGGACACGGTTTGTCGAGGCACATTGAGCAAACGAACAATTTCGTATTGACGCTTACCTTGACGGAACAGCTCCAAAATTTTAGTACGTTCGTTTGACATTCTAACACTCTGCAAAATAAAGTGATATCAAACTGAAAATTCACATATTAGTACAAAAAAGTGTAGAAAATCTAATAGAATAAAAATTATTTGGTTGCGCTGAATTATTTTTGTTCCAGAACACAGTAGAATTTGTCCGAAATTTTTTGTCACCCTATAATATATTTTATTCTTACATGTCATACTGTGGGTTGTGTTGTCGCCACAATACTTTCGGCTCATACAAGGAGAGTATATGTTACCCCTATCGAAAATTGATCATTTTTCGCATTCGATTGCCTTTTTGTCCCTTGGAAATAAATGAACAATACGTCTTTTCAGATTGAATCCTGATTTTTCACAGCTTTAAGAATATCCTCACCATAGTGACATGTTATAACTTCAGGAATCGTCACAATAAAAGGATATCATTCCTTTCCTTCTGGAAGACTCTACCATTACTCAATTTTCCTAACGGAACAACCAAAAAGCTGGAAGCTCAAAAAACACTTAATTCCCCTAAACTGAGTTTAATATTCAACATTAGAGACGTTCCGCACCTCATTCTCATTCTTTCAAATTCGCCAGAGAATTATTTTAGCCTCATTTAAGTAGGGGAAAAAGAAGATGATAAATTTCCTTCCGAGAAAAGAATTAATTCGTTTCCTGTTTCAATTATCTGGCGCTTGAATAATTGCTCAGTAACGAATTGATTGGAAAGGGGACAGGAGCTATTATTTTTCATTGAGGTTCCCTGTGGATCTTTTCTTTAATAGATATTAAATTGAAATTTCAAGTATCTTTTAATTCTGATAAAGTCCAATGAGTTATTATTCAAGTTCCTTTTGATGAATTAATATGGTTTGGTTGATTAAAATCCTAATTGTAAACAAGTCCATTTTCAGTTGTATGAGATAATAATAATATTATTATAATATAATTCTTTATTTTACCCAACAGAAATATCCCAATTTAGGGATAAAAGGTTACAGAATGCGGATTATTACAACGTGATAATGGATAAAAACATAAAATAATCAATAATTCACAAAACTAACCAAATATATTCACTAGAAGTTTATCAGCACATTTACACATACAGTTAGTTCACCGGTGCCCACTTCGACAAGTTAGTACGAGCTGTACGCAAATAAATAGTAGATGTAGACCTCGCTGCTAATCTTGGAATATTGAAATTTATTTTCGATAGCAGATAAGGCCAGTCGATTCCTCCGGTCAACAGTCTCCTAGCAAACTTTGCACACTGATTCTCATACCTAGCAAGCAACGATGATATCCTTATTCATTCAAGATAGAAAATAGATCAGTACCACGCTCGGGATACATGCCAGTCGACCTCAACAACACAAACTTGAAACACTTTCTGTGAATGCGCTTGAGTGATACCAAATGACAGTCTTAAATAGGAAACCATATCAAGTGTGCATACTCCAACTTACTGATGACCAGCGTGAAATACAAACTCCTCAAAATTGACAGATCAATGAAGTCCCTGCCACACCTCAACACAAAGCCCAAAGTGCGGCTAGTAGACGCACATAACTCTTCAACATGTGAGATGAAACTGAACGTGAAATCAAAGAGGTCCAAGGTTATCGCCAAGGTCCAAGGTTATCGCCAACAGCTAGTTGATAGCTATAAGTCAACCGATGAGACCTTCTACTGAATGTAACATTAAAACACTTCTCAGCATGGGTTTGTTGCAAAAACACCAATTATAAATATACTCTAAGCTTGACTGGCGCTGCATCAAATCATCAGGACTGCCCAAGTAAATCTTCAAGTAATCGGCAAACGTTAAAACAGGACATTTAAACGAAGTAAGAAGATCATTTATATGCATGACAAAAAATAATGGTCCCAAATTAGATCCTTGAGGAACTCCACATGAAAGAACATACTCAAGTGATCAATAACCATTGTAGAAGACATAATTTATTCTATCCTCCAAGTATGATACGATGAGCTTCTCATATGCCGGACTGAAACCGAAGGACGAGATCTTTTTCAGTAGAATATCGTGATCGACAGAGTCGGAGGCTCGCGATAAGCCAGTATACACCACATCAACCTGACCTCCATCATCCAAACATTTAGTAATATACTGATGATATTCAGATGATAGGTTGGGAAAAAAATCCATTACTTTTCCGTGAATTCCAAGACTTTATTTGACATGTTTGGGATTATCCGATTTGGGTAAAATGTGCACCATTTCCTTCTATAATGTCGCCATTTTAAAGATATTGCCTGTCTGACAGAAGTCTTAGTCCCTATTAGCGAAAAGCTTTAGTAATACATTTTCACAATCTTATCTTGATCCAATTTCTTATCACTCAGGAAGTTTTACAATGCGATAAAAAGATGGTAATCGCTTGGTGCCAGGTCGGGACTATATGGTGGATGAATTAAAACTTAGAAACCAAGCTCTTGGACTTTCTGACGAGACAATATAGAAGTATGTGGTCTAGCGTTGTCCTGATGGGACAACGGTCAATTCTGGCCGTTTCTGGTCAATTTCTAGCTACAAACGGTCCAGTTGTTCCCAGTAGGAAAACGAATTTAGTGTTTGGTCATATGAGAGTAATTCATGACAAATAATTCCTTTTCAGTCCCATCAAATACACAGTAGAACTTTCATGGCCGTTATCCTGGTTTCGCCACCGTTTGACCTCCTTCAATCTGACGTGCAATATTGTATTACGTGATCCATTTCTAACCTGCAGTCACCATCCGTTTAAGAAGTCGTCGATTTAATTCCGTTTGGCCGAAGCTCTGCAGATGGAAATTCGATCCATCATGTTTTTTGGTGTTAATTGGTGGAGCTCACAAACATCGAGTTTTTTTATTTTTAACGTCTAGAGTCACTACCATGCACCATCTAGATTTAGAACGCTCCATTTTTAAATTGACTTTTCTCACGCATGGCAGCCACTGTTTATTTGTGACATTGACAGTTCTATTGGTCAATGTCTACCATTCGCACACTACAACACCGTTTATAAATAATTCAAACTCATTATGAAAAATCGTGATCTGTTACTCTAACTTTACGTGCTTTAATTCCAATTTTTGGTCGTTATAATAGTCCAGATAAAAGAACAGTTGAACGTTTAGTGAAGAAGTTTGAAACAAATTTTACACTTCATGATGTTACAGTGCCAGTGGAACAAAAAATTGCAAGAAGTGAAGAGAATATTGCTGCCGTACGTGAAAGTGTTCGTGAAGACCAAATTTTATCGATTTTTCGACGTTCACAAGAACTAGGCATCTCGCACACGTTTTTTATGGCCTGAATTGGTCCGTCCTGATTTGCGGTACATGTTGTTCCAACAGGACGGTGCCAACTGTCATACTGTAAATGACACAATGACTTTATTGAAAACAAAATTCTGTGATTCGATCATTTCAAGAAATGGACCGATAAATTAGCCACCTCGTTCCTGCGATTCAACTCCTTTGGACTTTTTTCTTTGGGGTAACATTAAGTCATTATTTTATAGCAATCATCCAGCAAATTTAGAAGATTTACAGATCAATATTGAATTTTCATGTAAATAATGTATTTTATTTACAGAAAAATGGGGCGCTGTTAATGAAAGGCTCTTCATTATAAATTCAAATTAGTACGCTCCCTGTCATATCAAACCTAAATTAATTGAATCTTCAAATTGCATTTACAGTTCCAATAATTATTGAGTCAGGCAGCCGTTCGAAGTACAACCTATATATAGAGGCTGTTTTTTTAGAGTGATAGAACTTTAAATTGAAATAAAACACATTTAAATTAGGATTGAAGTCAATTTTTTTTATTTGAAAGATAATTTTATGACATTTATGTTTTAAAAATAATTTCTGACATATGTCCACCACGACAAGCTCTGAGGAACCGCATTCGATCAGACCAATTTTGGACCACTTTTTTGAGTAATTCAGGCCTTACTTCACCAATAACACGAGTTATGTTGGCTTTCAAAGCGTCTATTGTTTCTGGTTTATCAGCATAAACCAATGACATGACATAACCCAAAAAAAAAATTATCCAGTGGAGTTATGTCACATGATCTTGGAGGCCAATTAATTGGACCATTTATCGAAATAATGTTATCGCCAAATCTTTCTTTCAATAAATCAATTGTTACGGTAGCAGCATTAGGTTTAGCACCATCTTGTTGGAATCAAAACACTTCTCGGTCGAAACCATTCAAATTTTGAAACAAATAATCATTGATCATCGATTTGCAACGAGCACCATTCACTGTAACATTAGCTCCAGCATCGTTTTTAAAGAAATATGGACCGATGATGCCTCCAGCGTGAAAAAAAAAACCACACAGTGCATTTTTCAGCAGGCAATGGAACCTGTAGAACTTCCTGAATACTGTTTTCACTCCATATACGGCGATTTTGCTTGTTTACATAGCCGTTCAACCAGAAATTAGCTTTATCACTAAACACAATTTTACGATAAAAAGTGGATCAACTTCAAGCTGTTCTAGGTCCCAATCAGCAAACAAACGACGCTTATTACGGTCAAGTGGCTTTAGTTCTTGAACCAGTTGGAACTGGGTGTAGACCAAGATCTTTACGCAAAATTTTCCATGTGGTGGATGCACAAAGTCCAACTTGTTGTGAACGTCGACGAATCTGGATCATCATTAACACTATAACTTACACATTTTCTTCTATACGTACAGTTTTTTGTCTTGCTGTTGTTGATGCATCGAGTAGAGAAAATGTTGTCCGAAATCTATCTTTCCATGATAATTTGTCAATGCTTACTGAACAGAAATGTCAAAACAACATAGTTTCCAGCTTTTGTCAAATCACAGTTATCCCTATCGAAAGTTCTATCACTCTAAAAAAACACCCGATACAAGGGCAAGCAGAAAAAATATTGAACCAAAATTTGAATAATTCACAAAGTCTCGGCAATACATTTGATTATTGAATTATATAAATCGATAACTCTAGCTTCATCAAGAAATAATACATCATTGAAATTTTCAAGGGAAATGGAATGTTGAACATACGCGCGAAAGTTTTCTCTTTAATGTCAGTGCTGTTCACCATTTTTATTCAAAGCGTCAGAAAGTCAACATGACAGAATACCCTTCAACAAATTAACTGGATCTTTCCGAAGTGTCCTCTGCACAAGAATAATTACAATTCTTCTATGAAAAACGATCGTGCACAAAAAAATACGAACTAACGCACTAACAGCCTACAAATATTTACCTACTTGTTAGTCGCTTCGGACCTTTGTTATTGGATTCTCTGTATTTGATCCTTTCCTAAACGATTTCGCTGCTGTTTACACGAGTCGCTTCCGCATATAACTCAACAGGATTTCCTTTACTCACAGTCGTTGGCGACAGTTTCAATTCTCGGATTCTCGTTAGCTTAAATGTGTTCTGGTGGGTTCACAGAGAGATGAAGAGTATTTTTTTTTGACAATTTATTCTGCGAAAGAAATGTAAAGACTGAAAATATATTTAACTCAGTTAAAAATCGGCTCAAAAGCTACTTTCTTTAGTCTGGTTATGTTAAGGCGCAAAATGATGCCACAGCATATAATCTCATGCGCAAAGTGTTTGCGCATGTACATTCTATAGTCTTCCAATATTGTTGTATGAAGCATAATCTTTCCACCGTGGTTGCTTCTAATTCCTCTATGAAAGAAGAACAACCATAGAAACCATAGACGAAATTTCGTGTAAGTTTTAATGTACCAAGACGACTACACAGAGAAAGAAATTTCATTCGAGAAGACATCGGAAGACAACCAGACAAGCAGTCAGTATTCCAAAGCGGTTCCACGACAGCGAAGGCTTCCAGCATAGACAGAAGAAGTACAGTAAGCTAATTTTGTATACATTAACATTTATGACACATGTTTTATACTTCAATATATTTTCTATACTTGTAGTATTCCTTCAATCCCTGAAACCAGGTTCAACATTTAATACAATCATTTAATTCAATCATTTAATACAGTCCACTTATCTCTCATCTACTTTGTTGCTCTATATTATTAGTTATATCTAATAATAATTCCAACATCACTGCTACACACACACTACTTATATTGAGTATATCTTAGGGAATCAAATCCTACGTTGATCCTGAAATACGAAGGCTATTTTGATATACTGGCAATATTTCTACCAGCGACAAATCTTAGGCAATTTCGATCACACAGAAATTCCATTTGCAATAAACTCACTGCAAATTTACAGGTTCATTCACTATTTTTTTTTTATATAGAATTACAGTTACTGATCAATGTAAAGACAGGGCACAATTCTATAAAGACAACACTTTCAATGCTGGAAATGGTTTCAGCTTTTCTATGACACCTTCCGAAGAAATAAACACAATTTTACACTTTATAAGAACAAATTATGAGGAAACAGACTTGATTAACTTGAAAATGTTAGCCTTTATTGATTGTATAATCGTGAATATCATTAATTCTGCAATTGGAATACCATTGGCAAAAAACAGTAAACCCTCAGGTTTTTCTGATGTTAAAATCATAAGCATACTGCCCACACTGTCGAAGATCTTGGAAAAAGTTATTTTTAGTCAGATTTATGCTTATTTCACCAAAAATGAAATTATTCCCGATTATTAACGCGGTTTTAGAAGGGGTTTCAGTGCGGCTACGGCTTGGGCGTCGGTTATTGATCATATTCTTGGAGCTTTCGATAGCGGTCTCGCTAGGTTTTGTTTTTATTGGACTTCTCTAGGGCCTTTGATACGTTGGACCATGAACTTTTGCTCGCAAAGTTGGCATTCTATGGTTTCGATGTGGATGCTATAAAGTTTATACAGTCATTTCTCACTGCCAGATCTCAGAGAGTGTGCGTGAGTAACTCTGTATCTGGTAGCATTTCGATCAGATCGGGGGTTCCTCAGGGTGCTATTTTATCCCCACTTTTATTCATTGTGTACACCATTGATATTATAACGGCTCCCCCTTTTTGTTTCACACAGGCATATGCAGACGATATTCAGTTTTATTTCTCATTAATACCAAGAAACGGAACCTGCAGCGCTCAAGATCAACTATGACCTTGAAAAAATTTATATTTTAGCACACGAGCATAATTTAAGTCTAAATTCTGAAAAAACTAAACTATTGTGCTTTGGCAGCAGAGGTAGAGGGATATGGTGAAAAATTCTTTGAGATTGAATGTTGGCGGTTTAAGTGTTTCTTTTGTCACCATGAACATGTGCAAAATATGACCAGGAGGGCATTTTGCGCATCAAAATTAATATATAGAAACAGACATATCTTAGATTTTTCATTGAAAAAAATGTTGTGTAATAGTCTTGTTCTATCCCATTTTAATTACTGCGATTTTCTTTATGGGCCGTGTTTAACTGTTGAGGACAAGTACAAAATACAGAGGGTACAAAATACGTGCTGCAGAGTTATGTATGGATTGCGAAAATTTGATCATTTATCGCATTTAATATCAGAAAGCAACTGGCTGAATATGGAGAACCGTTGAAGGCACCATCTCTCGAATTTTGTTCATAAATTGCTGAAAACCCCAGAGACTTCCCATACGTTGAAGCTCATGGCAAATATACAAGATCTCGGTGCTTTCTTACTATACCACAACATAAAACTGCCATGTTCAAAAGATCCTCTATTTATAATGATGTAAAACTTTACAATTCAATACCTGACCATTTTAAAGCTTTTATTATAAATAAGTTCAAATTCAATTTTGCGGCAATTCATAATGGACGAACAGAAGCGTGAACAAGAAAGGAGTGATGTTTCGTTATCGCGAGGTGGGTTGCCTATCTCTGGGAGTTTTAGATCATAATACATGTGTTCTGCATAACCCCCTTTTTTAATCAAGATGAGTTGTGGGATTTATGCACTGCTGATTCATTGATTATTGAGGCATGACTTTAATTCGCTTATTTATGTGATCCTGGATGAGGTTGAGTGAGAATAGCATTGGCTAGACTTCGCTTTTCCAGGGTATACTTTTGTTTTCTCTTATATACTGTATACTATTGTAAAATTATTATTTGAGTACAATAAAAGGCGTTTATTATTATAATTTCCATTACTTCTTATTTCTTATGTTTTCATGCCACTTATTTGTTACTTTACTTTAGCTCATAGTTGATTTTGTAACACCTGATATATTGCATTGCGCTTAATTGCTGTACATGATATCTTGTGAATACTATGTTGGACGCAAGTCTGTTTGTATCTCAAATTGATGAAATGAATAAATAAATAAACGTGTTGATATAAAATTTTACGTCTTTACCATCAAGACTCTTTTCACTGAAAAAATGCTTAATATTATTTTTTTTTCAGGTAATTTGCTTCTAAATCAGAGATGTTGATGGAACACTGTTGGTATGTAATTTTAATATCTTTCTATAAGAATTGATATGTTTTCGAAATAGTTATCAGAGGGTTTCCTGATATTAATATTAAGCATCACGATCAATAAACGAGCATAAACCGTCGAATTTTCACGCCTAGTAAGATGTTAATTTTTAACAACCAGTTAGAGGTGATCACAATTAGCCACCAAGATTTTGTGATTCAGCACATTTTGACCTTTTCTTTAGGACTACGTGAAAAATAGGATTTATGACAATGCTCTACAATCGATTCAAGACTTTAAAAATCGAATTCTTGAAGTTATCGAGCAGTTATTTTATGGATGTGCTACGAAATGGCGATCATTCTGCTAATATCGTTTTCCATTGTTAATGGCATACCTTTCTCTTCACAATGGAATAAACACTAATTGATTCCATTCAAAATATACTTGTTTTTTTATATCAAAATGAAACCTCTTTTGTTAAAACTCTTTACATACCGTTCAGTATTCACCCCAAGTGAGATGTTAATTCTGAAGAACCATAATCTCAAAAATCATTGGAAATGATCCAATTCGAATATATATTTTCGAAGTAGTAAATAAAATTCTGACTACACTCAGTGAATTAGAATTGTACTTTTTGAAAAATATTTCGTGAAATCAAGAAATGTTAATTGAAAAATAACAATCATCATTTCGACCATGTATTAAATGACATTTTTTGTTGCAAATGAGTTGTATAATCTTCCTTTGTTCAACCCTTTTAAAAGTAGACATCCTGTATTATACAGAGTGCTTTCAAAGGTGAGTTCTTTCTTTCAAAATATTCATCAAAGTCCATTTATCAGAAATTATGTAAAATTTGAAATTAGGAGAAAGTAAAAAACACTGTCTTAAGCGATTGAAATGATCCAGCAATTAAAAAACACTTCTCTTAGTCCGTCCAACAAATTTGAGAAGAGGAACATTCTTACATTATCACGTACATGTAACTTATTAATTTAGTTTGGCAACTAGCTGTTCCAGGAACGTTTTAGGTGCTTGAAATTTCCTCCTTTAGAAAGACGCTCCAGAACATCAAAAACAGATCGTATTGATTATAATTATTTTATGAATTTTAGCAACAATACATTATAACATATCCATATTGTTATCTCATTTCAGACTGACTTTTTTGTGTGATTTACCAGAAACTGGACAGCCTGTTTATTTATTGCACTGAAGTTCTACATTCCTCATCGATTCTGTCCGGTGTTTTTTTCAGAGTGATAGAACTTTGAAATATGATTTTATGACTTATGTTTTGAAAATAATTTCCGGCATATGTCCACCACGACTAGCTCTGAGCAACCGCATTCGACCAGACCAATTTTGGACCACTTTTTCGAGTAATTCAGGCCTTATTCTATCAATAACATGAGTTATGTTGGCTTCCAAAGCATCTATTGTTTCGGGTTCATCAAAATAAACCAATGGCTTGACATAACCCCAAAGAAAATAATTCAGTGGAGTTATGTCGCCTGATCTTGGAAGCCAATTAATTGGACCATTTCTCGAAATAATTTTATCACCAAATCTTTCTTTCAATAAATCAATTGTTACGGTAGCAGCATGAGGTGTAGCACCATCTTGTTGGAACCAAAACACTTCTCGGTCGATACCATTCAAATTTTGAAACAAATAATCATTAATCATCGATCTGTAACGAGCACCATTCACTGTAACATTAGCTCCAGCATCGTTTTCAAAGAAATATGGACCAATGATGCCTCCAGCGTGTAAAGCACACCATAGAGTGCATTTTATTCAAGATTCAATGGAACCTGCAGAACTTCTTGAGGATTGTTTTCCATATACGGCAATTTTGCTTGTTTACATAGCCGTTCAACCAGAAATGAGCTTCATCACCAAACACAATTGTACTATAAAAAAGTGGATCAACTTCAAGCTTTTCTAGGGCCCAATCAGCAAACAAACGACGCTTATTATGGTCAAGTGGCTTTAGTTCTTGAACCAGTTGGATCTTGTATGGATGTATAACAAGATCTTTACGCAAAATTTTCCATGTGGTGGATGCACAGAGACCAACTTGTTGTGAACGTCGACGAATCTAGATCATCCTTAACACTATGACTTACAGCAGCGATATTTTGTTCTGTACGTATAGTTCTTTGTTTTTGAATATTAAAACAGATTTAATCTGTTAGTCTTATAATTTCAATTTCAAAAAATTAAAAAAAAAAAACTTTTAGAATTAAGTTAATGTCTTAAATAAGCACTGCTTATATTTAATGGATGTATAAAATTCAAAATTCACTATACAATATCAAATGGAATAAAAAAACTCAAAAAATAAATAATTAAATAAAATTAAAAATAAGTGATATCGAATATTTCGTTCCAAACCTAGGCACTTGAACTCGTCAGAAAGGCACGTGGTACGTAAGTTTTTCCCTTGACAAACATTTGAAAACATGTTCAGTTTCTGGTCTTATATTCATGAAAACTAAAGCTTTTTCAAAAATACACAACATAATTTCAAGAACTTCTCCAAAACTTATTTGAAATATTTAATATGTTCATAATATATATTCAATTAAAATTAAATAAACTTGTAATCTTTCCAAACAATTTCTGCAAAATCTGTGAACGCAAATAAACTAGCTAGGTACTTCTAATATCCAAGGTAATCTATGTTTTATGCTAAACACAGAAATCACACAAAGTTTGTAAGGCATTTTATGGCCTTCATTAAACCACTGGAAACTGTATAAAAATTTCATTATTCAAAAACCTAACATAATTATATATTATATAATATATAAAATAAAATAAAAAAAACTGAACATGTTGTCAAATATTTGTCAAGGGCAAAACATACATACCACGTGCCTTTCTGACGAGTTCAGGTGCGTAGGTTTGGAACGAAACAATCGATATTACTTATTTTTAATTTTAATTTAAAATTTATTTTTTGGGTTTTTTTATTCCATTTGATATTGTTTAGTGAATTTTGATTTTTATACGGCTACTAAATATAAGCAGTGATTATTTAAGACATTAACTTAATTCTAAAAGTTTTATTTTTTTTTAAATTTTGAAATTAAAATTGTAGAAGACTAACAGATTGAATCTGTTTCGATATTCAAAGTTGGTAATTATTCTTCTACCAAGTAAAAAACCGCATCTTATTATTTTAGTTCTTTGTCTTGTTGTTGTTGCATCGAGTAGAGAAAATGTTATCCGAAATCTATCGATAGTTCGACGAATAAGCTGCTCTGATGGACGATTCTGTAAACCATAAATTTCAGGAAGTGCTCTATAAGTTTGGCGAATGGAACAATGATTTTGAAAATAAATTTTAACAATTTGTAAACGTTGTTGCGGCGTGAGTCTTTACATGATAACTAGCTGACCCGGCCACGCGTTGCTGTGGCTAAAGTTTTTGTTATATTACATTATAGTAAACAATCTAAGAGGAACAATAAGAGAACATCAGTCACGGAGTCCACTATGCTTTTTCACACGGATGGTATTTGTAAAAAAATATGGTGATCTCCTTATTTGACTTTCTATTACTATAACCCTTTAGTACAATGAAATTATTTACGAACAAAGACGAAAATGTTGATGTTGGTATACAAATTCATATTATATTATACTATAAATTTAATTAATTTTATAGCGTCAACAACACGTGGTAATTATGCTGTTAAAATGTAGCTTATATGACACGTTCGTAGGTTTACCATAGCAGCGCCATCTATTGATTACTTACTCAACCCAGTCGAAAGGTATCGACATCTGTTAGAATCATTTGGAGTTAACAGATAATTGTGACTGTCAAATAATAACAGACAAATAATTAGCAATAAATTAAAATTGCGACTATAATTTGAGATTTAAACTATCCTATCTCTCAAGTTGGATCGAACTGCACATGGTGTGCGAATTTTATTATAATCGGTTAAGTGGTTTAGGAGTCCATTGAGGACAAACATTGTGACACGAGATTTATATATATTAAGATTGTCAATGATCACTGTACTGAAATTTTAAAACAACATAGCTTCTACCTTCTGTCAAATCACAGTTATCCCTATCCAAAGTTCTATCACTCTAAAAAAACACCCGATAGTTACCCCCTTTTCAATTCTTCTGATAACTTCCGACTTCGATTTTCCGAAAGTCAAGTCAGCGATTTGAGAATGGAAAATAATCCCGTCTGCGCTTACTCTGCGAAAAATGACGTTAATTACTGTGATCAAATTAATCAAAGGCTTGAAAGGACTTCCAACCAGTCCAACTCCCGAAACAGAGGCCGATAATTTAATAAAGGATCTTTTGAAGGCAACGGATAAGGCGCAGAAGGAAGCTGATTTCATACGTAACAAAATATTTGAATTGGACGTAGACTGAATGAAAATTGGGATATTATACAAATTTGATAATACCCTTTGAGAACTCCGATTCTTTCATTAAAAAAATGATGTACAGAACATTGGCGTAGCTGTAATTTTATTCTTGGTGGAAGTTGAAAATATTGCGTCGTTATTTTCCTTAAAAGTCTAATTAAATTAGTGGAAATACACAAAACATTAAGTCATGCTTTTGCAAGCTGAACGTCTTTCATGTCGTTCAAATGTCTATGTTTTACAAAGACTAAAATGGCCTTGTAAGATTACATTGAACCTTTAAAGGTGTGCCATCTAGAGTTTGAATTTTTAATTATTTGTTATATTTGAAATTGACGAAATGAGTCGATTTACGCTTGAACAGAATTAGGAAATGTTAAAAACTCATTTCCAAAGTGTCGAATCTTCTATCCAAACTGTTAAAAATTTACGTGGAAAATCCAATAGAACCGAATGCGCTCATGGCAATGTATGGATCAAAATGAGTGTGAAAACCGGATCGCGATTCGATAAAACAATCTGTTCACGTTCTCGTCCAGTGAGTGCATCTGAAAACATTGCTACTGTAGTCTAGAATTTTACTGAACTGGGCTAATTGATGTTGATGGATATCATCGTGCTGAAGAAGTGAACATGTCGCGCACTTCCCTGGGAAAAATTTTTCATAAAGACATAGGTATAATTTTAATTTAAAAAAAATTTCATTGAAAAAATTTTAGAATTAAATTAATGTCTAAAATAAGCACCGCTTACGTTTAATAGACGTATATAATCAAAACTCAATATATAATGTCAAATGGAATAAATAAACCAACAGATATGAGAAAGTCATTGAAATTAATAAATAAATATTTAAAGGAGACAAAATTTTGTTTCTGATCTTACCTTTAAGAACACCAATTGCCTTTTAAAAACATGAACACATCTTAAGGACTTCTCAAAGAATATAATAAATTATATGAATTATATAATAAATTATATTCTTTGAGAAGTCCTTAAGGTGTGTTCATGTTTTTGAAAGGCAATTGGTGTTCTTAAAGGTGAGATCAGAAACAAAATTTTGTCTCCTTTAAATATTTATTTATTAATTTTAATAACTTTCTTAAATTTGTTGGTTTATTTATTCCATTTGTTATTATATATTGAGTTTTGATTATATTCGTCTACTAAACGTAAGCGGTGCTTATTTAAGACATTAATTCAATTCTAAAAGTTTTTTCAATAAAATTTTTTTGAAATTAGAATTGTAGAAGACTAACAGATTCAATATGTTTTGATATTCAAACATAGATAATTAAATTTCAATTTACACTTCCAAAATTATAATTTTACGAGTAAGCTGGCGCACAATCAAATCATTCACTTGGATATATATATATATATATATATATATATATATATATATATATATTCATAATCAGGAGAAAAAGAGCTAGCCAAAAATAAGAATATATACAGGGTGATCCATTTGAAAAAATGAAGTTGTACTCAATATCTTATTCACAAAATATACAGGATATTTTGTGAAATCATTTTTGTAGATATATTTGTATGTCCAGCAAAGCGTATACGTATCTACTGATGTAAAGTAGTGTAATTATTTTTAGTCGTTGTAGCATGTGCCTCCCTATCCCTTTCTGTGTCTACGCCACAGACAAAATGCGATCTTGTTCACGAGAATTGACAAAATCAGCAAAGAGACGAAACGAAATGTTTAATTTGGATTCCGTGGGATTGGTATGTTCGGAAAAAATGGATTTACATAGCTGTCGCAAGCCCTCGGGATCTGTTCCCGCTTTTGAATGTCGGGATTTATGAATAGAGGTATTCTTGGTATCCTTTGAGTTATGATATCCGTCGAGTCGGAAAACCTTTTCTTATTTATTTCGTTGGACCAAAAGGATTTTCCTGCATATGCAGGCTGAGGTATTATATATTCACCATTGTTGAAAATTTTGGTGGTGTTTGGAGAGAACTTGGTGCTAATTGGTACTTATTTATCTTCAACTTAGATTAATTGGTACCTAGGAGAATATTCTTTTGATTTTCGTTCAATGTATCTTTCGAATACGTTATTTCACAAGGATGTTTCTCTTCCAAAAGACTTGAATTTTATGATAGTAATAAAATTGTTCTTCTGCTAACCAGAGATAATACTTCTGAATTATTCCCTTGGTAAGTTCATATTAGGAGTAGAAATAAGTTCTTGTGATTTTTATAGCAGATTTCGCTACTACATAATTTATTATTCCATTGTTTCATCCGGAATACCTTTATTTTGATGTGTCGTCATAAGACTTTCTTTTCAGTATCTGACATTTCGCTAAAGTGTAAACAGCATAGTTTCTGTGTGCTCTGAAAATGTCCACTTTTGTTATGTGTTTTTACGGGGACTTTTACCTAATTACTCCAAAACGAAGAAAAAGGCTGCCGAATCTTATTCATCTACAATAATCTTAGTTATTTCGATTTTTAATTTTCTTATATTAGATACACTGATAAACTTCTTGGTAGTACATTGAACATTCTTATACACATACTACTCTGTCAAGAAAGTACCGGGAATTTTCAATTAAAACAACATTTTTACATTTAATCGTCAAAATTTATTGGGTCGCCTTCAAAATAGGCTCCATTTGCTCCAATACATCTATGCCAACGGCACTTCCAATTATCGAAACATTTTTTATAGGCGCTTTCCGGGATGGACTTTAGCTCTCGCGCCGAATTTTGTTTTATGGCTTCAATCGACTCAAAACGGGTGCCACGAAGGGGCAATTTTAGTTTTGGGAAGAGGAAAAGTCGCAGGGAGCCAAATCCCTGCGAATACGGTGGTTACTGAATCACGTTTGTTGGGTTTTTGGCGAGAAAGTCAGTCACAATCGTAGCTCGGTGAGAAGGCGCGTTATCCTAATGCAAAATCCATGAGTTGTTCGCCCACAAATTTGGCCGCTTCTTACGGATACGCTCACGCAAACGTTTCATAACGCCTAGGTAATACTCCTTGTTTACCGTCTGACCCTCTGGAATGAATTCGTAGTGCACCACGCCACGGATATCGAAGAAAACAATGAGCATCACCTTCATTTTCGAGCGGCTTTGGCGTGGTTTTTTCGGTTTCGGCTCATTTTTTGCCACCCATTCCGATGATCGCTGGCTTGTTTGCATATCGTACTCGTAGACCCAGGTCTCATTACCAGTTATAATGCGTTCCATGAATGTAGAATCGGAATTACAGCTATCCAGCATGTCTGAAGCAACCTGTTCGCGATGACGTTTTTGAAGAAAATTCAGGTCTTTCGGTACGAGTCGTGCGGCCACCTTTCTCATGCCCAAAATATCAATCAAAATCGTACGTGCGGACTCGTGGGATATCTTAAGATCATGTGCTATCTCTCTCAAGCTGGTACGACGGTTGTCCAGCACCCTTTCCTTAATTTTATCGACGTTATCTTCGATCGAAGCCGTCGATGGGCGACCACTTCACGACCGTCCTTGAAGGCTCTGTACCACTGATATGCACGAGTTTTCGATATGGCATTATCACCAAAGGCCTTTTGCAACATTTTCAATGCATCGGCACACGAAAATTCATTTGCAACACAAAACTTTAAACAAATTCTTTGTTCAACGTAATCACCCATAGTAAAAATCGGCACGCACTCTGACATCGACTGACTTAATCAGCTGTTGCAAACACACTAGTTGACAGATCCCGCTCAAGCTTGGCATAGTAATTAAGGACAGTGGTACCAACCTAAGAAAAAAAAATTTTACCTGCCTCATTGCCCCGCCAGATTTAAATCGATAATTCCCGGTACTTCTTGACAGAATGTATATTTTGTGTTTCTTTCAGTAAGTGTCAAGGAATGCCTCGGAAAGCGGTTAGGAACAGTACGTCTTGTGATGTTTTCATTCAATAGGTCATTAAAATATTGAGGATGTTTTCTCACAAAATGACCTCTGCAAAATTTTTGCGAAAGTATTGAGTAAACTAATTGAACAGAAATTATTGACATCAAGTACATTTCCTTTCTTATGCAAGGGTCGATTAAAGCTATTTTGAGGGCAGATGAAATATCCCTTTAGTGAATGAGCGGTACAAAATATGAGCCCCGCTACCACCTGTATAGTACTTTTAAAAATAGTTATCGGTTTACGATCGTACCCACAATTATTTGTATTTCTCATATTTTTCAGTATGTTGATGAGCTTTGTCTTGGTAATAGGGAAAACGTAAAATGAGGTACTATTAGTAATACTTACTTTTTAATTCTGATTTATTCGTACTCCATCTCGTTGAGAGTTTGATTCTCCAGAAAAAAAATCACTCAAAGTAATATTTGCCAAGTTTTCAATGTTGCTGAAAATGTTCTTCTCAAAGTTACCTCTACCAGTTAATCTATTGAGTATGTTCCAAGTTGTTTCACTTTTATTTTTACTATTGTTAATTGATGTTCTGAAATAATTTTGATTCAATTTTCTTGGTCCCCTATCATACAGAAATATATCCGCTCCTTCAAGAAAAAGATAAGGAAACATTTTACGGTAGCAACTATATTCCAAAAATTAATACCCAAATTTGCAATGACTCGAAAAGAAATCAACATTAACACCATATGTACAAATAAAAGAATTTAGGGTCCATTTCGGTTAAAAACAAAGGTTTTCTGAAAATTAGAGAAAAAAGCGGCATATGCAAAATGCACTGTAGTGAGTGTCTTTTGTATAGGTCAAACTGGTCGTTCAATCAACATTAGAGTGGACGAACATGGAAAATCTATAGTCCAAAATAAAACAACAACCACTACATAGAATTCAGTAAAACAGAAATTCAAGATTCAGGTAACAAAAGCAATAAGTTGGACCTACTCGAATATCTGGAGATCTCTCCGGCTCATAAAAAACATTTGGCGATAACAAACGAACAGTTGGAATTTCATCTATCCCCATTACTAACATCTGATAATAACTAGTTCCTTTAAAAAATAAGAAAATATCGTCAACAGTTTCTGTCAACAATCATAAATAAAAAAACCACGTCACTTCCGCCTGTTGTACGAAATACACGGGGTGTATATAAATAGTTGCAGAAAAATTTGAGGGGTAGATTCCTTGTCAAAAAATAGGGTGGTTCTTTCAAACAACCGGCCTTTTTCAGCGGTGAAAATTAGTGGCTACTGACAGATAATACTTTAAACTTTGAACATATAACTAATTATTTACAATAAATCTTCAAATTTCAACAAAAAATCTCACGAACCTATTTATAATCCTAAAACTTAAATAATACCACTTTTGAAAGTTGAATTTTGAATTGTATCAGTCCTTATTTGGTGAAAATCCATATCAAATAATTTGAAATAAGGTTATTCTGATTTTCACAAATTTTTATTGTTAAACTCACAACAATTGTTTCGCTATCACAGTAGCATCATCAGGCAAGATCACATTTTGAATAACTAAGCTTGTTTTCGAAATCCGTAGCTATTTATATTACAGTATTTACAATAAATTTTTATTGAGCACTAAAACCCAAGAAAGGGTCCCTGCAAATTCCAGCTTATCTGAATATATTTAACAGAGGTGAGCTATCAGAATAACCTTATTTCAAATTATTTAATATGGATTTTCACCAAGTAAGGACTGATACAATTCAATATTTAAGACAAGCTGAAACCAGTTTTTCAGTCCTATGGTATTATAAGCTCCTAATAAGGTGCAATATTAATACACAAAACATTTGGTTCTATACCAAATGTTTGAAACTAAATGTGTTCCCGAAATACATAACATTAAGAACGAAGAATAAAAGTACTACCGCTGACAAGGGACGAATATTTGGAATGAAGATCTGGTTAAAAAGAGACATGAAGAGAGAATATGCCAAACGAGATGCCCACAACGTATATCTTAAGGTAATACACTCAGAATTAACGTATAGATTCCATAATATCATCTTTGATTCTATAGATCAAAATGCAAGAGTCCCTAATATTATATATAAAAAATTCTTGACTCAGAAGAAGAAAATAACCAAATTAGTATCAGATAAAATTCATAAAAACAAAAAAATTTCAACAAAATCAAAAAAATTTTCAAAACACATATTTTACCCTAGATTCAAAAATCTTTCCGGAACAGAATTTAATGAAACAGAAATTAATCTTTTGAATAAAGGATTCAAATATAATATTAATTCAAATAACAAAAAATACTCAGAATATGTAGCAATAGGTTCAGAACTAGCACTTAAAAATTACAAGAACACAAATATCGACAAACATATTATTACCAATATGATTACAAACCATCATAAATTACCTAATGGAAATTCCAGAATGAAAGAAGAATATAAAACTATTAAAACTATAATTCAGAAAATCACGGAAAATAATTTAATTTTCACCCGAGCCGATAAAGGTAACACTATTATTGCTTTAACGGAAAGTGATTATATTAGCGAATCAGTTACTTTCCTAGAATTAAATAATTTTCAATTAATCAAACACAATCCAACGACAATTTTCCAAAATCAAATTAAATCCCTAATAACCCCGGAATCCAGTTTTTTTCGGAAAACCCCAAAAAATAAATTAATTTTAATGAATCCACAACCTCCAAAAATGTATTCTTTGATTAAATTACACAAGGAAGATTATCCTATTAGACCGGTTGTTTCGTTCGTTAGTGCACCTTCATTTAAACTTTCGAAAGAACTTATTCAGATTATTTTAAAAGAAACTAAATTCCAAGCTAAATACTCGATAAAAAATTCACTACAGCTAATAAACAAAATAAAGAATATCCACTTACCTCATAATGCTAAATTCATTTCATTTGACGTACAAAATTTATTTCCAAGTATACCACCAAACGAAACAATTAAATTAGTAGATAATCTATTAATCAACAACAGATGCAATACAATTATCAAAGAAGATATTTTAGAATGTCTAGATATTTGCACTAGACAAAATTATTTTCAATTTAAAAATGAAATTTATAAATCTGAAAACGGTATGATTATGGGAAATCCCTTAAGTCCTTTATTAGCAGAAATATTTATGGACAATATTGAAACTAAAATTCACCAAAATCCCCTTAAGAAATACTTTTTATATTGGTATAGATATGTAGACGATATTTTCTGTTGCTTCACAGGTACAGACAGACTTTTGAAAAAATTCTTTTTATTCATCAATGAAATACATCCTTCAATTAAATTCACTATGGAAACCGAACTTGATAATTCTATTAATTTTCTTGATTTAACTGTTACTCGAATAAATAGTTCACATGATTTTTCAATATTTCACAAACCAACCTATACGGATTCTATTATACACAATAAATCAAATCATCCTCTAAATCAAAAATTATCAGCATTTAATTGTATGATCCATAGATTAGTTAATATTCCCATGAATCGAGAAAATTATATTTCAGAACTTAACATAATTAAACAAATAGCTATTAATAATGAATATGATCGAAAGTTGATAGACAAATTATTGATGAATAAAAATAATAAAATAGCTTTAAATATGGTGTTTCCTAATATAAAAGAAAATTTTAAATACATTTCCTTAAAATACACTAAAGCTATTTCTGAGAAAATTGCTACATACCTCAAAAATAAATATAATTTGAGAACTTCATTTAAAACTAATTCAAACTTGAGTAAATTTACCAAAAATAATAAAGACTACACACATAAGGATGATAAATCTGGGGTTTATAAGTTAACCTGCGGTGATTGCCCTAAAATTTACATAGGTCAGACTGGAAGAACTTTCCCTCATAGGATGTGTGAACATTTGAAGAGTTTCCTCAATAATAAAAGCAATTCTACATATTCCAACCATTTGTTAGAAACAGGACATACTTTCAACCATAACTTTGAAATTCTATATATAGAAAGCAAAAGTTATGCCTTGAATCTGTTAGAATCCCTAGAGATAAATAAACATAATAAAATTGGAATATTACTTAACGAACAAATAGATTTAAATAACTCATCTCTTTTAAACATATTCAGATAAGCTGGAATTTGCAGGGACCCTTTTTTGGGTTTTAGTGCTCAATAAAAATTTATTGTAGTTACTGTAATATAAATAGCCACGGATTTCGGAAACAAGCTTAGTTATTCAAAATGTGATCTTGCCTGATGATGCTACTGCGATAGCGAAACAATTGTTGTGAGTTTAACAATAAAAATTTGTGAAAATCAGAATAACCTTATTACAAATCACTTTTGAAAGGATTAAATTTTGAAATTTTATGTGGAGGATTTTTTGTGAAAATATTTATAATCATGATTTTCACAACCCTTTGAGAAACCACACCATTGCAAATACCCTATATAGGTGTAAATAAATTTTCAATTCAATTTTAAATTCAAAATCATACCTCACTCATTTCATCGCAGATGAATTTATCAGTAGCATTCAATGAAATCAATACAAATATTGTTCTGTGGATTCATAGTGAATGTTCGATGAATTCAATTTATTGCCGACTTTCAAATGTTTCACTATTTACATTGATTCATGAATTTCTGATATGAATTCTGCTGTAGTAACCTCACAAATCGAATTCCGCTTTTTGGGAATAGAGACGATCATTAGTGTTAGAGTCCTATTCGCTCATATATGGATTTTGGGATAATACCAATAATAGGAATTTCAAAATAGAATTGCAGCGATAGCTGGTAATTGGGATATGAGCCGCCCTTTGAATAAATTTGGTCGTGATATCAATTAACCCTATGGGAGTGAAAGGGATGTTGCCTCTCTTCATTGAAGTCATCATTTGTACGAATATTCGTTGAGATATTCCTCGAACACAATATTTTTCGTGATTTGTATGTGTAGGTTGAGCTCTATGGATATCATTAATAATAATAATAATAATAATAATAATAATAAAGTTTATTTTCTCCAAAATTACATAACAATAATATATAATGCATCCGAGACCTTCTCGTTACCCTGAAACAAATACAAAATTTTCCCCTCACATGAGATGATAAACGTTTATCACAGAAGTAGACGAGCTACTTGTAAGTGATGCGCATTCACCTTATCTGCCGAGGGTATCCACCCAAATTATTCGAAAATAACCCATTAAAAAAGTCCCTGTTTCCATCAATCTCCCGCCTCTACCTCATTACACTGGAGAGGTTATTTATTATTGATTATATCATGTATTATTTTTCTGTCTGTCTGCTTGAGCCACTCTTTTAATCTCTTCTTGAAAATTCTGTGGTGTATAATTTTCTTTTCCCGTTCTGGGAGTATGTTGAACAGCCTTGGTGCAATATACTCAGCGCACCTCTGACCAATAGTTTTGAAACTCCTAGGAACAACTACGCAATCTTCCCTCATACGCGTTTCGTGATCATGTTGAATCTGATTTACCTTCAATTTTTTTCTACTAATATTCATCAATAGGTTCAGTGCAAAGAGCTGCCTTATGTCAAACAGTCCTGTGTCCGCGTACAGCTGGTCAGAAGGAAATCCTTTTCCTCTATCGAAAATGATCTTCATAATCCACCTCTGCAAGACTTCCAAACACCGTAGGTGACAGTCCTTCGCTCCTCCCCAAGCGGTAATACCATAAGACAACTGAGACTGAACCAATGTGTAGTAAAGGAGTTTCAGATGCTCTAGTTCTAGAAAATCTCTCAAGCATCTAAACCTCTGGATTAGTCCTCTCATCTTTGTTTTAAGATTTTTTATATGAAGGTCCCATCTAAGGTGTCTATCTATCACGACACCGAGATATTTCACAGATTCTGCACTGGGAATTTCTACGTCTTGTCCTACCTTCAGTAGTGCATCATCGGGTAATCCGTCAGAATAAGATGTAAAGGCCAAATATTTCGTTTTTTCATGATTCAGTGTGAGTCTATTATACTGCAACCACAATACAATGTTGCTAAAATCCACCTCAGCTTTTGATTTTACAGTCCTCCAACATTTCGAAGTATATAGTATGGCTATGTCATCCGCGAAGCTCACAATCTTTCCAGATGTTTTCTGCAGTAGAAGGTTGTTCAGGTAAATGAGGAACAATATAGGTCCCAGTACCGTACCCTGAGGTACTCCACTCTTGATAATTATGGGATTACTAATTGTTCCATCTATATCCACAATTTGCGTACGTTCAGATATATAACTCTTCATTAGTTGACCAGCAATTCCTCTTATCCCGCTGTCCTCAAGCCTCTCCAATAATATTCTATGGCAAACAGTATCAAACGCCTTGGAGAGATCAACGAATATTCCCAATGTTGACAGTTTTCTATCCATTGCATTATATAGGCCACTGGTAAATTCAATAATTGCATCATCAGTCGATCTACCGTTCCTAAATCCATACTGATTTTCGGATAAAATGTGGTTCTCATCTAAAAAGCAGACTATTCTTATCTTTATAAGCTTTTCAAGGATTTTAGATATATTCGAAATGAGTGTAATCGGTCTGTAATTACCCATTTCATCTTTAGGACCTCCTTTATATACAGGTTTTATAATTCCCAATTTAAATATGCTAGGAAACACGCCTTTCTCGAAACATAAATTCACAATATGTGTAATTGGCGAACATATTTCTTCGGAGATTTCTCTTAATGTTTCCGATTGTATATCATCGTTTCCCGCACTTTTATTCGCTTTAAGTTGTTGAATTACTGACGATACTTCCCGTTCATTTGTGGGTCTCATAAATAAAGATTTTTCGGAAATACGCTTTTGTTCCCTATATTTCAAATGTCCGCTCGTCCTGTGAAAATGGTTCTCACCAATTGTACCGAAAAATTCATTCATTTCATCAGCAATATCTTTCTGTCCCACACACATCTCATTATTGTTTTTCCTTATACATCGAATTTTCGTTCCTTCATTTTTTTTACCCGATATCCTGTTCACGCACTGCCAGAGGGATCTAGAATCATATCCATTCTCCCGTATACTATCCTGTACATATTTCCTCTTTGAATACTTTATTAGCTTACAAAGCGTCGACTTGTATTTCCTATATTCCTCCTTCATTGGGCCGTTTTCCTGGTTCTTTTGGATTTCTACGAAAAGCTGATTTTTCTTATTTATTGATCTGAGTAGTGATGGAGTTATCCACTCTTTTAAAGCTGTGTTCTTCCTATTTCTTCTGATTTTCTTTGTATTCTTCTCTATATGATATTTCAATCTATTAACGAATTCCGACGCTGCGCCATTCACGTCATCCGAGTGGAAAGTAGACTCCCAATTTTCCGACTGTAAATCTGTTTTGAGCTTTGTATGATCGATATACCTCTTGATGTTTCCTGATTCACCCTCCTGATGTACTTTCCTCTTCTTTAGCTTGAACGAGAGAGCTATAGGGAAGTGATCTGTTATTTCATATTCTAAAACAAATGATCTTATATCGCTAAAAATCGCATGATGTGCCACTTTAACATGGAAATGATCCAAACATGTTTTACTGGGTATTCTAGTATATTTGTTAACATATGACAAGAAATCAAAATATCCCAAAATGTTCTTATATTCTTCCACATAATCTTCCTCCGCCAACAGATCAATGTTTAAATCACCCACGATGAGATGGTTCCCGACACGAATCCTATCACTCAGGTAATAAAAAAGATTCCCATTGAATACCCGCGGACCAAGACTTGGTGATCTATAAATACAGGTGATTAGTAGCTTCACCTCATTTTCAACAATTTCTACTTCTATAGATTTAACGATCCCCAATTCAACTATATTGCAAGAAAATTCCAAGTTATCTCTAACAAAAACAACAACTCCGTCACATCTATTGATGTCTCCCTCATTATAAAAGCACACATAACCCCTCAAACTAAATATGTTTATATCATCGATCTTATGTGTTTCACTCAGTACAATAACATCAAATCGTGTCGACAACTTATCCAAGAAGCATACCATCTCATCATAATTTTTCCGCAGGCTCCTTATATTCAGATGAACTATTCTAAACTGTTCAGCCCCTCCAATATACTGGTTCAGATCTGATATATCCCTGGCAACCACAGCATTCACGGGTGATTCCTGATAATCTCTTATAAAAGGGTCCATACCACAAAATGAAAACGTAAAAGTAAACACAAAAAATACAAAATTACACAAAAACAGAAACTTATTTATATATGCGACACAATTGATAGTTTCCATTTAACCGTTTTGGTACTGACCTTTGTTGATGTAGGAGTTTCTCTCGGAGGTTCAGTCCCCCTGGCCGAATTGAACCTTGTTCTTCGCTTCTGATCCAGATCAATCGTATTTTTCAATACCCTTTGCATGCCAGATATTTCCTTTTGAATTTTCGATTGATCAAGGAATTGAATGTGAGTATTCTCTCGTACCAGCTGTTCACTTCTTGTTACCGGGAATGGGGATCCTGGAGCGCTCCTGTTTTCACCTTCCGTTTTTTCTTCTTCCTCTACTTCTTCCGCGTTGATCTCCTTCTCATCCCAAAACTCAGGTAAATCATTCAATGTGTACCTAGTTCCATCCACAAAAAGATCCCAGCCCTTTCTGTAAGCCTTGTACTTCTTAAGTCTCAATTCTCGCAAGTGTTTCAACAGAAATCTCTCTTTCTGTCTATCTTCGACACATAAATCCTCATTCACATATATGCTAGTTCCCTTTAGTCTACTTTTATTAGCCAACACTTTCGACCTGGATAAGTATGTCAAAAACTCAACCTTAATTGGAGCAGCCTTAGACTTCCCTAACTTATATACATTATTGAGGTCCTCAACCCTTAAGTCAATTTGTAGCAACCTATTTAGACTTTCAATCGTAAAGGCAACAATTTCAGAACCATCCAAACCAAAATCCAAACCACTTACTACAATATTATTCTTCCTCGATGCTCTCTTCAACTCAAGAATATCCGCCTCAACAAGATCTACACGTTTCTCCACTGTCAAAATCCTTTGTTGTGTTCTCTCACTGATTTCCCTTATTTCCTTCTTAAGTTCATTCAACTCTTGCTTGAGGAAATTTGTCTGCTTTGCTATTTCTTCCTTGAAGACTGAAATGATATCTGCTTGAGACATATCAACAACTCCTCTAGTGTATGGCTAGCCCCAGAATCGGAATCCCGTCAACAGGTGTGTGATATCGATAACGATTCTATATTATCGAGATTTTTCATAAATGAATGACTCACAATTTCAAATTATTCCCTGTTCCAATCCACACTAAATTCACAGACCATCCAACTGAGTCTTTAGTTCACCACCACAAACTGGACACAAAAAAATTTTATTCGTTTTGCCCGTGAAAAATAGACAATATTTGAAGACCTCCTCGGCATCGACTTAATCAACTATCTCGTACATCACATATGACATATGACATTTCATTATTACATTGTCAAATCTGGGTCAAAACAGGGTGTTCCACCCCCCCCAGAACTCAGAAACGAAGAATTTTCGAAAATTTCAACAAAACTTCTATTTTCAGGAGAACGAATTTCCATCATGAGTTTGGTCCGAAAAACCATCCCCATGAAGATGACATCAAGCCCCAACACTTTTTGAATAAGAAAGAGATGTCGAGTATTGGTTAGTTAGAAAGTTATGTATGTTCTGTACACAAGCCAGTTAAAATTTTCAAAATCGGTTCATTATTCACGAAATAATGTAATTATGAACTTAGCGTCAAAAGGTGATATTGAACAGACAGTTGAACCGTCCAAACTTAAGAACCTGAAGAATCGAAAAATAATTTTCCAGTTCTGTATTAAAAGGGAAAAAGAATTTCTATGACGACATTATTCCGAAGAAACCACCTGACAATAACCCCCAAAATTTTTTGAATAGGGAGAAAATGTTGGATGTGGTTTAGTTGAGAAGTTTTTTCTGTTCCCTAAACAGGTGAAATTTTCAAATTTATTTATTTAATGGCAAAACAATTTGAGTTTTTGAATGTTTTTAGTTTAAAAACATTCGATTTTCTTATCGCTCATGATGGGAAAATGTGTGAAACGCATGAAATTCATTACAATGTATACAATTTTTTTGACGATTCTTTCTGGAATATATTTCAGTCTTTCGTTTCTGCATCATAATTCGGTTTGCGACTTACTTACGAGGATAAACGTAAATGGTTTATTCTATGGAAGAAAGTATAAAAATTGTCAAATTATAATTTCGGAATGACGAAAATTCTAGATTGAGTGCAAGGTATTTTAATAACAATCATCCAGAAAGAGATGTAAGTCAGCAATATATTAAGCATTTGATGAGTAAATTTAAAACTATTGGTTCCATTCAGAATAAGAAACACGAAGTTGAGCGTCCAGTCCATAATGAAGCTATTGAAATAGCAGTATTGGGACATTTACAGAAGGATAATCGAAAATCTATAAAAACTTTAGCACGAGCATCTAATCTTTCAAAATATAGCGTTCATCGAATTGTGGAAGCTCAAAAATTTCACCCTTACAAGATAAGGCTGGTGCAATTGTTAAAGGAAGATGATTCTGACCATCAGACTCAGTTTTGTGAACGATTGAGTGAGTTACTGAATAATAACCCATACCGACTCTACAATACAATTTTTTCTGACGAGTGTATGCTGCAATGGGGAAGTCAATAAACATAATTGCCGGTACTGGAGTGATTTAAATCCTCATTTATTCATGGAGACACATACACAAATTCCCCAAAAATTAAATGTTTGGGTAGGAATATTAGGAAACTATAGTGTTGGACCAATTTTCAATAGGAATCTTCACGGAACAACCTTTTTAAATTTATTAGACGCCATTATTGATTGGATGTTACTGAGATTCTGAAAAACGGCGACAATCTATTGGAGAATGAACTCACATTTCAACAGGATGGTGCACCACCAAATTTCGATATCCGTGTTCGACAATTTTTGAACGAACCTTATCCAGGACGTCGGATTGGCAGGAGGAGGTCCTATAAAGTGGCCAGCATTATCACCCGATCTATCGCCATCAGTTTTTTTTTGTGAGAACATTTGAAGTTAAAGTCTATGCAACTCATTCTGAAAAACTTGCAGAACTGGTACAAAGAATCATCACGGAATGCCAATTACTGACACCAGACATTTTCGAAAATGTTATAGAAGGACTTGAAAGTAGACTATATCATTGAATGGAGGTTTGTGGTGGTCATTTTAAACAATACGTCAGTTCTTCAAATAGTTCACATTTTTTCTGAATGTTCCTTATCATTACTTACAGATCTGGTGTATTTGAATGTATTGGGTTTCTATTCGATTTACCCTTCTCATAATGTTCAATATCAAATTGCTCAAAAAAAATCACCGAATTTGAAAATTTCAACTAGCATGTTTAGAGAACAAAAAAAGGTTTTTAACTAAAACACTCCCGCTATCTCTTTCCCATTCAAACAAAAATTGGGGGTTGTTGCCACACTCAGGTGGTTTTTTCGGAACAATGTCGTCATAGGAATTCTTTCTTCTTAATACAGAACTTGAAAATTATTTTTGGATTGCTCAAATCTCTTATGTTCTTGAGTTTGGGCGGTTCAACTTTCTGTTCAACATCCGGCGATTTTGAATATTTTAACTGGGTTGTTATGAACATGAATAACTTTCAATTTAATCAATAGTCGACATCTCTTCCTAATTCAAAAAATGTTGGGGGTTGATTTTTTCGGAACAAACTCGTGATGAAAATTCGTCCCCTTCAAAACAGAAATTGACCTGTTTTTTTAATCTTCGAAAATTCTTCGTTTTGAGTTCTGGGGATCAAATTTTCGTTGTATGTAATAATGATAATACAAAACGTAAAAGGCAGTGGCTCTCTCCAAAGGAATCACCACGAAGTACTGCGGGGACAGGTTTAAATCCCCTTTATTTTTGGTGGAGTTGTTAATTTTGAAGTGCTGAAACCTGGACAAACTGTTAATGGAGATCTTCATTGTTAACAATTGGATCGAGTGAACGTATCTTTAATCAAAAAGAATCCGGCGATTGGCAACAGAAAAAGCGTTATTTTGCGACATGACAATGCAAGATGAACCTTGGAAAAAAATTAATGATTTGGGGCGTGAGGTGCTGCCTCACCCTTCATACTGCTCGATATCACACCCTCGGATTTCTATTTATTCCGATCGCTACAACATTAAGTGGCAAAAAATTTGAATAATGTCCAAAATGCCATCTCTAGATATTTTACTCAAAACCCAATTGATTTTGATAAGCCCGGAAAATTTGCACACTAGATGGCAAAAGGTTGTTGATAACGAAGGTGATTACATTATTGATTGAAAATAAAAACTTATTAGTAATTAATTCGTTTCAATTTATTCTCAAAAAGCGACATTACTTTCCGGTCCATCTTATATGAACTGTTTGGACCAAATAGGTAAATCCAGATATGGAAGTGTGGGAATTTAATATTCCAGAGCGTGTAAAGGTTTCTGGTATTATTTCGTCAATTTCTCAATAAAGTTTTTGTTCAATGTATGGGGTGTTTTCTTTAGAGTGATAGAACTTTCGATAGCGATAACTGTGATTTCACAGAAGGTTGTTGTTTTGAGATGTTCAAAAATTGTTGAAATTTATTTTCAAAATCAGTGTTCTATTCGCCAAACTTATAGAGCACTCCGTGAAATTTAAGGTTTATATAATCGTCCATCAGAGCAGCTTATTCGCCAAACTATCTACCTGTCTGATCCACATATACGGATGGGCAAGAACCGCAGTTTAACCTATAGACTCCAGACTTTTTGTTTTTATGGATCAAATCTTCATTATTTTTTATTAAATTTCCTAACGTGCTTCTTGTTTCGAATGAAATGTTGCAGTTACTCTTTTTCTTTAAATATCTTGCTATTTTTTCGGAATTTTTGTTTATGTACGTTAAAGAAATATATTTTGTATCAATAGCTATTGTTGGATATACAAGCGATATCGACTGTTTAAATTTCATTCGTTTCAATAATTTATTTATAATGAACGGATTGAAACCATTGTTAAATGCAATCTGTTTTATTATATTCAGTTCTCTATAGAAATTCTTTTGTGTCATAGGTATGTTGATTAATCTAAATATCATGCTATTACAAGCTGCTAGTTTTTGAGAATGTGGGTGATAAGAATTTGAGTGGATCGTATTATCCGTATGAGTGGGTTTCCGGAAAATTGAAAAGTCATGTTTATTGTTAATTTTTGAAATTTTTGAATCAAGAAAATTGATGCTGTTGTTTTGTTCTATTTCATTGGTGAATTTTATTGTGGGAGATAATGTATTTATGAATTCTAAAAACATTGCAAGCTGTCTACTGGTACCGGTGAATAAAGAAAAAATATCATCCACGTAACGATACCAATAAATGAAATATTTAAAGAAGGGGTTCTCTTGGATTTTGGTTTCCAGGAAGTCCATAAATACATTCTGTCAAGAAAGTACCGGGAATTATCGATTTAAATCTGGCGGGGCAATGAGGCAGGTAAAATTTTTTTTCCTAGGTTGGTACCACTGTCCTTAATTACTATGCCAAGCTTGAGCGGGATCTGTCAACTAGTGTGTTTGCAACAGCTGATTAAGTCAGTCGATGTCAGAGTGCGTGCCGATTTTTACTATGGGTGATTACGTTGAGCAAAGAATTTGTTTAAAGTTTTGTGTTGCAAATGAATTTTCGTGTGCCGATGCATTGAAAATGTTGTAAAAGGCCTTTGGTGATAATACTCTATCGAAAACTCGTGCATATTTGTGGTACAGAGCCTTCAAGGACGGTCGTGAAGTGGTCGCCCATCGACGGCTTCGATCGAAGATAACGTCGATAAAATTAAGGAAAGGGTGCTGGAAAACCGTCGTACCAGCTTGAGAGAGATAGCACATGATCTTAAGATATCCCACGAGTCCGCACATACGATTTTGATAGATATTTTGGGCATGAGAAAGGTGGCCGCACGACTCGTACCGAAAGACCTGAATTTTCTTCAAAAACGTCATCGCGAACAGGTTGCTTCAGACATGCTGGATCGCTGTAATTCCGATTTTACATTCATGGAACGCATTAAAACTGGTGATGAGACCTGGGTCTACGAGTACGATATGCAAACAATCCAGCAATAATCGGAATGGGTGGCAAAAAATGAGCCGAAACCGAAAAAACCACGCCAAAGCCGCTCGAAAATGAAGGTGATGCTCATTGTTTTCTTCGATATCCGTGGCGTGGTGCACTACGAATTCGTTCCAGAGGGTCAGACGGTAAACAAGGAGTATTACCTAGGCGTTATGAAACGTTTGCGTGAGGGTATCCGTAAGAAGCGGCCAAATTTGTGGGCGAACAACTCATGGATTTTGCATGACGATAACGCGCTTTATCACCGAGCTACGATTGTGACTGACTTTCTCGCCAAAAACTCAACAAACGTGATTCAGCAACCACCGTATTCGCCGGATTTGGCTCCCTGCGACTTTTTCCTCTTCCCAAAACTAAAATTGCCCCTTCGTGGCACCCGTTTTGAGTCGATTGAAGCCATAAAACAAAATTCGGCGCGAGAGCTAAAGTCCATCCCGGAAAGCGCCTATAAAAAATGTTTCGATAATTGGAAGTGCCGTTGGCATAGATGTATTGGAGCAAATGGAGCCTATTTTGAAGGCGACCCAATAAATTTTGACGATTAAATGTAAAAATGTTGTTTTAATTGAAAATTCCCGGTACTTTCTTGACAGAGTAGTATTTCGGATAATATCGGACTAAGTGGGTTTCCCATAGTGAGACTATCATTAGCTTCGTAAAATATTCCATTAAATAAAAAATAGTTTTGGTCTGAGCAAACCTTTAAGATTTCGATAATCTCTTGTTTTGTAACCGGATTAGTTCTATTTTTTACTTATAGCAATTCTAAATATTGTTGTTTTCTCGGTTCAACTGATCCACGTGATCAACTACCTGAACCTGTTTGGTGAATCCCAAATTCGTTGATTCGCTTATAAAAGTTGACAGGAGTATCTGTTGATCCAGTGATCACCGAAACACAGCAATTGAATTTTATATTATTCATAGAAAATTATTCTTTAAAAGAAATAAGTTTTTTGTAATCTCTCAATTCTTCATCATTGCATACATAAGTTTTGTGACTTTTAGCTACTGTCATCGTTATTATCGCAATCTAAAACTATAGTTTAGGCGGATAGCGTCCACTTTTGCCATATTCCAGAAGCGCCTCTAGGATCTATGCATATTCATCGGTGATCACAATTCAGCAACTAAGCTCCAGTTCGCAGTAAAGCCTTTACATGAATGGGAAACCACAGAAAAAGTTGGAAATGCAATCATTTAGGCATGATGTGGACCAATTTGTATGTTGAATATTCATGTTAAGTGGCGGGAAAACTGGGCCCAGTGACATTCGATCATAATGAATTCAAAGGTGAAACAACAATTGCTGAAATTTGAATAGCGAATTATGAAGCAATGGGACGGAATTAAATTATTTCTTGACTACGATGGAATTTCAATATGCCAAAATTTGTTGAATGTTGAGCGACTTGATTTCAGCGTATTTATTAAAATTTTCCGGGGTCAAAGAGTCCCGTATATTCCTCTTTCTAGTATCTATTAAAAACGATGTAGAGAAGAACATCTAGTTTGGTTATGATATTCGTAGTTTTATGAGTTAAAAATTCTGAGAAATTAAATAATTAATAGAGGTTTGTTAAATGGGAACGCCCCATTTTTAAATTAACATTTCTCACGCATGGCAACCATTATTTATTTGTGACATTGACAGTTGTATTTGTCAACCATTTAATGCTGAAAAGGTACACACTCGAACAACGTTTAGAAATAATCCAAATTCATTATAAAAATCGCGATCTGTTAATCTAACTTTTCGTGCTTTCACATTAAATTTTGGTCGTTATAATCGTCCGGATAAAAAAACAGTTGATCGTTTAGTGAAGAACTTTGGAACAAATTTTACACTTCATGATGTTACAGTACCATTGAGACAAACAAATGCAAGGAGTGAAGAGAATATTGCTGCCGCACGAGAAAGTATTCGTGAAGACCAAAATTTATTGAGTTCTCGACGTTCACAATAAACTGGCCATCTCCCAGACGTCTTTGTGACGAGTTTTACGAGAAGACCTTGGTTCAAATCCATACAAAATTGTTTTAACCCAAGAACCCAAACCAACAGATCACTAAAAGTGTCGTGTAATCGGTGATTCGATTATTTCAAGAAATGGACTGATAAATTATCCGCCTCGTTCCTGCGATTTAACTTTGGGGTAACATTAAGTCATTGATTTACAGCAATCATTCTGCAAATTTAGACGATTTACAGATCAATATTCAACGACTAATTGCCAACATACGACCTGATTTGTGTGAGAGTCGTGGAAAATTGGGTTCAACGACTTCATTCCTGCCAGCGCTTGCGTGGTGATCATTTAAATGATATTTCATTTCATAGCTAATGGTATCCATTGGACTTTAAAATAAGATGAAAATTTCAATAATTATCAAATAAGTAATGTGTTTTATTCACAAAACAAAATGGGGCGCTGTTAATGAAAGACTACTTTATCCTTTATCATGTAAAGAAAAAGCTTTTCCATTTAATAAATAATATATCTACTCTTGTTTGATTAATAAGAATAAACTTAGTTCGGGAAATCAAAAATCCTGGATGAAACGAATAAAAAGTTGAGACTGAAATATATTCAAAGATTATTATGTCAGTTTTCACAGGAATAGGACTGCTGTAATGAACGATCAACTTGAACTAAGCCAACGTTTCTTCTATATATTTAGACTTTATCAAGGCTACAGAAAAAAAAAACAAAACAGATATAAGTCAAACTTAGAGAAATTATGTATAAATAAAATGTTAATAAATTGATAACAACCATCTTACCAAGTTCATTAAATCGAAAAAAGGACGTTTACAGAGAATATTCGAAACTGTGTACGAATTACGCATGGAAACAACGAAATATTGTATTGTGAAGTTAGGAACTTCTTGTCTAAATAAACTGACATATGAATAACAATTAAATATTTTCATTCACCCACGTGCATTATTTGTCACATACAGATTCAAAGTTATAGTACTACTGGCTAGCTCGTTTTTAATGGGCGCCATCTTTTTTGAGCAGGGTGTCAAGGCGATATACTTAACTCAGGGTGTGTGAGATTTACAATTTGGAGAAGGAAATATAACTACTCAAATGTTATGCCTGAAAAATCTTTCGACTTCTCGTCAGTGCTGTTCGCCAATTTCTGTACCTGAACCTGCGTAAATACTCTACACCTTTTGTGATTGAGTCTTCAGTTGTCTGAAGATTAGATAATGCTACGGAACTGCAGGCAGAAGATGTGTAAACCTTTAAATTTTCGAAGAAAAATTAAAAAAAAAGTTTTTGATTAAAATACTTTAAAAGTGAAATTATAGGAGACTTGCAGAATAAATCTGTTTTGATATTCCAATTTTGTAATAATCCTTCTATCAAGAAAAAATCCTCTTCTTATCGTTTTATTTTATATATAATATATAAATATATTTAGGTTTTAAAAAATTTCATTATATAAATATCATGTGGTTTAACTAAGATCATAAAATACCTTACAAGCTTTGTGTGATTTTTGTAATGAACATAGAACATAGAATACCTTGGATTTTAAAGTTAGTGTGTTCAAACGAAAATAACAGGAATTCTTAGAGGTAAGTTATTTATTGATAATTGATTTTATTTTTTAAATGTGATGTTGGACTGAGGAAGACCTTATCTGAATTCTAATTGTTTTTTGAGGATGTGATACATGTTTTGAGAGATTTTTGAAGTAACTAATATAAATATTTAAATATATTAAATATTTCAAATAAATTATTTTCTTTGAGAAGTTCTTAACTTATGGTTTGTATTTTTAAAAAGGAGTTAGTTTTTAATTTTAATTGGCAATTTATATTTGTTGGGTTTTTTATTCCATTTGATATCATATAGTGAGTTTTGATTTGATATGTCTATTGAATATAAGCAGTGCTTAATTGGAAGAAGACCTTATCTGAATTTTAATTATTTTTTGAGGATGTGATACATGTTTTGAGAGATTTTTTAAGTAACTGATTTTGAGAAGTTATTAAAATTATGTTTTGCATTTTTGAAAAGGATTAAGTTTTCATAAATATGAGATCAGAAACAGAATTTTGTCTCCTTCAAATATTCATTTATGAATTTTAATTGGCAATTTATATTTGTTGGGTTTTTTATTCCTTTTGAAATTATAGATACAATAAGCTTTGATTTTATATGTCTATTGAATATAAGCTGTGCTTATAAGACGTTTATTTAATTCTTAAAGTTTTTGGATAATTTTTTTTTTTAATTAAAATTATAGGAGACTAACAGATTAAATCTGTTTTGATATTCAAATTTTGTAATAAACCTTCTATACATTTTTGTAAGTAAAATATAGTAATTGCTTTAATTTCATTCAAATGGATATATTGTGTATTTTATATCGATATTATTTTAAATGTTCAGCTAAACTTCTGAACTCTGCTTATTTTTAAGCGTAAATTGTTAGGGTTTTATAGAGGACTGAAATCATTGAAGTTTATTCTGCAACAACTAACCGAATATGCGAAAATAAAGCTGCAATTTCCTCTCCAACAGGAAACAATCTCGATTTTATATTTCTATCCAAGAATTCGTGCCTAGTGATGTCCGAAAACTAGAGATTTAGGATTCAGATACCAATAGTTCTACAACCTTATCAAACAGACGATCTTCAGAAACGGGAGAAATGGGATGCTAGTCTGAACGCTGACTGTACCTAATTTCCTCAATTCGTCTCCTTCACATCAAGTCGAACGAAGTCCCACAAGGACGTTGATAACTTCCTTTCTTTCCTTATATCTTTCAGATGTGAATCAAAGGAATAAAAGCCCCGATACCCTCTGCCTGGCGCGGAAAGCCCACCTTCTGCTGAGTGAGGGGTGGTGATAAACGCTCTGTATTTTTCCTACCTTCGCAGTTTTTCTCTTCCCTAATCGGTTTCTTTATTTCGTCGGTTGGCGGTAATCAAAACTTGCTAGAGTTTGAGGAGGTGTTCGGGTATAGGAGAGATCGTTTGCGGGCTTATAATTGAGCCTTTGGGCCGAATAAATGAACGTGTTCCGATATCAGGTGGATTATTCGTAAAACTGATGATTGTGTAGTGGAAATATAAGGTTGTTCGGAAAGTAATTTCGTTTTTTCCTGACAGAGGATTTAATTGTATTTTTTTTTAGCCAAACTTCATACTTGAGCAGCAAGACTTTTGTGTGAAAAAGTTCAATTAATTCTACGCAGTAGTAGTTTTTGGTTGGTGCCTTTTTAAATATGGAGAGCACTAAACAAAAATTCCCTCATATTTTACTTTTTTACTATAGAAAAGGTGAAAATGCTGTTCAGGCCAGAAAGAAATTAACCGATCTGTAGGGAGAAGATTTGTTGACAGTACGCCAGTGCCAGAACTAGTTTACAAAATTCCAATTCACCAATTTGTATGTCGAAGATGCACCACGTTCCGGAAGATCGGTGGAGGCTGATAAAGACACGATAAAAGCATAAGTTGATGCAAATCGGCGAATAACAACACGTGAAACCGATGAGAGGTCAAATTTATGGAATTCAACTGTTTATGATCACTTGAAAGGCCTGGGTTTGACCTCGAAGCTCGATATATGGGTTCCTCATGTTCTCACTCAGAGAAATTTGTGTTGTCGCGTTGACGTCTGTGATTCGCTTCGAAAACGTCACGAAAATGATCCATTTTTGAAGTGCATCATTACTGGGGATGAAAAATGGATTGTATATAACAACGTAAAACGCAAGAGATCATGGGGCAAACAAGAAGAACCAACTCAAAGCATTTCGAAAGCCAATATACGCCAAAAAAGGGTGATGCTGTCTGTTTGGTGGGATGTTGAAGGAATCGGTGTTTTGAGCTTTTACCGGATAACACAAAAATTAAGTCGGAAGTCTACTGTCATCAACTGGACGCACTAAATGATGCACTTCAACTAAAAAGGCCAGAATTGATCAACAGAAAAAGTGTAGTGTTCCACCAAGATAATGCGAGACCTCATACAAGTTTGGTCATTGGTCAAAAGCTTCTACAGCTTGAATGGGATACTCTGCAACACTAACCATATTCTGGCGCTTTTGGATTATCATTTGTTCCGGTCATTGTGAAATTTTTTGGACGGTGAAACCTTTACTTAAAATGGAGAGGTCAAAAATCACCTGGATCAGTTTTTTGCCAGCAAAGATCAAACATGAGCCTAGAATTAGGCTTCTACCAGAGAGATGGCAAAAATTGTTAGTTTATATGATTTCGAACGAAAAAGAAAAAGATATTTGAAAATAAATTAAAGTGATTTTGTACTTATAGGGTTTTCCAATAAGAGGTTGAATTTTGAAAAGCCCGCTATCTGGGCACCTGTCACTTTTGAAGCTGTCGTCTTTTGACATTTGACAAGTGAAAACTTTGCCAGTACTAAAAGTAGAACAATACACGTTTCAACAACTCTCCTCGAAAGTCTTGAAGAAAATAATTTCCAGCATAGCTATAGCACTTACCTCTGTGTTCTCGAGATGTGTGTCGGAGGGCTACTTTCCTGACCAACTGAAGAAGAGTAAACTTAATCCTATACATAAAAGTGAAAATCCAGGAGATTCAAATAACTATCGGCCAAGTTCCCTACAACCCGTCTTATCAAAGATTCTGGAAGGTGCGATAAAAAGTAGGATTATCGGTTCGAAAAAAAAATTAAATTTGGAGCAAAAAACAACATGGATTTGTCGAGGAAAAATCAACTACATCTGCTACAGCCGAAATTTTCCATAAAATTGCGAATGCTATTAATGGAGGAAAAAAATGCAAGCTGCATGAAGAAGCTCAAATTCTATGGCATGAGGAGGGTATCCTTGGTTTTCAGGAGAAAAGATTCAACATGTTCACATTGAAAGATCGAATTGGGGAAGAGTTATCTGTGGAGTTCTGCAAGGGTCGGTCATGGGACCTGTGCTTTTTCTGATGCACCTGAATGATCTACTTGCAAATCTTGGGCAGGAGAGCATGGTAATGTTTGCGTACGATACGAGCTTTCTAGAAGTTGCACCGAGTACCGAAGAACTAGAGAGTAATACTAAAGCAACACTCGGAAAGGCCCAACAATGTTTCAGTGCAAATAAAATGAAAATGAATCCTGAAAAAACCCAGTCAATATGTTTCTCAGCGAGAACTCCTGAAGCAACCCACCTCGGGTTTCTTGGAATTTACATCCAACCAGATTTGAAGTTCTCCTATCATATTAGTGAAATAAGCAAGAATTTATCGGGGGCAATTTTCGTTCTGAGGAGAATTAAACAGAGAGCTGGAAAACAGCCTACGAAAACGACGTTTTTCGGAGTTTTACAGCCGGGTGTCTCGTACAGCATAGAGAAGCACGCACGGTATAGATAATATCTTCACCAACCAGAAACACGCCGTCCGAATATTATGTAGTGATAGGAGAATAGAAAGCTGCACACCATTGTTCAGGGAGGAAAACATTATTAATCTTTCTTCCCTCTGTATTCTTGCCTGTGTTTCTTCTGTCTAGACCCGCAAAGATAAAGTGCAAAAAAAACAATTTACCATTCGTATAATATCAGGGATGTGATCAGGTCATCATCCCGTACCATAAACTCACAGTAACGCAGCTAAATGTGGACTACATTGCAATAAAAATTTATAATACATTGCCAGAAGAGTATAAATCCATGACCTATAGAAAGATTAGGAATTTCACCGTAACGAATAAATAAATTGTAAATAATTTCGAACAAGTGTTGGTCAGAGCAGTCCAGTTCATGGAATAATACTCTCTCTCTCTGTAAATACACAATGAATTTCTAATCAATATTTTCTCCATTCAGGATTCTAGTGATTCCTGGCCTGTAGAAAACATCCCTGGGCTGAAAACGACCTAAATCTTGAATGCAGAATTTTCAGTCAAGATGTATTCAATTTATGGTGGCAAAGTGATTCATGACTTCACCGATATCATCTCAGAACGTAATGCGTATATCGTGTAACCCAAAACGTGTTAATATCGCTGAAAATTCAGCTGTTGCAAACTTCAGAGCATACATACTATAAGCTACAGTATTACGAAACTTTCTTCGCAGCAGGCTCTCGTGTTGACTATGTTTTCAGCTTGTCAAGAAGGTCGATACCGCTTAACCAAAAGTAAGTCGGTTAACTTTCAATATTCTCGTGTTGATTTCAGCAACCCATGTCTCCATTACAAGATAATCAACCTCCTCGTTAAAGTTTGACACTTTGACAAGTTAGAGGTACGCTGTCCAAAGTTTGGATAAAGGGGCTGGAAATATCAAGCTAGCCATTTCCGTATCCATGTGTATTTGATAAGGAGTTGAACTTGTGTGTCGAAACTATAATATGAAATTTTTTGTTTTAAATTTCATTAATTTCAGCATCGAGATGACTTTGGAAGATATAAGTTAATTAGAGTTGAGCTAACTGACAAATTAATGGAATGTTTTTACGTTGATTTCATACAAATCGTCAAAAGCAAAAATGCTTCTTAGATGAGATAGAATATTCTGGAGGTCACCCTATGATGATTCCAGTTGTGACATAGTTGCATGAGTAGAACCATATCGAATTACTGAATAAATGCGCCAATATTATATATTTCAGACATTATGGTCAGAGCTCAACTTCAAATAAAAATAATGATCCTGAAGATACAGGACTAGAAATAAGTTCCTGCGGTTTCGATAACAGATGTCCCTAATGGCACTTTTTAGCGGCAAACTCCAGAAAACTCCCTAAAATTTTATGACTTGTTCTTACCATTATTTTGTCATGTACTTAACTGTATTTACACTCTGAGTTACCCCATTCGACCAGACCAATTTTGGATCACTTTTTCGAGTAATTCAGGCCTTATTTCATCAATAACACGAGTTACGTTGGCTTCCAAAGCGTCTTTTGTTTCTGGTTTATCAACATAAACCAATGACTTAACATAACCCAAAAAAAATTCAGTGGAGTTCTTTCACATGATCTCAGAGGCCAATTAATTGGACCATTTCTCGAAATAATGTTATCGCCAAATCTTTCTTTCAATAAATCAATTGTTACGGTAGCAGCATGAGGTGTAGCACCATCTTGTTGGAACCAAAACACTTCTGGGTCGCTACCATTCAAATTTTTAAACAAATAATCATTGATCATCGATCTGTAACGAGTACCATTCACTGTAACATTAGCTCCAGCATCGTTTTTGAAGAAATATGGACCGATGATGACTTCAGCGTGTAAAGCACACAATACAGTGCATTTTTCAGGATGGAATGGAACCTGCAGAATTTCTTAAGATTGTTTTCACTCCATAAACGGCAATTTTGCATGTTTACATAGCCGTTCAACCAGAACTGTGCTTCATTACTAAACACAATTTTACGATAAAAAAGTGAATCAACTTCAAGCTGTTCTAGGGCCCAATCAGCAAACAAACGACGCTTTTTATGGTCAAGTAGCTTTAGTTCTCGAAGCAGTTGGATCTTGTATGGATGTAGACCAAGATCTTTACGCAAAATTTTCCATGTGGTGAATGCACAGAGACCAACTTGTTGTGAACGTCGACGAATAGACAAATCTGGATCATCATTAACACTATGACTTACAGAAGTGATATTTTCTTCTGTGCGTACAGTTCTTTGTCTTGTTGTTGTTGTTGCATCGAGTAAAGAAAATGTTTTCTGAAGTTTATCGATAGTTCGACGAATAAGCTGCTCTGATGAATTATTATGGAAACCATAAATTTCACGAAGTGCTCTATAAGTTTGGCGAATAGAACACTGATTTTGAAAAAACTTTGTTGCGGCGTGAGTCTTTCCATATTAATTTGTCAATGCTTACTGAACAGAAATGTCAAAACAACATGGCTTCTACCTTCTGTCAAATCACAGTTATCACTATCGAAAGTTTTATCACTCTAAAAAAACACCCGATATGCAATTTTATGCATTAATTTTCATTCATTTCAGCATCCAGATGACTTTGGAAGATATAAGTTAATTAGAGTTGAGTTAAATGACAATGTGGGACGACATAAAATTGGAATGTTTTTACGCTGATTTCATTCAAATCGTCATAAGCAAAAATGCTTCTTAGATGAGATAGAACATTATAGAGATCACCCTATCATGATTCCTGCTGTGACATAGTTGCTTGAGTAGAACCAAAAAGAATTACTGAATAAATGCCCCAATATTATATATTTCAGACATTATGGTCAGAGCTCAACTTCAAATGAAAATAATGATCCTGAAGATATAGGAGTAGAATTAAGTTCCTGCGGTTTTGATAGGAGATGTTTCTAATGGCACTTTTTAGCGCAAATTCCAGTAAACTCCTTAAATTTTGATGACTTCTTTTTACCATTATTTTGTCACGTACTTAACTGTATTTAAACTCTGTTAAACAAGACATCGTCAGTTAGTAGAATGTCGATACCTAAGGAAGCCACATCGTGATGAAACAGTTATTGTATTGAGCATTTTTCTGGAAATTAAAATATATATTTTTTAATTGAAATGAGTTTCCACCAAGTGAAGAACGAATCAATCAAACATTTAACTTCAAATACTTACCGGACGAAGTCATGACGAAACAATTATTACACGAATAACAAAAAATATCGAAAGTTAAAATTATTTTCATCTTCTAAATTTCAAGTTGAACTTCCGTCAAGTTAAAGCCGAGGCAATCAAAGATATCGGGTGTTTTTTTTTAGAGTGATAGAACTTCAAATTGGAATAAGACACATTTAAATTAGGATTGAAGCCATTTTTTTTATTTGATAGTTAATTTTATGACATTTATGTTTTGAAAATAATTTCCGGCATATGTCCACCACGACTAGCTCTGAGGAACCGCATTCGACCAGACCAATTTTGAATCACTGTTTCGAGTAATTCAGGCCTTATTTCATCAATAACACGAGTTATGTTGGCTTCCAAAGCGTCTATTGTTTCTGATTTATCAGCATAAACCAATAACTTGATATAACCCCAAAGAAAATAATCCAGTGGAGTTATGTCGCATGATCTTGGAGGCCAATTAATTGGATCATTTCTCGAAATAATGTTATCGCCAAATCTTTTTTTAATAAATCAATTGTTACGGTAGCAACATGAGGTATAGCACAATCTTGTTGGAACCCAAACACTTCTGGGTCGATACCATTCAAATTTTGGAACAAAAAAATTCAGAGGTGTTAAGAGACACCCGGATGGAACGAAGTTCCTTTCGATTAATTAGTGAAGGAATTGTAATGAAATTTTATTTTTTTTAAGTTATAATAATATTTTTTTTATTATTAACCAATATAATGTACTATAAACTTAATTAGTAGGCTCAATTTTAGTAATAATTGGCTTGTGTTAACTGAAGTAGGAAACATATGTTTGGGATTCTCTTTTATTTAAATGTCTGGAAAAAACTGCATCGATGGTAGTATTATATTTTGTTGTTGATTCTGCTGGATTATTGTTTATTCTTAAATCAAATTTTTCCTCTATGAACTGTAGCAATGGTTTTGATTTTTCATTACTGAAGTTGATGTTAAAATCACCGGCCAAAATGAGTGGACGTTTATCTGAATCTCTGTTGTATCTGCTAAGCGTTTGAGATACATCTTTAGAATACTCTAGCAGTGCTCGATGAATGAACTCCTGAATATCTATTAATTTGTTATTTGGTGAGACATATATCACTGCCATGATTAAAGTAACGCCGTTTTCCATTACACACTCTACTGCACATAAATCTGCAACACTTGTACGTCTTACGTGCAAGTCCTGAATATTGTTCATAATGACCGACATATTTAGTGTTACAAGATTGGTCGTATCATTTGTGTTGTGATAAATCGCAACTCCACCTGAACGAACAAAATCACTTTCAAAGTGAGCTATACAATTAAAATTCGGTATATCAAATTCTTCTTGATTATCCAACCATGTCTCTGATAATAACAAAATATTCGTTTTTTCTGTAACAGAGTCGATTAAATCAACTGAACGTTTACGAAGGCTTTGGACCTTGAACGTACACAATGAAATGCCTTTATCTCTAGTAATGAAATCAATGACTGATTTTACCTTCGTTTTAAGCTTATTTAATAACAATCTCTGAAACTCTTGTACTAGAGATATTGTTGATGAAGCTTGGACTCGATTATGATGAAATCGAAATTTAGGTTTCATCATCATCAAATGTAACGATAAATAAACCTAATACACTCAACAAAAATAATAGTCGCGACACCACACTGTTTAATGCGAAATAGAAAGACGAAAAGAAAATAACTGGCTTGGTTTCTATGAGAGAGAGAGAGAGAAACACGTGCACGCCGCACGGCTTGAAACTATAGCAAAAAGTGTCGTTACAACTTTTGGTCCTAATTTTTTCCCTCTAGCCCTCTTTCGCAACGCGCGATAAGGAACTTCGTTCCAATAATCATTGATCATCGATCTGTAACGGGCACCATTCACTGTAACATTAGTTCCAACATCGTTCTTAAAGAAATATGGAGCGATGATGCCTCCAGCGTGTAAAGCACATTTTTCAGGATGCAATGGAACCTGCAGAACTTCTTGAGGATTGTTTTCACTCCATACACTGCAATTTTGCTTATTTACATAGCCGTTCAACCAGAAATGAGCTTCATCACTAAATACAATTTTACGATAAAAAAGTGGATCAACTTCAAGCTGTTCTAGGGCCCAATTAGCAAACAAACGACGCTTATTATGGTCAAGTGGCTTTAGTTCCTGAACCAGTTGGATCTTGTATGGGTGTAGACCAAGATCTTTACGCAAAATTTTCAATGTGGTGGATGCACAGAGTCCAACTTGTTGTGAACGTCGAAGAATAGACAAAACTGTATCATCATTAAAACTATGACTTACAGCAGCGACATTTTCTTCTGTACATACAGTTCGCAGTCTTTTGTTGTTTTTGCATCGACTAGAGAAAATGTTGTCCGAAATCTGTCGATACTTCGACGAATAAGTTGCTCTGATGGGCGATTATGTAAACCATAAATTTCACGAAGTACTCTATAAGTGTGGCGAATAGAACACTGATTTTTAAAATGAATTTAAAAAATTTGTAAACGTTGTTGCGGCGTGAGTCTACGATAATTTGTCAATGCTTACTGAACAGATTTTTTAAAACAACATGGCTTCTACCTTCTGTCAAATCACAGTTATTCCTATCGAAAGTTCTATCACTCTAAAAAAATCACCCGATATTCACTTGAATTACCTGAAATATAGGCTGCTTTTCAGTGTATCAAGAACAAATAGAAAGTAACATTGTGGTTAATTTAAGTTTGCAACTTCAACATGTGAAAGACAATTCGTTCAATTGAAATCGTGACATATTTCCGAGAAAAAGGTATTCGACAGTGTTCAGTCTCTATTCCGAATCAATCAACCAACGCTCGAACCTCAGTTTGTTAGTTTTCAATTAGAGAATGCAGATAAGTCGATAAAGTCCAATAAAAGTCAAAAGGCCGACCACACATTACGTCTAAATAAATCAAGTTGGCGCTGGTTGGATGAGTTGTGACGGAGCACTAAATGCGGTGGTAAATCATGGCGGCCTTCAATATCCGTTCGGAGATTTGCAGTCAACGGTGAACTAAATGCCATTTCCAGGTCTGGTGCAGATGCTGCGAACAGAACGTCATTTTATTTATGGTACATTTGACTCGCAAGGAGACCTAGATGTAGATCACATTGTGGTTGCAGTTGACAGATGAGCAGCATCCGTAGCGATTCAGGTTCGATAAAATTATTTGTCACACGTATGTGGACGGTTTTATTTTATATTTATTTTGCTAAATAATTGTGTGCGCTTTTTCGTAATGAACAATATAATTTTCAATGTCTAGCAACAGCATGGACATTCATACAAATACATAATAATATAATGTTGAAGGCAAATTTTGCCGTAATATATTATGGGATTTTCATAAAATGAATACAATGTTGTATTGACGAAGGATTCATATTACCATCAGACAAAATGGGCGATAAAAATAAAATTTCGTTATATTTCGCAGCTATTGTTTTATTCGTTGAACGTTCAGTATGGCCACTTTTATTAAAAAATAATGGCGAACTGAAATTGAAACTATAAAAACAATAAAATAGAAAAAGACTTTTTACTTGATAGAAGGAATATAACAAAATTTGAATATCGAAACAGTGTTAATCTGTCATTCTTCTACAATTTTAATTGCAAAAGAAGGGTATTCTGATGAAGTCTTTCTAGCAAAGACGAAACGTACGTCAATACCAAAAATAAAGTAGAAAATGTAAACAAGTGTTTTATTTTATAATGACAATTACAACTGATTTCTACCAAGCAACGGCCCAATCTATCATAAATTCAAAAGAATTTTACTGATTTAGGGCCGATGAAGAGATTATCGGAATTCTAATTGTTTTTTGAAGATATAATGCATGTTTTGAGAGATTTTTGAATTAACTTATTTAAATATAAACTTGGAATATCAAACAGATTCAATCTGCTAATCTTCTTTTATAAAAATCAAAATTCACTAAGCAATATCAAATTTGATATTGTATAGTTAATTTTGATTTTCATACGTCTATTAAATATAAGCAGTGCTTATTATTTGACGTTAATTTAATTTTAAAAGTTTTTTAAAAAATATTTTTGAAATTAAAATTGTAGAAGACAAACAGACTGGATCTGTTTCGACATTCAACGTTTCTAATTATCCTTCTATCAAGTAAAAAACCACATCTTATTATTTTATTTCATTTAAATATATTGAATATTTCAAATGAGTTATATTTTTTGAGAAGTTCTTATATTATGTTTCATGTTTTCGAAAAGGAATTGGTGTTCATAATGGTGTCCACTTCAAATATTTATTTATTAATTTTAATTGACTATTTATATTTTTTGTTTTATTTATTCCATTTGATGTTGTATATTGAGGTTTGATTGTATACGTCTATTCAATATAAGCGGTGCTTATGTAGACATTAATTTAATTCTGAAAGTTTTTCGAATAAAAATTTTTTTTAAATTTAAATTGTGAAAGAATGACAGATTAAATCTGTTTTGATATTCAAATTTTGTTATATTCCTTCTATCAAGTAAAAAGCCTTTTTCTATTTTATTTTATACATAATATATAATTAAATTTAGGCTTGAATAAAATCTCATTATGGAATGTCAATGGTTTAAAGAAAACCTTATAATACTTTACAGTTTTCTGTGGTTTTTGTGACGAACATAGAATATCTTGATTTTTGAAGTTAGTCTGTTTAAGCAATTATCCGGTTACCACTCTGCGGATATACTGATTGTTAGTTGATTTTGATTTTTTAAATATGATTTAGGGCCGATGAAGAGATTATCGGAAGAATTATTTTTTTAAGATATAGTGCATGTCTTGAGAAATTTTTGAATTATCTTATTTAAACATTTAAATATATTGAATATTTCAAATAAATTATATTTTTTGAGAAGTCCTTAAATTGTGTTTTACAATTTTGAAAAGGAATTGGTGTTCATAATGGTAAGATCAGAAACAAAATTTTGTCCCCTTCAAATATTCATTTATTAATTTTAATTGACAATTTATATTTGTTGGTTTATTTATTCCATTTGATATTATATATTGAGTTTTGATTGTACACGTCTATTAAATATAAGCGGTGCTTATGTAGACATTAATATAATTCTAAAAGTTTTTTGAATAAAAATTTTTTTGAAATTGAAATTGTGGAAGAATGACAAATTGAATCTGTTTTGATATTCAAATAAAAACAATAATTCTAAACAACAGTTTTTATGATACTATCACAAACAATCTCAAATAATTAAAAATTTCATCTCCTTATCGTTCCGGATTTTTCATTATAATTGGACCCCACCCTTAAACTAAATTTAGCCCCCTTCAGAACTTAAAATTTTCAAAATCGGTTTACTATTCACGAAATAATGTAACATTGAACTTACCTTCAAAAGGTGATGTTGAACCGACAGTTGAACCGCCCAAAGTCAAGAACCTAAGAGTTTTGAAGAATCCGAAAATAATTTTCAAGTTCTCTATTAGGGAGAAAGAATTCCTATGACGACATTGTTCCGAAAAACCACCTGAGGGTGGCAACAACCCCCAAGTTTTTTTTGAATAGGAAATAGATGACGGATGTGTTTTAGTTAAAAAGCTTTTTTGTTCTCTAAACATCCTAGTTGAAATTTTCAAATTTGGTGATTTTTTTTAAGCATTTTGATATTGAACATTATAAGAAGGGTAACTCAAACAGAAACCCAATACATTCAAATGCACCAGATCTGTAAGTAATGATATGGAACATCCAAAGTCTCAAACCAAATTATGATGCAGAAACGAAAGACGGAAACACATTTGAGAAAGAATCTTCAAAAAAATAGTATACATTGCAATGAATTTCATGCGTTTAACATATCTTCCCATCATGAAGGATAAGAAAATCGAATGTTTTTAAAGTAAAAACACTCAAAAACTCAAATTGCTCTGCCATTAAATAAACAAATTTGAAAATTTCAATGTTTAGATGTTTAGAGAACAAAAAAAAACTAAATTTCTCCCTATTCAAAAAATGTTGGGGACTATTACCATCCTCAGGTGTTTTTTTGGAACAGTGTCGTCATAGGAATTCTTTCTCCCTATTACAGAACTTGAAAATTACTCTTAGGTTCTTGAGTTTGGGCGGTTCAATGTTCTGTTTAACATCACCTTTTGACTTCGTGAATAATGAACCGATTTTGAAAATTTTGACTGGGTTGTGCACATAACATAAATGACTTTCAAACTAACCAACACTCGACATTTCTTCCCTATTCAAAAACTGTGGGGGGTTGATGCCAACTTTATGAGAGTGGTAACAAACTCATGATGGGAAATTCGTCCCCCACAAAACAGAGGTTGACCTGTTTTTTAAAATCTTCGAAAATTCATCGTTTCTGCACCTGGAAATAAGGAAAATTCACCAGAAACCGAGAATTCTCTATTTGAAAAACTACCACCCATATTTAAAGAGTCTTTTAACCGAGATATGACAGATTGTAAGTAAAGAATTTATATGATGGATCTGTATACTGCAATTTTTTGGTTTCAATTATATTTTAAAATTTCATTCATTTCCTTCACCTGATTTACGGTTCATTCAAGTTCATGAAATTATATGTTTATTGTATTATAGATATATTTCTTCTCCAATGAATAAATATTTCAGATCAAGGCTAGTGAAAAATTTGTTTGTTTTTTCAGTGATAAAAAATTGGATTATGATTATATTCATGAAATCCATAACTTCTATATTCGATTTTTCATAATAGCTTTCAAATAAAATACGTGATGCTGCAGTTCCGTCCATATACATGGAGCTAACATCCAAATTCAATGAAAATTAATAATCAAATATGTATAAACAAAGATAGCCCCAATACACAATGAGTTCCAACTCCAATATTGAAAAAACACCACCGCCAGGCCATCGCCGTTGGCCAGCTACAGCGTGCTATATCCAAGGTTTGATTGATGTACAATTGTAATGTTTTGTCTGCAAGCAATGCGTGATGAATTATTGTTGTAAATTGCCTAAAATGCGCACACATATCATGTCGGCCTTTATTTATAACTCATCGGATTCAGTTCTCTTTAGCTCTCTTTCATTTCGATTCAAGCTGTCGGATATAAATAACTAGGAAATCTGGATGAGAAAAAAAACACCTTGTGGATAAATCAGCTTTATTTTTTCTGAAAGCTTTCATTTTTCCTTATCTATTATACTACTATATGAGAACAGGAAGTTATTTGTAGAATGTTTGGACAGTTTGGACAGATATGAATGAAACTGGAACAACATTCATTTTTTCAGCTTAGTATTTTGTTTTGTCAGCGTCAGTCGAATCACAAATTGAATCATAAAAAAGTTTGTCATCGACTAACGTGTTCAAGTAATTGAAGTCTATTACGAAAATGAGCTTTCCATGAAGTTTTCGCGAACTTGTTACCATAGCTCATAGCCCTTTTAATCATATTTGAAACAAATTATCAGCCGAATTAATTCATTTGAATAAAAATGCTAATTATGAGCATCACGGCCTAATTAGATTATATTTGAGCGTGACGAAGGTGCTAGTGTATCATAAGAACATTGGTGTTCATATATAGTGCTAATATACGTGCGTGGCTGACTTGTATTCGTTGGACATTACTGCGCACTGATGACTGAAGCCAATAAGCTTAGAAACATGCGTATGTCTGCTGCTTATGTCCCAGTGTCCAACAGAAACTATGGAGGCTTGTTCGAGTTTTGAAATGTTATACAGATGTATGTTGCACTGTCCCGATTCAAAGAACATTCTGTTACCATAGTTCATACCCTTTATTGATCATGTTTGAAACAGATTATGAGCCGAATTAATTAATTTTTAATTATAATATATATGTCTAAAAAAAGAGACAGCATTTCTGAAACATTTTATTTTATTCAATTTTTCTTAAGTTTTGAGAGGTTTTCTAGATTAAAATTTGTAGAGGTTTTAAAGAATTGATGTGGTTAATATTTGTAACCTCAGTGAGATTGTTAAATGCATGAGGGCCGTTGTCCATGGTCACATGTCAAGTTACGAATAAAACTATGATTTCAAATACTCAAATAGCTGAAATACCGCTCGAGCCGATCAAAGAACGACTTCAAACGGTTTTATGTTCCTTTTTTTGGTTAGAATCCAGTGCAAATTAATGAACCATTTCACCGTAAGACTTTGAATATATTCGTTGAAGTACAATGGAAAAATTTCTGTATTATTCTGACTGGGCTTCGAACCTATACAAATTTCAAACTGGATTGAAACCTTTTCATCACTTTTGACTCGAATCACTGTTTAAACAGCTGTTTAGATATACAGACAATGAAAATAATGTTTGAAATATAGGATTCACCATGCATTTACAAGAGAAGCTTTTATTCCAGTCGACAGCACAAGAATAACTTCATATTCTACGTTACAAATGGTGAGTTATAGTCAACTAGATGATTTTTTGAATCATTCCCCACCCTTTTGCACTGCCTAGCATTCTGCTGCAAGCTTAACTCGGACTCTACATGGTCAGTACGAAAATAATACAGGGAGGGTGCACGCCTGTCTTAATGGTTGATAGGGTAGTTACGATATTCCAAAGCATTTTAAGAATTTATTTGTTGCAATAAATGCAACAAAATTACTTCTTTTATGAAAATCACTCTTACGACTTTTTTGTGATAACGACTGTGAAACTAAATTAATTTAAATAAATTCCAGAGATACGAAATAAAATAAAATAAATTCTATGAAACATAAGAAAACCACTGACTTCAGAACAGAATCTCACAAGTTCAATGTACTAGTATAAAGATTTCAAACAATTCACATTAGCTTTAGCTGAACAAAGGCCTAATATACTGTACAAAGAAAATCTCATACCTCTGAGTAGTTTTGACTCAATGTTGTCACAAATTTCAATATTTGACAACCTTAATTCATCAAGATTTGAAGCTCTGCCGAAGTCATGTCCATAGATTCCGGGTGTTTTTTTTTTAGAGTGATTGAACTTGGATAACGTGAATAACTGTGATTTGACAGAAAGTAGAAGCCATGTTGTTTTGACATTTCTGTTCGGTAAGCATTGACAAATTATCATGGAAAGACTCACGCCCCAACAACGTTTACAAATTGTTGAAATTCATTTTCAAAATCAGTATTCTATTCGCCAAACTTCGTGAAATTTATGGTTTACATAATCGTTCATCAGAGCAGCTTATTCATCGAACTATCGATAGATTTCGGACAACATTTTTTCTACTCGATGGAACAACAACAAAACAAAGAACTGTACGTACAGAAGAAAATATCGCTGCTGTAAGTCATAGTGTTAATGATGATCCAGATTTGTCTATTCGTCGACATTCACAACAAGTTGGATTCTGTGCATCCAATACATGGAAAATTTTGCGTAAAGATCTTGGCCTATACCCATACAAGTTCCCACTGCTTCAAGAACTGAAGCCACTTGACCATAATAAGCGTCGTTTGTTTGCTGATTGGGCCCTAAAACAGCTTGAAGTTGATCCACTTTTTTCTCGCAAAATTGTGTTTAGTGATGAAGCTCATTTCTGGTTGAACGGCTATGTAAACAAGCAAAATTGCCGAGTGAAAACAATCCTCAAAAAGTTCTGCAGGTTCCATTACATCCTGAAAAATGCGTATAAAGCACACTGTATGGTGTGCTTTACACGCTGGAGGCATCATCGGTCCATATTTCTTTAAAAACGATGCTGGAGCTAATGTTACAGTGAATGGTGCTCGTTACATATCGATGATCAATGATTATTTGTTTCAAAATTTGAATGACATCGACCCAGAAGTGCTTTGGTTCCAACAAGATGGTGCTACACCTCATGCTGCTACCGTAATAATTGATTTATTGAAAGAAAGATTTGGTGATTATTTCGAGAAATGGTCAAATTAATTGGCGTCCAAGATCATGCGACATAACTCCACTGCATTATTTTCTTTGGGGTTATGCCAAGTCATTGGTTTATGCTGATAAACCAGACACAATAGACGCTTTGTTAGCCAACATAACTCGTGTTATTGATGAAATAAGGCCTGAATTACTCGAAAAAGTGGTCCAAAATTGGTCTGGTCGAATGCGGTTCCTTAGAGCTAGCCGTGGTGGACATATGCCGGAAATTGTGTTCAAAACATAAATGTCATAAAATTATCTTTCAAATAAAAAAATTGGCCTCAATCTAAATTTAAATGTGTTCTATTTGAATTTAAAGTTCTATCACTCAAAAAAAACATACAACCGATGGATCGTGTTTCTTTTTCAAATAAAATGTTGACTCATAGGTGAAAAGAAAGAACTACATTTATTTTGTCTTTCCATCATCATCATGGACTTCAACAATAGACTTGGATCTGAATGATGTCGCCGCGCCGGTGCAAAGCGATGAATTCTTCCCCCCACTCTCGGCAGTCGGAAAGATTAGGAAAAAATTTAAGGAGCAGTCCAGTTGATTGTCCTTCATCATCTATAACACCTAATGAAGTTATTTTTGTGCTGAGCGACTGACACAATAGTCTCACTTGTTAATGCTTGGTGAATTCTATATTCCGTAAATGATTTTCATAACCTGTATATATAAAAACGGAGGGTAACGCCAATGATTTATAGTTAACTAAATTCCCAATCTCGTTATATTCACGCTCCCGATAAAATAGCTCACAGAAATCGAGTGAAAAGCATTGAAAATTCATATTCAGTCGAACTCTATAAATATGTCACAATGAAGGCAGTCACGAGACTCTATTTACTGACAAAGGGTACAGAAATCGATGGAGGCCCCCATCATTGAGTTGATGTTCTTTCATAAAGCTGTTCTGTATATTCGGACAAACATCTCTCGTCTATTTTATTCTCAATACAGGAACGTTTTGTACGATACGTCATTTATTTCCTATCAGGATTTGATATATTTACCATCATATACCATTAATATCTTTCGGGGAAAAAGATGTTCAGTAACGTCACGACCGGGGGCTATGTATCTCTTGTGTAAACAGGTTTTTGATTAGTATGGGGACTCGTTTTCTTTGTTGATTGAAAATATTGACGTAGGGGTCCATTGGCATTGTTGCGATATGAAAGAAAATTTATGAAGCGTAAGAAAATATGAGCAGGGATCGAAACTCTTTCTGTTTCTGCACGAGGCTCGCTCTAAAATTTCACTTGGAAAAATATTTTAAACCCTTTGGATGTCAATTCTAAAGATAGCTTACATCTTCCAAGTAATCTTGAATGATTAATTGAACCCTCTGGTAAGCTTGAGGAGGAAAACTAAATTTCATTGTATCCCTCATTAAAAGGCCAATCTTGGGAACAAGTAATCACCAGAAACAAACATTCCTTTCTTGTAAATACCGTGTGTTTTTTGCAGAGTGATAGAACTTTCGATAGGGATAACTGTGATTTGAGAAACGGTAGAAGCCATGTTTTTTTGACATTTCTGTTCAGTAAGCATTGACAAATTATCACGCAAAGGCTCATGCCGCAACAACGTTTACAAATTGTTGAAATTTATTTTCAAAATCAGTGTACTATTCACAAAACTTATAGAGCCCTTCGTGAAATTTATGGTTTACATAATCGTCCATCCGAGCAGCTTATTCGTCGATAGATTTCGGACAACATTCTCTCTACTCGATGCAACAACAACAACAAGACAAAAGTACTGTACGTACAGAAGAAAATATCATTGCTGTAAGTCATAGTGTTAATGATGATCCAGATTTGTCTATTCATCGACGTTCACAACAAGTTAAACTCTGGATCCTAGAACATCTTGAAGTTGATCCACTTTTTTATCGTAAAATTCTGTTTAGTGATGAAGCTCATTTCTGGTTGAACGGCTATGTTCAACAAGCAAAATTGCCGTAAATGGAGTGAAAACAGTCCTCTAGAAGTTCTTCAGGTTCCATTGCATCCTGAAAAATGAATTGTATGATGTGCTTTACACGCTGGAGGCATCATCGGTCCATATTTCTTTAAAAACAATGCTGGAGCTAATGTTACAGTGAATGGTGTTCGTTACACATCGATAATCAATGATTATTTGTTTCAAAATTTGAATGGTATCGACCCACAAGTGTTTTGGTTCCAACAAGATGGTGCTAGAACTCATGCTGCTACCGTAATAATTGATTTATTGAAAGAAAGATTTGGTGATAACATTATTTCGAGAAATGGTTAAATAACGATTCAGTTTGACGAACTCAGAAATTGTCGCTAGAGCATTCCATTTCTATTGAATTTTTCAAATAAATTTCTAACAAATTTAATAGAAGATTCACTACTTTGGCAATAAGTTTTTCTTATTTTCCAGTTTTGTTCAAGCGTAAATCGACCATTTCATTAATGTCAAATATTAAACTACCTTTCCGTCGCAACACGAATGACAGAAGTGTTGCCTAAATCGAAATGATCACTGCTTAAATATGCAAACACTAGATGGCCCACTTTTTATATTGTTGACGCTCAGTCAGATGTAATTAATTCATTTTTTGTGTGCTTTGTCGTGTCCTCTTGGAATGCTTTGGTTTGTGTAGTGTTTTTCACTCCTTCCACCTTCAGAAGCCTGTCCACAAAGTTCTGCCTTTTTATAAGGGTCAACTACAAAATGGAAAACCAAACAATTTTCAAAATTTCGCACCTAATAATTCAAGAGATGTCCTACACAATATTTCTAAATATGTAAATCGCGTTGTAATATATTCATTACTTTTTGTGTGCTTGATCTAAAAACATAAACAAGATTATAAATTAAATCTACGTCACTGATTTTTGGAAAGTTCAAAAAAACCCGGCCAAATCGACAATCAACGAAAGTCACATGAACACAAGCGACAAAATTCATCTGATATTAAAGCTTTGAAGCGCTGCATGCATTGCAGCTCAAATCTATCGTATATTTAACTTTTAGGCACAGAGGTGAATAGAGAATAACGGGACTCTTCAGAGGATCTGAAACTCATCAATGTTACTCAAATAAGTTGATATCGTCATATTGAATAACGTATCCGTTTACTGGTCTTGCGGTACTGATAAGGGAAATAAATTTGTCCACACACAGAAGGTTTCAGACTATTTGAAAAATATTTTAATGATATTCTTGCAGTTCAATTTTTCACTGTTCTGCAAAAAAATTACCAATTTTGCTAAAAGAAAATCAGTTCTACACCTCTGCAGCACCTGAGTACAAACTGGCCTTGATTCTGGGGTTATGTTTACAGTGTGGAAGTTCATCATTGAAAAGCCATTTCTCAGCGACCTTTTCAGTAGAACCAAGCGTTTTCCGCGTAACCTTAATATATGGTTTGTAACCAAACTTTGAGAAAATTGTCTCAAAAAGTTGAGGCGATATCTGATGACACTTTTGGAATCACAACGAATTGTCGTTTTTGGGCACCAAAAAATTCATTTTATTGGTCTGTATAATCGAACCTTAGACCGCTAGTTACCACCGCATCACATCAAATATTAAATTATTGAATACCCTGATTAATGGTTCCTAAATCAATGGAACAGCGATATCCGAATTAGTGTTACAGTGTATAGAATCGACATTTAAATAATATCAGAATGATTTAGTATCCATTAAAAATAATTCAATATAACTATTTACTGTATTTGCTCTCATCCTTCATATCCTATTTCTATTTAGTTTCGAGTCATTTTCATCAGTTAATTCGAAAATCGATTTGGCGATTGGAAGATTTTTCGATTTTCAGTATTCACCCCACCTCAATTATAGCCCCTTCTTATTGAAATATTTTCTCCATATTTTCATTAAGAAAATAATGAAAGAAATATAGGCACGTGTGCTGGATGCCACCTCATATATTTAATTTACTTTTCATTAAGGCGTCTTCGTCTAGTTGAGACGTGTTGGAATTTATGCCGTAGGACAAAAGGCATCTTCATACAAGGGGGATTTCATCTGAAGGTTGTGATGTTGATATATGGAATGCTGGAGGGGTGGAAAATTAGATTCTCACTGAGAACACTGTAGCTCGTTAGAACTAATGTGCTAAGCCGTAAACGGGAAAGTACCAATTGAAAAAAATCATGGCTCAGGTTTATTATTTTGATAAAAAATATAATATATATATATATATATATATATATATATATATATATATATATATATATATATACATATATATATATATATATATATATATATATATATATATATTCATTGTTCATCCATGTTTCATGCTGATTAGACGCATATTGTGCTCCCGATTATAAAATTGTTTTATTGAAGGGATATAAGATTTCTTAACGACTGTGACTTCTCCAACCACTCAACATACGTACTTACAATTTAGCATAGTGAAAAAATCGGGAAATATAATATAATTCTTCAGTTATGCCACTAACCAAAAATCAGAAAGATGAAATCAAACAGTGCATCATGGAATTTTTGTCTGATAAGGAATTCTTATCGGCATTGACCAACAAGGTGGCAGATGTTATTACCCAGGTGATAAATGGCCGGCTCGATAACATCGACGAGAAATTAAAAGAGGTCCAAAAACAATGCAATGAAAAGACAGCTGAAGTTAATATCTTGAAGAATAAAATTGAAAATTTGGAGCGGGAAAATAGATTGAAACAGTTGCGTCTTTGTGGCCTGGAGGAAATAAGAGGCGAAAACCTGAATGAGCGGATTGAGAATATTTTTGGTCAAAGGTTTGGGGAACGCGATTTTCAAATTGAAAAGTGCTACAGAGTGGGTCCGAAAAATGGAAAATCGAATAGGCCTATAGTAATTCATTTTAATTCGATGAATTCCAGGAATGAACTCTTCTATAGCAAGAAGAAGTTGAAAGGAACGAAATTGACTCTAACGGAAGGGTTAACCAAGAACAGTTATGATCTTCTCATCAAGGCAAAGAAGAAGGTGGGCATGAGGAAGGCATGGTCGAAGATGGGTCGAATTTTTGTGGAATTGTCCGGGAGAGGACATGTAATTAATTCCATTCAAGATTTAAATGAACTTGTGAAGTAAATTAGGGAGCATAATTTGGTTATATATTTTTTTTTGGCTACTTTATTACGTTGTTCTCTGATTATTATGGGTGAACTATATTTTTGTATTTTTGTTTTAGGATATAGATTGTCTTAGAGTGTTTTATCCTTGTTTCCACATTAAACTGCTGCGTACTGATGAAATAATTATTATGGGATATATGGAATTGAGCACGGGTGAGTGAGAATGGGTCAGTTTTCTTTTTGTTTTTTCAATGTCAGATCTTTGTTTCCCCATTTGACCGATTTTAAATCTCTCTTGTTGAGTAAAAGTTTTGATTTTGTAGGTCTCTGTGAATCTTGGCTGAATGATTCCATTCCTACCGATTCAATAAGTATTAATGGCTATCGCTGCGTGAGGTTGGATCGGGGCTCAAGGGGGGGCGGAATTGTAATATTTCTTTCAGATAAAATAACGTATGAAGTAATTGTAAGTGACTGTTCAGTGCACTTAGAGCAGGTTTGGGTAAGGTTCAAGTATAATAAGAGAGTTTTCATCATAGGAACGCTTTACAGACCACCCAGGGGAAGTTTTCCCAAATTTTTAGAATCGTTTGAAGAAACTGTTTCTTCTGTTATAGCGGAGTGTGATGAGTTGATATGCGGTGGGGATGTAAACGTTAATTTTTTGAGTGATGGTGATAGTAGAGTTAAGGGTTTTGAACGTTCAATTGCTCTGTTTGACTTAGTACAGGTTATGGATAGCCCTACATGTTTTGGACCTGGTTCGGCTAGTTTACTAGATGTGATAATCGTTGAAAAAAATCTACAAGAGAGATATCATTTCGACAGCATAAACATGGATATGATTTCGGATCACTGGTTGGTTTTTGGTGAGGCTATTGATGGGGAGGCGGACTCGGATGAGGGAACTGTTAAGATCAGGTGTTTGCGTCGGATAGAACAGGACGTTTTTAAAGATTACTTGATGAATACTCCGTTCGAAAATATAATATACATAGGTGATATTGATGGTAAAGTGGATCACTTCAATCATTTAATGATAGATCTTTTTGATGAATTGGCGCCCATTAGAACTATTAAGTGTAGAAGGAACTACAAGCCTTGGTTCACGTCCACAATACAGAGTATGACTCGCCTCAAACATAGGGCACTTCACAAATTTCAACGGGATAAAACATCGGAAAATTGGGAATATTATAGGAAAATTCGGAATGAGACGTCGGCCGCCGTGAATCGAGAGAAAAAGGCTTATCTACAATATTCAATAGGAAACGAAAGAAATCCCAGGTCCCTGTGGAAAAAAATTGCGGAACTCAATGTGCACAATAGGTCATCCAAAAAAAAGTTGCCGTCAGACTTAGATCAGCCGGAACAATTGAACAAATGGTTTTTAAATGTTGTTCCTGGTGGGGGTGCAAGTGTTGAGTCAGTTGTTGATTATTACAACTCCAAAGACTTCACGTTGTTCAGCGAAAAGCTTGTTTTTGAGCTGACAAAGGAGGAGGAGGTTTCTGAAATTCTGGGATCAATTCACTCCAATGCAATTGGGCCGGATGGACTTAATATAGAAATGTTGATACGTTGTAGCCCATATATACTCAAGTTTCTGACCAACATTTTTAACAGCTGCATTCTGGACTCGAGATTCCCTAGGGAGTGGAAAATTTCGAGAGTGTTACCGCTCCCAAAGGTGGCTAATCCTAGTAGTTTCAACGAGGTTCGTCCGATATCCATAATATCTCCGTGTGCAAAGATTTTTGAAAGAATATTAGCGAATAGAGTGAAGTCTCACCTGGAGAAATTTAATGTCTTACCAGCTCGACAGTCAGGTTTCAGGAGGGGGTTTGGTTGTTGCACGGCTCTTCTTGATGTTGTAGACTCTATAATCGCTGCAGTGGATCGGGGTGAAGTTTGCGTTTTGACACTATTGGATTATTCTAAGGCGTTCGATAGAGTAAACCATCAAATACTCATTGCAGTGTTGACGCATATAGGATTCTCTTTGTCTGCCATTCAGTTAGTGAGGGAGTACCTGCGAGATCGACATCAGTATGTGGAGACCTCGTCGGGAAGATCGCAGACAGGCAGTGTGGAGTCTGGGGTCCCACAGGGCTCGGTACTGGCACCTATTCTCTTCTGTATATACACTGTCTTCATTACTGATGGCCTTAAGTTTTGTACTGACTTTCGGTACGCAGATGACACGCAGCTCCTGTACTCTTTTTTGGCTTCGGATATTATTAGAGCAAATCAGGAGATAAATTCAGATCTTGATCGCTTGTCAGCCGACTCCCTGAAGCACGATTTATTACTGAATCCTTTGGTGGTAAGGCTGCTGAGGTCGTTAAAGGGCTGAAATTGAGAGTCAATGGAAGTGAGATTGCAGCCGTTGAGTCGGCTAGGAACTTGGGAGTCATTCTAGACGTTGAGCTTCGGTTCACTGAGCATATATCATTATGTCTTCAGAGAGCCTACACCGCATTAAGAAGTCTTTATCCCCATAGGCATTTCCTTCCGCAGAAGCTTAAGATATTGCTTACTGATTCACTTGTCCTAAGCCATTTTAACTTTTGTGACGTGTTGTATGGTCCCTGTTTGCGTCTTGACGACAAAGTGAGAATCCAACGGGTTCAACGTGCCTGTCTTCGCTTTATTTATGGAGTTAGAAAGTATGAACCAGTCATTCATAAGTTGAAATGCTGTAGTTGGTTGAGTATGGATCAAAGCTCACGCTTCACTCTGCAGTATTATTTCGTTCAATTATATGCTTTGAATCACCACCCTATTTGTATAATAAAATACGTTTCAGGTCAGATGTTCACAATGTAAATGTAAGGTTCAGGGGTATGATTTCTCCACCAGTTTTCAGGACTGCCTTATTTCGACGTTCATTTTCTTTTTCTGTATATTCTCTGTATAATCGCTTACCTGCTCATCTCAAGTGCTGCAAACCAGAGGTGCTTAAGTCCAATTATCGAAAACTGCTCCTCTCTTCAAGTGTGTAGTATGGACTTTAAGACTACGTACTTACAATCTGGCGTGTGATTGTAATTGTTTCTCCTCAGGGTGTGCTCAATCCATGATATGTTTTTGTTGGCGCGGTGTGTGGAACGTGGGTGAAATATTGGAAATTTTTTTTTTTTTTTTACATTTTGCGGTGTCACAGTAATAACAGCTATGCTGATGTGAGACCATTTGCAATATAAAAATTGTTTTTTTCTTTTTTGTAGGCAGTGGATATCTGCTTTGTAGCTCTTATAAAATTGCAATAAACGTATTATTATTATTATTATTATTATTATTATTATTATATATATCGGGTGTTTTTTCTTAGAATGATAGAAGTTTCGGTAGGGATAACTGTGATATGACAGAAGGTAGAAGCCATGTTGTTTCGACATTTCTGTACAGTAAGCATTGACAAATTATCATGGAAAGACTCGCGCCGCAACAACGTTTACAAATTGTTGAAATTCAATTTCAAAATCAGTGTTCTATTCGCCAAACTTAAAGAGTACTTCATGCAATTTATGGTTTACATAATCGTGCATCAGAGCAGCTTATTCGTCGAAGTATTGATAGATTTCGGACACACATTTTCTCTACTCGATGCAACAACAACCACAAGACAAAGAACGTACGTACAGAAGAAAATATCACTTCTGTAAGTCATATAGCTGCTGACAACTGATGATCCAGATTAGTCTATTCGTCGACGTTCACAACAAGTTGGACTCTGTGCATCCACCACGTCGAAAATTTTGCTTAAAGATCTTGGTCTACACCCATTCAAGATCCAACTTGTTCAAGAACTAAAGCTACTTGACCATAATAAGCCTCGTTTATTTACTGATTGGGCCCTAGAACAGCTTGAAGTTGATCCACTTTTATCGTAAGAAAGTGTTTGGTGATGAAGCTTATTTCTGGTTGAGCGACTATGTAAACAAGCAAAATTGCCGTATATGGAGTGAAAACAATCCCCAAGAAGTTCTGCAGGTTCCATTGCATCCTAAAAATGCACTGTACGGTGTGCTCTACAGGCTGGAGGCATCATCGGTCCATATTTCTTCAAAAACGATGCTGGAGCTAATGTAACAGTAAATGGTGCTCATTACAGATCGATGATCAATGATTATTTGTTTCAGAATTTGAATGGGATCATGATGCTACCGTAACAATTAGTTTATTGAAAAAAAGATTTGGCGATAACATTATTTCGAGAAATGGTCCAATTAATTGGCCTCCAAGATTATGCGACATAACTCCACTGGATTATTTTCTTTGGGGTTATGTCAAATCATTGGTTTATACTGATAAACAAGAAACAATGGACGTTTCGGAAGCCAACATAACTAGTGTTATTGATGAAATAAGGCATAAATTACTCGAAAAAGTGGTCTGAAAATGGTCTGGCCGAATACGGTTCCTCAGAGCTAGTCGTGGTGGACATAATTTCAAATAAAAAAAAATTGGCATCAATCTTAATTTAAATGTGTTTTATTTCCATTTAAAGTTCTATCACCCTAAAAAAACATCCGATATATCCCTTATTTGCATATTTTCCTCTATCGATATTTATGGAAACTGAAGGTTATTTGTGCTCCCTTTTGCATATGTTATCTTATCTATATTTCCGAAAATTGTTATTTATTTGTACCTACCCAATAGTGGCGAAAGTGAAAGTGTATTAGGATTAAGAATGCAAGAACTGTGGACTTGAATATATTCGGGAAAAATCTTAACTAATAACTCACCCGAAGGATATGGGAGTAAAAATGTTGGTTACAAAAATTACGGAAAATGTTTGATCACAATCGGACTGTATTTTTACTAATAGGTGGGCCATTTTTAATCTGAATCTTGGAATATTCTCATCAGAAATTCTTCTCTGAAAATTAAATTAACGGTAAAAATGGATCAAAATTTTAGAAGTAGAATCCTATCCTGAAAACTCTATAAATTATACAAAACGACAAGAATTCTGATATCGCTTTCAATTTATAACAAGAAGCAACTACCAATACACAAACATAAGATTATTGCAACACACAAACATAGTTAAAATCCACTTCTTCATTCGATGAAAATTAAAAGTCGCGACCCGGCGCATTCGCCATTATGCAACACTCAAGAGTAAAATTTTTATCCACATTCCACCAGAAGAATTCTCGTGAACTCAAAAACCTTTAGATTACTAGACGGAGATAAAAGCTGAAACGGATATAAATTTTCGATTTACTCCCTTAATCGCGTTCCAAAAACCAACGACAAAAACCCGTATCTAAACCCCTTCAAGAATTATCATACAACCTCATCTACGGTTCGTTTTCGTCAACCTTTTTACGATCTTTCGTCATCCTCAAGCATGAATGGACACTTTCCCCCAATGTGAAATAGTAAACAACTTTTATGTCAAAACATAAAAGATAGAAGTGTTTCCAGATTCGAAATAACCACCATTTCAAAATGCAAACTCTAGATGGCCCATCCTTTATTAGAGAAAGAAGGTGAAAAGCTAGACTTTAAGTCGCAAAATTCATCTTCTTGGAATATACTCATCAAATTTTCTTCTCTGATAATTAAAATAACCATAAAAATATATGAATATTTTAGAAGTAGAATCCTATCCCGAAAAGACTCTAAATTATACGGAACGACAAAAATTCTGATATCGTTTTCAATTCATAACAAGAAGCAACTAATAATACACAAAGATGAGTTTGTTGCAACACACAGCTATAGTTAATGTCCACTTCTGAATTCGATGGAAAATTAAAATAAATGAACCGTCGCATTCGCCATCATGCAACTAGAGAGTAAAACTGTTATCCACATTCCACCAGAAGAATTCTCCTAAACTCAAAAACCTTTTGATTACTAGTCGGACGACTATAATTTTTCAATTAACTCCCTTCATCGCGTTCCAAAACCCAACGACAAAACCCGTATCTAATCCCGTCCAGGTATTATCATACAACCTCATCTACTGTTCGTTTTTAGCGTCCTCTTCAAGATCTCCCGTCATCCTCGAGCATTGAACGACAGATTTCGTTAATGTCAAATATTAAACAAACTTTCTGTCAAAACACGAATGACAAAAGTGTTCCCAGACTCAAAATAACCAATAACCACCACTTCAAAATTCAAACTCTAGATAGCCCCTCTAGATAGCTTCATTAGAAAAAGGAGTTGAAAAGCTAGACACTCCAGGTCGCAAAATTCATCGAAAATTCTTCTCTGATAATTAAAATAACGATAAAAATATATGAACAATGTAGAAGTGGAATCCTATCTCGAAAACTCTCTGAATTATACGGAAAGACAAAAATTCTCATATCGTTTTCAATTCGTTACAAGAAGCAACTAATAATACACAAACATGAGTTTGTTGGAACACACAGCTTAAGTCTTAAAGTCCACTTCTGAATTCGATGAAAAATCAAAAGAAACGAACCGGCGCATTCACCATTATGCAACACACGACAGTAAAACTGTTATCCACATTCCACATGCAGAGGTCTCGTAAACTCAAAAACCCGTAGATTACTAGACGAAGACAAAAGCTGAAACGGCTATACGTTCTCAATTAACTCCCTTTATCGCGTTCCAAAAACCAACGACAAAAACCCGTATCTCAACCCCTCAGGGAATTATCATACAACCTCATCTACGGTTCGTTTTCGGCGCCCTTTTTACGATCTCCCGTCGTCCTCAAGAACAATACAATCCCAGCGTCACGAAGTCCATACGCGGGAAGGCAATAAAACAAATTCAGCCCCAAACCTTCGGGGTTTGATATCGCTGAAATATGCAGCGAAACAAAAACGTGTCGGCTCGCGATACGTCAAATGGGGTCAACCCTATAAATCGGAGTCTGTTGAATCTGTTACTGCTTCGATAGTCCAAGATGTTTAGTGAAAGTACATGGGGGTCGAAGCCACAAATCACCAGTGAGCCATATGGTTACGATCGTAGTATACATTTCGGGACTATGAGGGTGTGAGACTGGCCGTTGTAGGGAATTTGTTATGAGTATTAAATGTTTTCTGGGGTGAGAAGGGTAGAGGCACGAATTCCTTGATGAAAGCAGGACGATATTGCTTGCAATTTGTGTTGAAAAATGTTATGATGTTTGTTTTCTTCATTCACTAATTTCTGCTCTAGTTTTTGGAGGAAATGCAGTGGCGGATTAACCGGTTCGCTAAGCACTCTCAAGTGTACGGCGACGAAGCCTATAGCGGCCCCCGATCCGATATTGTCAATATTTTTTAGAATAAATTGTGACCTGTAAGTGAAAATAAATAAAATATTTCAGACAGTGTATGATGTAGCAAAGGCTATATCCCACAAGTATGACTGCCCGAATGATAATTCATAATGTAGCTGAAGCTACGTACGACAAGTTTGACTATCCGAATGATAATGATTTTACAGTCTGTTCAAAAACTGAATGTTAGGGTGTCCAATGCATCCCTTCTTACGAAAAAGGGAAATTAACGAAATGAATGAAATAAATCTTCTTATTGGTTATAGAAAAATAATGGGATCAAGATAAGGACATAAAGAGTTTATAATTCCGAAGGCCCTCTCATGTGAATTAACAGGTATAAATATATCAAAATCTCTGAAAGAATTTCCATGTTTCCTAAGGCCATTACATTAGAAAACAAATTAGCTGAAATCTCGAATAACACTTCCTATTTCTAATGACAAAACTCAAAACTGCTAGACTGAAGTTGTCAACGTAGAATGACCTAAGTATCGATAATAAAAGAATGAATTATGTCAAACATAGGCTGGGCTGTCTCATTAGAGACAGTCTATGTTTGACTGGGTGTTCAGAAACAACACTACAGCCATACTTGCAACATCGACGTCATCGACCTTGCAAGGGAAAACGACGTCACCGGTTCATGTCTGCCTCATCACTCGAGCCACAAGCTGCAGCCTTTGGATAAATCATTTATGTGGCCTTTGAAGGTTGATTATAGGGAAGACATTCGCATCTGGATCCGTCAAAACCAACGGGCTCTTAGTCATTTTGATATAATGGAACTATTCAATAGAGCTTATGAAAAGGTTCAAACATTTTACAATTGCACCATTGGTATTTACCCATTTAATAGAAATATTTTTTCCGAAGCTGATCTTATTGCTGCGGAACAAGAAGCAGAGAAAAGAGGAATAACTATTAACATTCAAGATATAAATACAACAGAATCTTCTACTACTCCTTTCAATACTTGCTCAGGTAAATCTTTGACCACCATTGATAACGAAGTTTCAATAACTTCCATTACCTTCGACGATAAACATTCATATTCTAAAATATTGTGCGAAGACAATCCACCTAACAGATGACCAAGGCTAAGATCGAAATTCTACCTCAGGAAGTTGATGCAGATCCACCCAAGCAGTTTGTTTCACCATTTGAGATATCTCCAGTCCCAAACTTAATGCACAGAATAATCAACAGGAACGAAAGACAGTTGAATCTATTCTGATTAGCTCGTCATCTTACAAATAATAACTAAATGAGTCATTGAAGAAGAAAAATGAGAGGGAAACAAAAGCGTTAAAAGAAAGCTGTCCCCTGAAAACTCTAAAACAAAAAGAAGATTTTCAAAATCAAGGAGAGCATTCAAATAAATCTATTTTTAACCTTCTAATCATACGATCCTCACGAAATTTTGCAAGGGCCTGCATATCACTATTTTACTCCTAAATACTGAATTTCAGATCTGATTTGGGAAAATTTCTTTGATATGGGAAAATTTCTTTGGCAAAATTGGTCTTATTTTGCCCATTAACGAACTTAACTTAGTTTGAAATCTGTAGCCGTTTCATTTCGAAATTTTTCGTGCTTGTGGATGGTAAGCTAGCCTGAATAGGTTGCCAATGTGTTCGTGGACTGTTTTACTAAAGTTGGTGAAAGCATCGTGGATGAGGAATACAGAGCAGAAAAGGTTATAGAAAGCAGGAAATGAAAGTTTGGGTATCAAGTTCCCTTCGCTTGAAAGAAGTTGATGAACACAAGGTTTTACATACGATCCAAAATTTAAAAAATAAAAGACCCTCAGAGAGAATTCACCCTCTTCGAGAATAATGTTGAATGACTTAGTGTATCATCGTTGACTTGGCTATCAAATTGGAATATACTAAGGATTCCGTTTTGTTTGTCAGTCGATGAATAATAAATACCAGAAAGTAGTTTTGCAAATATTTTTTGGGGAAATATTTATTCGTTTCTTTTAATAGAGGATTAATTCCATTTCTAACTTTGTATTATCGAGAACTGAATTGAGTATAATAGTATAAGAAATAATTCATGACTTCAGTCTAAGATAAACATGAAGTTAAAGATGCGTTTGAAATGTACTAAATCGTGTAAAAATACTGATTTGAAAAGAATTTAAATTTCGGTCAGCCAACAACCACAGTGAATGAATTCAAAGAACGTCAAATGATTCGTCCGAAATTCCGGTGGACAAGGGAACATTTTTCAGAATAAACCTTCATTTCCCGTCGGGAAGTGAAAATATTCCCTTCATGCATGGCTCAGTTCCAATGTCATTTTCCTGCAGCCTACAACATCTGGCAATTTTTCAGCTTCTCATGTATATCCCTGATTCAACATCGAGCATATGCAAGAAATTAATAACCAGGCCTTGTTTGAGCGTACTTATTACGATTCTAGACAGCCTGAATTCGCTCTGGAGCCGACAGAAACGTCAGTCTGAGTGACACGTGAAAAAAACTCATTCGAATGCAGTGGCGTAGTACAGTTCTGAAGGCTGTAGACTGATGAAGAGATTTGCAGCTTTCGTTTTCCGGTCTCACAGAAAATTGAGATCAAAGAATGCGAGGTATGTCATAGTTTTTATGCTGAGAATGTAAGATATTGACACATACCATTTGTGAAATGATTTTACAATAGATAAGTTGCATATTTAGCTGTTATTTCGAACATTCATCCATCTTTAGGATGAACTAAAAACACAATAAGGGAGCTATGAGAAAGCAGTTACGGAATGAATATAATTATGAGATAAATTCCTTTGACTGAAAAGAGTTCAAGTGATTAAATATACGGGGTGTCCCAACGAAAATTTGACCCTCGCAGAAATCAGAAACGAAGAATTTTCGAAGATTTAAAAAAAATAGATCAACTTCTATTTTGAGGGGGACGAATTTCCATCATGAGTTTGTTCTGCAAAAACCACCCCCATGATGGTGCATCAACCCCCAACATTTTTTGAATAGGTAACCGATGTAAAGTATTGGTTAATTTGAAAGTTAATTATGTTCTTTGCGCAACCCAGTTAAAATTTTCAAAATCCGAGCGTTATTCACGAAATAATGTAATATTGAACTTATCGTCAAAAAATGATGTTGAACCGCCCAAACTCAAGAACCTAAGAGTTTTGAAGAATCCAAAAATAATTTTCAAGTTCTGTACTAGGAAAAAAGACTTCCTATGACCACATTGTTCCGAAAAAAACACCTGAGGGTGGCAACAACCCCCCATTTTTTTTTAATAGGAAAAAGATGGCGGATGTGTTTTAGTCAAGAAGCTTTTTTGGTTCTCTAAATATCCTAGTTGAAATTTTCAAATTCGGTGATTACACCAGATCTGTAATTAATGATAGGGAACATCCAGAAAAAAATGTAAACTACTTAAAGAACCAACATATGTATTGTTCAAAATGACCACCATCAACCTTCATATAATGATATTATATTTTTTCGTGAATAATGAACCAATTTTTAAAATTTTAACTGGGTTGTGTACAGAACATGAAAATTCGTCCCCCTCAAAACAGACGTTGACCAGTTTTTTTTTTAATCTTGGAAAATTCCTCGTTTTTGAGTTCTGGGGGGGTCAAATTTTCGTTCGGACTATATTATAAATCAAGTAAAATATATATAGGTTCATACTTGATAGAAGGTATATGAAATTATTTCAATATTTTAATATTCGCCTTCTACATATTTAATTTCAAAACATTATATTTAATAATTATAACTTCAGGAATTGAATTAAATTAATGTCATAATAGTACCACTTATATCAAACGACATATAAAATAAACATTCATTATAGGACATCCAAATGATATAACAAAATCCAATAAACAAAAATTTGTTAACCAAAATCCTATAAATTAAATATTTTGCGTAGACAAAATTTTGTTTTTGCTCATCAATCTTGTGAAAACAGATATCTTTCAAAAACGATTAACATAATCTTGAGAATTTCATCATAAACTATCTTACTTAGAATATTCAATATTATTGGATATCTAACTAAGTTACTTTTTATAAAAACTCAAGATATGTAAAAACATTACTAAAAAACAAGTTTTAACAGAGACTTTGCTTCGTCAGTACTCAATTATATTCATATTCAATAATATATAACATCAATCAACAAAAATATAATATTTTCTCACCTTTCAACCATTCAGAAAGCTTCTGGTAAATGAATACTGAAAATTTAAATGGAGTGTAATGTTAACTCAAATAAATAATTCTGTGGTTTACCATTGATCTAAAAGATTGAAATGCAATTTAACGGCCTCCGTTATAGCTCAAGAACTAAATTTATAAAGAATATTAAGGGAACTAAATAATTATATATTATGAATAAAATAAAATAGAGGTTAATTTCATATACCTTCTATCAAGTATAAACTTCTTTTCATTTTATTTTATTCATAATATATAATTATTTAGTTTCCTTAACATTCTTTATACAGTTTGTCCTTGTGTTATAACGGAGGCCGTTAAATTGCCTTTCAATCTTTTAGATCAATGGTAAACCACAGAATTATTAATTTGAGTTAACATTACACTCCATTTAAATTTTCAGTATTCATTTACCAGACTCTTTCTGAAAATATTTTTGTTGATTGATGTTATATATTATTGAATATAAATATAATTGATTACTGACGAAACAGTCTCTCTTAAAACTTGTTTTTTAGTAATGTTTTTACATATCTTGAGTTTCTATAAAAAGTAACTTAGATAGCTATCCAATAATATTGAATATTCTAAGTAAGATAGTTTTATGATGAAATTCTTAAGATTATGTTAAAAATTTTTGAATGATATCTGTTTCCATAAGATTGATGAGCAGAAACAAAATTTTGTCTACTCAAAATATTTAATTTATAGGATTTTGGGTAACAATTTTCATTTACTGGATTTTGTTGTATCATTTGGATGTGTTATAATGAATGTTTATTTTATTTGTCGTTTGATATAAGTGGTACTTATATGACATTGATTTAATTTTATTCCTGAAGGTATAATTATTGAATATAATTTTTTTAAATTAAATATGTAGAAGGCTAATATTAAAATATTCGAATAATGGTATAATAAATCAGTGGATATATAATAAAATGATAAGAAGCGGTTTTTTACTTGATAGAAGATTTATTACAAACTTTAAATTTCAAAACAGATCTAATCGGTTAGTCTGCTAGAATTTTAATTTCAAAAAATTTATATTCAAAAACTTAAGCACTGGTTATATTTAAAACACGTATAAAATCAAAACTCATTATGCAATGCTGCGTTGACGTTTTTCCTGATTCTTTATTTATTTTTTTATTTATGAATTCACTGTTTTCGTTGTTTTTGGTTTTTAAGTAAAACTGTGATTGGATTATTAGTGAATACATAATTTTGAGTTCGTCCCATCTTGTATTCCTTCAAATAAATGAATAAATAAATATCAAATGGAACAAAAAACCCAACAAATATAAATTCTCAATTGGAATTAATAAATAAATAAATATTTGAATGAGTGTCGTTTCGTTCCGAGCATGCGCACCTGAACTCTTCTGACAGGCATGGTTCACATCTCAGCCTGTATTGAAATGTTTTTTTTCTGATCCTATATTTGTGGAAACTGAATCTTTTTCAAAAATACACAACATAATATATTACATAATCAAATTATAAATTCACCAACTCCATAATAATCGAGCCATCACTTATAGTTTAATTTTTTTTCAAAGCACATTTTGACCAAACCCACGGCACTGTAAATGACATTAAAAAAAATAAATAATAAAGATATATTAGGACAACAAGAGGAAATGTAGTCGACGAGCCCATGGGTCTGAACCCACAGATGTAGCGTACATGGCCTACTTCTAAAACGTAATACGAGTTATAAATTGTTACGTGTGTTTGCTGTTGTTGTCTCGATTGCGTTGGCTTGTTGAGTCATTTTTTTCGCCTGGCGGAATATAACGAGGGTCCTTGTCCGTGTCAAATAGAGGGACGTCGACACACTGTGGGGATTGAAATGCAAATTGTTTAACTAGCCGACGGAACGTTTTTCGGGGTGTAAATCTTTGCAGGATATGTCTTCTTTATGTCCCTATTAGGTTTCATGGAATATGTTGGGTTGTTCGATAAGTAATTTCTTTTTTTTCTTGGGAAATTGAAAGATAATTTTCAAATATTGCATAATAAGGGCATAATAAGCCCTGTGCTGCGACACACTCCCTGTCACTGAGTTAATCAACCGGCTCCGCCCTCCATTTCACCAGAATGACAAAACTAGGGCCCCATTCGGAGATCTTCCACCATACAGATTCTCCGTGAGAACATAGGGAACCCATATGTCGAGCTTCGAGATTAAACCCAGGCCTTTCAAGTGGTCATAAATAGTTGAATTCGATTTATTCAACCTCTCGCCGATCTCACGTGTTGTTTTCCAGCGATTTGCATCAACTTATACCTTTATTGAGTCGTTATCGGCTTCAACCGGCCTTCCGGAACGTGGTGCATATTCGATATTAAACATATATTCTTCATACACATCGGTTCATTTATTTCTGGCTTGAACAACATTTTTACCTTTTCTATAGTAAAAAGGTAAAATATGACGAAAATTCTGCTTATTCCTCTTCATATTTAAAAGGGCACCAACAAAAAACTACTGCGTAGAATTAATTGAACTTTCTCACACACAAGCCTTGCTATATCAGCTCTCAAAATATATAATGATTATGCGGCTTAAGTGTGAAGTTGGGTTCAAAAAAATACAATTAAATCCTCTGTCTGGAAAAACAAAATTACTTTCCGAACAACCTTATAATATAATCGGCCTAATTTTTATGAGTAAAAATGACCGGATACACTCAAACAAATGCGAGTATGTATTCAGGTTTAAACAAACTCTAAGTTGTTTCGACAAGTTTCGACAAGATTAAGATGAAACACTCCAACAAGAAACAATTCTAGACAACTCAAACTTGATGGAGGCGCAAGATTGGCTTTAGAATAAAAGAAATATGGTACATCCTCCATAATAAGCCTTCGGGTTCTCCTCAAAAAGGTCTAAATCTGGCTGGCCAAGAAGATACAACGTGATCCGGAATATTCGATAGCTGATTGAAAATTACTACCCCTTATCCACCTATAATGGCTAAAGAAGTTTGAAACGTTATTTTCACTGTTGTACTGAGGCGTTGAAAGTAATGTTATATATTGCCTAATCTTCCATAGTTTTCCATGAATTTCCAGAAACCACCAAAACATTATCGGCTGCATAAGACATGATCAAATCATCCAAATTGAACTTCAATAACGAATTCATATACACTATAAAAATTATTAGCTCCAAAACCGTTCCCTGTGGAATTCCAGTCCTTATTATCTGCTTGCTACTTAAAATATTGTTCAGTTTGACCACTTGAACTCTGCTTATCGAGTAACTTTCATATAGTTCCAAAGCTGTCATTTCCAATTTTTCTAATATCACAAAAATCTTTCTAGGAGATACAAAATCAAATGTCTTCGATTTTTTCCTTATTATAGAAAAGTATTTTTAAGTTTGTCTTATTATCCACTGTGATTCCTAGGTATTTAGCATGTTGGACAGGTTTTATGTTGCAGCATTCTTATGGTTAGGGATTGCCTGACAGTTTTTGGCCAAATATTGTTAATTTAGATTTGACAGGGTTTCATTCGTGTCATAATTTTGTTACACAGGTTTTGTAGTTTTTTCATTTTGTCTTTCAGATCCTTACTTATGAGCGTTATATCATCAGCGTATTGGGAGATGTAAATTTTAATATTTTCTGTTACTTTGTAGATATCGTGTTCGTTAATATTGTATATAAATGGTGACAATGAAGAGTCTTGTGGTACATCTTGTTGAGGAGAAAATGACGCAGAGAAAGAATTATTGATTTAAACCCCCATGCTTCCTTTTCTTAATAAGTTTCCTATATTATTTTGTAAGTAAACTGAGGTATCTCTGTAGAAATATTATAGCCTTTAGCAAAAAAAAGTTCATGATAAATGAGTTGTGAAGAAAGAAATTTATAAGTTTCATTTTCGTGATTATCACTTATAGTAACAGCATAGAGAAATGTATTTGTTTGGTTTTTGAGAATGAAAGAACTTATTTTTCAAATGTTATTTCTTTCCAATACTTACTACACTGACTTGAAGTGGACGATGAAAAAGCTATATTTACTTTAAAAAATATTTCATTCAATAAATAGTTAATGGAAATAGTACTGAGGAAACAACATGTTCGATATAGAATGGTGAAAAGAACTGACGTGAAGTCAGAAGCTTTTGCGAGCTTATTGGACCATCCATTTTCCCTGAAAATTTAGAATTTAGAGAATTACTTCTTAAAATTGTAGAGTAGCATATGATAAATAAAAATACAGAATTTTATTTTCTGTCATCAAGCAGTCAAATAAATGTAATTTTCTGCAATTTTAAAATTGTTCTCCTGAAAGAAAACAAAAAGTTTCATGAAAATGAAAAATAAATTATTAAAAAGCTTAATTTACCTTTTCTCGATTTCCATGCTTTCTGCTGGAAGCAGAAGGCATAAGGAATGAACTAGTTAAATGTGAAATTTATCCTCTCGAAATAATGCATGAACTTTCTAATCTCAACTCTACATCTAAATATTACATTTCAAATTGATTCGATTTGTACTTTTGAAAACATTAAAAAATTATAGAACAGAAACCGATTCGGTCCATTTTTTAACATACGTGATACATTCAGACATAAAATCTACCTTGAAAATATCAAGTATCTAGGTCTGTTACATCAGAAATTATCATTTTTACTTCCAGTCGTCCGCTAGCACTGTCTCATAACAAAATTGTTCATTGTTTTTTTGTGACACAAATACTAAATTTGATTTCCAACGAATTAGTAGTTTCAGAATTATTTGGAAAATAAGAAATGACTCCAGAACCATTAAACCGATTGTATCCAGTAACGAACTCAACCGAAATATTTCGGCGAAAAATCATCCCTGGAATTTTCAAGTGTCTAGCTTTTTCCGTTCGAACGTTAGAGTGTTCACGGACATAATTACTTTTGATCTCGGATTCTTATCAGTCACCTAGTCGTTTGAGACCATTTTCGGCTCAAAATTGGAAAATTACAGTGTTCTCTAGAACAAGCGTACAAAAATAAATGATTTTCTTCGACATAACAAAGAAATGGATAACTTACACCCAATTGGAAAGTATTGAAAGGTTCACAGGGATATCCTAAAATGATCAAAATAAATTTTTCTTATTAAAAATAATTGGACTATGGAAAAATTATGGACCAAATACAACGACTTTATAAACGCTGAAAACCTCCCGGACAGATTTTGTAATTCTTTTTCATGGCCTGAAATGCTCCTCCACTCCTATTTCTCTACTTTAAGGATTACCCGCTAAGACTTGCGGCTATTCCATTGAAAAATCTCATGCAAAATCCCATTCGACCATAATGGCTGACCCGGTCGTTTCGATCGAACAGAAGTGAAAACCAATTCGCGAAGAGCTAACCTAGATTTCATCCTAATGCTATGGAAACACAATTCATCCTGTTCCCCCAAGGATACAAACTAACCGGCGATCCTCTCCTAACCTACCTCCGTGAAAAGTCGAGTGAGATTGAGTGTTTTCTATTCGGGAAGCCAAGGAAGGACCTCGAAGTGATAAAACAGGATACGCCGGTGTATCGGTTTTCCATCTATTCGTTTTGGTTTTCATTAAGGTAAAAGAGGCGACGGAATTTATGGACTCGCTGACGCTCTGGGACGCTGAGATGTGTTCGGATTTGATGTTCATGAAGTTGTCGCGTTGAAAGGTATACAGTTTTGTGCGAATTTATATGAAAATTGAGCATTTCTACATTCTACTGAAATTTACATATGGCTGTAACAAGTTTGAGACCTCGTTTTATACGAAAAACCTGAGTTCATATTAGTTAAATATTTTAATATTAGCCTTCTTCATATTTAATTTCAAAAAATTATATTTAATGATTATAACTTCTGAAAATAAATTAAAATAATGTCATATAAGTACTACTTATATCAAATGACATATAAAATAAACATTCATTATAAGACATCCAAATGGTATAACAAAATCCAATAAAATAAAAATTGTTAACCAAAATCCTATAAATTAAATATTTTGAATAGACAAAATTTTGTTTCCGCTGACTGATTTATTGAATATGAATTATTTGAATACTGACGAAGCAAAGTCTCTCTTAAAACTTGTTTTTCAGTAATGTTTTTACATATCTTGAGTTTTTATATGAAGTAACTTAGTTAGATATCCAATAATATTGAATATTCTAAGTAAGATAGTTTTATAATTAAATTCTTAAGATTATGTTAGACATTTTCGAAAGATATTTGTTTTCATAAGATTGATCAGCAGAAACAAAATTTTGTCTATTCAAAATATTTAATTTATAGGATTTTGGTTAACAATTTTTATTTTATTGGATTTTGTTATACCATTTGGATGTCTTATAATGAATGTTTATTTTATATGTCATTTGATATAAGTGGTACTTATATGACATTATTTTAATTTATTTTCAGAAGTTAAAATCGTTAAATATAATTTTTTGAAATTAAATATGTAGAAGGCTAATATTAAAATATTTAAATAATTTTATATACCTTCTATCATGAATTAACCTCTATTTATGGTATTTTATTCATAATATATAATTATTTGGTTTCCTTAACATTCTTTATACAGATAGTCCTTGTGCTATAACAGAGGCCGTTAAATTGTCTTTCAATCTTTTAGATCAAGGGTAAACCACAGAAATATTAACATATATAATGGTTAACCATCACACTACATTTAAAGATTTTTTAGTTTGCCAGAAGTTTTTCTAAACGGTTGAAAGGTGAGCGAATATTTGTTGTTGATTGATGTTATACTTATTGAATATGAATTATTTGAATACTGACGAAGCAATGTAGAAGGCTAATATTAAAATATTTAAATAATTTTATATACCTTCTATCAAGAATTAACCTCTATCTGAGTTCATATTTTATGTTAATTCAATTATCAATTCCAGTTCTTAGCGGTTAATTTCAATTAACAGCAGAAAACGAAAGATATCGGGTGTTTTTTTAAAGTGATAGAACTTTCGATAGGGATAACTGTGGTTTGCCAGAAGGTACAAGCCATGTTGTTTTGACATTTCTGTTCTGTCAGTAAGCATTGACAAATTATCATGGAAAGACTCAGGCCGCAACAACGTTTACAAGTAGTTGAAATTTATTTTCAAAATCAGTGTTCTATTCGCCAAACTTATAGAGCCACTCGTGAAATTTATGGTTTACATAATCGTCCATCAAAGCAGTTTATTCGTCGAACTATCAATAGATTTCGGACAACATTTTCTCTACCCCATGCAACAACAACAACAACAAGACAAATAACTATACGTACAGAAGAAAATATTGCTGCTGTAAATCATAGTGTTAATGATGATCCAGATTTGTCTATTCGTCGACGTTCACAACATGGAAAATTTTGCGTGAAGATCTTGGTCTACACCCATACAAGATCTAACTGGTTCAACCCAGTGAAATGATGGCTGAAACCCATCTAACTAGAAAATTTCTCACTGAATTATTTTTATTATTTCTGACACACGTTGATAAAAAATGATTGAACTTGATGAAGAATTGCTTTACTATGAACCAGAAGAGGTTTCTATAATCGTTATATGTTTAAGATTGCTCTTTTTCTTCGCATATTGACTGTCTTGCTCTTTCCAAGACAGTCGATAAACAAAATATCGTACGCTTCGCGAATTATGGACTTTGGGCGTTACTGTCCACTCGGTTGATGATCTTTTAAATTCAGATGAACAGGGTGTTCCACAAACCACAGACAAACTCCGGCAGAGGACAGCTGTGCCCACTCCAAACACTCCCTTCTCATGAATACAGGTCCGTTTCTGGAGTTTTCATTAGAATATCCATATACAAACACAATATCTGCATACTCCTGAGTTAACAGAGAGTGAATTGTTCATTCAGAACGTACGCCAAGTGTCGAAAGACAAATAACACAAGTTCTATTATCTTTCGGAATTTTCGTCTTTTAGCCCACTTTTACTTTAATTATGAAAATATGTTTTTTCAAATGCTTGTATCTTCTACCTACGTCCATAGGAAAAACAATGTTCAGAACAACCACAGCCACCATCCGCCAGAGCCCGCCACAGAGCTTGTAGAAAACCCTGTTTTTTATTGGATCCATGTTCCATCTATCGTCACATATCTATTCAAAAATGTATTTAACCCCATCTTATTGTGAACTCCCAGCATCAATTGAAACAAATAAAGTTTGAATTAATGCAGTTAGTTGTATAGGTATTTATGATTGAAAATCACGAAAACTTATTGTCTGATGAGCACGAGACTTCAATTGATACTTAAAGATAAGCAATATCTAAGGTGACATTTAAAATAAGAATTTCATTCAAATACTCCAACAATTAATTGATTCGCCCTATATATGCATTCACGTACACCGATATATGAGTTTACAACTACAGTCAACAATTTTGAAGAATATGGAAATATGAATCTAGAGAAATACAAAAAAAGTTGAGAGAGAAATACGAAAGAAAAATACAAGCCGGTGGCGTTGTTGATTTCTAGGGTCTTCAAAAGGAAATAAATGGAAAAATCTGACCTTCAATTTTCAATTTCAATGATGTAAATTTCCAAGATGTCCCAAAAGTAATGATTCCCAATTCCGAATGGTTCAAGGTTAACTGATTCGATTCCAAAAAAAACTTCTCCAACTGCAATACTCCCTAAGGCTGATAAAGTTGTTGATACGGCGTAGAAAAGATATATAATAGGTATAGAAGCCTTCTGCAAAAGAAATAATTATTAAAAAAAATATGAATTTCACATCCTTTGTGATCAGAAGATCCAACTTTGTTGCCAAAGCCAATAAATTTAAAATAATTCCACTTCAATTATAAGGTACAAGTAAAATCCTAACTAAAGCCACTTGACCATAATAAGCGTCGTTTGTTTGCTGATTGGGCCCTTGAACAGCTTGAAGTTGATTCACTTTTTTATCGTAAAATTGTGTTTAGTGATATAGCTCATTTCTGGTTGAACGGCTATGTAAACAAGCAAAATTGCCATATATGGAGTGAAAACAATGATCAAGAAGTTCTGCAGGTTCAATTCCATCCTGAAAAATGCCACTGTATGGTGTGCTTTACACGCTGGAGGCACCATCGGTCCATATTTTTTTAAAAACGATGCTGGAGCTAATGTTACAGTGAATGGTGCTCGTTACAGATCGATGATCACTGATTATTTGTTTCAAAATTTGAATGGTATCGACCCAGAAGTGTTTTCGTTCCAACAAGATGGTGCTACACCTCATGCTGCTACCGTAACAATTAATTTATTGAAAGACAGATTTGGCGATAACATTATTTCGAGAAATGGTCCAATTAATTGGCCTCCATGATCATGCGAGATAACTCCGTTGGATTATTTTCTTTGGGGTTATGTCAAGTCATCAGTTTATGCTAATAAACCAGAAACAATAGACGCTTTGGAAGCAAAAATAACTCGTGTTATTAATGAAATAAGGCCTGAATTACTCGAAAAAGTTGTCCAAAATTGGCCTGGTCGAATGCGGTTCCTCAGAGCTAGTCGGGGTGGACATATGTCGGAAATTATTTTTGAAACATAAATGCCATGAAATTATCTTTCAAAAAAATTCTCTTCAATCTTAATTTAAATCTGTTTTATTTCAATTCAAAGTCCTATCACCCTAAAAAAAACACCCGATATAAATAGAGTCGCTAAGAAAATTAGACACGGTATTCAAATGATCTCCGTACAGAACGTATTTCTCCCTTTTTGAGAACTCCAATTCCAGCATCATGAAATGAAAGAATTTTCAAATTAAAGAAGCCTAATATACATGGGAATATTTCGTGAAATCAAGATATGTTAAATTGAAGAATAACCATCAACATTTCGACCATGCGTTGAATGACATTCTTTGTTGTAAATTACTTGTTTAATCTCCCTGTGAAGTTTGTAAAAAGAGAATAAAATTCATAAAAAGGGAATTCTAGACCCAAGTTTCTATTCGTTTCTGCTGTATGGAATCGCCAATCGTCATCAATTCGCCTTTTTTGCCTAGTCGAAAATATACCAATATCCAAGCAGCAGTTTTGAAGAAGTAATGTTTGTCGATTAATTTTCTTTGTTACTGCTGCTCTTTATGTATTACATGAATCAATTATTAAACGAAATGGTAAATATTCATCCGTAGGGTATGAAATTTAGATGCAGAAATCTTCGAATCTGTAATTTAATTAAATTCTTGAAGCAGAAAAATTTATCACACTTTATGAGACACTGAGTAAGGGAAGCTAAAAGGACTCGCTAACTTGTTCAATAAAGATGAAGTAGATTTCTCACTAGATTTCATCAAAATAACGACGGCTAAGTGGAAAACTACAGAAAGTCCTAGAGTCAGGTTTTCACTCTCATCTTGAAGAAAAATCTCTGGAATACCTCTCAACTTAAAATATTCGTCATAAAAGCACAATAGCCGTTTAATAGCCCATATTAAAAATAGAACGAGAGGCAGATTATTTCCTTATTCTGACACAAATCGTTTCATTTTACTCGCAAATTATACGGAACAGGTGCAGAATTCCCTGAAAAGTAATCCGCCATTGAATTCGGTCAGAACATGCACACATTAAAGAAAAGCGTCATTATTCAGGTTGAAAGGAATAAAAGTTTGAATGGTGCCGGTTTTTAGTAGCCATTTAGCCAGAGATATATTCAGGCTGGTTGAATGTTTTTATTACTTCAAACTGCAAATTAGTAATCAGGACTGAAATTTGCGACTGAATGTAATCAACAAAATGGTACGCTAGTTGTGAAAATTTCTTGCTTCAGTTTTTCTTCATTGGAATTGCTTTAATATACGAACAAATACGCAAACGATGGAAATAAATGGAAAATTCAAAATAAGGATTGACAAAATCTGAAGGAAATGATAGAAAAAACGTTTGACTATGAAAATAGAAATAAAAAACAGGGTGACAAAAAACACTTCGGGCAAACTTTTTTTCATTTAACTTTATTAAACAAAAGAAATTAAACGAAACAACAACGAATAATAATAACATAAGCATTGGGTAATAATACTCGTATATATTCAAGTGATTCTGACGTAACTTCCTTTGGCGGTGATACATAGCTCCAGACGCTTCTTAAAATTTTGAGCAATGGGTCGCAGCGGGCGTTAATCGGTGCCATTCCCTGCGCAGGGATTGCTTCAGCGACTCCGAACTTTTGTGGTGTTCACCACACGCCCTGAGCTCCAAAATCAATCACACGCTGTAGTCCATTGGTTTGAGATCCGGCGAGTAAGTCGGCCATTCTGCAGATGTGATGAAACCCAGAAAATGGGTCTTACTCCATTCTTGCGTCATTTTCTCTTCGTGAGCCGGAGCGGAGTCCTGTTTGAAGGTACAATACGCGTCGACGAAGTGTTGCTGGGTCCACGGAAGTACTACGGCCTCAAGAATGTCGTTTCGGTATGCTTCTTGATTTATTTTGACCCCACATGAAGTCAGAAGATCTTGCGCGCTTGTTCAACAATCCATTTTCACACCAAATACACCTGGTATTAGACACCATTTCAACAAGCCTCGAACAAAAAAAATTCTGCACTGCTGTATTCTTGGACTCATCTCAAACTTTTGACAATGTTTGGCATAGTGCATTACTCTTCAAATTGAAGAAGCTTCTTCCACAACCCTACTATCTGATTCTGAGGTCATACCTGTCCGATCGATACTTTGCTGTCAAATATGACGATGCTGCATCTACCTTTATTGAAGTTAAAGCAGGGATTCCACAGGGAAGTATGTTAGGTCCACTGCTTTATCTGATTTATAAATCCAATATTCCAGAAGAGCAGAACACTACACTGGTCACTTTTGCAGACAACATAGCGGCATGACATAACATCACATGAAAATGCAACAACAGCTTCCAAAAACCTTCAAGAACTAGGAAAATGGTACCGAAAATGGCGCCTTACCATCAACGAAACAAAATCCGTTGCATTCACCAACAAAAGAGATATATGTCCGCCAGTTAAAATACATGATAAACAAATTCCAGTTGAAACTGTAGCAATACCTGAGTATTCATTCACTAGGACCAACGCCTCACTTGGAAAGAACACATTCAGGCTTAAATAACACCAATAACATCAGAATAAGGCCAATGTATTGGTTAAGAGGCAGAAAATCAAAACTGTGCTGACTTTCTTTTATTAAATTCTTCACATGATGTGCGACAAACGATTTGAGAGCTTCCAACGACGAGAAAAAACAACACTGGTCAACGAACGATTGTAACGAAAATAATAATCAATGGAATTGTGATCTGATCCTTTATGATGACTCAAATTTCGTGAAGCCTATTTACACCTAATTTTCAACAAACTCGGTGCATTTCTATTTAGAATCCAATCGAACTCAAACACAATAATTCCAGCGTTTAACAATCGCAACATCCCAGATAAATCCATAATACCCCCATCCCAATTAAGATTCATCTCATGGTTTAATCGAACTGTCGAAGTTCAAGGAGGCACGTAGTCTCCCCAATGTTCACGGAGGGCGTCGAGGATTCCGTAGGCGAGATTCGCCCCCAAATCTCCCTTTAAAGACGTATTAGCGGGAGAAGCAGGTGTCTGCAGGCTCCTATTACACCTGAGTTCTATTAGATACGTCTGTATGTGTGCGCTCCTTCTTATTCCTGGAGGATTTCAGACATTTGTCATACGTTTCCCGGATTGATATTTGAGTTCGAACGGAATTAAGTCGTTCCGGACTGGATGGGCGTGACCTAGGGGTGTGAGAAGGTAGCAGGGGAAATGTAAATTTTACAGTATTGTTGTGAGCTGCATCTCTCAGATAAGGATTTTCTTTGATTCAAATAATAAGGAAGTATTCAAATGAAATAAGAATATGACTATCATAAAGGTGGGCCTTCTAGAGTTTGAATTTTGAAATATTGGTTATTTCGAGTCTGGAAACACTTCACTCAATCATGTTTTGACAGAAAGTAAATCTAATAGTTAGTATTAACGAAATGGGTTCATTTATGCTTGAACAAAAGTGAGAAATATTAAAAAATCATTTTCAAATTGATTAATCTTCAATACAAATTGTTATAAATTTCAGTTAAATTAAACACATATACATGTGACTTTCTATTTATTATTTTGTGATTTCTTATTATAAAAACTGCCAAATAATATACACGGATGCAGCTAAGTCATCGGAAGGAGTCGGATGCGCTTATCTTTCCAACAGAAACTACGAAAAGATTGTACCATCTTCACTGCCGAACTTATAGCAATACAAAAGGCTATTGAATATGCAGCCAATCAAAGCTTTCAAAACCCACTTATTTGCTCCGATTCTTTGAGCTCAATGCAGGCTATTATGAATATATATTCCAAAAATCCAATCATCATTAACATCTCAGACTTAATGAACCAAAACCAAGCAACGGCAAAAATAACCCTGATATAGATATCCTCTCATTCAGGAATCGAAGATAACGAAAAAGTCGACACATATGCAAAGACAGCTGAGGGACAACCTGAAGAAATCATGACTATCTTAGCACTAAATAAAAAAAAACGAGAAAAGACTGAAATGGGCAACTGTATTCCACCAAAGAAGATGGAAAGAAATGAACTTGTGACGCTGAGAAGACTTCGAATTGGCCATACACGATTCACACACTCATACTTATTGAAGAAAGCACCCCCACCACAGTGCAATTCATGTAACGTCCAAGTAACAGTTATGCATATACTAACGGATTGCTCGCTATATGAAAACCAAAGGAAATCCAATGCAGTTAGCTCCAAAATGGATGATGCGCTTAACATCTATAGACCAGAAGCTTTCAACACAATATTATTTCTCAGGGCAATTGGAGTCAAGATATAGCAAAACAGTTTGATTCTTCATCTAATTTTTGTCATAATATAACTAAATTTGTGAGTAAAATGTAAAATTATATTGTACCAAAATCGCTAATGACTCAGATGTCGACGCGGAATATTATAATAATAAAAAATAATAATATCAAAGAAAAATATCAGACAGTATTTTATTTCCACAAAAATGTTTGTTCTACTGCAACAATTGTTTCACCACGATGTGACTTCTTCAGGTATTACATTGTACTGTCTGGTGGTATTCAGTGTAACCGAGTTTAAATACATTATTAGGTACGTGACCAAGTCATAAAAACTCTAGGTGTTTATTGGAGTTTGCTGCTAAAAATGCCATTAAGGAAAGATATTCAGTAATGGAGACTTACCAACATATGTTTGTTCGTTCCAAAGGATTTTACGGGCATTATACCTATTGATTTCAAGAAATTCTGAAAGTGTTAATCTAGAACTTTTGCTTTCAACGTGGATAATTTCATATTAATTGTTGAAATTATGCCTGAATTCCTTGAGATGTCAACAGGTATAGAGCCGTAAAATATAATATTTATTATTTTGAGTTGTAGCAGGTCTCAGCGATTTTTAGGCACCTAATAGTTCATTAACTAACTGTTAATAGTTTGCATCCATATAATTGCCCAAAAATCCTCTTACTACACTAATAAATGAGTTCCACGCACTGAGTTCCTGCCTGGTAATCTTCCCTGTAAAATTAACGTAATCCAGCAATTTTCTGATTTGAGGTCCAATAAAAATGCCTTCCTTTTATTTGGCTCCACTTAACCATGGAAAGACTTGTGTTAAGTATTTAAATCCAAACAGACAAAACTTTTCATCAAATCAAGTTTAATGTGAACAGGAGGCAGAAGGACATTTTCGGTGTCTACAAGAGGTTTAAATTTAACATTTTGAGATCCCGGTTGAGATACACTTCTTTCTGCCCAAATTGTTGTAATAAAATGCTGATTCACTGCACGACTGTCCCATAGACAGAGAAAACAGCAATATTTTGTAAATCCTCCCTGGGGATCCTGCTAAAATTCGTTTACTTTTAAGTCTCACATATCTGTCTAGTTTGTTAGTTTGTTCTAGTTTATCTTATCCAAATGACTGCGTATATTTTCGTTACTTTCTTTCATCGTCACTGAATGGGCGATTGGTATAGAGAATTTTAAATTTCCATTATGAAAAATTACACAACTTTTAAACTATATTTAGACGAATTTACAAATAAACGCCACTCAGAGGGGAAATACTCAATATCAAGTTCCTGCATTAAACCATCAATATCAGTGCACGCACATAACGAATTTTACATACTTTAGAATGCAGAAAACGGGGCATTTCTGTATCTGAAATTTGTTTCGTTGCCTAATAAGCTCCATTCCTTAAGACAGGAACCAAGAAGCTCTGACTGTTGCTTTGATAACCCCAAATCACGTCATCATTTAACTCACTTTGAATAATAATATGTGGCTCGCCGGAAATGGAACCTGGAATAAGAGAACGGTCGGTGCACTGTTTTTCGGGCTGCCTGATGATGCGTTCGTTGTCTCCAATATCTTCCAAAACAACCTTTTGCGGATCTAAAGGTGCGATCAGCACTGGTAAATCTACATTATGAGGAACATTTCGTATTGCAGACTGCAAATTTGGATAGTTGATCTTGTGCTTTCCCTTTTTGGAATAACCTTCAGTCTTTGTCAGGCAAAAATATCATCGTCTAAATAATTAGTGGATTCTCGCTATACCATAGGGACTGCAAAAGGCATGTGTTTTTCTCTTCCCATTCATCCACATTAAAACACTTTCTTATCTACACACAGGGAACCACTCACTTCGAAACTCAACAGAATAGTGATTTTTAATCTTAATTTTATGTCTGATATAAAATGAATCCTTATTACTTATTTATTTTCTTGGATCACTTGATTTTTTTTCGGAGTTAGTAAAGGTTTTAATCACTGTTGCATGGGTGCATTCACAGTGAGTCACAAAATTGAAAAAAAAAACGAGAATATTCTGGTAAAAGTTTAAATTGGGAAAACGGATAAAAAGCTAAACATATCTAATAGTAACGGAAGTTGAAATAAGGTTATTCTGATTTTCACAAATTTTTATTGTTAAACTCACAACAATTGTTTCGCTATCACAGTAGCATCATCAGGTAAGATCAATATTATACACAATAAATCAAATCATCCTCTAAATCAAAAATTATCAGCATTTAATTGTATGATCCATAGATTAGTTAATATTCCCATGAATCGAGAAAATTATATTTCAGAACTTAACATAATTAAACAAATAGCTTTTAATAATGAATATAATCCAAAGTTGATAGACAAATTATTGATGAAGAAAAATAATAAAATAGCTTTAAATATGGTGTTTCCTAATATAAAAGAAAATTTTAAATACATTTCCTTAAATTACACTAAAGGTATTTCTGAGAAAATTGCTACATACCTCAAAAATAAATATAATTTGAGAACTTCATTCAAAACTAATTTAAACGTGAGTAAATTTATCAAAAATAATAAAGACTACACACATAAGGATGATAAATCTGGGGTTTATAAGTTAACCTGCGGTGATTGCCCTAAAATTTACATAGGTCAAACTGGAAGAACGTTCCGTCATAGGATGTGTGAACATTTGAAGAGTTTCCTCAACAATAAAAGCAATTCCACATATTCCAACCATTTGTTAGAAACAGGACATAATTTCAACCATAACTTTGAAATTCTACATATAGAAAGCAAAAGTTATGCCTTAAATCTGTTAGAATCCCTAGAGATAAATATACATATAGAAAGCAAAAGTTATGCCTTAAATCTGTTAGAATCCCTAGAGATAAATGAACATAATAAAATTGGAATATTACTTAACGAACAAATAGATTTAAATAGCTCACCTCTGTTAAATATATTCAGATAAGCTGGAATTTGCAGGGACCCTTTTTTGGGTTTTAGTGCCTAATAAAAATTTATTGTAGTTACTGTAATATAAATAGCCACGGATTTCGGAAACAAGCTTAGTTATTCAAAATGTGATCTTACCTGATGATGCTACTGTGATAGCGAAACAATTGTTGTGAGTTTAACAATAAAAATTTGTGAAAATCAGAATAACCTTATTTCAAATTATTTAATATGGATTTTCACCAAGTAAGGACTGATACAATTCAATAGTAACGGAAGTGTTTTGAGCTCTTTACTCACATGGCAGCGTGAAAATCTTTACTTGTACATATTTTCCTAAGACACGTGTTCTATAAGACTAAAATTTTTAAAATGGAACAACATGTGCCATATATTTGTGGATTTTACTGAAATTCCAGGAACAATACAGATTCCATTTGAGTCAACCTGAAAAAATTACAGAAAACTCTTCGGTGTAATTTATTTTATAAATTATGTTATAAATTATTTCAGAACATCAATTAACAATGATAAAAATAAAAGTGAAACAACTTGGAATATACTCAATAGATTAACTGGTGGAGGTAACTTTGAGAAGAACATTTTCAGCAATATTGAAGATCTTGAAAACTTGGCAAATACTTTCAGTGATTTTTTTTCTGGAAATGCAAACTTTGTACGAGATGGAGAACACATTAATCAGAATCAAATAGTAAATAACACTTCAGACGATATTATATCCACGAGATCCAAACTGATTCGCTCCAAAAAACGAAGCATCTTTTGCACAGACTTTACCACTTCCTGCATTAAACAATATTGTACAAACGCTCCAAAAGCTTTTCACGCCATTTCAGTGTTCCTCTAATTTTTTCCTCTTTATGGGGCTCACGAGACATAATGTACGTGATATCAATATAGAAACTAGGTTGTCTTCAGAAATCTGGAACTCGGTATATTCATATATCCCTCAGGTATGCTAAAGATATGAAGATTTACAAGTCTCAACATATATACCCTACAGAAAAACTGTGAAAATGAGAAACGCATCGAAAAAACGTATAGCTGTCAAACCTGAAAGCCAATTTCCTGAATAATGTCATTGTAAATCCTGCTATATTTCACCGAGTATTTCTTTCTTTACTTTCTACTTTCGGTTCGTGGTCCTCTGTGAAACATTCATATGTTGTATCAAACTTATACGAATATTGAGCGAACTATGCTAACATTCTGACAAGTCTGGAATGCCGAAAGTCGAATTTTGCGTACATCCATTGATGTGGAATGTACATACATAAAGATAGTTTTGGGTATGAACTGCTTTAGGAGATGGGAGTTTCAGAGTTTATATATTAGATATGTAAGTAGTTCACAAAAAATTGGATGAACCCCAGAAAGTCGAAATATAAGAATAAACTTCTTTAACTATTTCAAAAAAGCTATATTTTCATAAAAATGAATTTGTTAAGTATTCGCTTTATAACAATTTAAAATTTAAAAAAATATCTAAAGAAATTAATTCTGAAGCTATTCTTGATATATTATGGTAATTCATTCTAAAATCGTTAAAAAATTATTATGATTAATAATAATAATAAAATAATGTGTAAGAAATATTGTTTCTATTTGAAAAACATAATGAAACTTCAATCATTACACAAAAATTGCAAATTAGAAAAATCTCTATAGCATGAATTAGCAAAAATATAAATCAAATATATAAATTAAATATATGTTGGACACTAGTCTTTTTGATAATTTGATATTCTTCAACAACACTCAAAATGAATGATTAAATTGAAAAAGATTCTTCGCAAATTCTAAAAATTATACAACGGCTGAATTCAACTCGGAGTAAAATTATTTTCACAAAATAAATATAATAAAATGAATTTATATATTCAATTGATAACAATTACAAATTTAGAAGAAAAAATGGTTAGAATTAGTTCTGAAGCTATTCTTGAACTATTGTAGAAATGAATTTTGAAACCGTTACAAATATTATTATTATCAATAATAAAAACAAAAATATGTCTAGGACACACTGTTTCTATTTACAGACAATGACAGAATTTCAGTCATTATACAAAATTCCAATAAGTTGTATAATAATTTTATAATTTATATAATGATTTTCATAACGATCTCAGATTTTATTTCTATAATATTTCAAGAAAAGATTTAGAATTAATTTCTATAAAAAAAATTTTAAAAGCTATTTTTCCCTACACTTATGTATGAATGCAATGATCTTGAAGTCGATTTGATCTTGATGATTTTTTCAGCAGCATATCATATAAGCTTCAGAAAGATTTTTGTTTTTGAATTACGTATAGTGATTAATATATAGTATGACAAAAATTTCACGTCTGAAGACATTCAAGACGTAAAAGATATTTTGAGAAATAAAATGATCGAATGGAGGGTTTTCGTTTTATTAAATTGAACCCAATTAGATTATACATTTATTTGAGTAACAAAAAACGATTTCGATCAGATTTTTTTTTTGATTTTCAGAGCTCTGACTACTCTTCATAAATACTCTGTATCATCAGTTCATACAATTTTTGCTACCACAAAAAATATTTAGATCGCTGTGGACCAACGAAAGCTGTGTCACACTTATCTTGTGAATTATTAGATTGAATTGATATTCATCTCTCTTTATATTGACAGATGATACAAAAAATATCTCTTTCTGCTGATACCGTTGAAAAACTTCCACAAACGACAGAATCAATGGAAACTGACGTTGCACTCGCGAAGTTATCCAAATTCCCTGGATTTGCATTTAAATTTCATCTTTCCGATTCGAGAAAAGAACTCGACGCTGAAACCTGACGGCTTCCCCTTTTTTGTCGGCTTTTGAAGTCCCAAATGTGACGTATACGCTGATGCGAAGACCGTAAAATGAAATGCTTTGATATATCTCAATGAATATACGAAACCGAGGATGGATAAAATGAGCCTTTCTATATATTCATATTTCATGAACTCTTTCGGACAGAAAAACCACACCATTCAGGGCGGCAATGAATGTGGTTAGTTTGTTACATCTTTTTGTCACTCCATATAGATTTCCAAAGGATTTCCTGAACTATATGTATACGAAATGGAAAGAGCTATTTATTCCATGTTACTATACGTAATTAAAAGGTGATTCTTTTTAATAGAGGGTAGAACACATCAAAACTATTCCACCAAAAATTGCCCCTATAAAATATTTAAGAAAATAAAGTTTTAAGCCCATGAATCGAGTCTCGTTCTGGACAAATTCTAGAAATTGTCGAGCATGAACAAATATCAAGATTCATAGCAGGAGTACTTACGACCAGTTTCATAAACGAAATCAAAGCCTCCTCTTTCCAAAAAAGTCTTCTTTACTGATAAAACGTGTTTCATAAGCAAATTTTAAATTTGAAGGGAACTTAAAAGCGTCCTTTATCACAAAAACAATGGACATAACCTTCCTCTGTCAGATTTGCCTATTTTGTTGGATTTAAGCGTACTGCGAAATATGTTGCACCAAATGTTGAATGCTGATTCAAGCTCGAATTCTCCATCAGATGATGAAGAAATAATTGTGGGAAGACCAAAACTTTACAGGAGGGAACAACATTTTTCCACATATAAATAGAGGTTAATTCTTGATAAAAGGTATATAAAATTATTTAAATATTTTAATATTAGCCTTCTACATAATTAATTTCAAATAGGCTAATATTAGAATATTTAAATAATTTTATATACCTTCTATCAAGAATTAACCTCTATTTATGTTATTTTATTCATAATGTATAATTATTTGGTTTCCTTAACATTCTTCAAACAGATAGTCCTTGTGCTATAACAGAGGCCGTTAAATTGTCTTTCAATCTTTTCGATCAAGGGTAAACCACAGAAATATTTATATATAGTGAACCGTCACACTACATTTAAAGATTTTTCAGTTTGCCAGAAGTTTTTCTAAACGGTTGAAGGGTAAGTAAATATTTGTTGTTGATTGATGTTATATTTATTGAATATGAATTATTTGAATACTGACGAAGCAAAGTCCCTCTTAAAACTTGTTTTTCAGTAATGTTTTACATATCTTGAGTTTTTATATAAAGTAACTTAGTTAGATATCCAATAATATTGAATATTCTAAGTAAGATAGTTCTATGAGGAAATTGTCAAGATTATGTTAGATATTTTTGAAAGATATTTGTTTTCATAAGATTGATCAGCAGAAACAAAATTTTGTCTATTCCAAATTTTTAATTTATAGGATTTTGGTTAACAATTTTTATTTTATTGGATTTTGTTATACCATTTGGATGTCTTATAATGAATGTTTATTTTATATGTCATTTGATATAAGTGGTACTTATATGACATTATTTCAATTTATTTTCAGAAGTTATAATCATTAAATATAATTTTTTGAAATTAAATATGTAGAAGGCTAATATTAAAATATTTAAACATTTTTCCATGTTAAATGATCTAGATTTCTTCGATCGTTTTCGCCTGACAAAACCAACTGTTTTATCTTTGCTTCAAAAAATTGCAGATCAGTTGTACTTCCCATCTTGAAGGTAAACAAATTTCATTTTATTATTTCATTGATATAATTTTCTGTATACCAAATCATTAAATTGACAATTTTTAGAGGCAGCTGTATTGAACCGATGAACCAACTACTTTTGACATTGAGATTCTATGTAACTGGAAATATTCTAAGAAAAAACAGCCAGAGATTTCATGGGAATTTCTGAACCTTCTACTTCTAGAATTATTGGAAGAGTTTCTTTTGCAAAATGCATCCTTTTGTCCACAATATATAAAGATGTATGAAGGTGATGATGAAATGCAGGCAGCAGCAGTAAAGATTTATGCAATTGCACGTTAATTGAAATCACTTCTCCTGGTGCCGATGTCGAAAACATTATTTTGCCTTTAACGTTCTTACCATGTATGATTCAGACTTGAGAATAAAAAATATTATAGCTAGATGACCTAGCTCAACACATGATCAAACTATCTTTAATAACAGTGTCTTGAAGAGACAATTTGTGAGTGGTAAATTTGGACCGTATTTGTTACTTGGTGGTAGTGGTTAAAGTTTGCAGACTTATCTAATGATAAAGATACCGGAAGCTATAACTGCAGCTGGAAATTTATATGAGTGAATTATACAAACTAGAAATGTGGTGGAGAGAAAGAATGGAGTTTGGAAACGTCGTTTTCCTTTTCTGTCTAAAGGAATGAATGTTAAGTTAACGACCATAAGTGCAATTATTGTTGCTATCGCTGAATTGCACAATATAGCTGTAGATATGAACGAAATATTTCCAAATGAATGCTTGCATGATGTGCAGAAGGAAGAGGACTTTCAAATAAATTCAACTAATGTTAATGCAGCTTGTCGAGTGAGACAGACGATTAATAATGAACATTTTTCTGATTTATAATTTATATTTGTGTGATTGAAAATAAATTTGCTTGTCAGTTGTGAAACTATTCTTCATATTCAATTTGTGCCTTCAACATGACAAGATTTCATATGATCCTCATATGATTTTACTTAAGGTATGTATTTAATTTGACGCATCTCGTCAAATGAGACAGCTAATTATTGATGAACATTTTACTACTGTATAATTTATATTTGTATGATAATTGAAAATGAATTTTTTTGTCGCTTGTAACTGTTCTTCATATTCAAATTGTGTCTTCAACATGACAAGATTTCATATAATTTTCATAAGATTCTACAAGGTATGTAAAACAAAGGTATGATGGGTTTCTATGTTCGTATTTCTGATTCATTGTTTTACTTTAGGTAACATCTGAAAAAGTTTCAAGTGAGAATAAAGAAATAAAAAATATTATGTGTTATTGAAATTTCTGTTTATAATTCAAGTTTGAGGGGATTTCATAGTCTTTTCTAAGAAAGTGCATTCAAAATAAAAAAAGGATTTAATTAATATCATTTAATTTTTTCTTCATCTCCATAATTTGCAAATATAATAATTTTTAAACTTCGAATGCTCCTCTTCTTTTCTTCTATTCTCTTCCTTGATAGCCACTATCTGAGCTTCTGCTAGAGCTGTTTTTTTATAATACATCTCCTTCGCTTCGGTAAGTGGGTTCGTAACAACTGTTTAGAAATTGGCTCCCTCAATTTCAATGAAGCCCCACCACCAGTCCCTTTAATATGACCTCGTTGAGCAGCTACTACCTTACTAGTTTTAGTTTTTATATTGTCATATTGGGATTTGAGCTGATCCCCATGTCTCCAATGGAGATCTGGCAGGCTTTATCCTAAAACAATAAAATTCTCTTTTTCAATCAATTCCCAGAAACGTAGTTCCTCCCCAGGTTTAAAAGTAATACTTTTTTTTCTCCTTTTTCATATTCACTCATATAACTCACGTTTACTAAAATATAGCAATTCTCACGTTATAGTGATATAAATTCCAATGAAGTGAGCATCACGTCCTTAAGTAAACATAGTGATCTTTTTACAGGATTTAGGACAGGAACTGAAGAACAAGACTTAGTTCAGCTTAGACTTCATTTCCTGTCCTAAATCCTGTAAAAAAGATCACTATAAATTCCAATATACTGTCTTCTACACATAACCATGTTTATGCATAGACTGATTTATGCTTCTTTTCGTATTCTTTTACAAGTTGCGACGCATAATTCACAATTTTTACAGAATATCACGAACTATATTCATAAAATCACTAGTTCTCAGGGCAAACAGTGACCGGCGCATTAAAGGAAGCTTTAAGTAAAGGACGGTGAATGTGCGTTTTTGAAACTGATACGTGGCACTGGCTTCATTTAAAGGATCCTTTTTCATAAAGCGGCTTTATCATAAAGGAGCCTTTTGATGTTTATGAAACTGGCCGTTAAAGTGAGACAAAGTGAAGACTGGTTGAAAATAAGGCAAGAACATTTTGATCCCTACTATTATCAGAATGCACAAGCATTGCAAGATTATTTTCTTGAAGAAAATTTTGTCTGTGGCTGTTTGGATACTATAAACCTGAGACAATGGCATCCATATTCCCCAGACCCAAGCGTCCTGGGTATAACAGCAAAATAGAAGCAAAAAATACGATATATTGAATGGGCTGAAGACTACTCTCAAGCGATAATAGGCTAAAATCCGACCCTTGAAGCCTGTGAAGGCTATAATATAAAATATTTATTCGTTTTTTCATTGTTTTATTTCAGTTAAAGACAAATTCCGTGCCTTACCTTGTAATCACGAAAGAAACATCATAGATACCGATGAAAATTCATAGCAGATAAGAGTGCTGCTTATTCCTGTCCTATGACTCCTCTCTAATGAAAAGACTTCGTTTCCCCAGAGAATCGACGACCGATCTGCCTGAATACAGTCGAGTGACTATTAAGTCTATCTCCTTCCGTACCGGACAGAAAGCCCAATCGTTCATTTGGAATAGATTCGAGATTTCTCGATGGATTCGCGATCCTGCCCACACCAATCGAACCCGATCTTCCTATATTCGATTTTATCAATTCAGTTCTAGAAACGAACGATGATATATCTCTGTTCGAGCTAGAGATTATGCCCTAAGCGGCTGTGATTTATTAAGGGGATAGATTCAGGATTTGGCTGATTAGGCCCCATAGATCCGATGAATTAATGCGCTTTTTCTATCCGGTTATAGTTTTGAGCTATTAGCCATATTTCCCGATGGATTCGTAGGGATGGTACATACAGACGTTGTTGACAAAGTTTTTATAACAGTATTGACCGAACTTATGTGAACATTGGGTCTCTTCTGTAGGTCGAGTGATTTTGACATTTTCTTTCATGAGTTTAGTGCTCTTGTGAAATTATATATAAAAATGATTGTTTTTTGGTTGCTTTAGTATAATGAATAATATGATTACACTTACTTACCAAAATACATTACTAAAAAGTGTTTGTTATTGAGAAACTTCTCTATTTGTTGAAACAGCATTACTTTACTACATCGGAGTTTTTCTGGAACCAACCTACTAGAAACTAGGAGATATCCGTAATCTAGTGACTAGTGGATATGGGATGGATTCCTAACCTAAATTTGGTATACTACTCTGTCAAGAAAGTACCGGGAATTTTCAATTAAAACAACATTTTTACATTTAATCGTCAAAATTTATTGGGTCGCCTTCAAAATAGGCTCCATTTGCTCCAATACATCTATGCCAACGGCACTTCCAATTATCGAAACATTTTTTATAGGCGCTTTCCGGGATGGACTTTAGCTCTCGCGCCGAATTTTGTTTTATGGCTTCAATCGACTCAAAACGGGTGCCACGAAGGGGCAATTTTAGTTTTGGGAAGAGGAAAAAGTCGCAGGGAGCCAAATCCGGCGAATACGGTGGTTGCTGAAGCACGTTTGTTGAGTTTTTGGCGAGAAAGTCAGTCACAATCGTAGCTCGGTGAGAAGGCGCGTTATCGTCATGCAAAATCCATGAGTTGTTCGCCCACAAATTTGGCCGCTTCTTACGGATACGCTCACGCAAACGTTTCATAACGCCTAGGTAATACTCTTTGTTTACCGTCTGACCCTCTGGAACGAATTCGTAGTGCACCACGCCACGGATATCGAAGAAAACAATGAGCATCACCTTCATTTTCGAGCGGCTTTGGCGTGGTTTTTTCGGTTTCGGCTAATTTTTTGCCACCCATTCCGATGATTGCTGGCTTGTTTGCATATCGTCCTCGTAGACCCAGGTCTCATCACCAGTTATAATGCGTTCCATGAATGTAGAATCGGAATTACAGCGATCCAGCATGTCTGAAGTAACCTGTTTGCGATGACGTTTTTGAAGAAAATTCAGGTCTTTCGGTACGAGTCGTGCGGCCACCTTTCTCATGCCCAAAATATCAATCAAAATCGTACGTGCGGACTCGTGGGATATCTTAAGATCATGTGCTATCTCTCTCAAGCTGGTACGACGGTTTTCCAGCACCCTTTCCTTAATTTTATCGACGTTATCTTCGATCGAAGCCGTCGATGGGCGTCCGGAACGAGGCAAGTCTTCGACCACTTCACGACCGTCCTTGAAGGCTCTATACCACTGATATGCACGAGTTTTGGATAGAGCATTATCACCAAAGGCCTTTTGCAACATTTTCAATGCATCGGCACACGAAAATTCATTTGCAACACAAAACTTTAAACAAATTTTTTGCTCAACGTAATCACCCATAGTAAAAATCGGCACGCACTCTGACATCGACTGACTTGATCAGCTGTTGCAAACACACTAGTTGACAGATCCCGCTCAAGCTTGGCATAGTAATTAAGGACAGTGGTACCAACCTAGGAAAAAAATTTTTTACCTGCCTTATTGCCCCGCCAGATTTAAATCGATAATTCCCGGTACTTTCTTGACAGAATGTAGATTAAAAAGTGATGAGCGTTAGTTGTATTTATATTCAACCAACAACAAATACCAAAGGATCCAGAATTCATAAAAGATTCGTTTGAAGTCAACAGTTTTTTTTATGTTTGACTACCGGAAGAAAATGAAACTCATGTCACCTAGTTGACGCCCCAAACGGAAAGTTATGCCCTGTTTAATATCGCCTCAAAATGTTGAAGGGTAACACTGAAGAAAGCCGTGTTCCATAACTCAAAGTTGTTAAATCAACTTCATAGGGATGAGCACGTTCCGCGTGTGAATGTGGCAGCATCTGGCTTCATTTACTTCAATTGCGTGAAGCATCGACCGTGGTAATATCTATAGATATGGATCTATCTTCTAACTGCGAACTGGCTGTTATAGTTGGTCTGTAAAGCAGTCGTACTGCTCTTTACTGGATGGAATCCAAAATTAGTAACGAATGCTTGGGTGCTGAGTTCAAAAGATGAGTGCACTACTCCTAATTTGATAAAATAATATACGGTAAAAGAACCTGATCTATAGAGAAATATTTCCTAGCCTTCAACAAATATCACAGCTCTTTTGCACCAGACTACGCAATGTTAGTCACATATTACCCCAACAGACCAAAGAGTTGACGATCAAGTCAAGAAGATGCATGGAATCCCTTGGCTGAAGTACCTGGTTGTCTATCATCAAGTCAGAAGTCACTAACTGAGTTTTTCGAGAAAGTTGTTGTTTGGGTCTTCGACGCATTGAATTGCACTAGATTCCGTTTATCTTCTTGAGATTTTCCGTTCAGGAAATCAATTTGCTGGCATCTATGGAGATGAGACTTGACGATGGTCAAAGTTTTTGTCACTGTTGAAAGAAATCATGAGCGTGGTTTCATCCGCGAAGCTCACAATCTATTTCTCAGTCGTACTAAGAATATCGTTTATGTGGATAAGGAATAAAGTGGGCGACAAAACTGAGCCTTGGGGCACTTCAGTGTTCATGTTTCGACCGCGGAATTCAACACCATCCACGACCACATAGATGCTCTTCATGGTGAAGAACCCATATGAAGACTGCTTATTTAGAAGTGTCTCATGCCAGAAACAATCGAAAGTCTTGGATATGTCGAGAGTAACTGACGTTAATTCTCCATATTGCTCCATAGCCCTTGTCCATACTTGCGTCACATAGCTAAGGAGGTCACCTGGTATTTGCGAAAACCATACTGTCTGTCACTGATGAGACCTTTGCTTCCCAAGTATCTAAGCTGAGAACTGCTTCCATGACTTTCGACAAAATGGATATTATCACTTGTGGGCATTGTTTGATGGAAAATACTTCCTCCCCTTTCTGATATAGATTCTACTCGTGCATTCTTCCATGAATTAGGGAAAATTCCGTCCCTTTATAACAAAGTGAACATCTTGCAGAAAACAGATGTAAGCCCTAGTGAACACTTTTTGAATACAATGGCAGGAATCACGTCTGGTCCAGTTGCTTTCTTGGAATTGAGTCCACCAAGTACTTTACGAATGATCCGTGGTCTGAAGTATATATTCTGCCTCCTAGATGAGGCAGGTAGAATTGTTTTTATGGTCGATTTAGCAGCGAATATCTGCGTGAAGAGATCGGCTTTGAGTTTTGGTGTAGTTGCAAGTGAATTACCCCTTCACCGGAGGGCGAAAATGAGAGAAGTTATTGCCAAGTTTCTTTGCCATCAGCCTAAAATGGCGCAATTTATTGAGACAGTCAATGAGCCTTTTGGTTATTCTTGAATTATACGCTTCTTTAGCTTCATGTGTTTCTGTGTTGAATGTAGTTGGCATGTGTCTCGTCAGATGGATTCGACATCCACCGTCGGTAGGCTCTATCTTTCAAAGTTGTGGCCCGTCTACAGTAATTTCTAAACCATGGCTTGTTGTTTGAGGGTCGTTTGACTGTATTTGGAGTGAAAGTGTTTATTCCAAAAGGAATCGCATCTGTAACATAACCAACAATGCTGAACACGTTTAGTCAGGTAGCTTACAATCAAGTAGTCCAATGCAAATTCAAAAGACATAAAGAGGAAGTGATTAAAATATTCAGATACGAAAAGATCATCTGTGAATTGTTCCCCACTTTATGGAGTTTCGGAAAATTCTTAGCTTCCTATAGTAATCCTCTAGTTGAGAGAAAAGGATTCTATGTTGTAAAGAAAATCATAGTTACACTTAAACGGGGAAAAAATGATTGACGGGAAGTTCAGAATGCAGGGTTAGATAAAAATACAATATTTGGTCCTGGCAGATAAAGTCACGTACCTGACTCGATGTGTGAACGTAACGTGTGAGAAAAGAATCAGGGAGACGAACTCGATCTTTTTCATATCCAACACATTCTTTAACCTTGAAGTGTCATTTATTTGAATGAAGGAAAGTTTGAAAAGATCAACAAACTTTTGATATCCTAAAACATAGTTCGTGTGCAAATAAAGGTAGGCAGAGTAGTCGGTTTAGTGCATGCACAGATAACTAGACCATTGGAACATGTAAATTATGTTGCGACATAGAGCGAGACACAGGGTTTGTTGTGTGTATAATTTAATTATGGACCCATATTCCATTCAGTCTAAATATAGAGAATTCTCGAACAAAGTTCCATTGTTAACAAACGCTAGATTCAGATAATTGGAATGAAGATAAAGCACTTTTATGTACAAAATATGTTAAATAGTCAATTCAGATTCAAATAAACAGGGCGTCCCAACTGGAGTATTAATACAGTGAAATTTAACAATGAATAAAGAATACATGATACAAATAACACTCACGTTGACATCAGCTAATTCAATACGGTACAATAATTTTATATCTTAGCCCATCTCGGCGGACTTATTTTTGTGTCTCCTTCAAATTTTTCTGAACAATGAACTTTTGTGCTCTGTTTCTAACGAAGGAAAACTGAACACTCAAATAATCGTTCTGTCGGTAACTGAACCACAGTCTACGAAGCGACCATAGACTATTTCTTTTGAAATGTCAGTGACAGAAGATATTTAAATAACGATAAATTCCTGGCGCATTCTTAAAATAATATAAATTAATAATTTATGTTGATTATTGATTACACGAACTCATTTGAATTATTATCCAATAATGACAAACATTCCGCTACCGTCTGAACTAGACTCTTCTATATCCTGAAACAAAACGTCGTTTTATATCCGCCATCATATTATCGTGAAAGGTAAAGTGCAAACGCTATTGTCCCGTAAGTATTTTATTCCTCTGCATCAGGTAGTTTCATCGCATCCCCTGGAAATGGAGGAATCATATCTCCACGAAACCTTTCATCTCATTGTTTCTGCTGACAAACAAACTCTCATAACTTCGAACATCTCACGTAGCTCGTAGATACGTTATCTTTCAAAGGAAACATAATGAGGAGTTTCAATTTGCGCTATTTTCACGGAAAGCCTGCATCGTCCCATCGTTAGGTGAACTAATAAAGACTAATGAACTCGGTGCCGAGTTTGTTCAGGTCTTATGGACGCACTGATGTTCGATATGATGTATTTGTTTGTACAGTTGGCGACAGTCGGGTACTTTGAGGTTAAACGAACGGGAATAGCGGTGATTATTGAGCGATTGAATCCTGATGGAGCTTGAAGGGGCAAATGGAAATTTATTGCGATTCATGTTCGCGATTTATTGATGGTGAAATTAAAGTGGTGACAATTGAAGGGATAATATAGTCGGAGACTCACCTGAAATAATGTTGGGAACCTTTCGCCCTTTGTGCCGCGATTAGTTTATCCCGGTATTTTGTTAGTATTATATGTTGATGCCAATTTAAACAAAAGACGGACTACTTTTACTGAGAATATTCGAACTGATAATATTTTGACTGAGATTGAATTTACAGTGTGTGTTACAACTATTTGAAGTAAAATTGATCACCTTCTCACAAGTACAATCTTGTCCCTTATTGGAATACAAATCAAAGCGTTGGATACTTCTAAAATTAACTAGATCGTTTGGTAGTGATTTTCTCAAAATTACATATATATTTCTTTCAAAAATACAAAAAGATGTTAAAGAATATCTTTTATTCGCAAAGACAGGAAAATACGAAAGTTGTATCAAAACCTTGTTAAAAATGGTTAGAAGCACTAACGTGAACTCAGGAGAATTTAAGCGGTTCTTCATATCATCCATGATTCTCACAGAATAATCTTTTTTGGTCTTCTAATTATACGATCTTGACGAAATTTTGCATTAGCCTTTCATTTATTGCCTTTGTATTCAAAAACTGTTCACCAGACCTTACACTTATTCTGCCTGGTTCATTGAAGAGTGCAGGAGTACACCCTATAACAAAGAAAATGAGGAAGTATTTTTTATCAAACTACCGCCCAGTAGCGATAATATATATTTTGTCGAAAGTCATGGAAGCAGCTATCAACCTCGAAATGAAGAGATACCTGAGCAAAGGTCTCATCAGTGACAGACAATTTGGCTTTAGCAAACACCAATCAACAGTTAACCCCCTTAGTTATGTCATGCAAGTGTGGACAAGTATTACTGAGCGCTGTGGAGATTCTAGGTCAATTTCTCCTAACATATCCAAGGCTTTTGATCGTGTCTGGCATAAGGCTCTTCTGAATAACCTATCTTCGTATGGTTTTATCGGGAGTCTCTACGATTAAATGAAGAATCTCCTCACCAATAGGATCATTTATATGGTGGTGGTTTCAACATGAACACCGGAGTACCCCAAGGCTCAGTTTTGGCACCCACCATCTTTGTGATCCACATAAACGATCGATAGCAACATTGGGAGCTTCGCGAATGAAAGCACGCTGATGTCCTCTCTCATCAGTAACAAACCTTTGAACATCGTTGAGTCTCACCTTCATGGTCGCCAACAAATCTATTCCCTGAACGCAGATTTCGAAAAGATAAACAAATGAGGGCAACGGAATCTGGTGCAATTCAATGCTGCGAAGACTCAAGCAACAACTTTTTCTCAAAAAACTCTGATAGTGACTTTTGACTTGATGATGAAAAATCAGGTGCTTCAGACAAGTGATTCCATGCATCTTATTGAAGTGACTTTCCACTATTCCGTCTGTTAGGGAAATATGTGGCGAAGTCTGCTACAAATAAGCTGGGATATTTGTTTAAGGCTAGAAAATATTTCTCTGCAAATCAGGTTCTTCCACTATATAAAGCACAGATCAGACCAGAAATCAAATATTGCTCTCGTGTTTGAAGCTCAGTACCCAAGCATTCGCTACAACTTCTGGAGTACATTCAGAAGAGAGCAGTACGACTGGTTGACTGCCCAAATATAACTTCCCATTTACAGTCGTTGGGACATAGAAGGAGAGTTATCGACTTGTGCTTATTCTATAGATAATATCACGGTCGATACTCCTCACATCTGAAGAAAATGCTGGTAGCTGCCGCCAGATTTGCACGCAGCACTAGGTCTGCGCAACATGGACATCCCTATGCAGTTGAATGAACAACTCCAAGACCTTCTGTTTATTAGAAATCCTGTTTCCACAACTGGTCAGTTTTGGAATACGCTTCTAACTGATGTATTTCTTTTAATGTACAACAGTTCAAGGCGAGAGTAAACAGGATACAACTTTCCATTCGGGACACGGATTAGATGACATAGTTTTCACTTTCCTTGTACAATCGAACATCAAAAAATAGTTATTAATGATTTTTGGTACAGATCAGCCGAATTGATTTATTTTGATATGAATATGCTAACTATGAGAATTATGGCAAATTATGGTCTGATTTGAACATGAGGAAAGTTTATTCTATGTAGTAACGTGAAAATATCGAGAATATATTTTTGTACTTGAATTTAATCGCAAAGGTATGTCTTGTTTATATTTTGCATACTCTAGATGGCGCTAGTGTATTTTTTTTAATATCTTGGAGTCTCTGTGTATATCGAATATAGATACTTGACAGATTTGAACTCACTAGCATACATTGCATTGAAACGTGAGCATGTCTGCAATTTGCTTTTGTGATCTACAAAACCTTGTCGAGTTTGTTTGAGTATAGAATTGTTATACAGATGTATGTTACACTGTCTCGATTTCTAGAACTTTCTATAACCATAGTTCATACTTCTTATCAATGATAGAAAGATTATATTCTTATATCGGTGGAATGATGAAAGTTTAATATTTTCTACTTATTTATTAGCTATTTAATGCTCACATTGTATTTGAATTATGGAATCGTTACATAATTTTTCTTCGCTCGTTTCAGCGTAGAGCGAATTTCATGTCGAAAATTATCTCAAACGACTAGATTGGAATCACTGATGAAGAATCTAAGGTGTATTCTATCCGGACCGTGAACACTCTAACTCTCTAACGAAAATATCTAGAGCTTGAACTTAGCAAGGTGCGTTTAAGACTAAAATTTGATTTGAAAAGTGTGTTCGGCGAAAAAATCGGTCAAATGGTTCCGCAGTTATTTGAATTTTAGATTTAGTCTTATTTTTCCCCATATTTTCTAGATTATGAATCCGATCGATATACAATTTAGTGTTTAGCAATAGAATCATAACGCGCATAGTCTTGCGAATTTTTTTGAGAATTGTAGCATCGGAAGATTAAAAAAATTGTTAGTAGAGCAGCGTTGAGCTCTACCGGAACAATTGCAACAGTCATACGACCGAATTTATATAAAAACTAGGAGAAAGAAGACTTATATGAAATTTCGTGGGTCAATCTGAACAAGCGCATAAAAGTTTCACTTTGTACGTCATTGCTTTAAAGAATTTTTTATTTCACATTTAGTCAGTGATAGACGAAAATAAGGATTCACACTTCTGCATAATCGAGGAACTGTTATAAATTTACGTGTAAATATGTGATAATTAAATTATTGAATTTCCTGAATTAATGGGTTGAATGAATTTTCGATCCAACTGACTACGAGAACGTTCACCGCTAGGCCCGTTTCACACGAGTCCGTTAGTTGGAAAATCGAAATAATTGTACGCTTTCCCAACATATTGATTCAAGGCTCAGAACACGTGAATTACGCTGGGATAATGGTCGAAGCAATTCCTATAGCTAAATAATCACAACACACAATGGCCGTTTAAAACTGATGGAGGCCCTTGCATATCTGTGCAGGATAAATGAATGCTCCTTTGTATTTGGATGCAATCGCCATTTATAACACCCGCAACATTAACATTTCAAATGGGTCACATTATTCAATGTGCATTACTCCTGATTGCGAATAAATATTCATTCAAGTGGAATGCAGTGGAGTTCTGTAGATAACAACTGTTTTATCTGATCTAATTGAGATACTGCAATACTTATATTCTGGGAAAGTGGAAATGATAATGGAAGATACGCAGCTATTAGTTACGCAGAAATTATAATGACCAATAAGTACAGGTTGGGCCAACGTAAACTTATCACCTCGATTTTCCAACTTTGAAACGAAATTGTGGAATTATTTAAATATTTTAATATTAGCCTTCTACATATTTAATTTCAAAAAATTATATTTTATAATTATAACTTCAGGAATTAAATTGAATTAATGTCATATTAGTTCCACTTATATCAAACGACATATAAAATAAACATTCATTATAAGACATCCAAATGATATAACAAAATCCAATAAATAAAAATTGTTAACCAAAGTCCTATAAATTAAATATTTTGAGTAGACAAAATTTTGTTTCTGCTGATCAACCTTATGAAAAAAAAATATCTTTCAAAAATGTTCAACATAATCTTAAGAATTTCATAATAAAACTATCTAACTTAGTATATTTAATATTATTGGATATCAAACTGAGTTACTTTCTATAAAATCTCAAGATATGTAAAAACATTACTGAAAAACAAGTTTTAAGAGAGACTTTGCTTCATCAGTACTCAATTAATTCATATTCAATAAAATATAGCATCAATCAACAACATATATTTACTCACCTTTCAAAATTTCAGAAAACTTCTCTAAATAATAGCCGAAAAATTTAAATGGAGTGTAATGTTAACTACAAATAAATAATTTTGTGGTTTACCCTTGATCTAAAAGATTGAAAGGCAATTTAATGGCCTCTGTTATAGCAAAACGACTATGTATAAAGAATGTTAAGGAAACCAAATAATTATATATTATGAATAAAATAACATAAATAGAGGTTAATACTTGATAGAAGGTATATAAAATTATTTAAAAATTTTAATATTAGCCTTCTACATATTTAATTTCAAAAAATAATGTCATATAAGTACCACTTATATCAATTCGCACATAAAACATATAACATATGTGATGTTATATATGACATATAAAATAAACATTCATTATAAGACATCCAAATGATATAACAAAATCCAATAAATAATTTTATTATTAATTTTTAATTTATAGGATTTTGCTTAACAATTTTTATTTATTGGATTTTGTTATATCATTTGGATGTCTTATAATGAATGTTTATTTTATATGTCGTTTGATATAAGTGGTACTTATATGACATTATTTTTAATTTAATTCCTGAAGTTATAATTATTAAATATAATGTTTTGAAATTAAATATGTATAAGGCTAATATTAAAAAATTTCAATAATTTTATATACCTTCTATCAAGTATTAACCTCTATTTATGTTTATATTAATATTTTAAAAATTTTTTAAAAAATTAGCCTTCTACATATTTAATTCCAAAAGATTATATTTAATGATTATAACTTCTGAAAATAAATTAAAATAATGTCGTATAAGTACCACTTAGATCATGACATAAAATAAACATTCATTATAAGACATCCGAATGGTATAACAAAATCCAATAAATAAAAATTATTAACCAAAATCCTATAAATTAAATATTTTGAATAGACAAAATTTTGTTTCTGCTGATCAATCTTATGAAAACCAATATTTTTCAAGAATATCCGACATAATCCTAAGAATTTCATCATAAAACTATCTTACTTAGACTATTCAATATTATTGGATATCTAACCAAGGTACCTTATATAAAAACTCAAGATATGTAAAACATTACTGAAAAACAAGTTTTAAGATCAACTTTGCTTCGTCAGTATTCAAATAATTCATATTCGAAAAATATAACATCAATTAACAACAAATATTCACTTACCCTTCAAACTTCTAGAGGTAGTTCTACCGAAATGAAACCTTTAAATGTGGTGAATAACGGTTCGCTACACTCAAAAATATATCTGTGGTTTACCCTTGATCTAGAAGATTGAAAGACAATTTAACGGCCTCTGCTATAGCACAAGGACTATCTGTATGAAGAATGTTAAGGAAACCAAATAATTATATATTATGAATAAAATAACATAAATAGAGGTTAATTCTTGATAGAAGGTATATAAAATTAAATAAATATTTTAAAATTTTTTTAAAAATTAGCCTTCTACATATTTAATTCCAAAAGATTATAACTTCTGAAAATAAATTAATCTTAAAAAAAAATAAAAAAAAAAAAATTTTTTTTAAATTTTTAAAATATTTATATAATTTTATATACCTTCTATCAAGAATTAACCTCTATTTATGTTATTCTATTTATGTTTATTTAGTGTTAATTGATTTTATTTTCTAATTGTGAAGTTGGACCGATGAAGACCTTATCTGAATTCTAATTGTTTTTTGAGGATGTGATACATGTTTTGGGAGATTTTTGAAGTAACTTATTTGAATATGTTAAATATTTCAAATAAATTATTTTTTGGGAAGTTCTTAAATTTATGTTTTGCGTATTTGAAAAGGATTTAGCTTTCATCATTATAAGATCAGAAACAAAATTTTGTCTCCTTCAAATATTTATTTATTAATTTTAATTGAGATTTTGTTTTTGTTGGGTTATTTATTCCATTCGACATTATATAATGAGTTTTGATTTTATATGTCTATTCAATATAAGCTGTGCTTATAAGACATTAATTTAATTCTAAAATTTCTTGAATAAAAACTTTTTGAAATTAAAATTATAGAAGACTAACAAATTGAACCTGTTTTGATATGCAAATTTTGTAATAATCCTTCAATCAAGGAAAAAACCTTTTTTTATTATTTTACTAAATATAAATTCGAACTGATTTGTTCTTTCGAAAATATTTTACACATCAAATTTCAAATGAGAATAACTCAGGAACCATTTAGTTGATCCTGCTCATTGTTGAAAATTTATAATTGTTATATAGTGATACATTCAGTTTTTTTATTTTTTATATATTTTCATCCCTCAAAAAAGGCCAATCCTACCGAAATCTGGCGTGAATCTTCGTGCGATCAGGTATAACAATTGAAAAATAAGAAAAAGGTTTGAAAATTGAATAACTGCGGAAACATGGGACCGATTTTGCCATTTAAATAATTTTCCCGAAATATTCAAGCTTCAAACCTACCCTGAGAGTCTCTGGCTTTTCCGTTCGAAACTTAGAGTGTTCACGAACGTCCAAACAGCCAGAAACTGTTTCCTAGAACAGCCTATTCAAAAGTATTAAAAGTCTATTTCTGAACACATATCACAATTCCATATTTATAATGATCTAGATAGCATCTTTCTTCGGACGAAAATAAAATTATTTTGAACCATGAATTAATTCAGTATCTCAGTGTGTAAGAATTATAATAATATAATAAATCTTCAGAGTGTGAAAATATTAGTCTGGTAACTGGATTTGCGAGTATATCTTTTGAAATTAAATTTTTGGGTAGAAACATGGCCTTTGAGTTTGTGTTGTTACAGGATTATATTCACTTCAACTACTTCTAGAAGCACCTCAAAATCCGTCATCAAAGACCTCAGCATCCATTCGACACTGAGTAAATTCATTACCTCGCTTCGTTAGAAATTTTCTCAGTATACAAAAATGCTGCATTGAATCCGACCGAAAGAACACTTTTACCCATTTGACGCTAAGGGTTTACCTTGAGGTACATTTCATCAACTTCCTCTAATTCCAGTTCAGCGATTTTCTGCTGGAAATTTCCGATTTTCTTTAAAGTGAACGCTTCAACGGCCCATCTATCGCTATCTCCACTGAATGAGAACAAGTTTCTCCTCGTGAAACTTTCGACTTCGGGGGAGTTTAGTGAAATTTTTATTCTGGCTCAGTTTCCCCGATCATTTGGCACTCTTCCGTTTTCTTGTCGTCAAGGTGACTACACGTTTATGAATTATCTCGGATATTTTTGGAGTTTCAATTAAGGTGAATGTTTAGTTAGCGAAGCAATGTACAGTTGATCCCTTTAGGTATCGAATTTGCTTAGGAAAAGGGGTTTTTCATCCAGTGATATGATAAAGAATGGACGGATGAATAATAGTTTTCCATAGCAAGCGTGTTCAACAGAAAACATATACATTCTTGCGAAAACAAGGCAAGACAAGTATTTCAAATTAGAAAATCTGGAAAAAAGTTTGGTGTGGCATTGTTTATAATAAAATTGTGGGACCTATATTTTTTGACTACACATCAACACATGAAGCATATTTAGAAAATATACTGTCAGAGGTAGTTCACCTGTTGGAACAACTCTTTTCTGCTGAAAAATTGGAATTAATAATTTGGCAAGAGGATGGAGCACCCCCGCACAGAGATTCGAGAACATTTGAGTAGTCAAAAAAAAAATGGATCAGTTATGGTGCACCTATCACATGGCCATCAAATAGTTCGGATTTAACAGCGTTGGACATGTTTTTCTAGCCGTCCCTGAAGGAATAAGTTTACTCCGATACTAATGTAAGTGTTGAGATTATTAAAAACAAACTTGAAGCATTAATTCATAAACTCAATCAGAACCATAATAATGCTATCCAAAATAATCCAACCAACTTGAGAAAACGATATTAACTATGTAAATTAAATAATGATGACCACTTCGAGTAATTTCTTTGGTTTTAACAGTTCATTCCATACCACCATGAATACTCAACAATGTCGAGCTCTTGATTATCATTCCGTAAGACGTACACCTCTTTCTCTTAAAACTTTCACAATCTTTCACACGGTTGTAAGTGTTAATACATATACTACTCTGTCAAGAAAGTACCGGGAATTTTCAATTAAAACAACATTTTTACATTTAATCGTCAAAATTTATTGGGCCGCCTTCAAAATAGGCTCCATTTGCTCCAATACATCTATGCCAACGGCACTTACAATTATCGAAACATTTTTTATAGGCGCTTTCCGGGATGGACTTTAGCTCTCGCGCCGAATTTTGTTTATTGGCTTCAATCGACTCAAAACGGGTTGCCACGAAGGGGCAATTTTAGTTTTGGGAAGAGGAAAAAGTAGCAGGGAGCCAAATCCGGCGAATACAGTGGTTGCTGAAGCACGTTTGTTGAATTTTTGGCGAGAAAGTCAGTCACAATCGTAGCTCGGTGAGAAGGCGCGTTATCGTCATGCAAAATCCATGAGTTGTTCGCCCACAAATTTGGCCGCTTCTTACGGATACGCTCACGCAAACGTTTCATAACGCCTAGGTAATACTCCTTGTTTACCGTCTGACCCTCTGGAACGAATTCGTAGTGCTTCATGCCACGGATATAGAAGAAAACAATGAGCATCACCTTCATTTTCGAGCGGCTTTGGCGTGGTTTTTTCGGTTTCGGCTCATTTTTTGCCACCCATTCCGATGATTGCTGGCTTGTTTGCATATCGTACTCGTAGACCCAGGTCTCATCACCAGTTATAATGCGTTCCATGAATGTAGAATCGGAATTACAGCGATCCAGCATGTCTGAAGCAACCTGTTCGCGATGACGTTTTTGAAGAAAATTCAGGTCTTTCGGTACGAGTCGTGCGGCCACATTTCTCATGCCCAAAATATCAATCAAAATCGTACATGCGGACTCGTGGAATATCTTAGGATCATGTGCTATCTCTCTCAAGCTGGTACGACGGTTTTCCAGCACCCTTTCCTTAATTTTATCGACGTTATCTTCGATCGAAGCCGTCGATGGGCGACCACTTCACGACCGTCCTTGAAGGCTCTGTACCACTGATATGCACGAGTTTTCGATAGAGCATTATCACCAAAGGCCTTTTGCAACATTTTCAATGCACACGAAAATTCATTTGCAAAACAAAACTTTAAACAAATTCTTTGCTCAACGTAATCACCCATAGTAAAAATCGGCACGCACTCTGACATCGACTGACTTAATCAGCTGTTGCAAACACACTAGTTGACAGATCCCGCTCAAGCTTGGCATAGTAATTAAGGACAGTGGTACCAACCTAGGCAAAAAAATATTTACCTGCCTCATTGCCCCGCCAGATTTAAATCGATAATTCCCGGTACTTTCTTGACAGAATGTATATCTGTATAACGGTTCAAAACTCAAACAAGCCTGAACACTAATTTTAACCATTTTTTAATAACTCATTTAACTGCAAGTTGATTTGCCCTAAAGTAATATCCTTCGCAAAAACTTCCTCTCCATTATTGAGTGGACATAACTCTCGAAATGCTGCGTCAAGGAAGTGAAAATCAAACAATGTAGCTAAAAGAGCTCCTCCAAGGCACTTAATCCCAGAACGATACCATCTCTCCATTGTGGAAAACGTTGTAATTAAATATCCTGAGAGTTTGTAGCTCTTTCACAAACATTAACCTATTAAAATTCATCAGGGAGAAAATCTCCGTGGGTTTCATTATCCGGGAATATTCATACAGTGAAAGACTGCGATGTGAGCACAGTGGCATGGCAATATCTTGAGGAATGTATCAAAGATGCTTCGGCCGTATCTATTAAGTGTTGTCGCAGGGCGTAATTAAGACGACTTGAATTATTAGAGGAGTCTAAGCTTCGTCCTCAAAGAGATTCCTCTACCTTCATTTTATTAAATACATCAATCAAGCGAGCGACAGGCTTGCCATCGGAGTAACCGGGACATCCCAGGACCAATTAAAACACTTTTACTGTATTATGTCTCCCTGCAAACATAGTGCCTACGAGCTATGCAGGATGACGGAGTAATTTTAATTGGAAATAAGTTTCTTGGACTGTAACTCAAGTGGAAATGCACTGATTGTTCCTTGTATATTAGACAAACTTGTGGTCGGTAGGGTTTGCTCATTCATGTATAAGTTCAAAATTTTCTATGAGAAACAACATGACTATTTAAAAAACAGAAGAGAGGTGTTCTTTTAGAGTGATAGAACTTTCGATAGGGATAACTGTGATTTGATAAAAGGTAGAAGCCATGTTGTTTTGACATTTCTGTTCAGTAAGCATTGACAAATTATCAGGAAAAGACTCACGTTGCAACAACGTTTACACATTGTTGAAATTTATTTTCAAAATCAGTGTTTTATTCTCCAAACTTATAGAGCACTTCGTGAAATTTATGGTTTACATAATCGTCCATCAGAGCAGTTTATTCGTTGAGCTATCAATAGATTTTAGACAACATTTGCTCCACTCGATGCAACAACAATAACAAGACAAAAAACTGTACGTACAGAAGAAAATTTCGCTGCTGTAAGTCAATGTGTTAATAATGATCTAGATTTGTCTATTCGTCGACGTTCACAACAAGTTGGACTCTTTGCATCCACCACATGGAAAATTTTGCGTGAAGATCTTGGTCTACACCCATACAAGATCCAACTGGTTAAAGAACTAAAGCCACTTGACCATAATAAGAGTCGTTTGTTTGTTTGGAGTGAAAACAATCCTCAAGAAGTTCTGCAGATTCCATTACATCCTGAAAAATGCACGGCATTATTTTGCGCGCTTGTTCTAGGGAACAGAATACCACCGCTCTAACTTTAAAACGGAAAGAGCTACAGACTTGAAACTCTTAATAGTGGGTTTGAGGCCTGACTTTCTTGGTTGAATTTTTTAATGGACAAAAGCTGTCAGATGGTTCTGCAGTTGTTCACATCTAAAACATTTCTTATTTTCCTAAAAGCTCCGACATACTGATTCGATCAGGATCAAATTTGGTATTTGTATACTATCGACACAAAAACGTAAGACCATTCTGGACTGGAGGTGAAAGAGCTAATTTCTGAACGAAAAAACTCATGAACTTGACATTTCCATAGTAGAATTGTAGTCTGAATAAATCAATTATGTTCAAAAAGGGACGGAATAGGTTCAATGGTTCCTGTGATATTTCTATTTAAAATTTTATTTCTCAAACACTTTCTAAAGTGCCGGGTTTTTCACTATAATTTGACCCCCCTTTTAACTTTCTCACAAACGGATGTACAAAAAAAAGTTATTCATAAAAGTTGTACGAAATCAACTTAATTTTTTCAAAATTATTTCAGAAAATAGAATATATACAGGGTGAACAAGATACTGGTTGCAACTTCATTTTTTTTCAAATAGTTCATCCTGAATATTTTCTGATTTTTGACTAGCTCTTTCTCTCCTTAATATGATCATATACATACATGTATCTCTGTGAATTTGAGAACTACAGAGTCTCAAATTTGAAGAACCACCTGACAGGATCGGTAGCCGGTACACAGAAGCGAAATCATTAAAAATATTTTTACTATATGTGAATAAGAATACATCCAGAAGACCTAATTCATGTGAAAATACATTTCTTAATACTTAAAATCGTTTAAGAGATTCTAAAAATTTTAAAGGGAAGAGACGTAGCGTCTTACGGAATGAGAATCAAGAACTCGACATATTTCTTCATTTTGAAGGTAATATTACTATAATTAATTATTGATAAATGCTGAAACTTGAACATTATCGATTTTGAAATTAACCGCACAATTTCATATAAATTGTTAGAAAATCCAGGAAATGATTTAAAGGAAGCATAAGTGAACTTGAAATTAGCTGGTCGAAGATTCATATAGTGTTAAAAAAGGGCAATTATAGGCCATATAAGTTCCTATCAGCACAATTCCTCACAGAAGACCAAAAGCGTAAACGCTTAGATTACTGTCAAAATATGCTGCAAGGACTGAAGGAAGATCCTAATTGATTAAATTTTATAGTGGACGGATGAATAATCGTTGTCCACAGCAAGCGTGTACAACAGAAAAAAATACATTCTTGCGAAAAGAAAAATCGAAGACAAAGCAGACTATTTCAAAGTAGAAAATCTGGAAAAAAGTTTGGTGTGGCATTGTTTATAACAAAATTGTGGGACCTATGTTTTTTGACTACACATCAACACGTGAAGCATATTTAGAAAAGATACTGTCAGAGGTAGCTCATCTGTTGGAGCAACTTTTTTCTGCTGAAGAATTGGAACTAATAATTTGACAAGAGGATGGAGCAGCCCCGCACAGAGATTCGAGAACATTTGAGTAGTCAACTAGATCTATGCATCGGTTATGGTGCACCTATCACATGGCCATCGAATAGTTCAGATTTAACAGCGTTGAATACGTTTTTCTGGCCGTTCCTGAAGAAATAAATTTACTCCGATTATCATGTAAGTGCTGAGATTATTAAAAACAAAATTGAAGCATTAATTCATAAACTCAATCAGAACAATAATAATGCTATCCAAAATATCTAACCATTTTTAGAAAACGATATGAACTATGTACATTCTGTCAAGAAAGTACCGGGAATTATCGATTTAAATCTGGCGGGGCAATGAGGCAGGTAAATTTTTTTTTCCTAGGTTGGTACCACTGTCCTTAATTACTATGCCAAGCTTGAGTGGGATCTGTCAACTATTGTGTTCGCAACAGCTGATTAAGTCAGTCGATGTCAGAGTGCGTGCCGATTTTTACTATGGGTGATTACGTTGAGCAAAGAATTTGTTTAAAGTTTTGTGTTGCAAATGAATTTTCGTGTGCCGATGCATTGAAAATGTTGCAAAAGGCCTTTGGTGATAATGCTCTATCGAAAACTCGTGCATATCAGTGGTACAGAGCCTTCAAGGACGGTCGTGAAGTGGTCGCCCATCGACGGCTTCGATCGAAGATAACGTCGATAAAATTAAGGAAAGGATGCTGGAAAACCGTCGTACCAGCTTGAGAGAGATAGCACATGATCTTAAGATATCCCACGAGTCCGCACGTACTATTTTGATTGATATTTTGGGCATGAGTAAGGTGGCCGCACGACTCGTACCGAAAGACCTGAATTTTCTTCAAAAACGTCATCGCGAACAGGTTGCTTCAGACATGCTGGATCGCTGTAATTCCGATTCTACATTCATGGAACGCATTATAACTGGTGATGAGACCTGGGTCTACGAGTACGATATGCAAACAAGCCAGCAATCATCGGAATGGGTGGCAAAAAATGAGCCGAAACCGAAAAAACCACGCCAAAGCCGCTCGAAAATGAAGGTGATGCTCATTGTTTTCTTCGATATCCGTGGCGTGGTGCACTACGAGTACGATATGCAAACAAGCCAGCAATCATCGGAATGGGTGGCAAAAAATGAGCCGAAACCGAAAAAACCACGCCAAAGCCGCTCGAAAATGAAGGTGATGCTCATTGTTTTCTTCGATATCCGTGGCGTGGTGCACTACGAATTCGTTCCAGAGGGTCAGACGGTAAACAAAGAGTATTACCTAGGCGTTATGAAACGTTTGCGTGAGCGTATCCGTAAGGAGCGTCCAAATTTGTGGGCGAACAACTCATGGATTTTGCATGACGATAACGCGCCTTCTCACCGAGCTACGATTGTGACTGACTTTCTCGCCAAAAACTCAACAAACGTGCTTCAGCAACCACCGTATTCGCCGGATTTAGCTCCCTGCGACTTTGTCCTCTTCCCAAAACTATAATTGCCCCTTCGTGGCACCCGTTTTGAGTCGATTGAAGCCATAAAACAAAATTCGGCGCGAGAGCTAAAGTCCATCCCGGAAAGCGCCTATAAAAAATGTTTCGATAATTGGAAGTGCCGTTGGCATAGATGTATTGGAGCAAATGGAGCCTATTTTGAAGGCGACCCAATAAATTTTGACGATTAAATGTAAAAATGTTGTTTTAATTGAAAATTCCCGGTACTTTCTTGACAGAGTAGTATGCCTGAAATTATTCTCAAAACATATATGTCATAAAATTATCTTTCAAATAAAAAAAAAATTGGCTTCAATCTTAATTTAAATGTGTTTTATTTCAATTTAAAATTATATCACTCTAAAAGAAACACTTGATATTTACTTGACATTCGATTGACAGATTACAGAATGCTGTGTTTTTATGCAATATATGTAGCTTCTTATGAATTAATTCACAGATTTGAACATTTCGGAAGCAATGGACTATTAAATAAGCGCGCTAAAGCTTCCAACTTCACACCTAATCTGGTAATCTGTCTTGCGCAATGAGGATAATCGTGTTTGTTCTTGTTCTTTTTCATTGACTGAGAATAAGTCAAAATATTTACAATTAGGTCTTTGTCTCCATCGATTTAATTTTGATATAAAAAAAAATAAAAATTGCTTATTGACTGGATCACGTTTCAGAATTTGGCTTTTTCGTAGAATCTCAAACGTGCCTTTTCACCAACCCAACTCACATTGTTCCGATGTAGCTCATTTCTACGGAATTTCCAATATGCATTGTTTCGTAGGATTGTGCCGCAGGAATACATTCCCAGGAAGTTTTGAAGCAGTTCAATAAAAGAGAATCGAAATCAATAGATGGCTATCACATGGAATCTATTCAATATGGAAAGGGAAATGCAGCTTTGGGGTAATACTTGCATTTCCATAATATGACATTTATCTGAATATGCGTTTGTTGATTTTCTGCGTTCATTAATCCATCTGTCTCTGAGTATTCTTGATGAGAGCCGGCTCGGGTAGGCTTAGGAGAATTTGAGGTAGAGGGTGATCGATCCAATTGGTGCTTTAGAAATTTGAAACGAAATGAAATATTAGGAGGAAAAATAAATTTGTGATAACATATGTACATTGTGATAACACATGTTCATTATTTTATCGTTTCATCTGGAGTGTGATCATTTTTTTTCAGTGTCATTTCGCTGAAGTATGGGCTTTTTTTTGGAGTAATAGAACTTTAAATTGAAATAAAACAAAAATTTAAATTAAGACTGAAGTCAAATTTTTGGAACGAAGTTCCTTATCGCGCGTTGCGAAAGGGGGCTAGACGGAATAAATTAAGACTAAAAGTTGTAACGACACTTTTTGCTATAGTTTCAAGCCGTTATTTTCGTTTCGTCTTTCTATTTCGCATTAAACAGTGTGGTCTCGCGACGTATATTTTTGTTGAGTGTATACAGGTTTTTTGTACATAATAAGTAATAAAAAATATTAAAGAAAAATAATGAATCCTGACAGTGTTTCTGCACAAGTTCCGGATATTGCTGATGGTGCTTATGTATTTTTAACAAGTACGCATTATAACCTCTCTTTACTATTGTGCTAACCAAGTCATATGCGTTGTAATCTCCACATTATTGTGTGTTTAGCAAGTGTACGCATCATAACTTTAATAAATTTAAAAGCAAATTATATTTTAATATTACAACATCAAAGCGTATGTATTCAGCAAGCCGTGCGTGTTCTTACCTATACGCTGTTGTGTTTACAAAGTCGAAAGAGTATAAATATATACTCTAATTAAGTTAGAGAGTGTATATATATATATATACTAATTAAGTTTATATTATATTATATTTGTTAAAAATCAAAAAATATTATTATAATTTAAAAAAATGAAATTTTATTACAATTTCTTCACTACTTCTTCATTTGAAAGATTATTTTATGACATTTATGTTTTGAAAATAATTTTCGGCATATGTCCACCACGACTAGCTCTTAGGAACCGTATTTGACCAGACCAATTTTGGACCACTTTTTCGAATCATTCAGGACTTATTTCATCAATAACACGATTTATGTTGGCTTCAAAGCATCTATTGTTTCTGGTTTATCAGCATAAACCAATGACCTGACATAACCCCAAAAAAAATCCAGTGGAGTTATGTCGCATGACCTTGGAGACTAATTAATTGGACTATTTCTCAAAATAATGTTATCGCCAAATATGTCTTTCAATAAATCAATTGTTACGGTAGCAGCATGAGGTGTAGCACCATATTGTTGGAACCAAAACACTTCTGGGTCGATATCATTCAAATTTTGAAAAAAATTTTGAAAAAAAAATCATTGATCATCGATCTGTAACGAGCACCATTCACTGTAACATTAGCTCAAGTATCGTTTTCAGAGAAATATAGACCCATGATGCCTCCAGCGTGTAAAGCACACCATACAGTGCATTTTTCAGGATGCAGTGGAACCTGCAGAACTTCTTGAGGATTTTTTTCACTCCATATATATATTTTGCTTGTTTAGATAGCCTTCAACCAGAAATGAGCTTCATCACTAAACACAATTTTACGATAAAAAATTGGATCAGCTTCAGCTGTTGTAGGGCCCAATCAGCAAACAAACGACGCTTTAGTTCTTGAACCATTTGCATCTTGTATGGGTGTAGACGAACATCTTTACGCTAAATTTTCCATGTGGTGGATGCACAGAACCCAACTTGTCGTGAACGTCGACGAATAGACAAATCTGGATAATCATTAACACTATAACTTACAGCAGCGATATTTTCTTCTGTACGTACAGTTCTTTTGTTGTTGGTGCATCGAGTAGAGAAAAGTTTGTCCAAAATGTATCCATAGTTCGACGAATAATCTGCTCTGATGGACGATTATGTAAACCATAAATTTCAATAATTTGTAAACATTGTTGCGGCGTGAGACTTTCCATGATAATTTGTCAATGCTTACTGAACAGAAATGTCAAAACAACATGGCTTCTACCTTCTGTCAAATCACAGTTATCCCTATCGAAAATTCTACCAATCTAAAAAAAAATACCCGATATGAATAAAATAGTTTCTGTGTGCTCTGAAAATGTCGTTTTGTCGCGATAGGATCTGTCAATTGCCAAAAAAATGGAAAGAAGTAGTTGCTAGCGACGGACAATACATTAAACTTTGAATGTGTAACCAATTTTTCAAAATAAAAGATTTTTTAAATCGCCATGTTTGCATATCCAAAACAGAAAAATTGATGTTTTTTCGTCAATTTGGGATTCACATTTTTTCAGTGCAATTTCGAAGTATTAGTTAATCTTCAAGCAACTAAACCACTATGTAGCAATACTTGCAAACTATAGCCACAATAAATGAACAGTTTTACACAAAAAATGTTAATTTTTTTAATGTAAACACGATTCATTTCAATAATTGAATGACATGAAAGATTTCTTCGTAATCTATTTCTACTGTGGTATATATTTGATTCAACTATATAACCAAATAGAAATCACAGCTTTTATTTAACATAAGTACGTTAACAAATCTGGATTCTGCATATTTTAATAACTAGTTAAAAAAAACAAACAAATTTACGGAACAGAGTAATAATAATCGAGTTTCAGTGGAAAAAACATTGTATCTTCTTCAACACGCCTAGAATTGAATCCTCTCTACTTCAGACCACAGGCATCTTTTTTTCTTTATGTGAACCAGGATCTTCTTTGTTGAACCAAGATAATTTATCTGTAAGAACTCACTTGCTTAGACTGTTCGAACATTTATTTTTGACGAACATGTAGTAATTCGTTTATCTGAACATGAAAAATTTTTTGAGACAAACTGCCTTGCGCTAAACATCTTCTAGACGTTTCAAAAAATATTGAATTTTTTCATTCTATTGAAATTTGAAGCCGGTAATCATCTGCGAAAGATAACCGAAACTCCGTGCCGCGCCATCTACAATAAAACGGCGGAAACTTATTTGTACTCCTAATAATTTGAAAATTTCAACAGATTCTGAATAATCAAGTTTTCTCTTGTCGGAAAAGGATGGCCGTTTTGTAAACAATGAGTGGCTAAAGTAGAAGTTGGTTAATTATTAATGAAATTCATTTTATGTTCGTTGACCCTGATCTGGAAGGAACGTCCCGTCTGTCCTATATATTTATTTCTACACGCCGAACAAGATAACTCATAAACTTTCGATTTGTGTATGTTTGGAATTGGGTCCTCTGCATTGAATAATACGGATGATAATTCATTTTGTGTTTTGAAAGCAATATTAACATCTAATTTTGAAAAACTTTCGGCCACTTTTTGACATATGCTACCAAAGTACGATAAAGAAATGAAGTTTTTGTTTTTATTACTTTTTATTAAGGGATAACTTGATTTGTAGCTATTTAAGATCGTTTCTGTCGAATTAGATTAGGTATTATATTGGGGTTGAAACCTTTGTTCGCGATTTCAACCCCGATTTTTGAGATATTTAAATAAGTACAGTTTACCAATCTTCTTTGACGTGCCAACGTTCTAATAGTTGTTAAGCGTCCTCTCATTTTAAACCTTTTTCAAACTGTTTTTATAACCATTTCTTTCTCTATATATTCATAAAAACCCGTTCTGGTTGTTGAGTCTTCAGTTGTCTGAAGATGGGATAGTTAATTCCCGAATTTTGGGTCACAATTAAATATAGTAAAACATAGTAATATCTACAACTTGATCTAATTATGATCAACTACCAAACAGTAACGGCTGCAACAGTATCTAAAATTATTTACTATGAAACACAATGCACAAAACTCCCAATTCATAATTGATTAAATCTCAACCCACTGGTGTGGACTCTCACAAATTCAAAATAACTTAAACAACATGTTCTATAATTTTATTCAGACAATTCTACTTTTCAATTAAATTATCCTAACTCTCTGCTAAAATGTGAATCACAAGTAAAAATTTTCATATTTCGATTTGATGATGAAAGTCTTTAATATTTTCACAAATTGCCTCGATATATAGTATTATAAAAGCGTAACTAAGTTTCAATAGTAAGAAAATAACAGTATTTCTTCCTTCTTTCTTCAAGTCATTACATAGTGGATCAATTCATACAACCGACACCTTTTTTTCTTTAATTTGACTGTCGTCTTTGTCGATCATCCAAGTTAATTTATCTGTAAAAACTCACAATATGTACTTTAACTGGCTTTTGCCCATTGAAAATTCATTTTAGTGGGTCAAGGATGAACGAAAATATATATCATCTGATTTATTCAGTTATAGGGATTTATATCACACTCAGAATATCCTAATTGTAATTATTTCTTTCTGTATTCGTATGTAAATAATAATTATAATAATAATAAATAAGTATATTTACTCATTACTCACAATCTAATTATCGAAGAATGTTATGTTGAAATTGCCTCAGATTCAAAGTTATAAAAGTAATGTATACAATAAAATAAATGCGGGTTTATACTTGATAGAAGGTATATGAAATTATTTCAATAGTTTAATTTTTACAGATATATTCTGTTAGCCTTCTACATATTCAATTTCAAAAAATTATATTTAATATTATAACTTCAGGAATTAAATTAATGTCATATAAGTACCACATATATCACACGACATATAGAATAAACATTCATAATAAGACATCCAAATGATATAACAAAATCCAATAAATATAAATTGTTAAAATAAAATAGAAAGGCTTTTTACTTGATAGAAGAAATATAACAAAATTTGAAAATATGTTTATCTTCTACAATTTTAATTTCGAAAAATTTTTATTCAAAAAACTTTTAGAATTAAATTAATGTCTAAAACAAGCACCGCTTACATTTAATAGACGTATATAATCAAAACTCAATATATAATGTCAAATGGAATAAATAAACCAAAAGATATACGAAAGTCATTAAAATTAAATTGTCTCCTTTAAATATTTATTTATTAATTTTAATGACTTTCGTATATCTTTTGGTTTATTTATTCCATTCGACATTATATATTGAGTTTTGATTATATACGTCTATTAAATGTAAGCGGTGCTTGTTTTAGACATTAATTTAATTCTAAAAGTTTTTTTGAATAAAAATTTTTTGAAATTAAAATTGTAGAAGATAAACATATTTTAATTTGTTTTGATATTCAAATTTTGATATAAATTGTTAACAAAAATCCTATAAATTAAATATAAAAAATTTTGTTTCTGCTCATCCCTCTTATGAACATAAATATCTTTCAGATGTGGTTTACCATTGATCTTAAAGATTTAAAGGCAATTCAAGATCAATGGTAAACCTTAGAACTATTTATTTCGAGCCATATTAGACTCCATTTAAATGTTCGGTATTCATTTACCAAGAAGCTTTCTGGATTAAAGATGAGAGTAAATACTTTTTGTTGATTGATGTTATATTTTATTGAATACGATTGAGTACTGACGAAGCAAAGTCTCTCTTAAAACTTGTTTTTTAGTAATATTTTTACGTACCTTGAGATTTTCTAAAAAGTAACTTAGTTAGATATCCAATAATATTGAATATTCTACGTAAGAGAGCAGAAACAAAATTTTGTCTACTCAAAATATTTAATTTATAGAATTTTTGTTAATAATTTATATTTATTGGATTTTGTTATATCATTTGGATGTCTTATAATGAATGTTTATTTTATATGTCGTTTGATATAAGTGATACTTATAGGACATTAATTTATTTCCTGAAGTTATAATATTTAATATAATTTTTTGAAATAAATATGTAGAAAGCTAACATAATATATATCTGTTAATATCAAAATATTGAGGTAATGCATACACATTCAGCCTTTTATATATAAAATTGGTATAAAGTAATTGCAGATGATGCATTGATGCAGATAATAGTAATGATTTTTTGAATGAAATGAAAGCAATAATTGTTGTTTTACACTTTTCTATTGATAAACTGAGGCGTTTCGTTTACGATAACTTAATTACATAATTAAGTGATAAATGATAAAATTAGAAGTAGCTGATAATAAATTATCAATTATTTTTGATATTAAAGTAATAGGTTTGTAATCTCAAGAAATTTTTTTCCGAATTCCTTCTAAATACTTGATAAGGATTTGAAAAAATGGTATTTAAATGTAAGACAGTTTGTTTGGAAATCAGTCGTCTGAATGATCTGAAGAAGTTACAATAGTAAACGAAACGCGTCATCAGTTAATAAAAAAGAGTACATCAACAATTATTGTTTTCATTTCTTTTGATATGGATTTACGCCAAGTAAATGATACTGACATTCAATTAATGATTTTTTGAGTAACTTCTGGATACAATCATTTCTTTGACGTTTGTCCGCTATGAATTTTAAATTCATTGAAATCTAAATGAAATATATATTTACATACTTAATTTTTTTTATATTCAATTGAATCAGTCTTTACTTGATGATAATCCATATTGAATAAGGTTATTCTAATTTTCATAATTTTTATTGTTATTTAATGCAACAATTGTTTCGCTATCACAGTAGCATCATCAGGCAGATGTATTAAATAACAATAAAAATTGTGAAAATCAGAATAACCTTATTTAATATTATTGTATAGATATACTGTGAGATTTATTTGTGAGACTGTAATTATAACATGCAGAATAAAAGCGTTTTTTTTTCAGCATTTCATTATTCACGTGAAAAAAGAACGCATAAAACCTGCTAAATAGATAAAGCTCTACAAGAACGACAATTTCAAAAATCTTTCACTCCGAGGTGATTCACGAAACCAAACGATATTGCATCAGATGATCCGTTCAAAGCCATAATTGATTCGATAGTTATAATATCCGGAAGATTGTAGAATGGTTGAATGAAATATCGCACAAAAATTAAAGGTAGATCCTTCAATTATGATAACGATGTGAAATTAGTCAGTATTTGGTTGATAAAGACCAGGAATTCGATGAACTTGAAATAATGAAAAAGGGTTATATCAGAGTGGAAATTATGTTTTTGATTAAAGTTTAGTTTTTTGGATAATTTCTGGTTGAGTGTTGAGTATTTGGTACTTATGAGATTATTCTCGTGGAATCTATTGAATAAGAACAAGGACTGCAGTTTTCAAAATTATAAATAATGAAACATATCTATTCGTATTTAGGATCACTTGAAGAAAATACAAAAATTTCATATAAAATATTGTTTTCACTCACCAGTCCAGTCAAATATTCCATCGTCAGTGTAGCCTCTCTTTTCAAAAAGATCCCTGAACATTTTGCGCAGGTACTCGTAATCGGGTGTCTCGAAAAAGTCTAATCTCCTGGCATACCTCATATAATTGGCGACTTCTTCAGGAAAACCTTCGCAGAGGACTTCAATAGGAGTGTTCTTCTTCGTTTCCCCTATCTTTTGATATCTTTCCTTCAGGTTGTCACACTTGAGGCCTTGCCAAGGTAACGAACCTCTAAGGAAGTAAAGGAACATGTGTCCTAGAGATTCAAGGTCATCTCTTCTGGATTGTTCTCTTCCCAGATGACTGTTAATACTCATGTAACGAGCGGTTCCTGTCAATGATCTGTGCTCTCTGAAGCAAATTGAATAATTTTTTAAACGCAGTCAATAAAACTACGATTTTAGGTATAAAAATCTCGATACTTTGGATATTCCAGAACACCCATTTGTGATTTTACCAAACGCATGAAAATGTTCATCATAAATTTCAATAAATGCTTTGGATTAAGGCTGACTGGAGTGACTTAGTTCGTTTGTGCATGATATAATGATGGTATCTCAATTTCTTACTTAGCAAACGGATTTAAAGCTTTCAAGAATCATGCCAAGACAAACTTAATAAAGTGAATTTGGCAGGCGTTGAAGATGTTGATTTGGTCTGTTACTCAATTGGCCGCCGTCTTAAATGTAGTTTAGCCACGGTAAGCATGGCTATCTTGTATGGACTGAAGAAGATAGAGAAACATGAAGAAAATCATTTGAGCAACAGGCTCTTCAGACAACTAGCTATAGAGACCGCTTTGCGTGAAATCGTAGACTAGTGGTTTGAATTGAAAGATAAACATGGGTTTTCCTTTTTATTCGAGACGGTATGACTGCTGTGTTGATGATGTCCTAAATATCCTTTGATCAACTTGTCTATATCTTCTTTCAGCAAGTGACCATATTGCTGGTCGATACTTCTTTCAAGAAGAAGTTTTCTAATTTCAATATTACTCATGAGGCCGGTAGAACTACAATTCTACCGGAAACCCTTGGAAAATGAAAAAACATAAACTGTTGATTGACAAATAAATAAGATCGGGCTTACAAAAATTCAGATGTCCTAATATACTCAAGAATACCTCATATTAAGTTTTCAATCCACAATGTTACCTGTAAGGCATATGTTTGTTAGTATCGGGATCTATGTATTCTTTTGCCAATCCGAAATCGATGATATGGATGATCTTATCTTTCTTTGTCCTGGACCTTCCGATCAAAAAATTCTCGGGCTTCACGTCTCGAAAAATCAGCCTCTTGCTATGTACGTATTCTATTCTGGTAAGCAGCTGATCTGCTATCATCAAAACTGTTTTCAGCCTGAACCTCCTGTTACATAAGGCGAACAGATCCTCTAAACTGGGTCCGAGAAGCTCCAGAACCAACGCATTGTATCTTCCACCACAGGTTCCAAGATGATAGACTTTGGGAATACCTGAAAAGATCTACTCTAAAAAGTAAATGGAGTTTGGAGATGATTTTATGTGAAAATGATGGAACTAAAGTTATCTTTAATGCTTTCCCGCTGAGAAATCCCCTTCAAGGGTCATGCTTAGTGAGTGAAAAAATGACTAAGGGACAGTTTTTCTTATTTAACTAGTTAAACTGAAATACCGAAGATCAATTGTTTAAATGTCCTTACTCAATCGCGAGTTACTGAAATGAATAGTTTTTTCAATTAAATATATAGTCTGTCTAGAATGTATGCGGAATTTATTATTTTTCATAATTTTAATATACTTATTTTTTGTAACATTCTAAGACAAACGTAATATATGAAATAGGTTGTGCAGATAGTCGGCTATCGGCAAAGTTGCATGGCAACGCTATTTGTCAAATATTTTTGATTATCCACAGGTATACAATTTATGAAATAATATCGCAACTAGAAAAAAGAAAACAGGTAGAATATTTGTATCGGAAAGGTACTGGAAACGTGAATAAATTAGTGCAATTGATTGAGCTGGGAAAAAGTGCTGCATAAAAGACAATAAACAAGATAAAAAGAGCATGGATATGAGGCATAGACCAGATTCAGGAAGACCGCGTAACATTGAAGGAAACAATTTAAACAACAAGGTTACAAGGAAACAAACAAAAATCCCTATAATGACATCTCCACAAAAGAAACGAAGGATAGAATTTTGTCAATGTTTTCAAGAGGATAATTTTAATAATGTCTTCATGTCTGATGAAAGTTGTTTCCACCTGGTGAAAATCACTTAATAATACTATCAAAACAACCTGTTACCATTCAAATTTCCCACCAAAATAATGCTTTGGGGAGCAATATCTCAGCGTGGTGCTACGCCTGTCTATATAGTTGATGGTACCATTAATAGTGAAAAGTATTGTGGCATTCTGAACAATTTTGTCCTTGAAACGGCGCATGCTTTATATCCAAAGGGTTGGCGTTTTCAACAGGATAATGCAAGATGCCATACTTCAGCCTATACTCAAGCTTGAATTCAAGAACACCAAGTGACAACCATTTCATGGCCAGCAGCTTCACTAGATCTTAGACCCATTGAAAATATATGGGGACTAATGAAGATTGAAGTTGAACGAGCAGCGCGACGAAATAAAGATGAATTAATGCAGTCAGTTTCACAGTCCTGGACTACTTTTCTTGAAAATAATGGAGGTGATGTAGTTACGGGTGTACCTCGACGTTTAGTCAAGTGTTTACAGTCAAACGTAGGTTGTATAAGTCAATAAGATGAATATTTTGTTATAATTTTTTAATTCAAAAATTAAAAATATATACTACATAAGTACAATTGAGCTTTGTTTTCTCCGGATACTTTCTAGACGGACTATACAATTATACTAAGACACTATCATTGCACATTTCAGAGTATATCACAATATCACAGTATATCAAAAAGCATGTTACAGACACCCACAAACTCTATCTATTCTTATGACTCTGAGATGATTTCTAAATAGCAGGTGGACCATTCAAAATTTGCTTTTTCTATCGACAGTAAATAAAAACTAATGAATATTTTTTCGAAGTTATGGGTACATTAGAAAGGCTGAACTTTGACATATATGAATAAAAAACAATGTCTTTCAAATGACCGCCACGACTGGCCATAGAGTACCCCATCTGATCAACCCAGTTTTTCAGCACAGTGTCGATTTTTTGGCGCTCCATCTCATCAATGGCTACTTAAATTTCGTGTTTCAAGGCATCGATCGTTTCTACATGGTTAGCGTAACATTTATGCTCAATAGATCTCCACAAAAAATAGTCCAACGAAGTCAAATCGCAGTTCCTAGGCGGCCAATTGACATAAGAATTTCGATGATGCCACTGCACCAAACAGTTACTCGTTGTATGTGCATCGGCTTTTCCATAATAACGTGTGGTCGCCAAATGCAAGAGTTTCATTTATTAACATATTCTTCGAGGTGAAAATGAGCTTTATCGCTAAAGATGATTTTTCTGCGAAATGCACATCTTCGCGATCATGCGATCATTGAGCGAAGCGAAAACACATCGGACGAGCCTTTACTTCTTGTACTAGTTGAACTTTGTGAGCCTTCATACCGAGTTCTTTATACAAAATTATCCTCTGCTAAATACGAGAAATGTACAGCTCTTGAGCACGATGAGGAGTTGATGTCGATAGATGTTCAGCCACATCCTAGGCTCACTAGACGAGACCGTGAACGATTGTTTGATCAAATAACGATCCTATTTCACGGACTCGCTTCACAAATTGATCCACAAATTGCCGGGAGGGCATTTCGTTTATTTGAATTTTCCATGAAAATTTCTTACAGTTTGGATAAAAGACTTGTGCTTCTCGAAGTATCCCATACAGGACGTGACCGCTTTTCGATAATACCTACCTCACCGTCCTCGCTGGCGTTAATTGGAGCAGAGTGCGAGCGTTTCGACAATCCACTTTCCGACGTAGAACAAGGTTGCAGGCATCATTGGCAGACTTGCACCCCACGCCAGTCTGAAGAGTTCAGGTGGTTCAAGTTTGAACGAAATGCTTACCTCCCGAAATTAAGTGGTTAGAAGCTCGCTCATAAGACCTTCAGATTCATCACTTTGGAGTTTTTAATCTTTGCCAGTTTCGTTCAAGCTTACATCGACCCATTTCGTTAATGTCAATGACAGAACTGTTGTCAGAATCGAAATAACCACTATTTCAGAATTAGAACTCTAGATGGTTCATCCACTTCTTTGAATTTCATTTCAGTACAAAATTGTTGTACTTAGTGAACGATCCTCAAATAAGCAAGCCTTAGAAGAAGTTCCTTACTCCACCCTGTATATACCTAATCTCGGATTATTAGATTTGCAAATCGAAGGCCCCCCAAACCGGAGGGTCGCTTCTTCACCCGAAAAGACCCTACGACCGATTCGTCCGGCCCCCGAGCCGCACAAACCGAAAATATGCTTCGGCGAATTTCAGCGCCTCGTCCGACCCGGAATATTCGATAAAGAATATTCTTTATGAATTCCCCCGCGGCCGGTGTTCCGGAACGTGGGACAGTAGCCGAAATTAGGAATCAGACATTCGTAAAAATACCCCCCGGACGGTTCGGCACGACTATACGACAGAGCGGCATATCCTCGGACTTATCCGCCTGTTTAACGTATGCACCGGAGGACGGAAGTTCGTTCTACATGTCACCGGAATGGGAAAGTCGACCCGATAGAGCGTAATCGGTATGCGGGTATTGGATCTTCGATAATGATGCTGTTACAGTATATATTGCGGGACAGAACGATTTTCGGTGAGTTATTCTTACTAATGTGTGCCGATGGCACAGGGCTCGTAACCAAAAGGTCGCGGGTTCAATTCCTGTTCAGGTGGGAAAGAAATTTTTCAGTTGGAGGGGTTTCGGCCACCATTTCACTGTTGGGTCGAAAATTAACAGCGCTGTGACCTAAAGTGGCGTAAGATCGCAGTTACAAAGTCAAAGATTACAAATAAACTCCTAACTCGCACAAGTTGAAAATGCTTCTGAGGGATCTTCACAGAAGATCTAGGAGTATCAGGATAATATAATACTGGGTTATCCATTTTGTGCTTCCGAACGTAAACGCAATTAAAACACTCTTTTGTTTTGAATATCGAACAAATTTTTATTTCCATATAATAATTGGACCTAACCATTATGTGTGGAAAACAACATCATTTAAATGTCCTCTGCGTAATCTCTTACAGGACTCGATCCTTGTGAGGTAATTTTCGATGACTTGCCGGCACATTTCGGGCAATATCTCACCAATAATTTGACGGATGTAGGTTTTCAGATCGTCAGAGGTCTGAGGATCATCGGCATGAACACGATCCTTCGCATAACCCCACAAAAAAATCCAAAAGCGATGAATCACAAGATCTTGTGGCCAATTCACATCGCCGAAACGAGAAATTACGCGCCCTGTAAATTTTTCTTGCAATAAAGCAAAAACGGTTTGTGTTGTGTGGCTTGTTGCACCATCTTGCTGAAACCACATCTCTTCCAATTCCATATCATTAATTTCAGTAATCATTTGGCTATAGCGATGAGAATTAAAGGTTCTTCATTTTCAAAGAGTACGGACCAATCATTCCACCAAACCAAATTGCACACCATACTGTGACCTTTTCTAGATGTAATGGTCTCTCAGCAGTTACATGAGGTTTTCCACTGCCCCAGATGCGACAATTTTGCTTGTTTATGAAGCTACCGGATGAAAAATGCGCTTCGTCGCTGAAGAAAATTCGATGCGAAAAATCGTCATCCAAACGTTGTTCAAGCACCCAAGCGGCATAGAGTTAATCAATATTGATTATATATAAGGAAATTATTTTGATAGTTTCTGTATATAGTTTCAATATATAGTGTAGAAGTTAGAATATAGAATTCTGAATTTAGAGTCATTTAAATTTTACTTCTATCAAGTCTTGACTCACATTAAAATTGATTTTTAAATTATGAAATAAATTCATATAGAGTCTAAATATTCAATATATAATTAATTATTCATTATTTTTGAAATTCTGGTGATTTTTCTTGTCATAGGACATTATTTCGGGTGGATAATTATTGTTGTTTTTTTTGCGTTCCGAGTACAAATGGTTATATCGGGTGTTTTTTTTTTAGAGTGATTATTATTATTATTATTATTATCCTGATACTCCTAGATCTTCTGTGAAGGGCCCTCAGAAGCTTTTTCAGCTTGGCGAGTTAGGAGTTCATTTGTGTTCTGGGTAGGCTTTGATACTGCGATCTTGCGCCACTTTAGGTCACAGCACTGTTAATTTTTGACCCAACAGTGAAATGGTTCTTTTCCACCTGAACAGGATTCGAACCCGGACCTCCCGGTCACAAGTCCGATGCTCTCCCGCTGAGCTAATCACACTCATAAAACTTTAGATGGAAATAAAACACATTTAAATTAAGATTGAAGTAAAATTTTTGTTTATTTAAAAGATAATTTTATGACATTTATGTTTTGAAAATAATTTCTGGCATATGTCCACCACGACTAGCTCTGAGGAACCGCATTCGACCAGACCAATTTTGGACCACCGTTTCGAGTAATTCAGGCCTTATTTCATCAATAACACGAGTTATGTTGGCTTCCAAAGCGTCTATTGTTTCTGGTTTATCAGCATAAATCAATGACTTGACATAACCCCAAAGAAAATAATTCAGTGGAGTTATGTCGGATGATCTTGGAGGCCAATTAATTGGACCATTTCTAGTAATAATATTATCGCCGCATCGTTCTTTCAATAAACCAATTGTTACGGTGGCAGCATGAGTTGTAGCACCATTTTGTTGGAATCAAAAGATTTCTGGGTATATACCATTCACATTTTGAAACAAATAATCATTGATCATCGATCTGTAACGAGCACCATTCACTGTAACATTAGCTCCAGCATTGTTATTGAAGAAATATGGACCGATTATGCCTCCAGCGTGTAAAGCACACCATACAGTGCATTTTTCAGGATGTGATGGAACCTGCAGAACTTCTTGAGTATTGTTTTCACTCCATATATGGCAATTCTGCTTGTTTACATAGCCGTTCAACCAGAAATGAGCTTCATCACTTAACACAATTTTACAATAAAAAAGTGGATCAACTTCAAGCTGTTCTAGGGCCCAATCAGCAAACAAACGACGCTTATTATGGTCAAGTGGCTTTAGTTCTTGAATTAGTTGGATTTTGTATGGGTGTAGACCAAGATATTTACGCAAAATTTTCCATGTGGTGGATGCACAGAGTCCAGCTTCTTGTGAACGTCGACGATTATTCAAATCTGGATCATCATTAACACTATGACTTACAGCAGCGATATTTTCTTCTGTACGTACAGTTCTTTGTCTTGTTGTGTTACTGCATCGAGTAGAGAAAATGTTGTCCGAAATCTATCGATAGTTCGACGAATAAACTGCTCTGATGAACGATTATGTAAACTATAAATTTCACGAAGTGCTCTATGAGCTTGGAAAATAGAACACTGATTTTGAAAATAAATTTAAACAATTTGTTTACGTTGTTGCGGCGTGAGTCTTTCCATGATAATTTGTTCATACTTACTGAACAGGAATGTCAAAACAACATGGCTTCTGCCTTCTGCCAAATCACAGTTATCCCTATCGAAAGTTCTATCACTCTAAAAATAAACACCCAATATAAAACCATACAATATTTGACAGTGGAAGGTTGGACAGTAGGTCAGCTTGGTCATCTTTAAGCTGGAAATTTATTTTATTCTCTTTTTTGTAGTGAAAGTCATCATTTGGGTTATATCCATATTTATATGTAGACTGTTTACGCAAAACCAATTTTGAGTGTCCATTAAGGATTTTGTTAACTTTTTGTCGGCTATGCTGTTTGATTTATTCAGTATTGCAATATCGTCTGCATGGCTTTAAAAGCGATGCTGGAGCTAATGTTACAGTGAATGGTGCTCGTTACAGATCGATGATCAATGATTATTTGTTTCAAAATGTGAATGGTATATACCCAGAAATCTTTTGATTCCAACAAAATGGTGCTACAACTCATGCTGCCACCGTAACAATTGGTTTATTGAAAGAACGATGCGGCGATAATATTATTACTAGAAATGGTCCAATTAATTGGCCTCCAAGATCATCCGACTTAACTCCACTGGATTATTTTCTTTGAGGTTATGTCAAGTCATTGATTTATGCTGATAAACCAGAAACAATAGACGCTTTGGAAGCCAACATAACTCGTGTTATTGATGAAATAAGGCCTGAATTACTCGAAAAAGTGGTCCAAAATTTGTCTGGTCGAACGCGGTTCCTCAGAGCTAGTCTTGGTGGAGATATGCCGGAAATTATTTTTAAAACATAAATGTCATGAAATTTGGCTTCAATCTTAATTTGAATGTGTTTTATTTCAATTTAAAGTTCTTTCACTGTAAAACACCCGATACATGGAAGATCCAGTTTGTTTCAACATTTTTCAGTTATTCGTTTGATGCTTCTAGAGAGGGTTGAATTCTATCCTGAATCAGTTGAAAGTGTTATATGGTTCGAAAACTCTTTTTTCACCTTGTGTGATAAATTACGTTTCCATATAGCTGTATGAAAACATTATAACTATTACCAAATTGTTTCAAATTGAATTCAGCAACAATTCAAAAATTTCACCAATCCAACTATAAATATTTGTTAATATTTACTTAATCCCCAACGCATTAATTATAAAACCACCCATTCGAACCTACGAAAACCTAAATAAACGTATACGTCCGCACCAGCACCCTCAGTTTTGGTCGGATCCACGCGAAATGTGGCAAAAAGAGGAAGGAAAATTTACATCTGGGCTTTCGGAGAATCCTGCGAGATTAATTTATTAAGGGAACGTGTGTTCATTAACGGATGAGGTACTTTACCAACGCAGGCTGCTGTAATCTTTTCCAGTCCCTTTTCACACGACGTGGGTGCATACGAAGTGGTTTTTCTTTTCAGACGCGTTTGTGTGGGATAAACCGTTCAATCGTGGACGTCCCATTAAATGTGAAGGAAATCCTGAAAAAACACGTTCTGTTTGGTGTCCCACAAGAAAATTCGAGCGAACGCGTGATTATTCCATATTTTCGATGAACACATTCTACGAGGGAGAAAAATGTTAAATATACAGTTTAATGCGAAAAAATGATGGAGTGCACTGTGCTCAGAATCAACGGAGGAAGAATTCGATGTTTTTATTCACTTAAAATAACTTGAATGATTATAGGACTTCCTATGTATCAATAGGGTACATTAGAATTGAATTTTCCGCTTGAAAGAGGGTTTTTCTTTGGTCTTTCTTCAACTACCTATCCGTTTCGGATATTGGCGATTATGACTTTCTTTGCAGCTGCTCGAAACAGTTCTGCTGAGCTCTTTCCAAACCAAGTGCTAAGATTTCACAACCATGACAGCTGGCATCAAACATATGGTTTTCATATGGCATTTACGTACTTTTATTGAGCATTTTGCATCCGTTTCACACGTCATTCATGAATCCAGGCATCAACAGCGTTTCAGTATAAATATCTGGCTAGGTATCTTAGGAGATCGTTTGTTAGAATCAGTAGTTTTTCCACGGAATTTAACAAAGCCGCATACATTAACTTTCTTCAAAATACCTTGCCTGATTTTCTAGGCGTGGTACCTTCAAATAATTGGATTAATATGTGGTTTATGCAAGATGGAGCGCCCCTACATTATACACTTGCTGTTAGAGAACACTCAGATCAAACATTTTCCAAAAGATGGTTAGGACGAGGAGGCCCAATGCCATAGCCCGATAGACCTCCCGATTTGAATTTGGTATATAATAATACTGCGTGAAATTTCCCAAAAATTTTGGGTCGATTGATTCTACACTTTACAAAGAAGATGCTTTAAAGAACTTAAGTGTATGAATGGCACAAAAAATTGTTAAGTGGGGGTGCAGCAGTAGAAAATATGAATCATTCATGAATGAACATTCGTGCGTTCAGTGAGCGGATTGAAGCTGACTGACTACTTGCAGTACACTGAATTACTACAGAAGAAGGAATATTGCATGGGAATACTCAATCAATTATTTCTTATGGGTTGGGTTATTGAAAACTGTTGACAAGATGGGTTTCTCACCTACTAACGGAAAATCACATAGTGCTCCGTCTTTCTGTGCGCGTATGGCTTTTTTTTTTCATAAAAAGGTGATGATTTTCTAAGTCACATTGTCATCTGTGATGAGACATGGGTGCACCATCACAGTTTAGAATCTAAACAAGCAAGCATGGAGTGGAGATAAACTGGTTTGTCCTACGTTGAAAAGCCAAAACACATCTGTCTGCGGGAAAAGTTCATGTAACTGTTTTTAGAGACAGCAAAGTCGTACTGCTTATTGATTTTCTCCAGGATCAACGTACCATCATTGATGAATATTATTGCGAGCTCCTTGATGAGGTGAAACTGGCCTATCGAGGAATAAGACCAGGCACGTCCGTAAGAAGTGTGAATCATCTTCATGACAACGCTTGACCACACACAGCAGCTTTGACTCGGAAAAAAATGTAGGAAATTTCATTGGGAAATACTAGAGCATCAACCCTACAGTCCAAATTTTTCCATGTGTGACTATCACATATTCGGTTCACTCAAAGGAGAATTGTGAGGACGTCGTTTTCATGATAACCATGAAGTGGAATTTTTCATGCGCAATTGGCTAAAGACACGATCCTATCCATTGAAAAAAGTTAATTAATAGAGAACTACTACTCTGTCAAGAAAGAACCGGGAATTTTCAATTAAAACAACATTTTTACATTTAATCGTCAAAATTAATTGGGTCGCCTTCAAAATAGGCTCCATTTGCTCCAATACATCTATGCCAATGGCACTTCCAATTATCGAAACATTTTTTGTAGGCGCTTTCCGGGATGGACTTTAGCTCTCTCGCCGAATTTTGTTTTATGGCTTCAATCGACTCAAAACGGATGCCACGAAGGGGCAATTTTAGTTTTGGGAAGAGGAAAAAGTCGCAGGGAGCCAAATCCGGCGAATACGGTGGTTGCTGAAGCACGTTTGTTGAGTTTTTGGCGAGAAAGTCAGTCACAATCGTAGCTCGGTGAGAAGGCGCGTTATCGTCATGCAAAATCCATGAGTTGTTCGCCCACAAATTTGGCCGCTTCTTACGGATACGCTCACGCAAACGTTTCATAACGCCTAGGTAATACTCCTTGTTTACCGTCTGACCCTTTGGAACGAATTCGTAGTGCACCCCGCCACGGATATCGAAGAAAACAATGAGCATCACCTTCATTTTCGAGCGGCTTTGGCGTGTTTTTTTCGGTTTCGGCTCATTTTTTGCCACCCATTCCGATGATTGCTGGCTTGTTTGCATATCGTACTCGTAGACCCAGGTCTCATCACCAGTTATAATGCGTTCCATGAATGTAGAATCGGAATTACAGCGATCCAGCATGTCTGAAGCAACCTGTTCGCGATGACGTTTTTGAAGAAAATTCAGGTCTTTCGGTACGAGTCGTGCGGCCACCTTTCTCATGCCCAAAATATCAATCAAAATCGTACGTGCGGACTCGTCGGATATCTTAAGATCATGTGCTATCTCTCTCAAGCTGGTACGACGGTTTTCCTTAATTTTATCGACGTTATCTTCGATCGAAGCCGTCGATGGGCGACCACTTCACGACCGTCCTTGAAGGCTCTGTACCACTGATATGCACGAGCATTATCACCAAAGGCCTTTTGCAACATTTTCAATGCATCGGCACACGAAAATTCATTTGCAACACAAAACTTTAAACAAATTCTTTGCTCAACGTAATCACCCATAGTAAAAATCGGCACGCACTCTGACATCGACTGACTTAATCAGCTGTTGCAAACACACTAGTTGACAGATCCCGCTCAAGCTTGGCATAGTAATTAAGGACAGTGGTACCAACCTAGAAAAAAAAATTTACCTGCCTCATTGCCCCGCCAGATTTAAATCGATAATCCCCGATAATTCTTGATAGAATGTATATATTATTGAACGAAACTTCATATGATTCAATTCATTCACGAAATTTTGCATGAGTCTTCTCGTTTCACATCTTAATACTACATTTGAACCCGGTCAGATTTGCACTTTTGAGAATATTTGAGAAATAAAAATTTAAACGAGAATAACTTAAAAACCAATAAGTTGATTCTGTTCATTTCCAAACATCGGTCCTTAGGTCCTTTGGTTCAGAAACAATCATTTTACCTACAGTCATGTGCTAGACAGTCGATTCTCATGAAATGTGATAAAACTATTTCTGCTATTATTGTACACCAAAGTGCCAAATTTGGTCTTGATCGGATAATTAATTTCGGAACTATTGGCAAAATAATGAAATGTTTCAAATGTAGATATCTCCGAAACCATTCGAAAGATTTTGCTCATTAACGAAGCTACCCGAGATATAAGGTTGTTTGAAAAGTAATTTCATTTTTTCCAGACAGGGGAAAATTGTATTTTTTCGATCCCAAATCCACACTAAAGCGGCAAAATCATTATATGGTTTGAGAGCTGATACAGCAAGGCTTGTGTGTGACAAAGTCCAATGAATTCTACGCAGTAGTTTGGTTGGTGCCTTTTGAATACGGAGAGCAATAAGCAGCAATTTAGTCATATTTTACTTTTTTTGCTATAGAAATAGTAAAAGTGCTGTTCAAGCGAGAAAAAAATTTACCGATGTGTATCGAGAAGATGTGTTTGTTAACAGTACGCCAGTTCCAGAACTGGTTTGCGCAATTTCCATCTGGAAATATTGATGTCGAAGGTACACCACGTTGCGGAAGGCCAGTTGAAGCTCATAAAGACATGACAAAGGCTTTGTTGATGCAAATCGGCGAACACAAACACGTGAGATCGGTGAGAGGATAAATTTATGGAATTAAACTGTTTATGATCACTTGAAAGGCCTTGGTTTAACCTCGAAACTCGATATATGGGTTTCCCATATTCTCACGAAGAGAAATTTGTATCGTCGCGTTGACGTCAGTGATTTGCTTCTCCAACATCACGGAAATGATCCATTTTTGAAGCGCATCATTACTGAGGACTAAAAATCGGTTGCATATAACAATGTCAAATGCAAGAGATGACGGAGCAAAAAGATGAACCAGCTCAATGTATTTCGAGAGCCAATATCCATAAAAAAGGTGATACTGTCTCTTTGGTAGGATTTGAAAGGAATCGTTTTTTTTAGCTTTTACCGGATAACGCAACAATTAATTCGAAACAATCATCATCACCTGGACAAACTGAATGATGCACTTCGACAGAAAAGGCCAGAATTAATCAACAGGAAAGGTCTAGTGTCCCACCAAGATAATGCGAGACCTCATACAAGTTTTGTCACTCGCCAATAGCTTTTACAGCTTGAATGGGATAGACTGCCACCCAACATATTCTACAGATCTGGCGCCTTTGAATTATTATTTGTTCTGGTCATTGCAAAAATTTTTGGACGGTAATACCTTTACTTTAAATGAAGAGGTCAAAAATCACCTGGATCATAAAAATTTTATGACCAGGATGGCCAATATACAATTAATGAAATATTTATTCATTATACGAAAATTGTCTTCCATTTTCCCCAGAAAAAAAAATTATTTCCGAAAACCCAGTATTTAGATCCCAAGCCTACTTTGAAAGTTTTTAGTCTATAGCTCTTTTCGTTTAATAGTGTTGAAGGCCGGTCGACCGAATATAATAAAATTCGATAACTCACCCAGTGAAGTCAAATTAGTGGAATCAGAGACAAAGTCGAAAATTTTTCAGTAAATCTAGTGAACTTCTTATGAAAAATATAATGAATAAGAAATTAAAAGTCAATAAATGATAGCAGACGGTTTTTTTCTATTAGTACTAACTGGCCTATCATAAATGACATGAAAATAATTTTTTCAACTTTAACGCTCAACTTTCAGGTATGTAAGTAGATTCAGCGAAAAATTTGTAGCATGTTCTAGTTATAGATACTTTTGTTGAACAATCCTAGGAATTGGTCAGTCATTTTCTGGAATACAAGCGATAGAGCACTATACAGAGTTGTGCCTGCTGTTGAATGCTAAGGAAGGGTTGAGTTTTTACCTTCATGGTTGCCCAGTATCTTATAAAACCTATATTCTAAATGTAGCTGAGGCACTTTAGATTTCATGGGTTCCAGTTTTATAGCGACGTGTTCATTATTGTACAGATTTTTTCCTAGTCTCAATTCACCGAAATTTCCACTTCCGATTTTTTTACCAACTCTGAAATTGGGGCCGACCATCAAGACTCCAGATGTTGAAGACTGTCTCGAATGCATTACAGATGTGACTTCGAAGATGAGAGAAAGGGATGCTGAAAGTATATCAAATTTGAATGAGGTTCTCAATATAGCGATTCACAATCAAAAATAGATTGAATGAAACATGTTATATAGAGTCGCGAATTTTAAAACAGATCGAAACCTCACTTTTAGAATCTGAAATTTGACACTGCTCTGGAGATTCGGTATTTTCGGTATCTCTTCGTCTATTTCTGGTGAATCTCCGGAAATACATTCCTACATTTTAAGCACATTTGCAGAAATCATGTGTTACAAAATTCATCACGATAGTCTTATATGGTATTTTCAAATACTCGAGGAATATCTTTATTGAGACGTTTCTGATTTACGAGTCTACTTAACTGAAAATTTTTTATTGAAGTTGAAATGATATTTAATGTCAAGTGTAAAGTCACGTTCTTGATTCAGTCTGTGCTGAATACATAGAATTGATTATGGACATTAAAAATTAGTTTATTTCATATTGATACATTATAAACATAACATTGATACATTATAACCCCCTTGGGAGTTATACTAAGCAGTTATAAATCTTTAACTTCCTCTACTGTATTTACAAAAAGAAACCGAAAATTGTTTCCCGAATTCAAGGATTCCCCATTGAACTGTTGTCGTTGTTTATGACTATATTCAAACATGAAGTTGATGTTTCCCTTCTTTCATCTGACCAAAAGTCCAAAGGGAATTAGGACTGAACGATTCAGACTGTAAAAAAAATAAATCAATACACTTAGATGAACGCAGAAGAAAAAATACATGATATGTCTTCAAAGTAAGCCGACATTATAGTTTCATTTATATTTTTGCGTTCAATACAATTTAATTTCAGCCACTGCAGGAATTTGTCATTTTCTGTTTTATACTTTGGTTCCAACTTTGTCGGTGGTACTACGGAACGATCTTTTTCAGCCTTTTTCAACAAATTGCCTGAAATCTCAATTCTCTCCAGCTTCATCTTCACGAATTAATAAATTTGACAAATATTTACAAACTTGTCAGTTGATACGTCCATGATAATCAAGCCTACTTAATTATTAAACAACGTTTATTAGATATTGAAAACCAACAAAATTTGGTTTTCATATTTCATTTATCATGAAATAAAATTAATTATCAATCACGTGAGTTATTGGATGTTAACAACTTCGGGCAACTTAAAATCTCATTACCTTATACTGCATTTTATAAAAAAGTACTAAAAGTATTTTATTATACCCTTATGGCTAAACAGGAAATATTTATATACTGCAGGTTACAAAATTTCAACCTAGTTATTTGTAGAATCAGAAGAGTCAACTATGAAATCTTCATATATATGTGTTTCATTTAACTAAAGTCTACAATGGATTTATATCAAGTAAAGGACAGTACAATACGAAACTTAACAATCCCTCGGGTCTTACGTCCTTCGGGATTGAAATCTGTTTCCCTCTGTGATTAACATCCTCATAACTCCCTTGATACATAAATAACTATTTCACATCAAAGGGATCAGTCCAATAATTCATGCTTTCGGTATTCTTACTTTAACGTATTAATAAGCTGAATCATTAAGATAACAGACGAAATAAATGAAACAGTGTAACCTATAATTTATTCGGAAGGACCAGCTAGTTTTATGAGTTACATTTTTGTTTCCCTTGTAACTTATTGTCACAAGGTGTTGAACAGATTTCCAACAAAAAATTTCAAATTATGAAAAAACATGCATGATATTCAAAAAAAACTCCAAATGTGCCCCACGTTGGGCGCTATTCATGTAACCTATAACTTAATTGAGTGCTAGTATATTTCATAAATTAATTTTGTATTTCCTGGTTATTCGACAATATGAAACAATATCAATATTTTTTGTAAAGTTGGAAGTATAATCATGATCTAATATTCTAACACATAAACTTGCTACTTCTTCAACAGTTTAAGATATTTTGATGATTATAATCTGGAGCAAAAACAATTTTGTTAGGGATGTATCTAACATGTGAGGCATGGTGTTAATGTATTTCTGTGATTCGGCGACAAGTGCAATATCATCAGCAAAACGGATGCGGTGACTAATTGCACCGTTGATGCCTCTGGTTTTTTCTTTCATTTTGACGATTGCCATTTCTATAAAAAGGTTGAAAAGGGGCGGTGACAATGGGCAACCCTGTCTCACACCCTGTCCTATGTTTCCTTCTTTCTCATGACCGTTTATGTCTATGATTGTGTCTTGTAAAGATTTAGGCTGAATCTACGGTCTTTCCAATCTGAGCCTGATTAAGCTAGTGATTTGAATAGAAGCTTCCAATTTACTTTATTGAAGGCTCTTTCTAGATCTACAAAAATTAAAAAGGTGTTTTGATCTTTCTCCATTCTTCTTTGTAAATTCAGTCTCAGAGCTAATATTGCCTCTCTGGTACCTCTTCCACTTCTAAACCCAAAAAGATATTCATCTGAACATCCTTCAAGTCTTGCTTTCAGTGACTCTATTCTTTACAATATTTGATAAGATTTTAGATGCATGTGAAAGCAAGGCTATTGTTCTATAATTTTCAAAATTGACGCTTTTCTTTTTTTGAGTAGAATGATAGTCTTGCTTTTTATAAAATCTTACGGTAAAATACTTTGTTCTTAGAATGTTTATGCTTCGCTTTCTTACCCATTTTCTTTAACAATTCTTTTGTTACATCATCTATGCCTGTTGCTTTCTCATCACTTAAATCCTTTAGTGCTTTTATAAACTCATCTTTTGTCAATGGTGTTCCCTTCATGTCATCTGGTCATCCTCTTTCTCTTCTACATAGTTTTCTGTTTCATCTCTTTTCCTATTCCAGTCCAATCATTCATATAGCTCTTCTTTTTATTCCTGCCATCTTTCAGCCACATCTTCAATATAAAAGAAAGTTTTACCTTGTTTGTTTTTTACGATGTTATTTTTTGTCTTTGGATTGTATTGGATTTTCTTGATTTTAACTTGCACCCTATTGTTATCTTTACTTCGCTTTCCTGCATTCCATGGATATCAAATTTTTCAGTCGTTTGCATTTATCGATATTTTTGTTTCGATATTTGTTCCTTTCTTCGATAAGGCTGAGAATTTCAGAAGTCATCCATGATTTGTGAGGATTTAATACATTCTTTCATAATGTGCTGTTCGCAGCTTCTACTATTAATGTTTTCATTTCTTCCCATGTTTCAGTTTCTTTTTTGTTAGTTCAGTCTTGAATTCAGATGTGGCAGTGCTGGATTTAATTTGGTTTCTGAATTTCTGCTTCTTTGAAATATAATCTATGTGGTACCTTCTTGTGTCACGTGGTGCTTTGAATAAAAGCGTCTACGATTTGGAACTTTATAGTCACATCAGTGAACTACATAATAAAGAATTCCCAACAAAATAGTCGTAATTCCAGAGCAGCAACATTTGCAAAGTTCAAGAACACGTAATCCTCCTTCCGAACACAGAATCCAAATGGGGCCCAATGTAGCGAAGTCGGCTTAACTAATTATTTTCCATCGCGTGGTGCGTTAAGCGTCTCCTGGACCCCGAATATTTCAACGACAACGAATTTTGCCCCCGCCGTATATCGGAACATAAATCCGGCTTCATAAACTGCCGAGATAAACTTTGTACAAGTTTTCAGGGAACTGCATCATCAGTAGGCTTTGGACGTTAGCCAAGGCATCCTTCATTGCGCGCCAAGCTCGTATCTCTTCTTATCCCCGCAATTCGCCATCGCTGCGCTCGTCATTTGTTCCCGTTTTGTCCCGGCGGTTGTTTTGTCAAAGGATCCGTATTAAAGGACCCTTTGCGGATGCCTGCCGGTCGTCTTAGACGCTTTGAATTAAATTATGCGGCGAAAAAATCTGATTAACGCCTGTTATGGCGGGTGTTGCCGCAGAGCGGAAGCTGCATCGATTTTGAGATTGACTGAATAAGTAATATTTGATTTTGTTGCAGAATGACAATTTGCAATTCTAATTATTAGCAGGAAATGAGAAAATACTTGACTTAGAAGCAAACAGTAGCCTGAAATCAGGCTTACCCGAATTCATAGCTAGAACTGCTCACAAGAAAATAATCGCCATTCCAGATATCTTGGTTTCAACTCGTCTTGCGTTAGACTCGCATCTTCATCGAGTAATGTCTGTTATTCATCGTCTTTGAATTTTTTAACCTATTCCGAGCGAGAGATATCTTCAACGCTGAAATTACCAATCTTGAAGCGTCAAAACCATTCTCTACATGACTTGTTGGAGCATTGTCACCGTAAACTTCCACAAGATGAGCTTCAGCTGCACTTTTCGTTAATTAAAACAGAAAATCAAAATTTCCCGCAAATTCTGTTTAGTTATCAAAATATTCGATATTTTAAAGAGCGTAACAAAAAACGTTTTGTATGAAACTCTAAACAATTCAAACTAAATGTTACCGGCAGATGTCTAATCTGGCTAAAACCGCGACAATCAGCTTCAACTTTTTAAAAATTTTGTGTTTTTAGAGCCGTCGTTTGAAACTTCAAATATCATACAGAATTTATTTTGTTAACCTACTACAAATATTAATTTAAAAAAATTTTCATTCAAAAACTTTTACAATTAAATTAAATAAATGTCTTTAGAACACACTGTGTCAATTTAGTGGATATATACAGGATATACATATAAATAGTTGCGAAAAAATTCAGGGGGTGATTCCTTGTCAAAAAATAGGCTGGGGGGGCTTTCATATAAACTCAATTCTTTTGAGCGCTCCCGCTTAGTTACAGCCGCTTTAAGATGGCGCCCGAAAAACAGTTTTTAATTTTGTTTTTAAGAACCAAAAAACTGACAATAATTGTAACCGAATCAAAGTTAATCAAAACTAGTCAGTTGTCATAACAAAATGACATCCGCTTACTAGATAAATTCTAGTTCGGAAATAATTCCAGCCTCTACGAGTCACACTATCATGTTGATAAATAATTTTTTCCTCAAAAACCTTCAACTTTTGCAAGTAATTACAAGAGACTTATTTGTTAAGAATGGATCAAGCCATCCAAAATTATTTTTTTTTTATTGTAAAATAGGAATATGGATAGGTTCCTTGCGAAAAAAGGTTTAGGGGTGGCTTTTTCTACCCCTTGCAATAATAGAGGAACACCACCAAAAACATTTTTTGAATGCCTTCTCGTCCGCATAAAATGTCTTCTTTAATTTTATTCTTGTCAGTTTTTCGTTTTTGAGAAAAAAATTAAAAACTGTAACTAAGCACGGGGGGCTCAAAAAAAATAAAGTTTAATTTTGACGAGGAATCATCGGCTAAATTTTTTCTCAACTATTCATATATACCCTGTATAATTAACAGTTATTACAATCTACCAAAGGGAATAAAAGAATTCAAAGAAATATAATAAAATAATAGGAAGACTTGATTCAAGTAAAAAGCCTCTTCCTATTATTCTATTTTATACATAACATATAATTATATTAAGGCTTGGATAAAATCTCATTCTGAAATATTAAGTGGTTCAAAAAAGACCTTACAGCTTTCTGTGATTTTTGTGAGTAACATAGAATATCTTGGATTTTCAAGTTATTTGTTTAAAGTGATGACTCCAGGAGGACTTTAAGGTGAGAGTTATTTGTTGTTGATTGGTTTTATTTTTTAAATGTGAAGAGGACCTTCTGGGAATTCTAATTGTATTTCGAGGATGCGATACATGTTTTTGAGAGATTTTTGAAGTTACTTATTCGAATACGAGGGTGGTTCAAATATGATCGTGACAAACTCTGTAGATGGCGAGCATGTATGTTTCGAAGGTCGTGGCTTGAGTGGCTGCGGTCTTTTACGAACTGTGTGGTATTTGTTTTCGTCGGAGTACGAGTTTCACGAGTGTGCTACGAGCATGAGTGAACGTCAAGTGCCGACTGCCGTTGTGCAACGTATAATCATTCGTTTTTTAGTGGGAGAAGACGTTTAAACACGGATATTTTTGTGCGTTTGCAAAATCAGTTCGATAGTGAGTACCTGATAAGGGCTGCCGTGTTTAAATAGGCCAAAGCATTCAAGGATAGCCGCGAAACCGTCGAGAATGAGTCGCATGATCGTCGACCGATAACCAGCGTCACACCAGACAACATTCGCCACGTAGAACAACTCATTTTAGGGGACCGTAGGATGGATGCTCGAGACATTTCGACTGAAGTCGGCATCAGTATTGGTAGTGTAGAGTCTATCATCCACGAACACCTTCAATATTGCAAAATATGTTGAACTTTGACCAAAAATTAACTAGGTTGGAAGTTTGTCGCCGCTTACTGACGCGATACGAGACGGAGGGGGACGGTTTTTTAACGCGAATCTCCACTACAGACGAAACACTATTACACTCCCGAAACCAAGGTGTCAAGTAAAGAGTGGAGGAAGGGGCACCAGTCAAAGCGAAGACAACCTGGTTCTCGGGTAAGGTAATGTTTACTGTGTTCTGGGACCGCCAAGGCGTGCTGTACGTCGATTTTCTGCGCACTCAACGTACCATTAATGCTGCATACTACTCTAACCTTCTCAAAACACACGTGAAACCCGCTTATCGCTCGAAACGGAGGAGCATTTCAGCACGAAATGCGATTCTCCACCAGAATAACGCGCGCCCTCATACCTCGCGTCTCACGCTCGATACAATATCGGAATTGGGGTGGAAGGTACTAGACCACCCCCCCTACAGTCCGGATTTATCGCCCTGCGACTACCACATGGTTGGACCACTGAAAGAAGCCCTCGGAGGTCAAAAGTTCAACACCGACGACGAGGTAGAGGGGTTCGTGCGCACATGGCTGTCCGAGTTGCCCAAGGAATTTTTCGATATCGGCATCAAAAAACTACCGGAAAGGTGAACAAAATGTGTAAATAGTGAGGGGTCTTACCTAGAAAAAATGTGAATTTTTTGTAAATTTTTCGAGTATTTGTCTCGATCATATTTGATCCACCCTCGTATATTAAATATTTTAAATAAATTATATTTTTTTGAGAAGTTCTCAAAATCATGTTTTTTATTTTTTAAAAAGATTTAGTTTTCATAATTAAGATCCGAAACAAAATTTTATCTCCTTCAAATATTTATTTATTTATTTTAATTGACAATTTATATTTGTTGGTTTATTTATTCCATTTGATATTGCATACTGAGGGTTGATTTTATACGTCTATTATATATGAGCTGTGCTTATATACATTACTTTTATTCTTAAAGTTTTTTGAATGAAGTTTTTTTGATATTAAAATTGTAGAAGACTGACAGATTAAATCTGTTTCGATATTCAAATTTTGTCGAAGAAATGTAAATTGTCAATTAAAATAATATTAAATGAATACTTGAAGAGTACAAAATTCTGTTTCGTTCCTTGTTCTATGAAAACCAAATTCCTTTCTAAAAATGCCAAACCTAATCTCAAGTTAGTCAAAAACAACTTGCACAAAATAAGTTTCCCCTCAAGAAAAAAATTGTTGAAACATGCATGTTTTATGGTTTTTATAGTTGAACGTTCAAGATACCAAATGAATTAATTTTTTTCTGACTGACCGTTAGCATAGCTTCAGTACTGTAATCTTTGTAGATATTTGATTGATTCGGTCTTTACTTAGTGGAAACTCATTTAAATTAAAAAAATGTATATGAGACAGTAATTTATTTCCACAAAAATGTTTGTACTACTACAACAATTGTTTCACCACGATGTGGTTTGTTCAGGTGTTACATTGTACTGTTGTACTTGTTTTATATTATTAAACATTTGCCTGTTGTATCTATCTACTATCGAAAGCTCTGGTAAACATTCGAGTGAAAATTTATACGCGAAACGTGAAAAAACCAAATGAACCTTGAGTAGTTATGAATTAGAAATCCAGCATAAAGTTTTGACTAGTTTGATTTCCTCAATCTGTACCGCTAGATATCACGATATCCTTTCCTTAGCTACCTTCCCAATCGATGGCCTAAATATTTCGCCTTTCCGGCATAACGTCACCGAGATGTGTTGAATATTCCCAGCCACAAGCTAAATGTACGTTTCCACCTCGTGATTGCTAGAGCCGGAATGTTGACATCGATCATTACGGAAATTCGAGTAATGAACACTACTTCTGGCCCAATTATCCAGTATGGAATGTTCTATGGCTGATTCTGGTTCACATATGGTTATGTCAAAATCAAATGTGATACGAAACTTATCATCTCGCGAAGCAGACGATAATGTATTCACGAGTATGCAGCGAAATATCTCCTACTAAATAAGATGATTAGTGGGGAAAATTATTAATTAGTCCTTTGTTAGTGGCGTTTCAAAAGAATAATTTCTTCGCACAGTTGAGTGCAGAAGAGAAATAGTACCTCAAAATGAAAACGAATAGATGCAGTACGTGAAGTGGTGTTTATAGAAAGGCTTAGTGAATTCAATGAAAGAAATGTTCATTGATTTTTCCGCTCACCTCAAAAATGTATGTGAATATATTGTGACCTAGACACCCAATGCTGAAAAAATATTCGAATTAAGAAAATAAGAGGACATAAATGTATTGAAGATCTTAATATCATGAGAAAGGGCTGTCAAAGTCCATCAAGGATGCTGCAAAGTGATATCACACACATAACACGACTCTACAAAAAAATTTTCGTTCTTTGTCCTAAAGTTTATACTATTATTTTCCAGTTAGTTATGCACAAAAACGAAAAGAAAATACCTTTTTTCGGTATAAAGTTTGCTTTTGTGATAGTTATAATAATAATACTCATTTTTCAATTTTTTCATAAATTTTAATTGATTTTAATATTTTTAAAAAGACCGCGCGGTGAGAGTGGGGTATTAACGTTAACACTGTGCCGCTAGATGGCACCCGAGTGATAAACAACCATCAGGTGTTGTTTACAAGCCCAGAATAACTTAAAATGTCGTCACGAAAGTGCAAATACGATGCTGATGCTTTTTGTTTTATATGTGGTCAATTTATTAAAGTTCGAGACGTGAAATATGAACTAAAGACATCTCACGTTCTCTGTGAAGCCTATGAAGCATATTTTGACTGTCCTGTACGGAATCAAGATAAGCCATGGGCTCCACATGTTGCTTGTAGTTATTGTAAAAGGTGTTTGGAAGGTAAGCAATTTTTATTTAATCAAGCGATGAATCCAAAATAATAGACATATTAATTTTTATTTTTATATTTTTAGGTTGGTATCGAGGTGAGAAAAGGTTTATGAAATTTGCAATACCAAGGATTTGGCGAGAACCAAAAGACCATATTACTGACTGCTACTTTTGTATGGTGAATCCGAGTAAAAGACGTAGAGGTAAAAATGCAAAACCTATTGAATATCCTGACCTCGAATCTTCTTCTGCTCCAATTGCTCACGACCTGACACGACCAGTACCTGAGCCACCAAAAAAATTATCGCAGAAAAGTAGCTCATCTTTTAGTTCTTATAAAAGTAATTCCGATAAGGAGTTTTTGCCTACACCTGAACAACCAAAACACTATCTCATTACTTCAGAAGATTTTAACGATCTAATTAGAGATTTAAATTTGCCAAAAAATAAAGCAGAGCTTCTAGGCTCTCGGTTAAAACAGTGGAATTTGATTGATGATGTTAAGATAACGGATCAGCGGACTAGGCATGAAATGTTTGCAACGTTTTTCACGAAGGAGGATGGACTTTGTTTTTGTAATGACATTAAAGGTATGTTTGAAGCAATTGGCATACCCTGTGTCCCTAGCGAATGGCGTTTATTCATTGACAGCTCTACAAAAAGTTTAAAAGCAGTTCTATTGCACAACGGAAATAAATTTCCGTCTCTTCCAATTGCTCACTCAGTACATCTTAATGAAAATTATGAAAGTGTCAAAATTTTGCTTGAATCTGTAAAGTATCGTGAGTATAACTGGGAGCTGATTGGAGATTTTAAAATGGTGGGATTTTTAATGGGGCTTTAGGGTGGATATACAAAGTATCCGTGTTATTTGTGCTTGTGGGATAGCAGAGCGGATTCTAAACACTATATTCAACGGTCATGGCCTGTAAGAACAGAATTGTGTGTCGGAAAACAGAACGTCAAATTTGAGCCGATTGTTGAAGCGGAAAAAGTGTTAATGCCGCCTTTGCACATTAAGTTAGGGTTGATGAAACAATTTGTTAAAAAACTGGATGAAACTTCAGAAGCTTTTGGATACTTAAAAAAATTTTTTCCGAAGTTATCGGAAGCAAAGGTTAAAGCTGGGGTTTTTGTTGGTCCGCAAATAAGACAGATTTTCGCCGATGAAAAATTTCCAACGTTGCTGAATCGTACTCAAAAAGCAAGTTGGAACAGTTTTAAAGTAGTAGTTTCTGGATTTTTAGGAAATAATAAAGCTGAAAACTACGAAAAGTTGGTTGAGGATATGCTTACAAATTTTAAGGCCATGGGCTGCAGGATGTCATTAAAAGTACATATGCTGCATGCTCATTTGGATAAATTTAAAAACAATATGGGAGCCTATTCCGAAGAGCAAGGAGAACGTTTCCATCAGGACATCATGAATTTTGAACAACGCTATCAAGGCCAATACAATGAAAACATGATGGGCGACTATATTTGGGGTTTATTGAGAGAAAGTAGCTATGAACATAAAAGAAAAAGTAAAAGTGTGCACTTTGAGTTATTTTCCACTTTTCTGTAAGCTAATTTGATAGTAAAACTTAATAAAAATAATAAACATTTTTATTTCAATAGTTTTATTTTCAATCAAAAATTAAAATCAGAGATTTTTAAAAATTTCGTTCAATTAGACTTCTAAGCACAAAAGCAGATTTTTTCATGCCATATATTTTTTTTCCGTCTTATTACGACCTAAACTACCGAAATTTAATGCTTTGCAATCAAAATCAAATTTCATGTTGACCCGTGTAATCAATACAATACAGATTAAGTAATCTTTTAGGCCAAGGGAAATGGTTGATGTGATGTGTATCTATAGATACTATCATTTCTTTGACAATATGCCATCTGGCATTATCTTGTCGAAACGTATTAGTTTGGATGTAAATGTATGGTTCAATTACTTCCTGAATGTAGTTCCGGACCATCTTATTGCCCCTAATTATAACAAGTAGTGATCTGATACCATATACATATACTCCGCGCAGAGTGTGATCATAGTGCTCTCAGTCCATCACGTATTTCACCAAGTTACCTTCTGACCCTTGCCCAACCAAAGTACATCTCCAGACAGAAGCAGTAATATTCACTGAAGATCACCTGGTGACATTCCTGGTTCTACAGACAGTAATATTGAGTCATGGGAGGTGAATTCTGCCAGGTTTTCATATTGGCATAGTGAGCATAGCTCTTTCATCAAGTGATTACTCAGCAGTCTCCACAGTCCACCCCTAGAGGTAGAAAGTGTCATAAGTATTACGCCATATCATCACGCGAAGCGAGAATCCCTCCGAAGAGGTGTTCCCACCAGCTTCCAGTTTGGGCCCCGACTCGAAAGCCAGAACCGTCTGACTGGTAGCAGCGAAGCACTATTCAACCTCTACTGGCTCTGCAGGTCAGTACCCGAGTTGGTTTGTGACGCAACTCAACCGCCGGAAGAAATTCTTATCAAAGCACCCGAACGCAGTCCCATGAACTAAGATAATTCCAAGATTGATGACTTCCATTGATCCTGATACGAGCACCGTCAACCGTCAACCTACGTCTTGACCCACCGAACCCATGTGAAGTCATTTGATTGATCTTGACGTCAAGCACTAACGGCTGAGCCATTTCGTCTAGAACCACAAACCCTAAGAAGTTACGCATTGATCCGGGGCCAGGACAAGCCCGGTCGAACCGTCAAGTCCCGTTAAACCCCGAGTCATTTCACGAGAATATCCGGAACATGGCAGTCTGCGAACAGATAAATGAAATACCTCCCTAGTCCAGCATGCGGGCGTTCAACCACTGCCCCCTCGAGTCCAACACCAATGGGGTGGCCATGTAGTACAAGTAACACCTGAGCTCAATCCACCCCTCAGAGGTCACGCAGTATGCTATATAACGCACTCGGCCATTACACAGAAAAATCCGGAGATTTACTGCGATAGGGTAGAGTACGTCAGTTTTAAGGGAGAAGCCCTGTGCTGCGACACACTCCTTGCCACTGGGTTAATCAACCGGCTCAGCCCTCCATTTCACCAGAATGGCAAAACTAGGGCCCCATTCGGAGATCTTTCACCATACAGATCCAGTGACTGGCGCGAACTGCATTACGTTAGGCACCAAGACTTAACCCTCCATTTCACCGGTATGAAACTAGGGTCCTAGTCTCGACAAGCGCCCCCATCTCGTCAAGATCTAATACCGGGGGGGCAAGTCATGGGAGGTACCACCCAGTATTGATGATGAGAAGGAAGATCAAAACGTCGTATTCGTCGATATACCGCACACTTACTAAGCACCTCTACAAATCGCTGATTTGCTACGACCAAGATAGGCTCTCTCTAAGAGCTATAAGTCTCAACCAGTGATCTTGATTCAATTATTCCTCTTCCAAGTCCACAGCCCTTACTATGCATCCTCGTCCTTCTTGTCTTCAAACTGGTTTATTATGCAGTATAATGAGTAAAGATTTACTGCTTCTTTTGGAAACTTCTCATATCGACAGGCTTTACGCAACCCTAACATTTCACTTCTCTCAAATTTACTAAGCTTGGAATCCTGGGAAATTATAGGTACTATAAGAAATTCGATAAATTAAAGAGAGTCTTGGTGGGAAGCTCTATACAGAATGCAGCTCAAATGTGACCATAAAGTCTAGAAAACTTAATGCTCCTCTATCATTTAATGATATTGCAGACACCCTTAAAACTTAACAGATGAACCTGAAAATTCAACCACTTGTTGGTCGTGATAAAATACCTCGACAAGATATCTATCTAACTTTCTCCCTTACGGTTAATTGGTGGGAGTAGGGAAAATACTTTTCATGGTTTCAATTAAGTCTTCGCCACTTGGGACGAATATTATTGACAAGTTCAATTTTTTTCGCAGATGAATGTTATCTTCGATGGAAAATATCGCTAGTCGTTAAGGTAGTCGCGAGTCGTAAATATCATAGGTTCGCTGATGACATCGTAATTCTAGCAGGGTCCATCTTTGAACATGTTAAAGAATTCTGCTACTTGGGAAGCATGATAACTAATTCCAACAAATGCACCCAAGATGTTAAATGAAGGATTGCTCTCGCAAAACAGGCCTTTGAAAATAAAGAACATACTGGTAAACCAAAATCTCAGTATAGAAGCCAGAAAATCCTTCATAAAAACTTTTGTATGAAGCGCCCTTAAAGAAAAAGATGCAAGAGTGACAGGAATCAATGGCTGCAGCGATAAGACCTAGTCTTTAGAAGATGATGATGATGAATCCGGATCTTGTGTTAACTGAACTATGAATTAGTTCGCAATCTAAACTTGAAGAAAGAAAAATAACGTATCCCAGTATCTTTTATAATTTTCTAACATAAGGACACAAATAATTATATTTCTCAAATTATTTTCACACTATTGTATCATTTTAATTTAGTTTATTGGAACAAATATTCTTGCCATTATCAGTGGAATGGGTTATCTGGAACTCTGTATAATTGCTACTAATTTGAAAAGATCCATATTCGATTTACCAGAATATCTAAAGGGAATTAAATGAAAAATCACTAAATGAATCATCATCTCAGATTTCTGTCCTAACAAAATCTCAATTACCCCAAAAACGAAAGTGAGAACAACTCCATTCCTTTCCGGGGTTCAAATTTTCCACACTTATCAAAACTCCAATTTGGGAACGTCGAACTTTCGGGGTTTCGTCGAAACGTTTCGAAAGTTCGAAAATGATATGAAAACTTCTTTCCCGCGAAAGTGTAGATTGGATTTCCTCAAATGATATTTTATTTTCAATTTCACTCGAATTCCCTCTCGTGAATTTGAATCGCTGGCGCCCGGCTGCAAGTTTCCTGAGTAGATTTTTTTCTCTGTAGGCACGATCGATCTCGAAAAAAAGGGTGCAATGTATCTTTATTGGATGAGGTGTTCGGAGTAATGGCTCTTATAGGGGCTAACAACTCTTTCCAGAAATTCCATGGCGAGTTTTGAATGAGATTAAACAGAGATTAGGAGAGGTTCCTACAATAGAGTTGCTTAGTGGCTTATTATGACATTCTGCTATAAGGTGCTGTCTTGAGCTAGCTGAATTATGTCCTTGATTATAGCTCAAGATCATGTTTCAGAGTGATATTCTGCGGCAGTTGGAATAATAATAACCTCTTAGCTTGATTAGCAGGGTAGGAATTCAAATATGGTGAATAGGCTTATGTAGACATATAAGGAAGAAACAGTCCCAGCAATTAAAACGTTAATGAACAGCAAGAATGTGACCTAGGTCATTCTAAGGTTGAAACGCAATTAATATGCTTCAACGCTTTATTCAGGGTTACCCTGCTAACAAAAGTTTACTTCATGTTTTACAATTATATTAAAAATAAAAATTATTACAATAATGTTTGATTGATTCGGTCTTTACTTGGTGGAAACTCATTTTAATCAAAAAATATATAAGAGACACTATTTTAATTTCCACAAAAATGTTTATAATACAACAATTGTTTAAGGTATCTACATTCTACTGGACGATGGTGTCCAGTGTAATAGAGTTTAAATAGAGTTAGTAAGTGACAAAATAATGGAAAAACAAGTCATAAAAACTCAGGATGTTTGGAGTTTGCCGCTAAAAATGCCATTAGGAAAAGATATTCCATAGTGGGGATTTATCAACATCGGTTTGTTCATTCAAAAGGATTTTACAGGAATTGTGCCTATTGATTTCAAGAAACTCTTAAAATGTTAATCTTGAACTTTTGCTTTCGACGTGGATAATTCAATAGTTATTGGTGAAATTATGCCTGAATTCCGTAATTAATAATTAGCGTATGTCGAATGTACGGAATCCGATATGTAACTTCTTTGGTGTTTTTGGATTCTTCTCCTGAACGATCTGTCGGGTGTTTTTTTAGAGTGATAGAACTTTAAATTGAAATAAAACACTTAAATTAAGATTGAAGCCAATTTATGACATGATCTTACGAATTTGAAAAGAAACAATTTCTAATTTCACAGCTATGGTCTTGTCATGGAATAACATCTGAATCAATTAAGTACGCATTGCTACGAATTGTTCAATGCCAAAAGATGTTCGTAAATGTCTTACCCTGAGAACAAAAATTAGAACAATAAGAATTCAATTGGTGGAAATACATTTTAATGAAATAAAAAAATAAAGAATATTCTACAAAGTAATTCACTACAAATGTACCGCCAGCAAAGTAGTTTGAACTAACCAGTTAGTTGAAAATGTAAAATTGTTGTGAATTAATGAATTGTCAAAAAATTCTTCATTATTTTATTCAATTAGAGCAGTAAGAGATGTTTTGATAATTATTTGAATATCCCTGAAAAAAATTGAGTACAGGGGATGTGTTCAAGTCTCTCCGATTATCAAAAAAAAAAATTATATTATCATCATTCGCCAAGCTTGCTACTAAATTAAGCTTATGGTTTTTGTTTCGAATATTTTATATAATACTTAATGGTTTCAATCGAATAAGTATCCTATACCTTATAAATGGATTGGATATGATGAATCTTATTTGTTAATATTTTATTTTTATCTTCCCTTATTCTTGGCTGGAATAATCTTTCTATTCTGTGTACTTAGGAGTAAGTATCGGGTGTTTTTTTTTAGAGTGATAGAACTTTAAATTGAAATAAAACACATTTAAATTGAGATAGAAGCCAAATTTTGTTTTATTTGAAAGATAATTTTATGACATTTATGTTTTGAAAATAATTTCCGACATATGTCCACCACGACTAGCTCTGGGCATTCGACCAGAACAATTTTGGACCACTTTTTCGAGTAATTCAGGACTTATTTCATCAATAACACGAGTTATGTTTGCTTCTGATCAACATGAACCAATGACTTGACATAACTCCAAAGAAAATAATCCAATGGATTTATGTCGCATGATCTTGGAGGCCAATTAATTGGGCCATTTCTCGAAATAATGTTATCGCCAAATGTTTGTTTCAATAAATCAATTGTTGCGGTAGCAGCATGAGGTATAGCACCATCTTGTTGAAACCAGAACACTTCTGGGTCGATACCATTCAAATTTTGAAACAAATAATCATTGATCATCGATCTGTAACGAGCACCATTCACTGTAAAATTGGGTCCAGCATCGTTTTTAAAGAAATATGAACTGATGATGCCTTCAGCTTGTAAAGCACACCATACAGTGCATTTTCAGGATGCAATGGAACCTGCAGAACTTCTTGAGGATTGTTTCCACAAAAAGTGGATCAACTTCAAGCAGTTCCAGGGCCCAACCAGCAATCAAACGACAATTATTATGGTCAAGTGGCTCTAGTTCTTGAACCAGTTGGATGGGTGTAGACCAAGATCATTATGCAAAATTTTCCATGTGGTGGATACTCAGAGGCCAAATTGTTGTGAACATCGATGAATAGACAAATCTGGATCATCAATAACACTATGACACACAGCAGCGATATTTTCTTCTGCACGTACAGTTTTTTGTCTTGTAGTTGTTGCATCGAGTGGATGCAATGTTGTCCGAAATCTATCGATGGTTCGACGAATAAGCTGCCTTGATGGACGATTATGTAAACCATAAATTTTACGAAGTGCTCTATAAGTTTGGCCAATAGAACACTGATTTTGAAAACAAATTTCAACAATTTGTTAACATTCTTGCGGTCTTTCCATGATATTTCGTTTATGCTTACTGAACAGAAATGTCAAAACAACATGGCTTCTACCTTCTCTCAAATCACAGTTATCCCTGTCGAGAGTTCTATCACTCTAAAAAAACACCTGATACCTGTCTGGCCAATATATACTAAAGGGCAGTCGTTGCAAGTCAATTTGTAGACTCCAGATTTATATTCTTTATTTGTTCGATCCTCAATGTCTTTTATGTAAGTACTAAGGTTATTAATGGTTTTAAAAGGTGCGTTATAATTGAAACTATTTTCGAAATATTCAGCAATATTTTCACAAAATGTGGAGATGTGAATGATTTTGAAAAATGCATAAAGTCGAGAATATCGCCCTTTCATTTCACTCTGATTTTTCTTTGAAGGATAAAAAGGATTTAGAATAATAATCTTTTTAGTAGTAAATATTATTATTTTATATCCTTATATATTATATGTGTGTCGATAGCTCAGTGCTAAGAGCCTCGGGCTGGAAACCGAAAGATCCCGTGTTCAAGTCCTGGCCGCCATTTCACTGTTGGGTCGAAAATTAACAGTGCTGTGGCGTAATATCTAAGTGAAAAACTACTGATAAAAACTCAACTTTGAAAACATCCGTTATATCAGATTTTCATGTGAATTTTTCTTTCCAATGTACACTGAACCTAATTGATTGAAAGTGCAACTTTTGAAAATTACATATCAATTGCAAAAATGAATTCATTCTTGAAACTGTCTCAAAGGGATCATTCTCACCAAAGTAATACTAATGAAATCTCTTATTTATTCGCAGTACCGATTCCGAACGACAACATCTCGAACAAACTAGAAGATTTGGACGATGTGGAGGTCATAGATGATGATTTCACTACAAGAAGTCTGGAAAGATTGAGCTCAGCAGCCACTTGTCTAGTAGCAGGAATAGAATATACTCATGGACAACAAGTAAGTGTTTCATAAATCTCGTAGTAAAGTGTCAAAAGTATATTGTGACAGTCGATATGACAGTTCTCAGTTTTCAGAGTAGCTTTTATTTTCTTCAATTTGAGCCCGTAGTAGTGAACAAAAATGAACTGGATTACGTCTGCACATCACTTCAATAAATTGCCTTTTTATGGTGATTTAAAAATGGAAAGACACTAGTGATTTCCTGTCCTAGAAAAAGGGCTGTCATTTTTATCAAAGAAGAAGGTTTCTGACGAAATAAATTCTCAACAAAAACTCTTCGATAATTAATGAAGAAACGTCTTCAACGTGGAAAGTGTCACTTCTAATCATTTCTTGCCAAAGGAAGGCAAAATATAATTTGAAGTTTTTTTAAGACACCAAAATTAAGTAATTTAGATTGGGTGGCGTTCTCTTGGATGACATCGTCACCATTAACCAATCATGGTTGTAATCATTGTTTAAAATAACCACCTCCTTCGCGTATTCAGGTCCTGCTACAATTGAAACAAGCCTTTTTAATGCCCCCAAACTCATGCCTGATATTTCCGCTGCAGCAACTGGGATACGTTTCATCATTTCAGCTCCTTCGCTTATGGGTTTTGAATATACCTTGTTTTTCAAGCATTCCCAATAAAACAATTTCCGTTGCAGCGAAGCTTTTCAGGTCTGTACCTGAGTTACACAACTCCACCACCCAACCACAAATTACAGACAAAAAACTGTCAAAACAGAAACATATGCATTAATGGATCCTGGTTCAAGCATTAACAACCAGTCATATCGTCAAGACTTTCGAATCTAAATGAAGTCTCTCGATCGGTCCTGGGTTGAGCTCTAACGTTCTTTAACCGTACCATCAGGACTCACCAACCCCTTAAATGTCCACAATTAATCCTGGTTCGAGAACATTTGACCAGTTGTATCGTCAGGACCCACCAAACCACTGCGGAAAATCTCGATCAATCCTGTGATACGAGAATTATGCGCGACCAAATGAATGAAACACTTTTTCAACTTAGCAAGAAGGCTTTCAACCAATGTCTCCTCGAGTTCAGCATCAACTGGGTGGTTAAAAGAACGAATACTCCTGTGCTATCCATCCTTCCGTGGTAGCCTTGTTACCATACGGAACCTTTGAAGGCTTAAGGCCGCCAAGAAGTGTTCAACTCGATGCTAGAAACTACGAACTCGAGGAATCTAAAACGTGTTAATCTTCCTCTTCTTAAAGCTATAGATTTAAAACTAACGCTCTCGCCTGTCGGACAGATAACTCTGCAGTTGGGTGGAGCTACGCTGTTTTAAGGGGTCAACGCCCTGTTTTGCAACTCCTACCCATGTGTCTGCTTTATACATCATCAAAACTTGTTGTTCATTTCCCCCTTTGTGAAACTATGACACTAGTCATGACAAGCTCCCCCACTGCGAAAAGTTCCAGAGACAAAGGGCAGTGTGATTATAAAAGTAAAAACCATGTAGTTACTGGAATATGAGCATGGCTCTAACTCTAGGTTTCTCTAAGACTAAGCAGTCTCCACAGATACCAAAAGCAGGTTGCTTAATAAGGGTAAGCCTTATAATCGTGTAAAGCGAGAAGCCCTCCAATGGAATTGAACTCACCTCGCTTCCAGCTTGGGCTTCAGTTCGTAAACCTACACTGAGAGTAGCGAAGTACTATGCCACCGATACTGGCTCTGGAAGTCAGTAACTGAGTTGTTTGAGTCGCAACTCACACGCCGAAAGGGCTTCTTATTTCCAGCACCCAGTTTCAAGTTCAAGAAACAAGAAAAATCTCGAGAATCGATGCTCCAGTCAATCTTGGTACAAGCACTGATAACCCATCATACCGTCAAGGTCCACGAACCCTTGTGTAGTATTTCAATCCTGGTTCGAGCTCCAATAGTCTAAAACCGTATCGCCCAGACCCAAAAACCACAGAAATGTCTCGCAACAATTCCGGTTCGAGACGAGATCGATCTAGTCTCGCTGAACTCCTAAAGCACTTTTCGAGCAATTCTGAGTCAAAGTAGATTATACAAGACTGACCCATGGATACCTGATATTTTCTGAAGGTCCACCTAACCTTAGTTATGAGTACTATTGTAGCATACGCCTAAAAATATAACATATTGTACTACATTGTCCTCGTTATAGAGAAACATGCCGTAAATAGGGCCTGAAGGAAAACCTCAAAGACAATCTGAGTTCATCAAAAGAAGTTGAATTAAATACTTGGATTCATCAGTGAAATTCATGTGAACAATCTCGATCGATTCAACTCTTTAATTTCCTTTTAATTAAAGAACTTTCTCGAAAAACTTTCCTGTTCAAAGCACTTCAGCCAATATTTCCGTTTCAACATTATAAAGGCTGGTCCACCTAAAACTTAACACCTCGATTTTCCGACTTTAAAATGAAAATGTGGAAAATCACTTGGACCCGTCAATTTCTGATTTGAGGGGGAACAACTTTTCCGCTTTTTTTCATCCCCGTAACTTCAACCCCCTGACGGGGGTGAGCACCCATTGATTTTGAATAGGAATGAGGGTTGTTGCGATAACTCATTTTAAAAATCGAGGATATTACTCGTTAATTTTGTACAAAAAAGTAGACAGACCATGTTTTTAATTTTCCTTAGTCTATCGTGAATTTTTAAGAACGTTACAAGTGTGTCAAAGCGATTGTGAATTTATAGCAGAATTAAAATGGTGTATTGCGTAGACGAAAGGGTGGAAATGATAAAATTATTTCTTAGAAATAACGACTCTGCGCGAACAACAGTGGCTTCAATTAACGAACCACATCCTGGAAAAAATGTATCCGCTGCTTACGTTGTGCAACTGGTTGCCAAATTTGACGCTACTGGTTCAGTCGGAAACAAAAAGGGGGGCATGAAAGAGACGGAGAGAGTGACGTAGCTGTCTTAGGTCATGTAGCAATGGATCCGACCTTGAGTACTAGGAAATTGTCCGATATATCTGGTATTTCACGCACAACAATCATGAGAATCCTGAAACAACATAAATTCCGTCCTTATAAGATACGATTGGTTCAGGAACTGAAAGAGGATGATCCCGATCGCTGACTCTGATTAACGGTAATCAAAACTACATATTTGATATCTGTTCTTCGAACGAGTTTTCATTTTACCTAAACGGCGTTGTAAACCGGCATAACTGTCAGTATTGGTCAGATGAAAATCCAAGATTATTTCGTGATGTGCATACCCAGCGTCCCCAAAAATTTAATGTTTGAGTGGGTTTTTAAGGAAATCACATAATCGGCCCTTTCTGTACCCGGTAATCCCACTGGCCAAATTTATGTAGATCTATTGGAGAACGCTATTTATCCAGCCCTCGTGCATGTAATGGAGAATGCAGAAGACCATCAAACGATCATTTTCCAATAAGATGGCGCACCACCTCATTTCGTTCAAGCGGTGCGTTAGTTCTTAGATTTTTCTCACGCCTGGAAGAAGGGGACATATTGAGTGGTCACACAGTTCACCTGATCTGGCTCCACTGGGCTTTTTTCTAAGGGGTCACCTGAAATCCACTATCCGCTATCTAGCCTGAGATGATTTGCGTACTCGGATCATTAATGAATGCCGTCAAATTACACCAGAAAACTTAAGTAACATACGTGAATGTTTTCAGCAAAACTTACATTATTTCATGGAAGTGAATGGTACCTATTTTCAGCTTTTAATAAACTAATCACAAAAGTAAGTACTCTTCCACTCTTTTCCCTGTCATTTCGTTATCGATAGTAAGTTGGAGGCGAAATTTCAGGATCAGATAGTACTCGATAAGATCTTCAAAATGAGGTATCGCAACACCCCTCATCCCTATTCAAAATCAAGGAGTTGTACTCACCCCCGTTAGGGGGTTGTATTTACGGGGATGTGAAGAGCGGGAAAGTTCTTTCCAAAAATTGACGGATCCGTGCGATTTTCCACATTTTTATTTTAAAGCCGGAAAATCGGGGTGTTAAGTTCTCGTTAGACCACACTATATATTATCATGCTATACACAATATATTAACTTAATCATAGTTGCATTTTATTCTAAACTGTTCCACGTGTCAATGGACCTAGAATACAACGATATGTTAAATTCAATAAATAAAAGAAAGTTATTTGAATATTTACAGATATATTCTGTTAGCCTTCTACATATTTAATTCCAAAAAATTATATTTAATATTATAACTTTAGGAATTAATTCAAATATTTTAATATTAGCCTTCTAGATATTTAATTTAAAAAAATTATATCTAATAATTATAACTTCAGGAATTAAATTAAAATAATGTCATATAAGTACTACTTATATCAAATGACATATAAAATAAACATTCATTATAAGACATCCAAATGATATAAGAAAATCCAATAAATAAAAATTATTAACCAAAATTCTATAAATTAAATATTTTGAATAGACAAAATTTTGTTTCTGCTGATCAATCTTATGAAAACAATTATCTTTCAAAAATGTTTAACACAATCTTAAGAATTTCATCATGAAACTATCTTACTCAGAATACTCAATATTATTGAATATCCAACTAAGTTACTTTCTATAAAATCTCAAGATATGTAAAAACATTACTGAAAAACAAGTTTTAAGAGAGACTTTGCTTCGTCAGTACTCAATTATATTCATATTCAATGAAATATAACATCAATCAACAAAAAATATTTTCTCACCTTTTAACAATTCAGAAAGCTTCTGGTAAATGAATACTGAAAATTTAAATGGAGTGTAATGTTAACTCAAATAAATAATTCAGTGGTTTGAAATTGATCTAAAGAGTGGAAGGCAATTTAACGGCCTCTGTTATAGCACAAGAACTATCTGCATAAAGAATAAAATAGAAAGGCTTTTTACTTGATAGAAGAAATATAACAAAATTTGAATATCAAAACAAATTGAAATATGTTTATCTTCTACAATTTTAATTTCCAAAAGAATTTTTTTATTCAAAAAACTTTTAGAATTAAATTAATGTCTAAAACAAGCACCGCTTACATTTAATAGACGTATATAATCAAAACTCAATATACAATGTCAAATGAAATAAATAACCCAACAGATATACGAAAGTAATTAAAATTAATAAATAAATATTCAAAGGAGACAAAATTTTGTTTCTGGTTTTATCTTAAGAAATACTACTTGCCTTATAAAAACATGAACACACTTGAAGGACTTCCCAAAGAATATAATTTATTTGAAATATTTAATACATTTAAATATTCGAACAAATTATTTCAAAAATCTCTAAAAAATGTGCATTATATCTTCAAAAAACAAATATAATTCTAGATAATCCCTTCATCAGCTCTTTTTCAATAATCCAAATATCAAAATCAAAAACATAACCTACATCACTCACGTGTTAAAAGACTTAAGCTTCGAACTACAGATCAACTATATATTCAAGATGGATCTATGTTCTAACAAAATCAAAGAACAAAGTGAGTTATTTTAAGGTTTACTTAAATTCATTGACATACTATAATGAGATTTATTGAAGCCAAAATATAATTATATATTATATATAAAATAAAATAGAAAGGCTTTTTACTTGATAGAAGAAATATAACAAAATTTGAATATCAAAACAAATTGAAATATGTTTATCTTCTACAATTTTAATTTCCAAAAGAATTTTTTTATTCAAAAAACTTTTAGAATTAAATTAATGTCTAAAACAAGCACCGCTTACATTTAATAGACGTATATAATCAAAACTCAATATACAATGTCAAATGAAATAAATAACCCAACAGATATACGAAAGTAATTAAAATTAATAAATAAATATTCAAAGGAGACAAAATTTTGTTTCTGGTTTTATCTTAAGAAATACTACTTGCCTTATAAAAACATGAACACACTTGAAGGACTTCCCAAAGAATATAATTTATTTGAAATATTTAATACATTTAAATATTCGAACAAATTATTTCAAAAATCTCTAAAAAATGTGCACTATATCTTCAAAAAACAAATATAATTCTAGATAATCCCTTCATCAGCCCTTTTTCAATAATCCAAATATCAAAATCAAAAACATAACCTACATCACTCACGTGTTAAAAGACTTAAGCTTCGAACTACAGATCAACTATATATTCAAGATTGATCTATGTTCTAACAAAATCAAAGAACAAAGTGAGTTATTTTAAGGTTTACTTGAATTCATTGACATTCTATAATGAGATTTATTGAAGCCAAAATATAATTATATATTATATATAAAATAAAATAGAAAGGCTTTTTACTTGATAGAAGAAATATAACAAAATTTGAATATCAAAACAAATTGAAATATGTTTATCTTCTACAATTTTAATTTCCAAAAGAATTTTTTTATTCAAAAAACTTTTAGAATTAAATTAATGTCTAAAACAAGCACCGCTTACATTTAATAGACGTATATAATCAAAACTCAATATACAATGTCAAATGAAATAAATAACCCAACAGATATACGAAAGTAATTAAAATTAATAAATAAATATTCAAAGGAGACAAAATTTTGTTTCTGGTTTTATCTTAAGAAATACTACTTGCCTTATAAAAACATGAACACACTTGAAGGACTTCCCAAAGAATATAATTTATTTGAAATATTTAATACATTTAAATATTCGAACAAATTATTTCAAAAATCTCTAATTCTTTTGGAAATCAAAATTGTAGAAGATAAACATATTTCAATTTGTTTTGATATTCAAATTTTGTATAAAGAATGTTAAGGAAACCAAATAATTATATATTGAGAATAAAATAAAATAAATGGAGGTTCATACTTGATAATATATAAATAAAAGTTATATTTTGCATCCTTGCGATTCCGTTGATTCCATACATAAAGAAAATTATTCAATAGAATTTGTCTACTACCCTCATTAAAAATAACTTCCAATTATCCTAATGAAAACTCCCCCTAAATGTCATTCAACTTGAGGAAGGACGCTTCTATAGTACCCAAAAATTTTCCCTCCATAATTAACGAATTTTTAACGCCGCGTTTGCAGCAGCTCACAATCCATCAAGCATCAGTAATTAAGGGTTTGCCCAACCGTGCTGGAGGCCTCAAACCGCTTAAGGGAAGACGCTGATCGTCGGATTTCGCCAGCCCAGCTTCGACGAATTTGAAACAACTCCACTGTTTACCGATGGACACGACTCTTGACAAGGGTTCGCCACTCGACCCGAAAGATTCGATTTTAAAGTTTCGTCCTTCGAGAGCGGGACAATATCGAGATTGATACAGATTCCGCAGGAAGATTAATCATCCTCGCGAAGTACCTTACGTATTCGGATTATTTGAAGTGGACTGAGTTGCGACGAGAGTTTTCCGGATGAAGTCGCAGGTTTTACCTGAAGAGTCCATTGTTCGATGGCGGGGAAGAAGGATGGTGTTTATAATCTCCCGATTGGAGTTCGGAGATGCTTTTCGAGACCGGTTTCGAGGGTGCTAGGACTGATAGAGGACGCTGGGTGGAAAAAGTTGGTTATTGGATTTTTTCGCATCCTCGAAGGAGTTTTCTGCCTTATCTTTTTACGCGCTCATCCCCGGAAGCGTATCATATTTTTTTTTTAGGTACAAATTATGTGAATTGGAAACCGAGAATGATCCAGAGTTGAAAAATTCAAAGCAGAATTCGTTTCTATCTGTTCACTCTCGAGACGTCCCCCGAGTAGGGAAAACTTAATTCATAAATAATATATAGCGTGTTTCAAAAATAGGTGACCCCGATTCTTAAAAAAATAATTGGGGTTTCCTAGGTAAAAATTTTCGTATTCAAGATAAAGGGCGTTGAAGAAAAAAATGTATATACATTTTTTACGATTTTGCCGAAACAACTGGCAACATTGTAATGAAATTTTATAAATATTTGATTGATTCGGTCTTTACTTGGTGGAAACTCATTTTAATTAAAAAAATGTATATGAGACAGTAATATAGCCTTTTATTCAGATCTCTTACAATGGTTTTTAAACTTATGTAAAACTGTATTCATTGAATTTCTCCAGAATTTGACGCACCGCGTGAATGTGGTCGATCACTGAATAGTCTCTGCGGAAACCTGCTTGCTCGATAGGTTGGTTTTCGTCTAGGGTTCTTTCAATCCTTTTTAGGATGATCTTAGCAAAAATCTTATATATATATTGGACATGAGGCTTATAGGGCGATAATTTCCTATGTCGTATTTATCACCTTTCTTATACAGTAGGATGATGTGTGACTCAGTCCATTGCTGGGGGATGATTTCCGTATTCGTTATATCATTGAACATATCTGTCAGGACAGGTAGTAGGATCTCTTTGCTACGTCTTAAAATTTCGTTGCTTATGCCGTCAGGCCCGGGTGCTTTCTCTCTCTTTTGGGTGTCGATAGCCTTACTAACTTCAGCTTGGAGAATACTGGGGGTGTTCGAAGTATCCTCCAGGTTGATTTTAGATTGCGCAGTGCTATTTTGATATAGGTTTTTATAGTACGAAGTAGCTGTTTTTAGTATGTTATTTCTGTTATAATTGACATTTCCTTGGGCGTCTTTCATTTTTACTATCCAGTTTTTCATGATGGTCAATTCTTTGAGTGCTTTCTTAGTTCCTCCAGTTTTTTGTATGTAACTTTCTATCGTTCGCATCCTGCGTTGTTTTCTACCCTTTCTCAAACTTTCTTTGATGTCTTTGCTGATTTTGGCTATTTTCTGTCTTCTATTTTGAGTACTTCTATCATTTATAAGGTGACTTCTTTCTTCTAGGAGCTTTAAGGTGTCTGTTGAAATTATTCCTTTTGCATTAGTTTTGATGTCTGTTATGAGTTTAGTTTGGGTTTTGATAATACTCTCCATATAATTGTATTTATCTTGGGTTCCCATTTCCTTGGTGTTTTCTTTAAAGTCACTAAACTCAGCTCTTAAGGCTGTTGTTATTTGCTCTAATTGCTGTTCGTCAAGTTTTGTGTTTCCTGGGTCTTGTCTCGGTCTAGTCTTTTTTGGTTGATTTATTCTGAGCTCGGTTCTAAGTAGCCTATGATTGGTGTTGAAGTTCAATCTTTTAATGACAGTGAAGTTTGTGAAGTAGTTGTTTCTGTTGGTCATAATAAAATCAATTTCGTTTTTTGTTTTACAATCCGGCGAAATCCAGGTCCACATGCTCTTCCGGTTTTTCTTGAACATATTATTTAAGATTGTTAGTTTGTTTTCTAGTGCGAAGTTCGTAATTTTTTCTCCGTTTCTGCTTCTGGTCTTGTTACTATATGAAAATTGTTCCTAGTATTGCGTTTTCTCCTGGGCGCCTAGATCCGATTTGACCGTTGAAGTCACCCATGACTATTAGGTTTTTATGTGTATACTCTTGAATGGCTTAGTTTAATTTATAGTAAAAGTTGTTTATCGTTTCCAAATTTGATTGCTCTGTAAGTGAATATACTTGTACAATAGACCAAGGTTCTTTGTATCCTGGTAGTTTTAAGTTCATAATAGCTATGCGTTCTGAGATTCCTCTGAATTCTTGTACATATTGGTTTAGGTGTTTTTTAATAATAAATCCTATTCCATATTGGCCTTGTGTCTCCCCTATTTGGTATAGTAAATAGTTTGGGTAGCAGGTAATACTTTCGCCCATTCACTTCGCTCAATCCAAATATGTCCCATTTGATAGATTTTAGCGCATATGTCAGTTCCGTAAGATTTTCTTCTTTTCCCAAGGTGCGTACATTGAGGCATGCTATGTAAACTACTGATTTTCGGTGGTTGTTGTCTTTGTAAGTTGGAGGGTTGTGGTCGCTTTCCCCCTCGAGGACCAGTCGGCTTGGGGGAGTTCGTTGTTTTTTTGTTTCTTTCTTGTTTGTTCCTTTGGTTGGTTTTGGTTTCCGTTTGCCGTTCTGTAGTTGCTATTCGTTTTTATCAGTGTTAGGCATGTTTGAAAGGGAGCTGGATCTATGTCTCATTAAATCAAAAGCATTTGTCCTGTTGGTCTTCATTTTGTTTACGGTTTGTTGCTTTTTTGGTTGATTGTTTTCTGAAGAGGGTGAAGCGGATAATCCCGTTTTTCTTTTTTCTTGGCTGTTGTTGTTCTCTTTAACGCTGTTGTTGTTCTCTTTATTATTATTATTATTATTATATGAGACAGTAATTTATTTCCAAAAAATGTTTTTACTACTACAACCATTTTTTCACCACGATGTGGCTTCTTCAGGTATTATATTGTGCTGTCTGATGGTATTCAGTGTAACCGAGTTTAAATACATTGTTAGGTACGTGACCAAATAATGGAAGCACAAGTCATAAAAACTCTAGGTGTTTATTGGAGTTTGCCGCTAAAAATGCCATTAAGCAAAGATATTCAGTAATGGAAACTTATCAACATCTGTTTGTTCGTTCAAAATGATTTTACGGGTATTATACCTCTTGATTTCAAGAAATTCTAAAAGTGTTCTGCTAGAACTTTTGCTTTCAACGTGGATAATTTCGAAATTATGGTTGAAATTATGCCTGAATTCCTTAAGATGATTAGCATATGTCGAATATACAGAACTGGAATTGGACACGTTTCTTGAATGATTTACCAGTCTGGCCAATGTATACTAAAGAGCAATTTTTGCAAGTCAACTTGTAGACTCCGGATTTATTTTCTTTATTAGTTCGATCTTTATTGTTTTTTATGTACGTACTAAGGTTATTAATTGTCTTAAAAGCCGCGTTATAATTGAAACAACTTCTGAAATATTTGGCAATATTCTCAGATAATCCATTGACATAAGATAACGAAAAATATTTCCGTGTATTGTCCTCTTTTATGATTGGTTACACGAGATTTAATGCCATTTTCTTTTGTTTATTGGATACCATTTTGTCTATAAGAAAGGGGTTGTAACCGTTGTTTGACGCTATTTGTTTAATAATATTTAATTCTTTCAAAAAGGGACATTCAATAATCTATGAATAAAACTATTATATCCTGAAATCTTTTGTTTGGTGGGGTGATTTGAAGTTTTATGTATTGTGATGTCTGTATATGTTGGTTTGTGAAAATACTTAAATCATGTTGTCTAGTTATTGTGAGATCAGGAAAATTAATACTTCGATTCTTTTCTTCTTCGATTGTGAATTTGATTTTTGGGTGGAGTTTTTTAATGAAATTCGTGAAGATAAGTAGTTGTCGGTCGGTGACCTTCAAAGGAATTATTTGCTTATCGGATTTAGGTGTATTTTTGATTCTAGATCGTCCATAAATATTTCAACTAAAATTGAAATTTTATAAGAATATGTTTTGAAAGCTGATACACCCCATGAATTTGTTTTTATATTTGACTCTCATAGAAGAACCTAGTTAAACGGTTCGTACCAAGTAGTATAGAATATAACTTTTTACGGTTAGATTTATTAATCAACACTTCAAGTAAACTTAAAAATCATTAAATTTGAGACAAGAGAGATACCCTTGGTATATTTCGATACTGTGTTTTTGGAATACTTATGAAGTAATTACCGATGCAAGTATAAAGTAATGATAAAGTTATTGATTAAACAAACAATCACAAAAAGAATTTTAAAATAAAAACTAAATAAAAATAAAAAATAAAATTCAATTAGAGTAAGTAATCAAACTTTCCTCCTTTCTCTCGAATACACAAGTCTATTCTTTTTATCTAAAGAATCAATTGATCTTCTGAACGGTTGTGAGGCTATGAGGTCATTAGAGTGACGTTGAATCCTGTCGTCCAATTCTTGACGTGAATTAACCTCTGTAGTATAGACTTTTTCCTTAGGATACGACCAAACTGAGTAGTCCAAAATTAAAATCGCATTGTGATCATTTTCGTAGTAACATTCTTGGACGTTCGCCAAACAAAATAAAAGTCGACCTCAAAGACATGTCATTGAATTTTCCAAAATGCAACACTGTGGTATAGTTCTATTGTTGAAATATTATTCGTTATATAATCGTAACGAATACCGACTCAAGCATAGACAATATATTTCGATTATACGAACCTCTTCACTCGACGTGTTTCGCGAAACACCACTCGAGCTGCGCTTTCTTGATGTTTCGCGAACTACGTTTCGTAATTCGGTGTATAATCGAATATTGTCTATGCTCTTCTGATATTATATCTGAATATATAGGCACTCGATATCCAGAAATCTCGAAAGACCCTTGAACCTGTACACTTGATAATTATATTTATTTGTACATCCAATCTCAAGTGTGAATCTATATATACTCCCTAATATCTTATCTGACCTACAGATTTAATGCTCCTTCTATTTTCCGCAAGACTAGAGATAGTTAATTCCTTGTATGTAGGAAGAACATGAAAAAAGTTTTTTTGAAGTTTAGAGTCAACAATCTGTCATTGAAGAATTGTTTGATCTGTTCTAAGTCTCAGTGATTCCCAGTTATTTTCCTGATAAAATACAGCCGTGTTATCCGCAAAGTCTTCCACTTTGCGTCAAATCCTGTTCGAAAAGGTCATTTAGGTACAATTTGAAAAGTACTGGCCCCAGCATAGTCCCATGAGGAACCCCACTCGAAACATTCCTGAAGCTGCTGAAAACTCCACCGATGGTGACACATTGCTTCCAATCTTCAAGATAACGTTTCATCAGTTCGTATGCCACTCCACTAAAACCAACATTTTCCAGAGTCGTGAGCAACTTCCCATGATCCACGCTCTCAAAGGCTTTCGCCAAGTGGACAAAGACACAAATGGACTTTTTCTTTCTATCCATGGGCAAATTTTCCGAAAGTTTTGGTAAAATATCCCAACGTTTTGGCAAAATATATTCTTGAAGAAATTTTTCAAAAATTTTGTCGATAAAGGAAGTTATTGAGGAAAATGATAAATAACAGTCAATTTTGGGAAAAAAATCATTTTTATTTACAAGAATCTTTCCTACCATATAAATCTTTAACTCTTTCAATACTTATGAGCATACAGTGCATTAGCGTTTCTGGTAACATTCTGTTTCTTGATTTATTCAGTACCCTATTCATCGTATTGAACGATCCTTCCACGGATGCAGTCGTTCCGGGGATAACGAGAATAATTTCACAGAGCTTCTGTAATTCTCTGTATCCCACATCCGCTTCAAAAACCTTCAACATCGGATTATCATTCATTTTCATCGAATCATTACTGAGTATTGCCTGAATGTAAAATTTAAATAATTTTATGTCTTCTAATACAATGTCTGCATTGAGAGTAGGGAATTTGATACAGAATTTATTGATTTCATTTTCTGTGAGAGTCATAAAAGACCGGAAGGTTTCAAATTTGCTTGAAAAAGTCATAACTCTAATCGATTTATCATCTATTTCATTGACTACGCTATCAAAATACGTTTTCAAGACCTTTAATGTTACAATCATTTTCTCATTTTGAATAATTTGGACTTCATTTTGATTTCATCGATTTTTCTATTCATTTTTTTTTCTAAGGGACTTCTCTCATCTCCTCACTGCTTTGCAATATCTTTTAGATGCAATTTTGTTGTTGTAATTAACGTATTCACTTTGGTCAGGCACAAGTCCTTTCTTTGCAAAGCACTACTGAAAGACCTTCACGAAACACTCCACCTTTGAAAATAGGTGAAATCATCAATATTTTATATTTTCTTCGAGTCTTTATTGGTTAACTACCACATATCGGGTGTTTTTTTAGAGTGGTAGAACTTTCGATAGGGATAACTATGATTTGACAGAAGGTAGAAGCCATGTTGTTTTGACATTTATGTTCAATAAGCATTGACAAATTATCATGGAAACACTCACGCCGCAACAACGTTTACAATTTCTTCAAATTTATTTTCGAAATCAGTGTTCTATTCGCCAAACTTATAGAGCACTTCGTGAAATTTATGGTTTACATAATCGTCCATCAGAGCAGCTTATTCGTCGAACTATCGATAGATTTCGGACAATATTTTCTCTACTCGATGCAACAACAACAACAAGACAAAGAACTGTACATACAGAAGAAAATATCGCTGCTGTAAGTGTTAATGATGATCCAGAGTTGTCTATTCGTCAATTTTCACAACAAGTTGGACTCTGTGCATCCACCACATGGAAAATTTTGCGTAAAGATCTTGGTCTACACCCATACAAGATCCAACTGGTTCAAGAACTAAAGCCACTTGAACATAAGCAGTGTCGTTTGTTTGCTGATTGGGCCCTAGAACAGCTTGAAGTGGATTCACTTTTTTATCGTAATATTCTGTTTAGTGTTGAAGCTCATTTCTGCTTGAACGGCTATGTAAACAAGCAAAATTGCCGTATATGGAGTGAAAACAAACCTCAAGAAGTTTTGCAGGTTCCATTGCATCCTGAAATATGCACTGTATGGTGTGCTTTACACTGGAGGCTGAATCGGTACATATTTCTTTGAAAACGATGCTGGAGCTAATGTTACAGTGAATGGTGCTCGTTACAGATCGATTATCAATGATTATTTGTTTCAAAATTTGAATGGTATCGACCCAGAAGTGTTTTGGTTCCAACAAGATGGTGCTACACCTCATGCTGCTACCGTAATAATTGATTTATAGAAAGAAAGATTTAGCGATAACTTATTTCGAGAAATGGTCCAATTAATTATCCTCCAAGATCATGCGACATACTTCCACTGGATTATTTTCTTTGGAGTTATGTCAAGTCATTGATTTATGCTGATAAATCAAAAACAATAGACGCTTTAGGAGCCAACATAACTCGTGTTATTGGTGAAATAAGGTCTGAATTACTCGGAAAAGTGGTTCAAAATTGGTCTGGTCGAATGCGGTTCCTCAGAGCTAGTCGTGGTGGATTTATGCCGGAAATTATTTTCAAAACAAATAAATGTCATAAAATTATCTTTCAAATAAAAAAATTGGTTTCAATCCTAATTGAAATGTGTTTTATTTCAATTTAAAGTTCTATCACTCTAAAAAAAAACACCCTATATATGTGTTGATAATTCTATATGTCTATAAAGAGAAACAGTGTTTCTAAGACATTTTATTTCATTTGAAAAAGTTTTTGAGAGATTTTTTAAATAAAATTTGTTGAAATTTTGGAGAATAGATCTAATTTACGTCTGACATGTCCAATGATATGATTACAGTGTGTATGAACAAGGTGGAGATGCTGTAAATACGGCGTACTTCAATTTTAATGTAACTCAGAAGGATTCGTTCCAACATTAGCCATACTTTCTTCGAGTGCTCCCTTCCACTTCACCACGTTCCCCCAACTTGTTGCACAACAATTCAATTCAGCCCTGCTGCCGAAAAGACCACTTTTCCCTTCGGGTGGTAGCATTCCCTCAACCCCCCTCCATTTCGCACCTCATCAAATATTCCCAACACCTCAAATCGGAGCACTCCTGCCCCGTCTCGGCCATAAATTAGCACGGATCCGACGCCTCGCCATTTCCGGCGAAACGGCTGCCAAAAACCGCCGCATTGTGTCTTGATTGTCAATTACTGGCCTGTGAAATTTCGTGATACCCCGCCGAGCTCTCGCCACTTCCGGTGTGCGAAGGCGAAGAGACCGACCTTACTTAATAAATAAACAGCCCCGAAGGAATGCCTTCTACGGTAGGCTGCTCTACATTTGCATAATAGGGTTACTAGAAACCATGCCCTTTTCATGTCTTTGAATTAATTTTGTTATATCCTAATTGCTACTAGAGCTTGCAGATTGAATCGTCAGGCAGACTGGCTGAGTTCGGTCGGGTGGAAGGAGATTGCAATTCAAATTTCGAAAGACAAACTCGTCGGGAAATCTTGAAGATTAGCACTCGAGGTTAGGGGGGTTGTTTGGGAGAGTAATAATCGTCTGGGATGGAAAGGATTATCCAATCTCGCTTTGAAATCACCTGGAGTCTACGGAAATTCAGATGTTTGTTGTGAGAAATTTTCACTAATTTTAAACAAATTGCTTTTTACAAGGGGTTGGCCATCCAACATTTGCATTCTTGATCGTCTATAAATAAAATGAGAATTGGCGCCCAACGTAGGCCCTCACGTTCGGTCGCCAATTTTTAATGTCACATACAGTTTCAGTATTACCGGCTAGCTACCTTCTATAAGCAGGATGTCAAAGAAATATACTGAACTCAGGGTGATGGAGATTTGAAATTTAAAGAAGGAAATATAGTCACTTAAATTATTTATTAAATTAATTCAAACTATATGGTCAACTTGAATGTGATTCAATACTTAATAGAAGTAAAATTTGAATGACTTTAAATTCAGAATAATATATTCAAACTTCTACAATATATATTGAAGCTATATATAAAAACTATCAAATTGATATCCTCATATATAATCAATATAAAATATTTTTCAATGTCTCGGAAAAAACCTTTTTACATCTCGGCATGAAACGTATTAATACAAATGTATTAACAAAAACTATATAAGTATGTATTGTCATGGTTTTTATAAGATAAATCTTGTAAACGAGTTATAATGACTCATTATTGAAAACTCATAAGATGAAAAATTACAACGCAAGGAAAAGATTCACCTTTGTATATAAGTTGACTAGTTAGACTGTAACCAGACCAAAATTAATTGAATAATATCCATTCTGATAGAAATATTAATAATTCAATTCATAAAAATACTCAAAAGCTCATATTATGAAGAAAAAACATATTCAGAGTACATAACGACTAGTCCTGAAAACTCTTTGAACGGTAATCAAAAATCAGTAATCTTTTTGACAGTTTATAGATAGAATTCACAGGGAGATTGCAATTCACAATTATTCAATGTAAAGACTTAAGTTGCAATAAATAGAAATAATTTGAATTTAGATATCTAATTTAAAATTGATGAAGAAATTGTTGAAAAAATTTATTACTATCATGGATCACATATAAACTTCAGTCAAATTATTGACAAAGAACAAGCTAAATTAAATATAACTCACCAGAATGATGTAAATAGGACAAATTTGATCTAAATTCAATTAATTCAATGAAAGAGCATCTAGGTAAGATTTTCTGAAATTATGAATGTAGGAGATATCCTTCAAGATGTTTAGGCATAAATAGAATTGTAATAGCATCTAAGCTGAAGAAATGTAATCAATTTCATGAGTAATATTAAGTGATTTATAAGTTATAAGCATTAGAAGTTAAACTTTGTTAAATTTTGACACTTGAAATACTTTACGGATGAAAAGCAAAACTGTTCTGTTTAACATGAAATATACATCAAAATGTAGTTTAAAAATAGACTAATTTTCAACAGTAATTTCAAACCAAGAAATATTGTAAATTTTGTAAAATCATCGAAAGCATAATTTTTCAATAATTTTGACAGAACCTGGTAAGCTTTGAAATTCAATTTTTCGTGGAAACTATAAATAGCGAAGACATGAAAAAAATCAGTCAGTCTTAAAATTACGAGAGCAGAATTCATATCGATTTGTCTCAAAATAGAGCATTTCTCTCTTCAATAATCCAATAGTCCAAAACCTAAAAATAAATCAATATTATTATTGTGAATAGAAATGTAATATAAAAGTTTCGTTGCGTGAGTGTTGTGAATGGAAACATCCCCAATAACAATCAAGAATTCATCAATTTATATCCATAAGAGGCAATCAACTAAGTGGGCTGAGAGATCCGAAAATTCCGGAAATATTCTTCAGGAAACAAAACAAAATCCTAAAATAGAGCAAAGTCAACATCAAAAGAACATTGTTAATGGATAATTAAACTTAGCAAAGGTAGAAATAAGTTCATTTATGTAAAGTTTTCCAATTTGAATTCAAAGACAAATCATTGCTTGTTCACGTAGAATTACCTTACGATATTATGATAACATTAGTTAGATCATAAGACCATAGAAGTAGGATTATTTAGGTACTTTACATATGAAATATTAATTTCACTTTATATTCAATATACATATTTTAAAATTCAATTAGAGAACTTAAATTTGAACCTTTTCCTTGAAAACAAATCAAAATTTAATAATATCACAAATTTTCAATAAATATTATACGAACTATAGAGCTAGCTGGGAACCCTCGAACAGATCACTTATATACAGGGGTGATCTAAGATTCATTCGAAGCTGAAAAATTTTAAAACTAAATTGCATAATCTTAAGTGGAATTATGGATTAAATAATCAAAATCAAAATTTAAGTAAAAATAATAAAAAACAATATAAATAAATCCATAACAGTATGTTAACATACAAATACAAGAAAATCCAGTATTCCAAAATTATCTAAAATTCTCGAAATAAAGAATCCAATAAAAATAATTGACCGAGAATTTCAACATTTGATAGCTATTTCAGTTTCTCTTCAGAAACGTATTGAATTCAGGTTCAAATATATAAGAAGATCAAATTTTAACTCACCAAATGATATGAAACCTGGAATGAATAAACTCGAAGTAAACTTTTAAGTATCTAAAATAAAACAGACATGATCAATGTGTTGTTATGTATAACCTATGACTATTTGTACTCGAAACACATAAAAGCATAACAAAACTTCACCCCAAATAATGTCCCAGGATGAGAAAAATAACCCGAATTTCAAAAATGATAAATAATTTTGTTGGAAATTTATACATACAAATTTTATATATAGATAGAATATCCGAAGACATTGCCAATTATTTTGAGAAAAATTTTAATTACATAACAGCTTTCAGAACCAATAATAAAACTTATGAATATATTATATTAAAAATAATAAAGATAAATCAAACAAAGATAATAATTCAGGAGTCTATAAGTTGACTTGTAAGGATTACACAATGGTTTATATTGGTCAGACCAGTAGATCGTTCAAAAAAAGAATACACGAACATCAAAAGAGTTATAGTTCAAATTCAACACATTCCACATTTACCAACCATCTAATAGAATTTGAACATAAATTCAATAACGAATATGAAATAATGCATATCAAGAGTAAGGGTTCTAGAATAACATTCTTAGAAAATTCTCCTAAACGGACACGAATAACTCACCTTTATTGAATATTTTCATGTAATTTGGAAAAACCAACGACTACCCCAATAACTTTTATTACCATAGACGTTATCTCTTCACCTAATTGAGAATATCCTAATAAATATCATGCAACTTTTAGTCCCACTTCCTGCAAGGGCCGTCAATACATATATAAGAACCTCTGTAAGTTTTCACGTAGTATCAGTTCAAATGTAGAATATGATTAAGCCACAGTGTGGCAAAACAATTGTCATTCAACGATGAGAAGTTTGTGGAAATTAAATTTCATTTATTACTAGTTAAATCAAACTCGGCTAAGATGTTCAAAATGGACGTCGATCCCGTCGATACAGAAAACATGAATACGTCGTAATTCTACGAATATTAGCGCTTCGTAAGAAGCACCGCACCGAGGTTAATTACAATTAGTACTTGACAAACTGGTACAGATGGATCTGTACGTCAATATTTCAAAATGCTTAGATTTCAAAGGCGAAATTAAAGTGTGACAAACCAATGAATTTTTTCTCGAAGTTATGAGTTAATTAGAAAGGTTAAACCTTTTCAGAACAGTTTTTAAAATGGGCTAAAAACCCGAAACATATATGTCAACAGATATGAAATAAACAGTGAAACTTAAGCTAAATTGATTGTACTGATTTTGCCCATTAACGAACTCGACTGTGGTATTTAGGCTTCAGACCTATCCCGGAAGTTTCAAGTTTATAACATAACATAACATAACATAACATTCTTTATTGATCCTGTAAGACACAATTAACAGTGTATAGGACATGTCATAAAAAGAAAAATGCATTTAGCAATTAGATACATATACATAGTTGTTCAAATCAAGAGATCGGAAAAATACTCACCCACCGAGTAGAAACATTTCGATGTGAGAATACCCTTAACCTCTCTCCTGAACTGAATTACATTCAACGACTTAACTGATGATGGTAAATGATTATACAATTTTATACTCTGATATAATGGAGAGCATTCAAATTTATGTGTTCTATGTTTGGGAATGAGAAAAATATCAGAGTTTCTTGTTTCATAATCGTGACAATTCGAAACAGACTTCCATTTTGATACATTTTCTTTAGCGTAAGTTAGGCATTTCAAAATATAAATACATGGCAGCGGCAATATTTTGTTTGATACAAATATTGGTTTGCACGAGGAACGGGGAGTTAAGTTAAAAATTAACCTCATAATCCTCTTTTGAGCAACGAAAACTCTCGAAACAGAAGTGCAGTTTCCCCACAGCAAAATATTGTATACAAGATGGCTATAAACCAGACTATAGTATATTTCAATAAGAGAATTACGAGGCAGAGTGTTTTTGAGCCTATTTAAAGCAAAGAATGAACAATTGATCTTCTTGCATACATAGTCAACGTGGGATGACCAACCGAGACCTCTGTCGACATGTACGCCAAGAAATCTCGTAGAATTAGCCGCCACCACCACGCCGTCCGACAAAGTTAATCTCAGAGGTTCCATCTCGATGCCACCAAGGCCAAAATGTAAACAAACGGTTTTCCCGACATTAACCATCAAATTGTTCGCGCGGCACCATGCGAAAAATATTTCATTCCGTTAGAAAGTACGAGTCTTGAAAGTATCGCTCAACGCTGCTTCGCTCTCAAATAATTTTTTTTCGGAAACAATATTTTGCACGAACATGTGCATTATTTTTCTACATCCATGTACCAAATTTCAGATCCACCAGATTTTAAAGTTCAGAAAATATTGAGAGAAATAGGAGAAAATTTCGGATGTTCATAACTGCGAAATCAGTAGATAAATTTTGCTCGTTAACAAAACTGATCTATATATCTAGACCGCAAACCTTTCTTGAAAGTTCTCTAGTCTCTAGCTCTTTTCGTTTGAAACTTATCCGGTTTGAGGACGGCTGGCAGGGCAGAATTACTTTTTACCTCTGTTTATTTATCAATTAGTGGAAGTCCCAGTCGTTCAGGATCATTATTTCCACGAAATTAAAAAATGTCAGACATTCGAAGAGATGATAGCGCGCTATTCCTTGGACAAATGCGCAGAAAACGCAGTATTTCGTCAAAAGATTTCGAATATTTGAATATATGCCTCAAACATCAATAGAAAAATACAAATTTTCGGAAAATAACATGTTCCACAAGAAAAAGTGTAGCGACGTTAAATTGTACGATCCTGATGACTAATTCACGTCACTTATGCGAGAGAATAACACAACCTGAAATCGTTTATGCAAATACCAAGTCCACCTCCATTTTAAAACTGCCCTGTGTGATAATACCGTAAAAAAAAATAAAAAAGCAAATTTAATTGAATAAAACTAGAATTTATAGTGGAGTTAGTTTTATTTCCTGAAGATACTCAATTTCAAATAATAATTTCCGAGTAAAAATAATAATAAATAATAAATCTGGATATTTTTCAATGTCATCTTATAATCTGAATAGATGAAGTTCCTCGGCCTCCTTATGATATTCCCTTTCAAATTTGTAAGAAAGTTTTTTAATTCCCTTACGCCTTCGTTTTATGATAAATTGTCCTCCTACCCAACTTGGTAAATTTCACAATTTTCAATTAATTGAAGCTTATAGCGAGATCGTCCTGCAACTTCCTACATAGTTGACATTTTATGCAAGATAGGGACTAAATGTTCGTATATAGGCTACGAGTATTGTAATTAAATTTCCAATTTGATTCGATTCATTAATGCCTTATGCTCGGCGAAACATCGTTATGAATGCAGGAAGTTATTTAAGCAGTTTGCCCATAACCTCGGTCGTTATTAGTTAGAGCTCTGTTGCACTTTCCGATTGTTTCAAACTTAAAGTTTGTTCGAATGGTATCAAATTTCTACAATAAGACCACACATATAACTAGCTCTAAGTCTATTTGATTTTTGTTGGGTTCCAAGGTTCCTCTAAGCTATTTAATAGTTTCAACAATGAAATGGAATTAATTAACCTGAATTACTTCCAACCCTGACTAAGTATGTGCACAAAAAGTTTTTCTACCCTTAAATGTATACAGGGTACGAGAAATATAGGATTTATAATGTATTAACAAGTGAAACTATTGTGACAGTCGCGCAGCACAAGAATAACTTCATTGTGTGTTATAAATGATGACGAATATTCAACTCGACTGCTCTTTGAATCTTTCCCTACTTTTCCCGACTGCCCAAAGTGGAAGAGGTTCATCGCTTTGCACCGGCACGGCGACACCGTTCAGATCCACGTCTAGTGTTGATTACGTAGGTCCAAGACGATGATGAAAAGACAAAATGAAAATCATTCTTTCTTGAAAAATTTACGTTTCACTGATGAGTCATCATTTCATTCAAAAAAGAAACATATTCCATCCGTTGTACGATATTGGTTTGGACAGGCATTTGAGGACATTTCATTATTGACCCCTTTTTTTATCGATTTTAACTTAACGTTGCCAAATATTCAGAGCTTGCAAAAAATCGAATTATTCCGGCAGGTCGCCAACTTTCTACCAATTTTGGGAATATTTGGTTTCAAGAAGATGGTTGCCTAAGTCGTAACTCACGACAAGTGATACAGTTTCTTCAAAACATGTTTCCTGATCGAGTAATACCTACGAGGCCCCCCAGATCACTAGATTTATCCCCAAATGATATTTTCTATGCGGATATCTAAAAGTATAGATCTATCGACATGACTTCTGCAGAGCTTCAAATGTTGGTGAATTAAGGTTGAAAATTATTCAACTTTATGGCAACATTGAGTCAAATCTACTTAGAGATATGAGATTATCTCTGTGTAATAGATTGGCTATTGTTTAGTTCAACAAGGTGGGTTATTTGAACCCTTAATACATTGAAATTGTGTACTTCTGTTACGAAGTCAGTGGTTTTCTGATGATTTTTAGAATGCATTTTATTTAATCAGAATTCATTTTATGTTCGTGGAATTCATTTTATTTTCAAAGTTGTTATGGCAGAAAAAATTGAAGTGAGTATTTTCAGAGGAGAGAACCTATATTTCGGAAATTATTTTCGTTGCCTGTATATTATTCCACAGATAGTAAAAACCAGTGGACAACACAACGAATCCATACATTCGACCACTGAAAATTTTCCTTTCTTTAAACTTTAAAGAGCTCAAGGAGAGCTTCAGAAATGTTATTGTAAAATACACTACAAAATGAATAAATCTCTCACATGCTGAGGAATGTATCAGGTGTAATACAACCCATTTAAATCAAGATTGAAGCCATTTTTTTTATTTGAAATATAATTTTATGACATTTATGGTTTGAAAACAATTTCCGGCATATGTCCACCACGACTAGCTCTGAGGAACTGCATTCGACCAGACCAATTTTGGACCACTTTTTCGAATAATTCAGGCCTTATTTCATCAATAACACGATTTATGTTGGCTTCAAAGCGTCTATTGTTTCTGGTTTATCAGCATAAGCCAATGACTTGATATAACCCCAAAGAAAATAATCCAGTGAACGTATGTCGCATGATCTTGGAGGATAATTAATTGGACCATTTTTCGAAATAATGTTATCGCAAAATCTTTCTTTCAATAAATCAATTGTTACGGTAGCACCATCTTGTTCAAATCAAAACACTTCTGGGTCGATACCATTCAAATTTTGAAACAAATAATCATTGATCATTGATCTGTAACGAGCACCATTCACTGAAACATTAGCTCCAGCATCGTTTTTAAAGAAATATGGACCGATGATGCGTCCAGCGTGTAAAGCACACCATACAGTGCATGTTTCAGGATGCAATGGAACCTGCAGAACTTTTCGAGGATTGTTTTCACTCCATATACGGAAATTTTACTTGCTTACATAGCAGTTCAACCAGAAATGAGCTTCATCACTAAACACAATTTTACGATAAAAAAGTGGATCAACTTCAAGCTCTCTAGGGCCCAATCAGCAAACAGACGACGCTTATTATGGTCAAGTGGCTTTAGTTCTTGAACCAGTTGGATCTTGTATGGGTGTAGACCAAGATCTTTACGCAAAATGTTCCATGTGGTGGATGCACAAAGTCCAACTTGTTGTGAACGTTGATGAATAGACAAATCTGGATCATCATTAACACTATGACTTACAGCAGCGATATTTTATATGTTGTCCGAAATCTATCGATAGTTCGACGAATAAGCTGCTGTGATGGACGATTGTATAAACCATAAATTTCACGAAGTGCGCTATAAGTTTGGCGAATAGAACACTGATTTTGAAAATGAATTTCAACAATTTGTAAACGTTGTTGCGGCTTGAGTCTTTCCATGATAATTTGTCAATGCGCACGAACAGAAATGTCAAAACAACATGGCTTCTACCTTCTGTCAAATCACAGTTATCCCTATCGAAAGTTCTATCACTCTAAAAAAAAACACCCGATAGTAAGCAACCTCTCAACCTACTGGTTTAAAGGTTGCTCTAGGTGAAAATAAGGACGAGACAAAAAACTTATGGAAAACTATCTTTTGTGATAAATATTCAAGCAGTATATTTTTGTAAGATTTCAATTTATAGAGCGTATAAATTTTATAGATAAAACCTTACGTGTATGGGTTACTTCAACCCGGGGATATTGAAGTGCTGGGGTGATCAATTGTTGGGATACAGGCTCTCCTGTGGTGACTAGATCGAAAGCACTTCCTGTCCTTTAGCCATTATTCGACATCAGGTTTCAAGATTTTTCAAAATGAGACATGTTACCATAAAAAGTAGTAGTCATGAAGAGTGGAGATTTATTCCTGTGAGAATCAAAAAAGACAATAAATTCCGGAAAGAAGATATCCTCGATGGGGTGTCTTAAGATTCATTCCCATTTTTCTATTTCTCGCACTGATTGGTAGAGTATCTGAGAGTTGCCCAATAAGCTACTGTTTTTGCATTAAGTGCTGTTAGAGCTGTATTTCTAAGACGTTCAATCTTGTAAATAAACTATATATAGTACAGTCTACGTTTATTTTACAGTAAAGAAAATATAGGTCGATTTGTCAATTAATACGCCTAGATATAAAAAAAGCCTGCATTCTGTTGAATTTTATTAATTAGGTCTTACAAGCTTTCATGTCTTACATCAATTATAAATAATTCCTGCTAAGCATCGGCTAAATGAATCATATTAGTGAAATAATTTTGGTCCATATCTCAAATTCAGTTAGTGTAATTTCCGGTCAAAAATTGGCAAAATAGAGTAATAATTCATGCGAAGTGATAACGCAATGGAACCTGCATTTCAAAATAAATGAATAAGTGGAATTTAATCCAAAACTTCTATAAATCTAGTTATCAAACTGTAGTGAGAAACACTCGTTTCCATAGATCAACACTTCCTATCTATCACTATGATGAATGAATTTCCCAAACATTTTCGGCAACCTTCATCAATTTCACAGAACACGCTAGTGTGACTGTCAAAGTTTCCATCTGTTCGCATATTCCATAAACACGTTACCGTAGTTATTCATTTATCATCAATATTTACGTGTTGTTAGACGGCGACAGATGAATAATCTTAATGAATGTTGCAATATATGTGAACTTTATCTGTCTGTTTCGAATAAAATAGATAATCAGAAGCGATGACATATTCATTATGGATCAGCATTCATGTTTGGGTGCCATTATATCGTGAGAGGTACTGTAACACTTGTTTTGGGAACATGAGATGTCTCCTATAACGTATATATATATACATTCTGTCAAGAAAGTACCGGGAATTATCGATTTAAATCAGGCGGGGCAATGAGGCAGGTAAAAAATTTTTTTCCTAGGTTGGTACCACTGTCCTTAATTACTATGCCAAGCTTGAGCGGGATCTGTCAACTAGTGTGTTTGCAACAGCTGATTAAGTCAGTCGATGTCAGAGTGCGTGCCGATTTTTACTATGGGTGATTACGTTGAGCAAAGAATTTGTTTAAAGTTTTGTGTTTCAAATGAATTTTCGTGTGCCGATGCATTGAAAATGTTGCAAAAGGCCTTTGGTGATAATGCTCTATCGAAAACTCGTGCATATCAGTGGTACAGAGCCTTCAAGGACGGTCGTGAAGTGGTCGCCCATTGACGGCTTCGATCGAAGATAACGTCGATAAAATTAAGGAAAGGGTGCTGGAAAACCGTCGTACCAGCTTGAGAGAGATAGCACATGATCTTAAGATATCCCACGAGTCCGCACGTACGATTTTGATTGATATTTTGGGCATGAGAAAGGTGGCCGCACGACTCGTACTGAAAGACCTGAATTTTCTTCAAAAACGTCATCGCGAACGGGTTGCTTCAGACATGCTGGATCGCTGTAATTCCGATTCTACATTCATAGAACGCATTATAACTGGTGATGAGACCTGGGTCTACGAGTACGATATGCAAACAAGCCAGCAATCATCGGAATGGGTGGCAAAAAATGAGCCGAAACCGAAAAAACCACGCCAAAGCCGCTCGAAAATGAAGGTGATGCTCATTGTTTTCTTCGATATCCGTGGCGTGGTGTACTACGAATTCGTTCCAGAGGGTCAGACGGTAAACAAGGAGTATTACCTAGGCGTTATGAAACGTTTGCTTGAGCGTATCCGTAAGAAGCGGCCAAATTTGTGGGCGAACAACTCATGGATTTTGCATGACGATAACGCGCCTTCTCACCGAGCTACGATTGTGACTGACTTTCTCGCCAAAAACTCAACAAACGTGCTTCAGCAACCACCGTATTCGCCGGATTTGGCTCCCTGCGACTTTTTCCTCTTCCCAAAACTAAAATTGCCCCTTCGTGGCACCCGTTTTGAGTCGATTGAAGCCATAAAACAAAATTCGGCGCGAGAGCTAAAGTCCATCCCGGGAAGCGCCTATAAAAAATGTTTCGATAATTGGAAGTGCCGTTGGCATAGATGTATTGGAGCAAATGGAGCCTATTTTGAAGGCGACCCAATAAATTTTGACGATTAAATGTAAAAATGTTGTTTTAATTGAAAATTCCCGGTACTTTCTTGACAGGGTAGTACATCCATACAAAATTGTTTCAACCCAAGAACACAAACCAACAGATCACTTAAAGCATCGTGTATTCAGAAATTGATACTTAGAAAAAATCTGAAATGATTGACCGATAAATTATACGCCACGTTCCTTCGATTTAATTCCGTTGGACTTCTTTCTTTGGATAATATTTGAATAAGGTTATTCCGATTTTCACAAATGTTTATGTTATGTTCACAACAATCGTTTCGCTATCACAGTAGCATCATCGGGCAAAATTACATTTTGAATAAATAAGCTTGTTTCCGAAATCCGTTGCTATTTATATTACAGTAAATACAATGGATTTTTATTGAGCACTAAAACCCAAAAAAGAGTATCTGCAAATTCCAGCTTATCTGAATATATTTAACAGAGGTGAGTTATTTAAATCTATTTGCTCGTTAAGTACTATACCAATTTTATTATGTTTATTTATCTCTAGGGAGTCTAACAGATTTAAGGAATAAATTTTACTTTCTATATGTAGAATTTCAAAATTACAGTTGAAAGTATGTCCTGTTTCTAACAGATGGTTGGAATATGTAGAATTATTTTTATTATTGGGGAAACTCTCAAATGTTCACAAATTCTATGTCGGAAAGTTCTTCCAGTCTGTCCTATGTAAACTTTAGGGAAATCACCGCAGGTTAACTTATAAACCCCCGATTTATCATCTTTATGTGTACAGTCTTTATTATTTTCAATAAATTTACTCAAGTTTGAATTGGTTTTAAATGAAGTTCTTAAATTATATTTATTTTTGATGTATGTAGCAATTTTCTCAGAGATACCTTTAGTGTATTTCAAGGAAATGTATTTAAAATTTTCTTTATATTAGGATACACCATATTTAAAGCTATTTTATTATTTTTTTCATCAACAATTTGTCTATCAACTTAGGATCATAGTCATTATTAATAGCTATTTGTTTAATTATGTTAAGTTCTGAAATATAATTTTCTCGATTCATGGAAATATTAACTTATCTATGAATGCTGATAATTTTTGATTTAAAGGATGATTTGATTTATTGTGTATAATAGAATCCGTATAGGTTGGTTTGTGAAATATCGAAAAATCATGTGAATTATTTATTCGAGAAACAGTTAAATTATGAAAATTAATAGAATTATTATGTTCGGTTTCCATGGTGAATTTCATTGATGAATAAAAAGAATTTTTTTAAAAGTCTGTCTGTACTTGTGAAGCAACATATAAAATATCGGCTACATATCTATACCAATATAAAAAGTATTTCTTATGGGGATTTTGGTGAATTTTAATTTCAATATTGTCCATGAATATTTCTGCTAATAAAGGACTTAAGGAATTTCCCATAATCAAACCCTTTTCAGATTTATAAATTTTATTTTTCAATTGAAAATAATTTTGTTCAGTTATCTGGAGTTACGTCAAGTTATTGGTTTACAGCAATCATCTAGCAAATTTAGACGATTCACAGATCAATATTGAACGCGTAATTGCTAACATACGTGCAAGAGTCATGGAAAATTGGGTTCAACGATTTAATTTCTACCAGCGTTTCCGTAGCGCACATTTGAATGATGTTTTATTTCATGACTATGGTATCCCTTGTACTTGATAATGAATTGAAAATTTCAATAATTCTCAAATAAATAATGTGTTTTATTCACAAAACAAAATGGGGCGCTGCTAATAAAAGACCCTCTATTTGTAGCCGATTAAGAATGCAGATTTTAAATGGCCCACCCCTTATTTAAAAAAATTACCGCATAAAATAAAAACCGATTCAATACAGTAATGAAATATTCCTCCAGTATTGTTGAATTTCACACTGCGATCAATTCGTTACACTTGAGTGAGCTTCTTGGGAAACCTACCGAAAAAACTCCAACGCTTCAATTTGTATTTCTAGCAGTTTTAGTTTCGTGAATTGATTTATGGAAAAGAGGCCATTCGAAACTGCCCTCCACTGCCATGAGCTGAGTGAGTAGAAGAGTCCAATTTATTTCGGAACAACGCCTTTGGGGTGTTCCCTGCTAGCTAGTCTGCAACTAGGCTGGGTGAATGATGCTATTAATCTATTGTATTCGAACTTTCGAATGTTGGTTTTATTCCGTGGAACGCAGGAGTTTGTATTATTTTATTTTCGTTGAGGGGGTGAGGCTGAGCGAGAAAGTGGAGTTCGTGGAAGTTTAGGTTCGTTAATGGGACGCTCATCAGCTAGAATGGTAATGGTTCTTGAAGTGTTGATGAAAAAATTATAAAGGCACTGACTTGACGTCAGCAGCTTTTGTGCGGTGGTGAATTAATAGTTAAATAAAGTTCCCTGATAATTCCACTTGAAGCTTATTCAAACTCAGAGTTCAAAACTTCAATCTTTTGTTTTCACCTTTTGAAGAACTCCATCCATTTCTGGAATTCTGAAATATCCAGACGTTTGATTCAATTTTGTCACGTCAGAAGAGTACTCATAACGAGTATACACACATCGTCAAAAGCCCCCCCCCCCCTATCAACTCTCAACTTGTTGAATGTAACATGACAATTTTTTGTGTGTGGAATCTTCACTATCTCATCACTTAAGTGAAAACAATAAACCAGCAAAAGATGTTTCTTGTTCGAGAGAATACAGGTGTATTCGAAATTAATCAGATTTCAGTGAATAACGAGAGTTGTAATATTTAGAATATTCCGTGGAAAATGACGGAATATCCAATTTATTAGTTTGAGCGACCAAAAATAGTAGCCCTACATCAAGAAGCTTTGTCGAACCACCAGATTGCGCAACGTTTGAATATTCCACGGACTTCAGTAAGGCGCATAGTGGCCCTTTTCCTGAAAACCGGCAGTGTTGCCCAGTTCGAAGTCATTTTTCGAGAACCTTTAGACGGGTAGTCTCAACTAGTACCATAAGAAGACTGTTACATTCCACAAATTTAAGGGCAAGAAGACTTTTAAGAGTACCTCGGCTATCACCTGGGCATAGAGCTACCCTGCAATGGACAGAACACCACAATGGCGCAAAGTACTTTTTTCGGACGAGTCACGATTCGGTTTACAAAGTTATAGTCGACGAGAAAGGGTTTGTGGAGGTCCAGGCAGACTAGAGTCAATTTCGCTCGGGAAGTTGCTCTTCCAAGGCGGATCAATAATGTGCTGGGGGGTATAATGTTCGGTCACTGTACCCCTCTGATTATCGTTGAACGAACAATGACTGGTGTCATCTACGTAGAAAACATCATTGAATCAATAATTGTTCCTCTGCGCAACGAATTTGGGGATAATTTCATTTATTAGGATGATAACGCCCCACCACACCGCACACAAAGGGTTCAAAACATTCTTCAAGAGAACAATATCCAGAGAATGAACTGACCAGCAAACTCACCAGATATGAATCCAATTGAGCACTTATGGGATTACTCGAGGAGAGCAATATTCAATCGCCAAAACCCACCTTCAACTTTTCAGGAATTGAGTTTCGCCCTTGGGAAAGAATGGAACGATATGCCTGAAAATTTCATTAATGATTTGATTCGTGGAATGCTTAGGCATATTGGGCAGTTGATTGAAAGAAGAGGTGGCAATACGGACTATTGAATTTGGATTCAGTTGTGAAATAACTATAATTAATCAAAAATAAATAATCAATAAATTTAGATTTTTTATTATTTATTATTTATTTAAATATTTTACTATTAGCCTTCTACACATTTAATTTAAAAAAATTATATTTTATAATTAAAACTTCTGAATAATAATAAATTAAAATAATGTCATATAAGTACCACTTATATCAATTGACATACAAAATAAACATTCATTATAAGACATCCGAATGGTATAACAAAATCCAATAAATAAAAATTATTAACCAAAATCCTATAAATTAAATATTTTGAATAGACAAAATTTTGTTTCTGCTGATCAATCTTATGAAAACCAATATCTTTCAAAAATATCCAACATAATCTTAAGAATTTCATCATAAAACTATCTTACTTAGACTATTCAATATTATTGGATATCTAACTAAGGTACTTTATATAAAAACTCAAGATATGTAAAACATTACTGAAAAACAAGTTTTAAGAGAGACTTTGCTTCTTCAGTATTCAAATAATTCATATTCAATAAATATAATATCAATCAACAACAAATATTTACTTACCCTTCAATCTTCTAGAAAAGAATTCTTCCGAAATGAAACCTTTTAATGTAGAGAGAACGGTTCACTACACACAAAAATATTTCTGTGGTTTACCCTTGATCTAGAAGATTGAAAGACAATTTAACGGCCTCTGCTATAGCACAAGGACTATCTGTATAAAGAATGTTAAGGAAACCAAATAATTATATATTATGAATTAAATAACATAAATAGAGGTTAATTCTTGATAGAAGGTATATAAAATTATTTAAATATTTTAATATTAATACATAATAATATTAAAATATTCAAATAATTTTATATACCTTCTATCAAGAATTAACCTCTATTTATGTTATTTAGATTTTTTCTCATTTTTCCTATTTTGTCTCATCCTGCATAAAGAAAAGAGTAACAAACAAAGATTTTCTATAAAATATATTGCAGTTGAAATAGAGGAAAATATTTATCTCATTTTCAGTAGATAGATTGTTTATTTCTGGAAAAATCTAGGGGGGCAAAGGTTTTTACAATGTGTGTATGTCACATTAAAAAAAATTAAATCTTTCACGCTACATATTTTCATTTAGTTGAATAATTTTGTCAGAACACATAAAATTTCTTAAATAAATAAGGCAAAAGGTTATCGAAGTGTTCCATATTAATCAAGATAGACATTTAAAATTTTAAATATCAGACAGATTCATTCTGTTAACCTCCTACAAATTTTAATTCCAAAACAATTTCTATTCGAAACCTTTTAGAATTGAATTGAATGAATGTCTTCAAAACACACTGCGTCATTTTAGTAAACATATAGAATTAATACTTATTACATAGTACCAAAGGGAATGAAATAAATTCAAAGAAATATATATTGTCAACTGAAAATTATTGAATAAATACTTGAAGAGTACCAAATTTTGTTTCATTCCTTGTTTTATGAGAACTAAATTCCTTTCTAAAAATGCAAAACACAACCTCAAGAACTTTTTCAAAAACAACTTGCTCAAAATAAGTTCCTTCAAAAAAATTCCTAAAACATGTTTGAAAAGCAATTTAGAACTGTTACAACGGTAACTGATCAGCTCAACTTCATATTCAAAAAATAAAAATAATTAACAAAAAAATATCTTACCAAACCAACTAAATGCTGTTTACTGGACAAACACAAAATAAAGTGAACTCATAGCCATACTACGTATTATAAAATAATAAGAAGCGGTTTTTTACTTGATAAAAGGATTATTACAAAATTTTAATATGAAAACAGATTAAATCTGTTAGTCTTCTACAATTTTAATTTAAAAAAAATGATTCAAGAAACTTTTAGAATTAAATTAATGTCCTATAAGCACTGCTTATACTTAATAGACGTATAAAATCGAAACTCATTATACAATATCAAATGGAATTAAAAAAAAACCCAAAAATTATGAATTGTCAATTAAAATTAATGAATAAATAAATGTTTGTTTGTTTCGTTCCAAGCATGCGTACTGAACGCATCAGACAAGCGTACACAGCTTTGTTTGTGACAAAATCTTATATTTTTAAATATAATAACATAATAAACATAAACTTTCTCGTTGATACTAAAGAAAATAAGGCAATAAATAATTTGTTCTACTCTTTCGGCTTAGAAAGGAGTTTTCACGAAACATCCAGGAAAAGTAAAAACGCGAAAACTTGTATAGACAATATATTTTTAAACATCAAATATCAAAATCGTATTACATTAGAACTTCACATGTCTGATCAACTTGCACGATTCTTGAGATTTTCGGCTTCGGTTAATGAATCAGAAAAAAAAATGCAAATTATTAAGAGAAAATGTATCACAAAAGAAATTATTATTTCAATAAGTAATGAATTATCTCAAAAATCTTGGGAGAATTTTTTCGACCAAAAAAATGCAAAAGAATCTTTTTCAGCTTATCATAAATATCTGTTGCAAATAATCGACTAGGCAATACCTTTGGAGGAAAAAAGTTTAAAGTAAATAAAAAGAAACTCATCTGGGAAACGCAAGAAATAGTAGAAATGAAAAACACCCTAAACGCGTTACTAGAGCCAAAGTAAAAAGAGATCAAATATCCTTATCAGCTTCAAGTCCTATAAGAAAGAATATACCAAAAGAATAAATAAAACTATAAAAGAGAAGAATGAAGAATACGTAAATAGAGCCGAAAATAAACAGAAAGCGTTATGGGAGATGATAAGAAATGAAAATTCAAAAAAAATGAAGGACATTATGACCACGGAACTCAATTCCAATATACTAAATAACTATTATACAAGCATTGGCAAAAATATTGGAGAAGAATTGATAACAAAATCCTACCACAAATTACCAAAAACCTTGGCATCAAATAGTGAAAAATCTTGTTTTCTTTTTGAGTCCACCGTAAATGAGATCAAAAAGATAATATCATCTTTGAGGTCAAAAGACTCGTCAGATTTTTTTGATATTAAACCTGAAATTTTGAAAGTCTTGAGTGATGATATTAGTTATCCAATTTCAATACTAATCAATAAATGCTTCCAGGAAGGCTATTTTCCGAATGAGTTGAAAACTGCGAAAGTTATTCCCATTCATAAAGGAAATGGTGATTAAAATGAATGTACCAACTACAGACCAATAGCAATTCTACCTTGCCTATCAAAAATTTTTGAGATAGCTATGAAAGACAGAATGCTGAAATGGATGGAGAAAAAGAATTTATTGAATAAATGTCAGCACGGATACAGAAAAGGTCGAGGTACAACTACAGCATTGATTGAAGCAATTAACACAATTATTGAAGCCATGGATAATGATGAGATTGTTGGGATTCTGAATTTCGACTTGAGCAAGACTTTTGATGTTGTATCCCATGAAATATTGGCTGAGAAACTCAAATTGTGTGGTTTCAGAGGAACCGTACTCAAAATGTTACAGTCGTATTTGGAGGGCAGATATCAAACAAAGTGTTCATTGAAATATAATAGAACAATGTCTACTGAACAAAAAAATGATTGTGGAGTACCTCAGGGGTCGGTACTGGGACCTATTCTCTTTTTAATATACATTAATGATATAAGCTTTCAGTGCTGCACCAGCTTATGCGTCTATTGTGATGATACTTCTATGGTTATAAGCTCATCTGTGAGAAACTATCAAAGACTCTTTATTTGCTGAGAAAACTGAAGAAAAGTGGTACTCACGAAATGATGAAAACTGCATATTTTGCAACTTTTCAAAGTATATTGCAGTATGGTATACTCCTATGGGGTAATGCATCTGATGTTTCCAGAGTCTTCATTCTACAGAAGAGGGCTATTCGAATCATACATGGAATGAAGAATACAGACTCCTGTAAGCGAATATTTGTAAATTATGGTAAACTCACCTTTCTATCACTTTATATCAAGGAATGCTTGAGATATACGCATCTGAACAGAACCAGCATTACCCGGAATGGAACATATCACACATTTAGCACAAGGCACGAAAACGATCTTATTACACCGCTGCATAGAAAGAACACTCAGAACTTCTCGACCTACTAGGGAATTAAAATGTATAACAAGTTAGCACCAGAAATAAGGGAACTACCCGAACGAGCTTTCAAGAAGAGAATAAATGATATACTGATTTCAAATGCCTTTTATTCTACAAAAGAGTTTTTGAGTTATAATATTATTTAAAATTTTCAAGCGAACGAAACATGTGAATTTTTGATGGCAATAAACTATTATTATTATTATTATTGAAAACAAAATCTTTCTCAAAAATATACAACATACAATATTTGATTGTGCCTCACAATTAAATGTGTGAAATGTCCATTCATTGGTAGCAAAACAGTTATTTCTATAACTTGTTTCAATTATGATCGATTTCCACAATTTTCATAAAGAGCGTATACATTCTGTCAAGAAAGTACCGGGAATTATCGATTTAAATCTGGCGGGAAAATGAGGCAGGTAAAAAATTTTTTCCTAGGTTGGTACCACTTTCCTTAATTACTATGCCAAGCTTGAGCGGGATCTGTCAACTAGTGTGTTTGCAACAGCTGATTAAGTCAATCGATGTCAGAGTGCGTGCCGATTTTTACTATGGGTGATAACGTTGAGCAAAGAATTTGTTTAAAGTTTTGTGTTGCAAATGAATCTTCGTGTGCCGATGCATTGAAACTGTTGCAAAAGGCCTTTGGTGATAATGCTCTATCGAAAACTCGTGCATATCAGTGGTACAGAGCCTTCAAGGACGGTCGTGATGTGGTCGCCTATCGACGGCTTCGATCGAAGATAACGTCGATAAAATTAAGGAAAGGGTTCTGGAAAACCGTCGTACCAGCTTGAGAGAGATAGCACATGATCTTAAGATATCCCACGAGTCCGCACGTACGATTTTGATTGATATTTTGGGCATGAGAAAGGTGGCCGCACGACTCGTACCGAAAGACCTGAATTTTCTTCAAAAACGTCATCGCGAACAGGTTGCTTCAGACATGCTGGATCGCTGTAATTCCGATTCTACATTCATGGAACGCATTATAACTGGTGATGAGACCTGGGTCTACGAGTACGATATGCAAATAAGCCAGCAATCATCGGAATGGGTGGCAAAAAATGAGCCGAAACCGAAAAAACCACGCCAAAGCCGCTCGAAAATGAAGGTGATGCTCATTGTTTTCTTCGATATTCGTGGCGTGGTGCACTACGAATTCATTCCAGAGGGTCAGACGGTAAACAAGGAGTATTACCTAGGCGTTATGAAACGTTTGCGTGAGCGTATCCGTAAGAGGTGGCCAAATTTGTGGGCGAACAACTCATGGATTTTTCATGACGATAACGCGCCTTCTCACCGAGCTACGATTGTGACTGACTTTCTCGCCAAAAACTCAACAAACGTGCTTCAGCAACCACCGTATTCGCCGGATTTGGCTCCCTGCGACTTTTTCCTCTTCCCAAAACTAAAATTGCCCCTTCGTGGCACCCGTTTTGAGTCGATTGAAGCCATAAAACAAAATTCGGCGCGAGAGCTAAAGTCCATCCCGGAGAGCGCCTATAAAAAATGTTTCGATAATTGGAAGTGCCGTTGGCATAGATGTATTGGAGCAAATGGAGCCTATTTTGAAGGCGACCCAATTAATTTTGACGATTAAATGTAAAAATGTTGTTTTAATTGAAAATTCCCGGTACTTTCTTGACAGAGTAGTATATCTATATTATGCTCGTCCAACTCTGTTAATAATTTATGATCTTTGCCACTACAAGATGTAATATTCAATATATTTCCTCTTCCTGCTGGTGTCGTTGCCTTTAAATTCGTTCGAGGCCAATTTAAATCCTGAGCATTCTAGGTTTTACAGTGAGTAGGTTGCTATCCTTTCTCGCCAACCCTCTTCCTTTATCCGGACTTGGGATTGGCAGTGACAACAACGTAGGCTACTCAATCCACCCCCGCGTGCTACTGGCGGAATTGAAAGATCAACTTTTCCAAACTTTACGAACAAGGTTGTAACCGCGGATCAAAAAACCTTTTCGTAGGATTAGGTGCAAACACTGGAATCATAAATTCCAAAATATCACTTCCTCGAAAACCAAGTACTCTGCATCGATAAGGTTTTAGTCACCGTTTGGATGGCAAAGGGTACAATTCTGAGAAAGTGTAAACAACTCTGAATGGAACCAAATCTGAATAATAGAATTATCATTGCAATGTGGCAACCATAAATAAATATTTAGGAACAGCACGCTGGAGCTACTCGTGTCCACTAGCTCTTTCATGGAGTTTTTAAAATAAGGTTTTGATGAATATAAACCCTCATCTAGATTATGCTCAGTCAAATGTTTGTACGTAACCTATACAGCTTGTATTCGAGCAGAAACCGAATGACAATTTTAACCCTTCCATTCTAACCACAAAGCTTTCTGCTTAACTCCTGTCCTTGCGTGGACGTCATAACAACTTTTTCTCTGCAAATTGAAGATTAAGCACAATAAAGAGACAGAAACAGTTTGTATTACCTCTAACCATTTCATTCCCCCGTCGAATAGCTTTTCACGCATCGCACAAAGATTTTCAGCTGCGATATATGCCGCCCCACGTGATTAAAATGAATCGCGTGTTAGCGAGCCTTAATTACGAGGCATTTTCTATTAGAGAGGCGACGCAGGTTGCAGAGTGTTGGGTATAACTTCAAACGGGGGCCCCGACACCTGAACACGTCTGAATGTGTCGTAATTGTTACCATCTCGCTAATGAATCCGGTCCCCTAGTTCTCTCGCGGAAATTCTAGAAACGGCGGTTTATGGAGATGAGCGAAATAACAGGAGACTTCTAGAAGTCTGGTGTCGAATAACGCTCCGCACGAAGTCCAATGGAGCCGACACATGAATGGTGCGGAATTTGGAGTGCAGTTGGAAATTCTGCGGAAATGGATATGCTGGAGTTCTTTGACAGGCGTACGTTTATGGCAGAACACTTTGGTGAATAATTCCGAGTTCACTGCTCGATATCCGAAATGTGCTTAAATATGGCCGAAAAAAGCATTAAAGCGCTAATGAAAGGGAGCTGTTTCGTACCACGGTTAGTTTACCGTAGTATTCGCCTATTATTTCAGTATTTTAAAATAATGGGCAATTGCAAATTAATTAATCTCGATGATTAATTTCAATAGCTTCTAGTGGACTGTATTTTTGATTATTAGCGGTGATTTTGATTTCAAAGAACACTCTATGTGCGGTGGTCTATAGCTTCCTTTATCTAATAATGATAAACCACAACGATGATGAGGAACTGAAGTAAAACACTTATAACAAAACAAACTAATATATTTTGGTATGACTGTATATGATACCAAGCTAATGTGATGACAATTACACTACAAAAAAGTGTAAGGTGGATTGCTACGTTTACAGTAATCGCGTTGAGCTTGTACAATTACAAACGAACAACTTGACTATTCGGAGAATAAGGCATAATGTAGCTACGGCTACATGCGACAACTTTGACTATTACTCGAATTATAATGCATGATGTAGCAAAGGCTACATGCGACCGACCACTTTGACTATTACGAATAATAATGCATGATGTAGCATAGGCTACATGCGAACATTTCGATTATCACGAATAATAATGATTTTACAGTCTTTTCAAAGATTGAACGTTAGGGGTGCTCGATGCACCCTTTCTAACAAAAAGAGAGAAATTAACGTAATTGATTGGAAGGTCCATTTGGAGGTGGACTGAATGAACAAACCAAATCTTCTTATTGGTTACAGAAAAATCATGAGAATAATGCAAGTAAAGAAGGATAGAGTCAGTTTGTAATTCCGAATGCTGCGTCATGTGAAATTAACAGACATAAATATATCCAAATCTCTAATTGACTTTCCAGGTTTTCTAAGGCCATATATAATAAGTAGAAAACCAATAATCTGAAGTGTCGAGTAAAAATAAACAGTTTGAAACAATATCAAAACTGCCAGATCGCATATCAACGTAAAAGACATAATCGAATGACAGAATGATTTCGAACGACAGGACCGTCTCTAATGAGACGGAACAGGAGCTTTAGCACGTTTTTACCTTGATAACTTAGTAAATGAGAGTGGGAATTTTTGTAATGGACTTCGTAATGAATTTGGTGTAATTTCGATTATTATATTATTGACAAGCAATTATTTCTCAATAGATGTTGGTGTCTCAGCCCATCCTGGTGTGCACATCTCAAAAGAAGTAGGCTGATGTTTGCCGGTGTTATGTAATGTCTTTTAGGAATTTTCTCACTATATGGCAGGTACTTAGAAGGACGTCAATGAAGGTGTCTGTATGCAGTCCAATTATTTTCAGATTTTGTTCCAATATTTTTAGTATAAGTCCTACAGATATGACGCGATGATCGGTATCACATGAACCTTATCTAGTTACCACATCTGCTGTATCTCAATGGCCAACTCGGCGTATTTGGCCTTCTTCTCTTGGTATTTAACCAACAGGTTGTTATTGTTGGGTAATGCGACATCTATCAACTAAGCAGTCTTGGTTTCCTTGTTAACCAGCACCACATCAGACCTATTATTGGTCACCCGTCTATCAGTGATAATTGCCCTATTGTAATACAGTTTGAGGGAGTTGATTGTCAGTACTTAGCTTGCAGATATTTATAATAGGGCACATAGGTGTTGAGTACGATGTGTCTGGCGTCTCAGTGTCCTCAGGACACAGCCTGCATTTATCGTCTTCAGCCAGACCGAGTTTGTACAAATGCGCTTTTAGCCTGTAGTGACCTGTCATAGTTCCAGCAAGTGTTCTTAGTTCTTAGTGGTCTTAGTAGTTGTTCCAAGGAACACCTTCGAATATTTCAGGTCAGGATGGCTCAGCCAGAAAGACTCTAGTCTTGACTTCATCCTGCTTAGCCACGTCAAGTGGTATTCAGGAGTGGTTCCGGGCCTACCAGAGGCAGCATGGCTCCAGCAAATACCAGCCGATCTGCCTCTTCGTAACCCAAATAGTTTGAGTGGCTCCGTATCCACACAAGAATGATCCTGTTATAGAAATCGAGCCTGTTTAAAGCCGTGCGGCAACTCCAGACTATTTTTGATGTACAACAGCTGGATTCTGGAGCCTTTAGTACTGACTGATTGTCAGTAAATATTCTGATTGTGCCGTGGTGGATTTGCCGTTTTATCAGCAGATCTGCTGCGGTCTCAATGGCAAATAGTTCTGCCTGGAATATGGTTGCGTATTGACCGAGACTCAATGAGATGTTGCTTCTCGGTGTACTCCCATGTACTCCTCCCGTTCCGTTCATTGTTAGCGAGCCATTTGTGGAAAAGCCAAGGTCGGTCCTCAATAGAACTTCAGTATGCTGGGTCCATTTGTCCCGGCTGGGGACGATTCCATTGAACTGCCGTTCTTGTATCGTGACTTTTGACATTAGATCCGAGGGCTTCGATAGGGTGCTGTTCGTCTTGAGCCTCCCATCACTGCCTCTGGCCTTTCAGTCGCCAGGTTATGTGGTTTGTACGTGGTCCGTTCCGCCTCCCTCGGCACGAATAGGTGCAGGGGTGGTAGATTTAGTAGGACCTCCAAGACTGTCTTGGGTATGTCTGGTGTATTATGTTGCAAACCTGATTATTATTATTATTTTTATTATTACGAAGTAGATGTAACGTTTTCTGTTTCGACCAAACTTCTTCAGTTATAAGCAGAATATAGAATATTCGAATTTCATCGGACTTGATTTATTGAATTTCGCAAGGTCTCGAAATATCCGCGCTTATAAATAAACAATCCATCAATCATCGGTAAAAATCGAGCGTGAATAAAGGATGAATCGCAACCGCTGCTGACTACGGAAGTAGATTGTTTTCGTTCCGGATCTCGTCGTCGTTTTCTTCGCTTCAAAACCGGAAGCGTTCAGCACCCAATCGACGCGGGTCCGTGCTTCAGAATTGGTATGTAAACGTCGTTGCACTTGTAATTTCAGCCATTCATTTCCAGTCGTCCTCCGACTCTTGAACGCTTCAATTTGCCAGAGTCGACGCTACGATGGGTATATAAATGCAGGAAACGTTACACATGTGAAGTGGGTTAAGTTCGATTGCATTCAAATTCGTATTCTGGAAGAGGAAATGGGAGTCTGAGATCCTAGGATAGATTGAGTTACGGTTTTTGGATTTCGTTTTATCCGAATGTCTAGTACCTTCTAGAGTTCTCGGAAGTATATTAAGAATCGGAATGGGTTCTTTAGAATGGATATCTCAAATGTTCGGTAATTAATTATTTTTCATTTTCAGAATATTTATTTGAACATACGAGGGGTGTTCAATGTATTCTCGGTATAGAACTGACGAAATTGAGGTTATGAACATTATGAAAGGACTCAAGAACCATAAATGCCCAAGAATTGATGGAATCAAGTCAGAACATATAAAACTTGCCTCCGAGTTCATCAAGAGACCTCTAGTTTACCTCATTAATAAAGTTTTCAAACAAGGTAAATATCATGATCGATTGAAGGTTTCTGTGATCAAACCATTGCACAAGATGGGTGATCGCAGGGAAATTTATAACGATATGCCTATCTCACTTATGAGTACAATAGTCAAGATTGTAGAGAAGGCTATCGAAAGTCGTCTGGTGGACTATCTGGAAAGAGAGAATCTACTGTCTTTAAGACAATTTGGTTTTAGACGAGGTGTTTCAACTGAGGATGCAGTGGTATATTTGACAGATGGTATATATCGTTCTTTGGATGAGGGAAAGTGTACATTGGGACTTTTTTTGGATTTGGCAAGGGCCTTTGATACGGTGAATCACGAGATACTTCTGAGGTGTTTGGAACGTTTGGGAGTGAAAGGTATTGTGGGTGATTTGTTCAGGTCCTAGCAGACTCATAGGCAGAGCCCAGCATGTAGAAGAAGTGAACCGCTAAGGGTGGTGTCTGGTTTATCTCAGGGAACGATTCTGGGATCTGATCTTTTCTTGTCTATATGAATGAACTGTTTTCATTATCCTTAGATGCCAATATTTCTACCTTCGAGGATGATACTGTGATTGTTCTGATTGCTGACACATGGGAGGAGGTTGACGACAAGGCAAATAATACCATGAGAATAATCGGAGAATAATAATTTGGAGAAGACCAAATGCATCCCTATAACTTGCAATAAGATGAAGGTACCTAAAAATAATCATCTTGAAATAGTTCATGACAATACATGTTCTAAAATACGTAAGATCAATCACATATTTGGGAGTGGAGATAGATGGGCATATGAAATGGGATACTCATATTGGAAAAATAGTTAAAAAACTAAGGTCTTTGTTGTATATTTTCAGGAGACTGCGGGGAATTCTGCGGTTGAAACATCTACTAACTCTGTACCATGCTCTTGTAGAGACCCACATACAGTATGGAATATCAGCATGAGCGTCATAAATTGCAGCTTCAAGTCATGCAGAAATAGATTTTGAAGATAAAGAAGCGCACTTTTCCTACAGAAGAACTTTTTAGGGAGAGGTCAGCTTTAGATCTTCGAAAACTTTATTTTTAAAGAGTACTCTGCCTCCAGTATAGAATTAAGGGGAGATTAATTTCTATTGAACATTTGCATGACACTAGATACGTAAAGTAGTCTCAATATAGGACTGAAAAAGTTGTTCTTTCGTTGGGCCAGAGATCTTTTTACTTCACAGCGCCAAGATTATTTTGCCAGGTCCCTCTTTCCATTAGGAGATTATTTAATTTGTTCTCATTCAAGAGGAAGATCAGACATTGGCTTAGGAATTTATCAACTGAAGGCTTGATTGACTTTACTACCGTTGCTGCCTGACATTTGCTGAATTTCACTGGAATTTTCTAAATCTGTAGCGATTCGACTTTTCCTTTGCTTCTATTTCTACAGCAAAAATTTTTGGAATTTTTTTTTGGAATTTTGTTTGATTTAAATTGTGTCTAATTTTGAATATTATTATTATAGACGTGAAAGAAAATTCAGATAATTTTGGAAAATTTCTTTTTTCAATATAATCTTCTAAAACTTCTGAAGCTCTTAGGGAAGGTAGGTATTGTGAGGGAGCTTCTACCTCTTAATTAGGGAGGCGGTGTTTCGTTCCGAGCATACGCACCTGAACTGAATTGAGACAGGCGTGGTGCGAATGTCTTCCTATGACGCCAGTAATCCTGTTTCACGTTGGAACGTCAGTCGTTGAACGCTCATACTCTGTCCTACTTAAGCTCCGCGAGGACGGATGAGTTAGGTATTGTCTGACACCAGTCGTGCCCCTTTTATTCCACATCGGGAAGCTGCAGCAGAGCAGAGTAGAATTCTGCGAAAGGAACGGGTACGCCACACTCCAATACATTTGTTAGATCGAGAAATAAGCTTCTCTAAACCTTGTAAAAAATGTTCTTGCTCAAAATAGGTATTAATTGCTAACTTCAGTGTTTTCTTAGTGCATTCTATCGATAGAACACCTTCGAAATCCCAAAAGACCTTTTAGCGCATGGGGTGACTTTAAACTTCTTTGAGTGCTGTGCACTCTCTTCAATCCACTGCATGGTCCCTTGTTTACTCTCAGGGTCATAGTGATGAAACCACATCTCATCCCCAGTAACCAGCTGATTTAAAATAGTCGATGGGTCTTCTCCACAGAGCTCTAAATACTCTTTACAGCACTCGACTCGTACGTGCTTCTAAGGTGCGGTGAGCATTTTCGGTACCCACCTTGCACTGGCTTTTGAGAGGTTAAGATGATCATGAAGGATAGCATGTATGGTATGGATAGCATGTATGGCTTGTCATCTTAATTTTTATTCTGGCACCTCCAGGTACCAGCTTCCTACTTTCTTCACATATTCTTCATGTGCCTCTTTTGAATTCACTTGTCAATTTTTGAACGGTGGGTAACGACGGGTTCGTAGTCTTGGTAAACAGCAACTATATCTTCATGAATGATTTTCTGACTTTATAACGGCGCCATGTTTGATTTTCTTCATCATTGTGGCGTCAGTCATTCTGGTCATCTTTCACTGAGGATACCTAGAAAACTAATGATCGTAAATTAGTGAAATTTTATATTTATACCCCGAGATAATGTCATTAGTGGATGCGATAATTAGATTACTCACACTCAAGTCAAATAAAATCTATTCATTTAACATAAGTATTTTTAGCCATCACCAACACACAAATTAAGAGCTATACGACCTAAGCAGTGCTTGTATGTCATACAACCAAAGAAATCAGAATGAATAATAAATCCGATATATAAAAAAATTCCACCTCACCACATACCTTTTGAATATCTACAGGATGACGCCAAGGAACCCAAAGTTAACAAACCAAAAATAAATTTTTATAAACCTCATCAGACCAGAATGTTTCGCGCAATCAACATAAAAACTCTCTATCGCGCACCAATAAGTACCAAGTAAAATCTGTCGGAGTTTTCTTATATATACTGTATAAAATTAATTCCAGAGAATTGATGTTATAAATGCTAAATGTGAAAGAATGTCTTCGTGGAAAGCTATTTTCCGACGATGAAGAACTGAAGATAGCAATTAATACCTATTATGAGAAGAAGCTGAAAGAATATATTTTGCAAGGTTTAGAGAAGCTTTTTTCTCGATCTAACAAATATTTTGAAATTCAAGGAGACTACAATAAAATGTAGAATTTTTTTTATTTTCCGAGTTTTCTTTCATGCCTATACCGATGATACATTGAACGCCCCTCGTAAGTCAAAATAATTAAACGAATGTCTAAAAAACTATGATTGAAGGATGATTTATTTCATACTAATGAATTTATGGTTCACTTCTTTTTGTGCTTCCCTCATAGAACCCCGAGACATTCCATTGAATTTATGAAGTTCGTTTTATGTTGGGAGAAACGAAGCACTTATTCATTTTCCAGGATTTTCCTGGGGAAAGTGGGATTTCCCCAGCATAAACTACCTATTAAGATGTATTTCATCTTTATCTCCTCTTCTCGTAGATAGCTTACCGAAATTATTTATGTACGAGATTCTTAGTCTGCGTGTAGCTTCTACATTATTAATGGACCGTTGGTGAGCTGCAAATATTTCTTAGGATGAGATAGATGATAGAAGTTGGGGAAATTCATAATGAAAACAGGAATTAACCGTATCTGACTCTCCCACTTGATACAGAAGTGGAAAATTATGAATTTTTTCAATTCCTCTTGGACCTAAGAACTGATTCCTTTATGTATTACATTTTCAGTCTTTTCTTAAAGTTCCTTTAGTATGTTCTCGTCACCAAGTTACTAGTTTGCAATGGCCGCGAGGCCACTTTAACTAGTTTTTGGCATAATAGATACAGTTGCTTTTCGCAGATGATATTCAATTTGATCTCGTGAGTGATGATAAAAATTTTGAAGGAATCAGAATGTCCTAAGGTAATATTGAATGTTATTCAAGTTGCTCCCTATCGTGGTAGGACAGAAATTATTTAAGCGCTCAAATCTTCATCCAAAGAAATGAATTGATTCATGTACTAAGAACAATGATAAGTGAATATTAATAATAATAACACTGACTTTATTTCTGCAATATATACATATGACTTTTTTATATAGATATTAAGTTTCTAATAGAACCAGTAAAAAAGCAGCAAGAGCTCTTTAAGTGAATATACACCTGTTTCGAGCTATTTTCTATACAATTTTACAATTATTATTATATATATTGAGCTATCCCGTACCTTACGGAGTACTCTAAAAGATCCGGGATGTTACGTAGTACTCTAAGATCTGGGGGTTTACGGAGTACTCTAAAAGCTCTGGAATTATACGAAGTAATCTAAAGAGCGCTAACCTTTTTATCGTGATCGTCTAGTGGCAGGCGAATAGGACGTTGTATAGGCAACCCAAATTACACCTAACGAGAGCAAGGAAACAGTGACGGGAGGTTCAAATATTCAGACACAATAATACCAGAATAATAGATTTTTATTAATAATGTTCAAAAGCAACAACCCTCAATAAATGGAAACACATTCATCAGCCTGTGGTTAAATCTACTTTACGCAGTGGTTCGCAAAGCGTCCCAGTGAAACCAATAGGGCCCCAGGTCTAAATGACTTATTACTACATATTGTAAGGTCGCTATTCGCTCAAATCAGATATCATTCTTATGCAGCGGAAAGAGTAAAGTTATGCAGGAAAAGGGGATACAGCCAGCCTGCACCTTCAACTGCACTTCCGGTAACCAGTGCTGAACCTCCCGTTACAGGGGGTAAGTTTAACTGACAGTAAGGTAAGGGTAACTGTGGTATGCCCAGGAGATCTCCTTGAAGAGGGGATCTAACATAATTCAAGTCGACCGGAAAAGTTACTATCAAAATGGACTATATCTAGCCACCTCGGGGTGACAAAGGCCCAGGAAGGCTTAACTCTTACTGAGGAACGGACCGAACACTACCAGAAGAGTCACGCAAACTAATCCCTGGAGATATCACAGTACCCGGAACAAATATCTAGCAATCACTCACACATTCTCACAATAACGTTGGATATCTGGAGCTATTTACTGTCTCTATACGATATGTCGTCCCCTACCAGGACTACTCTGCGGTTTACCCTAAAGAACGCCACTGGTTCACAAGGAATACAATCTTTCAAGGTAAGCGGGCACATGCATATGACAAATATGTAACATCAACTGACTAGGATATTATAAAATAGATACAGTACCCCATCACCAAGGTGCGTTAATGAACGTTACAATAAGAACAAACAAAGAAATGGGTATCCGGGGGATCACACAAGAGTACATACAAATCAGTTACATATCAAGCACCGCAATTAGTAAGAAAAGATAATATAAAATCCCTATTAGCAAGTATAACGCAGATAAAGAACCACTATTAACAAATATAGCAAAAAGCAATCAGGCACCGAGAGAAAGTATACAATACAAACATAAAACTTGTGAGTCGCTTTAGTTATGGACAAAGGCAATGCAATTTAGTTAAAACATTCCGGTAGGATTAAACAGTGAAGCAAAAATACCAGAATGAAAAGCGAAGTACAATGAACGAGAGTGCAGTCATTAATTTCACATTAACACAAAGGTGGTATTCAAAAATGTGAATCATGCAATTAATCAGAAGCATTTAAAAGAAGTTCACTTACTAAGAGTTACCAAGGGACACTGTTATAAATACTCGAGTAGACTACTAAGTTGCTCAGGAGGTTTATTTCCAAGAACCATCCTCTCGAATGAATTCAAATACAATGGGGACGCTATAAGGACCTTGTTCTCCTTTGTTATTCTCACTAATCACTTACTTGTCAAGTTACCGCAACCCAGAGTATTTTGACACAGACATAACGCGGGTAAATACAATGACATAATGATGGAATTTATATGATCTATGAGAGACTCTGTGACTCGTATGATCCTTGGAGGATCCGGATCTCTGCAATATTTATAAAAAAACGGGCGTTTCTTTGAATTGAAGCTTATTGGCAAATATTTTGTTTTGTTCAAATTTATATTTGAAAGCTTGTAATCCATCCAACTTTTTATGATCCTAAAATCATTTTCCGCTGTTGCTTTTAATTCATACCAATCCGCCGCCTGAAAAAATATCACGGTATGGTCAGCGAATCCAACAATATCTCCTAAATTAAACAAGTTATACATCGTATCAACATATATGTTAAAGAGTACAAGTCCTAATACCGTACCTTGGGGAACACCGTACTCCACTATTTCAGAACCGCTTGTTACTCCGTTAATTCTCACATTCTGAACCCTATGTGTCAAAAACTACTGAACATATCTAGTGATGTACCTCTTATCCCTAGGTCTTCCAAAGAGTCCAACAAGAGCGAGTGACTCACCGTACGCGGGTGGGCTGGGACTTCGCATTTGAGCATTTCTATGTACGTTTTAATGGGCGACGCGACATGTGTCCGTGCAAAGTACTGCTGCAAAATGACTTTGTCATATTGTCACGCTTTAATTCCGCCGTTGAAATTCGATCATTTTGAAATATTCACGTACAGATCAATCTATGGTACAGTTTGACAAGTAATAATCGTGGGTAGCCAATGGTGCGGTACTTCAAGACTAGGAGTATTAATTTTCGAGGAATTACGGCGTAATTATGTTTTCTCTACCGACGGGATCGACGTCCATTTTTGACCATTCTCAAAATGAGTTAACTGATTTAGTACATAATTGGAGTTATCAAAGAAACAGTCAGAACTTCTTGGTTCTCGTCTTATGAAATGGCACTCATTAGGTAACGTAACGAAAATTATGAATTTCAGAAAAAGAAATGCTCCGTTTTCTGCATTCTACAGTATGGAAAATTCGTTGTGTGCTTGTACTGATATTGATGGTTTAATGCAGGAACTTGATATTGAGTATTATCTCTGAGTGGCGTTTATTTATAGATTCGTCTAAATACAGTTTAAAATCTTTGTTACTGCATAATGGAAATTTCAAACCCTCTATACCAGTTGCTTTCTTCAGTGACGATGAGAGAAATTTATGAAAATATGCGCACTTTTTTGGATTAAATAAACAACAACACGTATAAATGGCAGATATGTGGGGACTTAAAATTTATAGGAACTTTAGTGGGACTTCAGGGAGGATTTACTTAATATTGCTGTTATCTTTGTCTATGGGGCAGTCGTGCAGTAAATTAGCATTATATAGCAAAAATTTGGCTGGAAAGAAGTGTATTTCAAACAGGAACTTAAAATTTTAAGTTTAGACTTCTTGTAGATCCCAAAAATGTCCTTCTGCTTTCTCTCCACACTAAACTTGGGATGACGAAAAGAGGAAGTGAGATGAATATACAAGAATCGTGAGATTGAACATGGGTATTATGGAACAGAGATCCAGTGCCGTTTCGCATGATGTGAAATTGAGGATGAAATGGATTAACGAAATATTTCATTAATTCGATTAATACGTCTAATTTCCAGAATTTATTTGGTGGGGAACTGCCTCACCTGCTTTATAGGACAATCCACCACTGCTTTATGTATTCCTTCAGCAAATCATTTACTGGGGTCAGATCTCTAGGCCTGGGTGGCAACTTTATAGGTCCGCCACGTCACTGTCAAGTAAATCTATGACAACCAGATGTTTTGTCTAGCTGATATTATTGCACGAATTCAGGAAGCAGTAGGAGACTCAAAAGAAACTCAATTTGATTCTGATAGAACATTTTGTGGTCTATCAAATTTTGATCATGAAAACACTATTCGATAAATTAAATACTGGGTGACTCCTTAAGCTGAGTGCATTTTTCAATTTAAGTATTACTTTCATGTAGAGAAGAAAGTAACAACAGAATGTATTCATTCAAATTGAATCCCTTTATCAGCTACTAATCTATTTCATTGATGAAGTCCTGGGAACTGTCGGTAGCAGAACACTCGTAAGTCGACGCGTCACAAAATAAATAAATTCTAAGCTTGGGGCTCTTCTCCCTACTTTCTGAATGAAAGGAACTCATCCTGTCAGGATCTTTTATTTATCTACCTGTTACACGATTCCTCTCGCCCCTGAAAATAAACCTACCCGTAAAATAAATATTGTTATCGCTTTTCGCGGCCTATACCAAAGTTCCGTTTAAATGAATTTACTCCCCTCTTGTTTAGGGCTCTGATTAATGAGGGTGTTATCGAAAGTAGATTTTGCGGTATGGTTGGTGCGAAATATGGGTTTCGATCGCTGCTTCAGAGAAATTGGATGGGTTTATTGTTAGTGTATTTTGGGGGCTCACGAACGAGCAATGAGAATTATGTTTATCACCTGTTGATTATTGTTACGGAATAGCTGGTTTTAATTAACAATTATTCGTGCCTACGATACTTACCATTCGCCGATGAGAAGCAACTATCAAGAGGCAGCCGAGTTCACAAGAATGCCACACATTTATTTCCGTGAACTATGTGACGTTTCTCATACAGAGCCTTGTGAAACGTAATGGTTTTGCTGTTTTGTGAATTCAAAAACACATATATTGCTGTGTAGCCAAAGTCTTTCAATTTTCAAACAGAGTAATTCTGTTACTCTTCTGTTACCTCGCTACAAATTTCAGTTTTATAGAATTTCATAAAAAAATTTTGAAATTAAATTAAATAAATACTCGTTGAAGTTATATTCCAACTGAAACTTGACCATGAAATTGAACCATCACGATGTTAATGATATTTCCGTCAGTTCTCTTTAAATAAGTACCTTAGAAACACATAAAATTAACAAAAGGAGATTAAAAAATCCAAAGAAAATGAAGAATGTCGATCAAACCTATTCAACAAATATTTAGTGAAATTTGAGTATTAAAACAAATTAATATATGTTTATCTTCTACAATTTTAATTTAAAAAATTTTTTTATTCAAAAAACTTTTAGAATTAAATTAATGTCTAAAACAAGCACCGCTTATATTTAATAGACATATATAATCTAAACTCAATATACAATGTCAAATGGAATAAATAAACCAAAAGATATACGAAAGTCCCTAAAATTAATAAATAAATATTTAAAGGAGACAAAATTTGTTTCTGGTCTTGCCTTCAAAACGCCATTTGCATCTTAAAAACATGAACACACTCAAAGGACCTCTCAAAGAATATAATTTATTTGAAATATTTAATATATTTAAATATTCGAATAAGTAAATTCAGAAATCTCTCAAAGCATGCACTATATCTTCAAAAAACAAATATAGTTCTAAGCAATTCCGTCTTCAGTCCTGAAATATATTCAAAATATCAAAATCAAAAAACTAACCTATACCAAACAACTCACCACGTGTAAATGAATAATGTTTCGAGACATAGATCATCTTTATAATTCAAGATTTATCTATGCTCTAACAGAATCAAAGAACAGTGTGAGCTATTTTTCATTTACACGTGGTGAGTTGTTTGGTATAGGTTAGTTTTTTGATTTTGATATTTTGAATATATTTCAGGACTGAAGACGGAATTGCTTAGAACTATATTTGTTTTTTGAAGATATAGTGCATGCTTTGAGAGATTTCTGAATTTACTTATTCGAATATTTAAATATATTAAATATTTCAAATAAATTATATTCTTTGAGAGGTCCTTTAAGTGTGTTCATGTTTTTAAGATGCAAATGGCGTTTTGAAGGCAAGACCAGAAACAAATTTTGTCTCCTTTAAATATTTATTTATTAATTTTAGGGACTTTCGTATATCTTTTGGTTTATTTATTCCATTTGACATTGTATATTGAGTTTAGATTATATACGTCTATTAAATATAAGCGGTGCTTGTTTTAGACATTAATTTAATTCTAAAAGTTTTTTGAATAAAAAAATTTTTTAAATTAAAATTGTAGAAGATAAACATATATTAATTTGTTTTAATACTCAAATTTTGTTATATTTCTTCTATCAAGTAAAAGGCCTTTCTATTTTATTTTATATATAATATATAATTATATTTTGGCTTCAATAAATCTCATTATACAGTGTCAATGAATTTAAGTAAGCCTTAAAAATAGCTCACACTGTTCTTTGATTCTGTTAGAGGATAGATAAATCTTGAATTATAAAGATGATCCATGTCTCGAAACATTATTCATTTACACGTGGTGAGTTGTTTGGTATAGGTTAGTTTTTTGATTTTGATATTTTGAATATATTTCAGGACTGAAGACGGAATTGCTTAGAACTATATTTGTTTTTTGAAGATATAGTGCATGCTTTGAGAGATTTCTGAATTTACTTATTCGAATATTTAAATATATTAAATATTTCAAATAAATTATATGCTTTGAGAGGTCCTTTAAGTGTGTTCATGTTTTTAAGATGCAAATGTCGTTTTGAAGGCAAGACCAGAAACAAATTTTGTCTCCTTTAAATATTTATTCATTAATTTTAGGGACTTTCGTATATCTTTTGGTTTATTTATTCCATTTGACATTGTATATTGAGTTTAGATTATATACGTCTATTAAATATAAGCGGTGCTTGTTTTAGACATTAATTTAATTCTAAAAGTTTTTTGAATAAAAAAATTTTTTAAATTAAAATTGTAGAAGATAAACATATATTAATTTGTTTGAATACTCAAATTTTGTTATATTTCTTCTATCAAGTAAAAGGCCTTTCTATTTTATTTTAAATATTTAGTGGAGACAGCAGTGTTATATATCCACTGTTAAGGATCAAACATCCCGCTAATCTTTGTAGTCTAATGCGCAGGACACTCGCGCTCGCATACTGTATTATATTCAAGTATTATTGTGTGATGTATGTATCTATATACCGCGATTGCTTCAAAAACTGAGTTGCTCTATGAAAAAAGACAACACCACCACACGGAAAACGTCTCTAAGTAAGATAATATTTATTATACATTTGTTCATTTGTGATAAATATTTGTACCTTTATTATACTTCAATATATTTAATATACTTATTCAAGTGTAGTATTTTTTTAACCCCTGACACCAGGTATATTTCACATACAGTCCACTCTATTCATATTGCTCATACCTTAGGAAATGCAATGCAACGTTGATTCCGAAATACATAAGGTATTTAGAATATAACCGTCTCTTTAGTCTCTAGGCAATTTCGATCTCATTGGAATTCCATTTCCAATAAACTGATTCGGAATTCACACCCACATAATGAATAAGAAATGGAAAAATTTACTTATTAAAAATTTTTTAAATATCATATAGAGTTAAACTGTTAACATCCTGCAAATTTTAATTTCAACAAATTTTTTATTCAAAAACTTTTGGAATTAAATTTAATGAATCACTTAAAAAACACTGTTCCAATTTAATAGACATATATAATTAGCACTTATTATACAGTACCAAACGAGAAGAAAAGAATTCAATGAAATATAAATCATTAATTAAAACTACTAAATAAATACTTGAAGGATATAAAATTTTGTTTCGTACCTTGTTTTATGAAAATCAAATCTCTTTCCAAAAATGCAAAACATAACCTCAAGAACTTCTTCAAAAACAATTTGATCCAAATGAGTTGCTTCAAAAAAATTCCTAAAACATGCAGAACATCTTCAAAAAACAATTGAGAGTTTCCACAACGGAAAACTCATCAGCCCTACAAAAAATAAAAATAACTAACAAAAAATATCTTCCTAGGCAAGCTGAATAAATTTATCTGAAAAAAACACTAGAATGAAGTGATTTTTTTAAAATCCTACGTATTCTATGTTCGTCACAGAAATCACATAAAGTTTGTGAGGTATTTTATGGACTCCTTTAAAACCAAATGATAATTTGTATAAGTGTAAACCCAAATAAATAATTATTATATATACAAGAAAATAATAAAAAGAGGTTTTTTCTTGATAGAAGGATTATTCCAAAATTTTAAATATCATACAAATTTATTCTGTATACAAATTTTAAATTCAAAACCTTTTTTATTCAAAAACTTTTAGAATTAAATTAAATATAATAAGTGTCTTAGAAAAACACTGTTTCAATTTAGCAGACATATAGAATTAACGCTTATTACACAATACCAAAAGGAAATTAAAGAACTCAAAGAAATATGAATTATTAATTAAAATTACTGAATAATTACTTGAAGGATATAAGATTTTGTTTCATACCTTGTTTTATGAAAACCATGATGAATTTTACAATTCTAAATTGCTTTCTGAAGATGTTCTGCATGTTTAAGGAATTTTTCTAAAGGAACTTATTTTGAGCAAGTTGTTTTTGAGGTTGTGTTTTGCATTATTTAAAAGGAATTTGGTTTTCATAAAACAAGGTACAAAACAAAATTTTGAATCCTTCAAGAGAAGAGAGAAGAGTTTTACTAAATAAACTCTCTTATTATTATTATTTATTTAGTAATTTTAATTCACAATTTATATTTCTTTGAATTCTTTTATTTCATTTTGATACTATGTAATGAGTGTTAATTCTATATGTCTACTAAATTGAAACAGTGTTTGTTTTTTTTAATTTTTCGAAATTGAAAGTAGTAGGAGATTAACAGAATAACTCTCTAGGTATGTAAAACTTTGTAGCTGATTGCTACAAAGTTTTACATATTTCTTTCTTCATCAAGAAAAAACCTCTTTTTATTAATTCATTCATTTATGTCCAACATAAACTTAAGAAATTCTTCGAAGCAACCTCTATTTAAAAAGCTCCTTCAAAAATATGTCATCTTGAAAAAGGCGTGAGATTCTCACCGATAACTTCAGTACACTTTCATGCCAACAAAAGATAAACAATCAATAAAAATATCTATCACACTTACACAACCACGTGTTACTTCCAAACTAAGATAGATTACAAATGGTTACTATTCGTATTCTATGTTCGTCCACAGAAAATGCACAGAGTTTGTATAAATTATTTTTCAAGACCCAGTTATATCCAAACACTGCTGATTGTATGGGTTAAAAAGACAAATTGCAATAATTACATATAGGATAAAATATAAGAAAGGGGGATTTTTACTTGATGGAAAGTTTCTTCAATATTTTGAATATCAAACAGAGTATTTCTATTATACCTAACTACAAATTTCAATTTCATATAATTTCTCGAAAAGATTTTAGATCTGAGTTAAATAAATGCATTAGAAACACTGTTTCTTTTTAAGTCGACATATATAATTAACACAGCATCAAAAAGAGATAAAAGAATCCAAACTTAATATAAAATATTTATCGAAGTTGCTTAAATTCACATAAATTATAGGGTTCACAATCCAAAACAAAACTATGCAAAGCTTTCTAAAATTTTTTATTACATGTTACATTTCTCAATATACCTGATAAGGCATCGAAGAAAACTATAGCTATACACTCAACGTATTTACGCCTGAAGATTGTTCTTTGTAACGGTACATTGTATCAATAAATTCGTCTGGTATTACTTGAATTTTTAAAATCTGCGAAGAAATGTTCATTTTTCCTGAAGAAGTTCAACAATTTGTAAATGTACACACCATAGATTGTCAAAATTTTCTGAATAACAAAAATTATATCTATATGGGAAGAACTACCCCAAAAGGGAATGAAAGTTTACATTGCATAATACACTAACTTCACTAGGTCAAAGTCAACCTGAGTTCTTAACATCAACAGAGTGTACCAAACAAAGTTGAGTTTGCTCTTCAACTGTTCAATATGGGGACTCCACTTCAGGTGTTTGTCAAGAACCAATCCTGAAAGTTTATGTTATCCTCAACCCGAAAATCACTATTGAGAATATTTATCGATGTAGGATGCTGCAATTTAGACCTTTCATTATAGAAGAATATACACTGAGACTTTTCAACCTTTCATTATAGAAGAATATACACTGAGACTTTTCAACCTTTCATTATAGAAGAATATACACTGATTGTCATTATAAAATAAAACACTTGTTTACATTTTCTACTTTATTTTTGGTATTGACGTACGTTTCGTCTTTGCTAGAAAGACTTCATCAGAATACCTATTCTGATGAAGTCTTTCTAGCAAAGACGAAACGTACGTCAATACCAAAAATAAAGTAGAAAATGTAAACAAGTGTTTTATTTTATAATGACAATTACAACTGATTTCTACCAAGCAACGGCCCAATCTATCATAAATATACACTGAGACTTTTCAACATTAATAACAAGATTGTGATTACACAACTACTTTACTATCACATTCATTAATGGTCAGATCTGTTCGATTGCAACGATGTAAATTTCATGGTGGATATTTATAACATTCTGAATAATGATTAACCTTCTTATAACGAAATAAAAAATGAATAGACGTTACCCACCCTATAACTCTAACGAGGTAATCTAATCGATTGAACGCAAGAACAAAATCCATAAAAGGTGGAAAACTTATAAGAATTTACCCGAACAGGAATTTAAAGCTTTGCGCTCCTTATGTAAGAAACTGATTAGACGTGATTTTGAAGAATAAAAACACACAATTGAATGTGAAATGGCATTTAACCCCAAAAAATTTTTATCTGTCAAAGACAAGGTGTTCAGCTGACTTCATGACATATTGCAACAGAACTACAAGCGGAGGTAAAAATATAAGTAATCTCTTCGCGGATTATTTCGAAAGTGTTTATTTTATTATTATTATTATTTATTATCTTGATACTCCTAGATCTTCTGTGAAGATCCCTCAGAAGCTTTTTCAGCTTGTGCTAGTTAGGAGTTCAGTTGTGTTCTGGGTAGGCTTTGTCAATGTGATCTTGCGCCACTTTTGGTCACAGCACTGTTAATTTTTCACCCAACAGTGAAATGGTGGCCGACACCCGTCCAACTAGAAAATTTCTTTTCCACCTGAACAGGATTCGAACCCAGACCTTTCGGTCACGAGCCCGATGCTCTTCCACTAAGCTGCCCGCACTCACGGGACCTCGAAATTGACTGCGATGAAACACATGTGTTGAATTATCTCATTTTAAGTGGAATTAATATTGATAAAATGAACGTCGAAATGCTCTGTTATCGCTGGATGTAAATAAGGGTTCTGGCCCGGATTCTGTGCCCGCTCTGTTTGTTCGTTCATGTAGTTTGTCACTTTCGGAACCTTTGACGATGATAAATAACAGTTCTCTGAGATCTGGGGTTTTTCCGGACCGTTGGAAAATGGCATATATTGGTTCGGTTTTTAAGGCGAGCAGTAAGCCATCGGTAGAGAATTATATGTCCCTATTATACCCATTTATTCCATCTCGTCAAATAATTCCTGAACAATATGGATTTTTCAAGGGACGTTTCATGGAAACGAATTTGATAGATTTCACAGAGTTTTTATTAGGTAGTCTTGATGAGGGAATTCAGGTGGACGTCGTTTATTCAGAGTTTAGCAAAGCTTTCGGCAAAATATGTATTCAGAGATTTTTAAGAAGGTTGTATAGGCTTGGGGTATGCGGGTCTCTTCTGCGAGGGCTTGAGTCTTACTTAACAAACAGATCGCAATTGGTCTCCCCAGTTCCCAGTGGAGTTCCCCAGGGCTCTCTCCTGAGCCCCGTGCTATTTATTATTTATATGAATTATTTAATAAAATATTCCAAACTATGTAAAATACTGATGTTCGCTGACAATTTTAAAATGTTCATGAAGATAAGGAGCCACAGTTATTGCTTGAGTTTTCAGAAAGATATTAATAATTTCACAGATTTGTGCGAGAAAGCTAATTCATTCATAAATATAACCAAATGTCACATGATCACTTTCACCAGAAGTAGGAATCCAATATATTTTCCATATACACTGCTGAAGTCACCACTGATGCGTTTAACCCAGGTACGTGATTTAGGTGTGACATTTGACTCCCATCTTAAATTCGACATGCACATCGATAATATCGTATCATCTTCGAGTCTCATGCTTGGTTTCATATTGAGGCAAAGACGGTTATTTTCCAACTGTAGATCCCCTATCACGTTCTATTATGGTTATTCAACAAACTGAACTTTGCTTCAGTTTTGAAGTGTTGTCTACTGTTGAATAGAGGTGATCCCGGAAATTATGATATAAGGTTGAGACATTTCAATAAGATTAGTTTGCAGAACCGCAGAATTATGAGTGACTTACTCTTCGCTCATAAATAAATAATAATAAGATAAAAACTTAATGATCAATTGGAATCGTCGACACTTATATCACAAATTTACATTCATGCTTCATTGAGAACGCTCTGACAGTTGAACACCTTCTTCTTGCTCATGAGGCATACAAATTGCTCCAAGAATTCCCCCCTCAACATAATGCTTGAACAGTGATATCACTTTAAACATAGGTTTGATGTCTTCTTTTAGAGTGAAAAAATTGTAAAAAAACATTTCAATAATTATTTTAAGAGTATTTCAACTTGATTGTTGTTACAGCAATTTTTTGAATATACTAAAATAATTCTTCTTTTTTTTATTAACATGTGAGTTAGAGCACTTCCGTAATGGATTATTCTTCATTTGTGAAATTTTTTTAGGTATTTATTAACTTGGGTATGTTCCTATTCTAAAAAAATAAATAAAGTAAAATAAATGAATAAATAAATGAATGAATGAATGAATGAATGAATGAATGCATGAATGAATGAATGCCTGAATTAATGAATGAGCGAATGAATGAATGAATGAATGGGTGAATAAATAAATGGAGGAATGAATAAATAAATAAACTTTGGGATTTGAAATTTTATATGGGTCAAACTGTACGTAAAAATTGAATTTCTGCATTCGAATTTCTGATATCAAAATGTATAATTTGGCTTTTAGATTGCTTCCCATTCCTGGTGCAGTATTCAAATTCTCGCAGACAAACCAGTTGGTAAAATTCCCATGTCCGAATCCAATCAAAATTTTCCCCTCCACTCCGCTCTTTGCGCGAAATCCATATTTTTCCAACCCAATAGTTCTAATTTTCAAATCTTTCATTAAGACCGATAATTGAGAGATTCAATCGCCGCATCCCTAGGGACGCTTCCGCATAAACTCCGGGTCCGCTCGGCAGCGAAGAGAGATGAAATTAATGAAGCGTGTTTTTGTAACGCCGTCATCGATTTTTCCCCTAATGACTCCAAAATAGGAGTTACGCGATTAGCATATCGGTGTGGGAGAATACTAATGTTTTCTGCGATTGTTGGAGGGACGTAGACGATAGGAATTGTGGTCGATTAAACAAATATAACGGAACCGAACCGAAATAAGCGATATTTCGAGAAAGCGGAAGTGGGACGATGCGAATCTTTTCTGATCCACCCGCTGAGTTTTCGTGCTGAATAAGCGTGATTTTAATTCCGATTGAACTGATGAAATAGGTTTAGTGTACATTATTTGCCTTTATCCCGGTTCACGGCAGGTTCATTAGTCAGGAGCGAACACAAAGTAGGCTATGCCACATTGTGTTTTGAGTTAAAGAGTATTACTTGGTATGTAGATATATCTTTTGTAATTCTTCCTTAGTAGCTGATTGAACATTAATTAATTAGTATGCAAGAAAAATGCTTCTGCATGAACTTGAGCATTACGGCATACGTGATATGATGAATTCGTGACTGAAGGACAATCTGAAAAACCGACAGTTCGTGGTGAGGGTTGGAAAGTCTTACTCTAGTAGCAGGCCTATATCTAGCGGAGTCCCCCAGGGCTCCATCCTTGGTCCACTTTGTAACGTTAAAAAACGCTCCACTATTGATTTGAATTTCAATCGCTAAAAAATGCTCCAATAATGTGATTAAACCAAGAACATTAAGAAGTTTGGAGTTGCCGCAATGAAAGTCGACGCTGTTATCGCATGCTCTGTAAAGTTGCATTGTTTTCAAGAAGCGTAGAATTTCCTATATTTCTTTCTTTCGTATTGTGAGGTTACAAGAAGACACACATAGTGGTAATTTTATCGAATTTACCTACCCAATCCATAAAACTCGTGGAATATTGAATTTTTATTGTATCTTATAAGACATCTAATCTGAAAGCGATAAGTAATACGTAGATCCCGATATATATTTTCTGTTTTCGTGAATGGTATAATAATTATTATTTTTGATTTATTTCATTCTCTGCAGGACAGGTTAACATGTTGCTTTATATGATAATATGCATTTAATTTCCCTCCTCATGCTCATGATCGAATAACGTGCTCTTATTCGTGTGTTCTAGTTATTTCATCTCATGTTTATTAACTTGTAAATAATTTTAATAATATCTAGAGTCACTGGGAGGAAGATCGCGTGTTGCAGGCACTATCTTATAGATTTGAAATTTACAGTCTTTGTGGACAAGATCTTAGTGCCGGATGTTCTTAGAACTGAACAATCTTGAGTGCCTTTTTGCTCGGATTATCTTAATGCCAGACAATCTTCCTTGTGCCGGATCTAGAGTATCTTTTACCACACCCTCTTGGTTCCGGACGCTCTACTGGTCATTTGGAACAATTTGAAACTAAACACCTGCTGATTATATACAGAATGGGAACTATTCTTGAAGAAAGCACCTTGGAGAACAATATTCCATAAGAACCTCAAAGATAACTCCTTACGTAAATCTCGGACCTCAAGCTAACCGTAGAATTATATTATAATGTTAATAAGAGTCGCTATTTCAATTGTGAAGTTGAAATAAATAGATATGGAGTAAGAGTTTGCATTTTCACTATCAGATTCATAATTTGGGATTCATTCGGGAAAGACAAGTTTTATTTATCCTTTCATTGGCGCACTATGAGTCATTGTACAAATAAATGTGCTACTTTGCACATGGGTAGAGAAAATCCTCACCATTAATATACACTAAACAATATTATGCTCAAAGTGATCTTGGAGTGACGGTTACAAGTGACTTGTCATGGTCTGATCATATTTTGCGAATGTGTCAACGTACAAATAGACTTGTTTACCTACTGAGAAAGCCATTTTTGAGAATTACTTTCCCGGCTTCGATCAAGCTTTATAAAACTTATGTCAAACCCATACTCGAGTATGCTGGACAGGTGTGGTGCCCAGTTTTAGTGCGCGACCGGAAGCTTTTGGAGGATGTTCAACGTCGTGCTACTCGCTTGGTATTCAGATTTTCTCCCCATCGACCCTCATATCCAGATAGTTTGACTGCTGCTAATATCCCAACTGTCAATGAACGTCGTTTGAGGGGAGATCTGATTTTCTCATTTAACTGCTGAAGTTCTCATACGTAAATCTTGCCAACATCTTTTCGTTGAATACAGACCAGAGATTGCGTGCTCATTGACTGAAACTAAGGAAAGAGAACGTCAAGACAAGACAACGTCAACATGTTCTGCAAAATAGAATATTTGAGGCCTGGAACAGTCTCGCAGAGGAGGTCGCTTCGGCTCCATTTGTCGTTTTGCATCAATAATGGCATACCTTCCTCTTTACAATGAAATTTTCCTTAATGAGTTCTTGTGTTGAAATAAGTTTGTATGTCTACACTAGCACTTTTCAGATACTGAACTGTTTCAGTTGTTACTATTTGGTAGTTGATCATAATTAAAAGTTGTCTGAAGATGGGATAGTTAGTTCCCGAAACTCAAGTCACAATTAAATGTGTAAAAAGTCAATTCATTGGTAATAAAACATAGTAATTTCTACAACTTGTTTTAAGTTTATATGGATATAAACCAAGGTCTTGAGCTATCCCATCCTTTAGAGAGTACTCTAAGATATCCGGGATTTTACGGATTACTCCAAGATATCTGGGATTATAAGGAGTTCTCTTAAGAACGCTAACCTTCTTATCGTGATCATCTAGTGGCGAGAGAATGGGTCGTTACGTTGTGTAGATAACCCAAATTACACTTGAACGAGAAGGTTAAGTAAAAATACAATATTTATTTGCGGAAAGGCAGGGTCCTGCATCTGACTTTGTGTATGAGAGCGAGGTTCTGCTTTAGGGAAAAAGAGTCAGGGAGAAAACCCGTGCCCTCTCTTCAGCTCCCATACATTCTTCAACCCTGTCCTTCCCTTCATTCATAAAATTAAGGTTCCAGAGATCGACAACCTTTCATATATCCTAAAACATATTTAGTGTGCAAGCAAAGGTAAATACAGCAAAACACATGTAACAAAGATCTTCGCGGTAGTTTAATAATAACCCTTTGATCAGGAATTCCCCATTCACACACCTAATACATAATTAAATTATTATAATCTGAGCGCATAATATCGTTGTTCTAGAATGTCTTGTTGCGACATTCTGAAGACACAGAGGTTGTGATGTCTTTTATTCAACTACCCATTCATTATAATATTTATATTTAATAATAGTTAATCAGGAAGGCCTTGTTGCGGCCCTCCGTAAAGACACAGGGTTGTTGTGTCAGTATCTAATTGTGGACCCACACTCAAACAAAGTACTATTGTTAACCACCTCTTAGATCCAAATAAATGAAATGGAGATAAAGACGCTTACATGTATGAAATATGTTAAATGGTCAATTCAGATCAAAATAAACAAGTCGACCCTAGCTGGAGAATCAATAAAGTGAAATCCACCAATGAATAAAGAATACATGATACAAATAACACTCACGTTGATCTCAGGTAATTCAATACAATACAATAACTTTATAAGGGCACCTCAGTCGACTTCCCTTTGTGTCTAACCTTCACTTTTAATGAACAATGGACAATGGCGTTCTATTTTTAACAAAGGAAAACTGGACTCTCTGAAACCGGCGTTCAGTCTACATTGATTACCACCAATCTTCTGGGGAGAACCAAACGATCATCTCCCGGGGTTATGTTTACATTTTCAGAAGCCCGCGCAAGTCTAAGAAGCGACCATAGACTCTTACTCCTGGCATCGACAGTGACCAGTAGGCATAAAATTCCCTAGGTGGTTCTTCCCGCCTAATCTTCCTTTATAAAAATATGTGGATCTCTTCAGTCTTTTCGTAAAATTCGACACAAAGACATCTGGGAGATGCCTAGTTCTTGTGAACGTCGATAAATCGATCAATTGCGGTCTTTACCAACAATTTCAAGTACGGCCGCAATATTCTCTTCTTTTCTTGCATTTCTTTATCTCACTGGCACTGTAACATCATGAAGTATAAAATTTGTTTCAAACTTCTTCACTAAACGTTCAACTATTCTTCTATCCGGACGATTATAATGAACAAAGATTGGAGTTAAGTACATAAAGTTAGAGTAACAGATCGCGAATTTGGATTATTTGTAAACGTTGTTGGAGTGTGTACGTTTCCATGATTAAATGGTAGACATTGACAAATACAACTGTCAATGTCAAAAATAAACAGTGGCTGCCATGCGTGGGTAATGTCAATTTAAAAATGGGGCGTTTCCATTGCATAGATTCAAGCGTTAACCCCCCCTGTTTCGTTCGTTTAGTACATGTTAGCTTACAAATAAAACATTCGGAGAATATTGGTTTCGACTGAAACAATTGAAGTCGAAACCGAAATACCCCATTGTTACAAAAACAGAAAATCTTCATCAGAAGCGGCAGCAGAAGTGAATCTAGATTAAAACGCCCCTGTTGTACCTCTCATAAAATTTCATTGCTGCTTTTTGCGGCCTTCCATCGGATCGCCATTCTTATCAGTTTATGGTGCATAAAATGCCTTTTTTACGTCTTTGTTTTAGGCCGATAACATAGAAAATCAGCGGAATGAGCATCGAATGGAGTGGTCCGACTGAACACCGTCAAAGAACAGAATATTGAATAATGATTTCGTGAAATACTGCGCTGTATTTTCCCTTATATATCCGAATCTCTTTGAATTTATGGGCAACGCAAAAAGCGGATCTCATCGGCATGGAATCGGAATTTAAATTACGGCACATCGTAAAAAATTCAATTTCGGGGTTTTAAGGGTTTTTGAACACACTCTAAAACTCGCGATCGAGATCGAAATATGGAATTATGGGGTGGTTTTGTGGGTTCCGAACGTGCAAGCTGTTTATGTTCCACGAGTATCGACGTAAAAAATATATAACTTGATCCTCTTGGGCAGTAACTGCCACACGTGTATCAACTACACTGTGTAGCTCTCAAGAGATTATAAGGGGCTTCAAACTTGATTGAAGGTTCGAGGCAGACAAAGACGTTTTGCCATATAGTTCCTATTCGAAGATAGACACATTATTTTTTCGGTAGACGGTTGTAGTCATAGATATCTCGTAAAGTATCGATCAAACAATTTCAGATCCATGCTTGTCCCCAAGGTGATATTTCACACTAAAAAAATTCTCTTGCTGTTCTTTGTTTGGTCAATTCAGTTGTGAGTTACAGGGTGTTGAAAATGGAACTCAACAAAGAGAAAATTCGATTCATTTTACATTTTTCTTTGATAAAGGCGAAAATGCCATGGTTGAGAATGAGAGAGGGATGTATAATTGGCTTTAAAGGTTTATTTGCAACCTAAATACATATGTTACATTTACAAGATTGATTTGTTTACCCAAATTGAGGCAGTTGCTGTGGTGTAGTTCAACTATAATTGCGGTGAAAACACTATCTTGTTCTTTGAGCTTTTTCACCGTTGTTTACTTGCACTGGGTTCACTTTTGGTGCATTTGCTTTTCACAAATTACTACCTAATTACAAATAATTCAGATATTACATTTACTTTCAGGCCTTTAGTGGGTTATGGAGACAAAGAGAAAAATGTGTTACTTGTTTCTATAGAGTGAGTATTGTGTGACGTTCTGGTCGAGGGAATATCTTCAACCGAACCTTTTGGCTAACTCGCAGAATGGGAAGCTCTCTTAGGACTCGAAATGTGGTCATGTAAATCCCGAAACAACATTCGACTCGTCGTCTGGAAACGGCGTCGGTTTTAATGGTATCTACAAAAACTCTGAAGGACAAATATTCGCGGTCCTTAACAGACCCAAAGGTTTCTGGGAATAAATGAGACATACTTGAAAGGCCTATATTCCTGACTCAGGGATCATAACTGTTATGCACCTGCATAGTAAATTTAAAATTCTTCGTTCGATGTGAAATTTGAACAACACTTAATATATCTTATTCTCGCTCGCTCAAATCAGATTACCCCCCAATCTAATCAGAGATACTCAAGCCGGCTCGCCAAACATCAACTGCAATTACCAAGCCATAAATCCCACATGACTCAACTACGTGCCCAATAGCACCAAAACAATTCGAATTCATCACCCCAAACGGAACACCAGATTACAGCCGACATTCCGTACAGGCAATCGTCTCAAAATCAACATTTCCGGAAATAAATTATGAGCGGAAATGGATCAGTCTAACTTAAGTGAGCAACTATTCGAAGCGAGTATACCCAGCCTGGGTTTCTATGTCTGTCGTAACTATTTGGTTAATGGAAGGCAATATTAATCATTTCAAGTGCAATTGTTTAGTTCTGCCTGTGTAAGGATATTGATGGCGAAGGAGAAATGAAGTACATGTCAAAAATAAAGAGAATTATGCTGTATTATATGTTACAAGCAAAGGCTCATTATTTCTCCCGAAAACGTAGGAAATAAATTTGAAACCTAGAATATTAATAACAATAATACGCCTTTATTGTACCCAACAGGAATATCTTACATAACCAACATCCGCGAATCAAATCATAAATAATCAGCAGCAAATAATAAAAAAAAACAGAAATATTATTACCCCAAACCAAACATATCCACACCCAGTTCATTAGCACTTTTACACCTATTACACTGATACCCGCTGCAGTAAATTTGTACGAGATGTTGGCAAATATAGATTAGATACCGTGGACAACCTAGGAATGTTAACAGCCATCCTAATAAAATGGTGAGTTTCTTCTTCCAGTAAATAATCTCTTAGCAAATCTAGCACACTGAACCTCAAGTCTCTCAAATAACGATGATAATCTGATATCACTTATGATGTCAGACAAATCTGCATCAAGTACTGTTCAAACAATACGTACTTGAAAAATTTCCTATGAATGAATTTCAGAGGGACTCGATGACACTGACAGATAGGAAACCATATCAAATTTGCCTATTCTATTTTACTGATGGACTAGAGTCCAAGTACTGACTGCTCATTGAATTCTTTTATGCTTCTGAGTACAAAGCCCAAAGTTCTACTGGCTGATGCGCATAACTTCTCGATATGGGGAATGAAGGCGAAGATAGAGTCCAACAATACTTCAAGGTATTATATATATCGTGTTTATTGACAATATAATCGTCAGCTATAATTATATAGCTGACAATTGTATCATAAATAAAGACAATTGTATTGTCAATAAAGACAAAGTTGGACTTTAGTCCAACTTCGTGGACTTTCTAGTATACCTTGAAACACTTTCCCACATTTAACCTTAGTTTGTTCGGCAAAGACCAATCGTAGATATGCTGCAAGTTGGACTGAAGCAACATCAAATCTGAAACATAACATATTTTTAGGTAGATCTTTAAATCAACAGCACATGCTAAAATTTGGAGAGACCAATAGATCATTAATATTAAATAATTAATAATTAAACATGAGCTCATACTCTTATAATCTGAAGTCTTTGTAGGAAACAAAACTCAGTCTATCTTGTAAATATGATTTTAGGAGCCTCATATATGCCGGGCTGAAGCTGAACGACCAGAGTTTCACCAGGAGAATATTTTGATCGATAGTGTCGAATTCCCGAATTATGTTTTGAGGGGTGGATGAAATAATAACTCCCGCGATAAATCGGTATATATCACATCAACCTGACCACCATACTCCAAGGATTCCGCAATAAACTGTGATATCATCGCCAAGTTAGTGATGTTCCAAGAACAAATCCGTGCTGCTTTGTGGACAAATGGGAACCAACATTGAAGTACATATTCCCATATAGCACCTCATCATAGACTTTTGCAAAGTTGGACAAAATCAAAAAAAGGATAATGGTGTTAGGAAAGCCTTTTCAGAATCACCACACTTTGATAATGCGACCTTTCGTCTACATATTTAGACTTCTTCACAGCTAAAAATATACAACATATTATTACAGATATTCAACACATACTAGAGACTCACTCAGAATTAATTGTTGTAGGCTAATAAACAAATCATTGAACATACAGTGTAAGCATGAAATTGAGTCAACATTCACAATCCCAAATAATAAAATTGTCAAAGAACAATACATCAGAGATCATAAAATTTAAAAAATAATTATATCAAAAGATGAATATACTTGAGATACAATAACCTAAAATAATATAAAATAACAACGAACGTATTCGAATCCGAACACAAAATATATATGTTTATGTTATTCTTTCTCTTCGTTGACCTCTATTGGTCTTATACATATTGTGAAGTTTACAAAATGTCGTACTTAAATTTTGTGTATCTGTTCTATCATTTACTGTAGAGCTAATATTTATATAGATCATTCCGCTGATATTTCTTCTATAAAAATATCCTCATAATCTAGCACCTTGTTATTTTCAAAATAAAAAACATGTAATTCATTAAATTGATGTTTGGCTAAAGCTGTTTTATCCATCTTATTCTATTCTGCAAATATTGCTTAGTCTGTCTTATATAACTTTTATCACAGTTCTTGCAGGGACCTTGGTAGATTACATTGAACCGTTGGAGAAAAGTCTAAACTAAGATATAAATCATCTTTTCTTCAACGGTCCATTGAAATTTACCAAGTACCCTGCATGAACTGTGATAAAAGTTATATAGGACAGACTAAGCAATATTTGCAACATAGATTTAGACAAACCAAGTATGATTGCCAGACTAAGCACTGCAATAAGATAGATAAAACGGCCTTAGCCAATTATCATTTCAATTAATTACATTTTTTGATTTTGAAAAGGTCAAGGTTTTAAACCTTGAAGCGAAATGATCTATATGAATATTAACTGAACAGTAAATGATAGAAAAGACACACAAAATTTAAGTGCGACATATATCGGGTGTTTTTTTGAGTCATAGAACTTTTAATTGAAATAAAACAATTTAAATTAAGATTGAAGCCAAACTTTTTTATTTGAAAGATAATATTATGAAATTTTTGTTTCAAGAATAATATCCGGCATATATCCACCACGACTAGCTCTGAGGAACCGCATTCGACCAGACCAATTTTGGACCACTTTTTCGAGTAATGCAGGCCTTATTTCATCAATAACACGAGTTATATTGGCTTCCAAAGCGTCTATTGTTTCTAGTTTATCAGCATAAACCAATGACTTGACATAACCCCAAAGAAAATAATCCAGTGGAGTTATGTCGCATGATCTTGGAGGCCAATTAATTGGACAATTTCTCGAAATAATGTTATCGCCAAATATTTCTTTCAATTAATCAATTGTTACGTAGCAGCATGAAGTGTAGCACCATCTTGTTGGAACCAAAAGACTTCTGGGTCGATACCATTCAAATTTTGAAACAAATAATCATTGATCATCGATCTGTAACAAGCACCATTCACTGTAACATTAGCTCCAGCATCGTTTTTAAAGAAATATGGACTGATGATGCCTCCAGCGTGTAAAGCATACCATGCAGTGCATTTTTCAGGATGCAATGGAACCTGCAGAACTCCAACTTGTTGTGAACGTCGACAAATAGATAAATCTGGATCATCATTAACACTATGACTTACAGCAGCGATATTTTCTTCTGTACGTACAGTTTTTTGTGTTGTTGTTGTGGCATCGAGTAGAGAAAATGTTGTCCGACATCGATCGATAGTTCGACGGATAAGCTGCTCTGATGGATGATTATGTAAACCATAAATTTCACGAAGTGCTCTATAAGTTTGGCGAATAGAACACTGATTTTGAAACAAAATTCCAACAATTTGTAAACGTTGTTGCGGCGTGAGTCTTTCCATGATAATTTGTCAATGCTTACTGAACATGGATCAAAACAACATGGCTTCTATCTTCTGTCAAATCACAGTTATCCCTATCGAAAGTTCTATCACTCTAAAAAACACCCGATAGTAACCTTTTCAATAGAGGCCAACGAAGAGAAGGAATAACATAAACATACGTATGTTGTGCTCGGATTCGAATACGTCTGTTGTTATTTTATATTATTTTAGGTTATTGTATCCCAAGTATCTTCACCTTTCGATATAATTATTTTTTAAATTTTATGATCTCTGAGGTATTGTTCTTTGACAATGTTATTATTTGGGATTGTTAATATTGACTCAATTTCATGCATATACTGTATGTTCAATGATTTGTTTACACAATTAGCCTACAACAAATAATTCTGGATGAGACTCTAGTGTGTGTATTCTGTCACAATCTGTTGAATATTTTTAGCTGTAAAGAAGTCTAAATATGCAATTGAAACGTCGCATTATTAAAGTGTTATGATTCTGAAAAGGCTGTCCTAACCCCATAAACCATATTTGATTAATTTGAGAAGGACGTGAATTATATACTTATTGTTGGACAAAATTGAAATGGGTCTATAATTATTGAATTGAGACTTGTTGCTTTTCTTAAAAATGAGTACAACTATTATGTAAACTTAACAAAATTAGTATAATAATAAATACTGTTGTGAAATCTATTGATGAATTTTGAATTTTTCTTATGATTTGTGTTTATAAGGCGTTGGGCGACAAATGATATGGATTCTACATATAAAATTTTTGGTTCAACACTTTTTCTGCTAACCTTTGTATATTAGTGTGGATGTATTTTGTGCTTCCGACTAGGTTAGTGTGTTTTAAATTTTGTTATTGTAAATTGAAGATTTTTTTAAATTTTATTAATTTTGATGTTATAGGGAGGGTTCAAATTTTAATTTCTAATTTATTTTCGAAAAATATATTGAAACTAGAGTAATTTGAAATACAAAATCTGTGAACACAACTAACCTACTCCTATATTCTACGATCTAACCTTATATAGTAAAGATATGTAATGCATTACAAAATCAAAAATTTATCCACACATTTCGTTAATGGCAAAGATTAAACTAACTTTCCTTAAATTTGGTGAAGAGAATGATATCAAAGAAAATGAGCAGAAAAATAAAATTCTAGTTTTTATTTATGTAGCAAAATTCAGAATTATTTTAATGAATCCAACTTAAAAAACCTTCCCAGGTTCTCCTAGTTAAGGAAATATTTCATTCGACGCAGAACAAAAACAGAAGAATTTTAAAGATTCAATTATGATGATTGTAACATAATTTACTTGGATCAAACAGTATGAAACTTTCGAACAAGACTGAAAGACTACAGACAAAAGATCAGCCGTCCTTGAACATATTGAAGCTGTAATCAGCAACCTCAAAATCCTCCGTTAATCTCGGAATGGATTTAAAATTAATTTATTAGAGTGCTTGGAAATAAGCAAAGTCCATAGGGATCCCGATATTTTCAAATAGTAAAAAACCATATCAGCATATTTTCCTAACATTAAATAATCTATTGGAAAAACTCGAAAACTTCGAAATATATCTTACTCAACAACTTTAAGTTTTAAATGAAAACTCTGAGCAACATGGTTGAAATGAACATTTCACATCTCTTCGGATTGAAACCAAAGAGATGAGAGAAAAAGGACATAATAAAAAGCGATAAGCTCTCAGAAGGCCCAGATGGGAACAACGTATAGAATGCAATTGATGATTGTGCTTGTGTAAGACAGAAACTCTCATAAAATCAAAGTTACGATTATTGAATGAGACCCTTCTCACTGGAAGGCATCCAAAATGCTACAAAAGAAGAAGCTGGGGAAGTATAAAAATCTTATTGCCGATATCAACGTTTCGATGTTCGAAAGTTAAATAATTAAAACAAGAATTGATTTTGAAGGTAATACTTTTTTTCTGATGCTCTAAAATACCTACTTTCTCGGACAACTTCAGACATCAAAATACGCCAATCTAGTATTTTAGTTCATTGCTAAGCTAAGCGGCAAACCTTCCCGGACCGTTTTCAGTCCAAGTTAAATATATTATTTTTCACCTATGAAACGTTTTCTAAAATTATTTTTATATGTTTATAATTATGTTACAGTTTGTACAATTATTAAACATAGGCTGAACTCAACTAACTTCTCAAACCTTGTTACTTTCAACTTCAAAGCACCCCTTTTACGAATCAATTCATTAAAATAGAAAACTAGATATCGCAGATCAATACTCAAAACGTCGTGAAGGAGTTGAAATGGCAGATAAAATACAACAGTTAAGAATTTTTTTTTTGAAATTCTGGACATTACAGCGACTCAAATAGAGATAGGTTAAGCGAAATGGATTTGTTGAATAATTCAAAATTATCCAATTATGAAAAAAAAAATTTCCTCATGAGCTTTTGAAAGACTTGACAATGCAATTTAATATTTCGATTCGATTTGTTGAATAATTCAAAATTATCCAATTATGAAAAAAAAAATTTCCTCATGAGCTTTTGAAAGACTGGACAACGCAATTTAATATTTTTGATATAAATCAACTAAAAATCGAATTAACTGTTCTATACGGAAACGATATAATTAATAGAAAATTGCACAAACCCTTATGAAAGGTTAACTTTTTTTCACAATACTAACTTAAAATTTCGTATGTCTCTTCAAATTATTGTCTTGTTGTTGTTTTGCCAGTGACAACTGCTTTTACAGAAAGAAGTTCCTACGCGTTGAAAAGAATTTAAAATTATATTAGAAATACAACTGGACAGGCGCGATTGAGTAATATGGCAAATATTTCACTAGAAAAGGAATTTATAAAATCACAGGGTGAGAACATTTTTATAGACGAGGTAATAGATCATTTCGCTGAACAGAAGAATGGAAGAATTCCTTTGATCTATAAAAAATTCTAACTTTTAGAACTCACGATTTCAATTTAGAATTAATATATTTTTTTAAACTCTCAGTATATATCCTATATTATACGCTGAGGTAGTTTTTTTATTTTGTTAATTTAGAGTTTATTTCATTGTTTTAGAGTTTATTTCTTTGTTTTAGTTCATTTCGTCAATAGTATATTATTTTTTCAAAATCTTCTATCTTCATCTAACTCGTTTTCCTTTATTTCCATCGTATCCATCCCTTACCTGTCAAGAATGCTCTACAGCTCCACGTTGGTTCGTGCTGGACAGCTGCATAATAACGATTTTCATATTTAGAGCAATGCAACATATCGAAAAAAAGCTCAAAAATTATCTATTGGGGCATTAATACCAAAAGATTTTTTTTAAACTGAAGATAAGAACAAATTTGTCAACATAGTCATAATATGATGAGGATTTGGTTTGGGATCCCATAATTCAAATTATTAGTAATAAGAATTTTTATAATGGTTATTATGCAACTGACAATGTAGAGTTCACTAGATAAACTGTGTGACAGTACAAGATGGTGAGGCACTGAATGGAACGCGATAAAATAATTATTCTAGACGAAACAACCACCTTTGTGAAAAGGGATCACTACGGACAATTTCCACATATCAGGAAAAGAACATTTAGACATTTAGAGCAAGGATTGGTTATATAAAAGAAGTAAAGAGGTATCTGTTCACATTTCTTACGAACACTGCAGGGATGTCATCGTGTCCCGCTCCCTTGTTTGGATTTAGACATAGGCGTATTACGGATAATAAATCTGTGGATTTAGATCTCTGATACCCCATAATACTTCATTCGATTGAAGCTGAATTGAAGTGAGCCCGCTGCAACTTTGATCACTAATTTCGGCTTGATCCACATACTGATTATTAACACGAATTTGGGTGTAGTAAATAGGAAGTTTCTTGAAACGAGACAGTACAACTCATTGTTGCATTCGTTGCCATTACAGCAATGCACTAATGACTAGCTAAAAAGCTGTGAAACATGCATGTCTGCTGCTTATCCCCGGCGATAAACAAAACCTATTCGGCTTTATTTAAGTTTCAAACTTTAACATACTCAAATTCCTGTTAACATATAAAAAATACTTTCTGGTGTACGAAATATATTAGATTTAAATGAGCATAACTCTTCCAGTAGAATGAAAATCATCATAAAATGAACAATATCATTACCCAAGTTAATATAATTTCAGCAATGAGTTACGCTTCAAATGAAACAATGTTTATCTATCTATTTACACTCCCTATGCCGATTTCTCTTTGTTGTTACTGTAGTTTCTGAAAAATAAATAAAAACGTCAGGTCTGTTAAAATAATTCTAGACATCCTTCCTAATCAAATGTCAAAATCTAAAAAGGTAATCGGTGACCAATAACCGGGATCGTGCAGTTATTTTCATTTGACAATTTGCATATTGTGTCTTTCGCAAAATATATGAATCAATAAAATTATATTCATTACAGATCAACCGCATTGATCCATGTGAATTCTGCCTTTGTCTCGATGGAGAAATGTTCTGTTGGTGGCAAGATTGTCCTCCTGCTACAAATGGTCCCTGCAAAGATCAGGGTCCTTTTTCTCAGTGTGGTGAGTATGAATATCCCTGTTAAACTAAACCCGCATTTAATGTTGAGAACTCAACTCATTTTGAATTGATTAGAGTTGAGGTTATTAGGGCACCAACTGCTAATGACATATTTCTTGAGCTGACTAAGATGAGTCTTGGACTAGAATCCTCCATCCAGTTCTTGAGCTCTAATTATCCAGTTCCAGGAAAAAATCTATGTTTTAATGGCTCCTTTTTCATGGTGACTTCAAATGGCGAGGCATTATATCGCAAGGTGTTCAGTAACTTATTTCTCCTCTCCAAAGAACCAACATTCGATCTTTCAGCTGATTGAATACTTTCTGAAGTAACAGTGCCTGTGAAGAAGCCAGCGGAAGCTGTAGATTTTCAGATAAGATCAGCAAAGGCTTTGAATTTCATATTGCTAAGGCTTCAAAGGGATGCTTCAAACCTGGCAGATCCCTATTGATTTTTCCTGTTTATTCCTAATCCGTAAAAAATCTCCTGTAGTGCAAGAGGGTTAAATCATCTTTTTTGACGACGATGCCTTCTTTCCATTGATTTTCGAAAATTTGAGAATTCTGATCAAGACGAACTCATCGTTCTTGGCTAGTTCATCAAGTTTATTCATTCGGTATTTCCACTCTATACTTTAACTAATGGTGTTAGATATAAGTGCTTTAAGCAAAACTGGTTTTATTAAATAACACAGTTCTATCATTTTTACAGATAACATCGTAGCAACAAAAGCTCCGAAAGCAAAAGTATCAACACCAAGAAACAGTACTACAAAAGCACCAATCCCCAAAGAAATCAAAGATAATTCGGTTTCCGTAGAAGACAGTAAAATTATTTCTACGAGCACCAAAATGTCTTCCATAGCAAGATCGGAATCGTCTACGAAGTTTATTGACGATAGTTCTGCAGCGAGTGAATCAAGCTCACCAATATCAACCTTAGCACCAAAGTTTTGTATTGTGATGGGTAAGGTATAAGGGTTAACAAAACTCTTTCGGGGGTTTTTTCCCTTTTCCTTTATTAGAAACCTTCTCCAAAAGTCCTTAATGAGCTAAAGTCGTTATATTTGTGTTGTTATAAGTTGTCCATGACTGTTACATTTATTCAGTTTTATAACAATAAACTTGAAATGATATTCTGTAAGAGTATCAATGAACGTTATTTATTTCGATTATATACTTGCAGAAACGGCTGCAACGAATTTACTTTGAGTTTTTGCATTTTGCACAAAGCTTAAACACAGAATTAATTATTATAGTTCGTCTAGAAAGTATCCGGAAAAAACAAAGCTCAATTGTAATTATTTAGTATACAATTATGATTCTGAAATTACAACAAAATATTCATCTCATTTACTTATACAACCTCCATTTAAGTGTAAACGCTTGACTAAACGTCGAAGTACACCCGAAACTAGATCACCTCCATAATTTTCGGTCCAGGACTGTGAAACTGACTGAATTAAATCATCTTCATTTCGTGGCGCTGCTCGTTGAACTTCAATCTGCAATATTTTTTCAAAGGGACTAAGATCTGGTGAAGCTGCTGGCCATGAAATGGTGTCACTTGGTGTTCTTGCATCCAAGCTTGAGTATAGGCTGAAGTATGGCATCTTGCATTATCCTGCTGAAGACGCCACCCCTCTGGATATAAAGCCTGCATAGTTTCAAGGAGTTTCAAGGAAATTTGAACGGTAAGAGGTTGTTTTGATAGGATGGAAACAACTTTCATCAGATATAAAGACATTATTAAAATTATCTTCTTGAAAACGTTGGCAAAATTCTATCCTTCGTTCCTTTTGTAGAGGTGTCATTAAAGGGATATGTTTTGGTTTCCTTGATATTTAGCCTTGTCTTTTCAGTGATATACGGACGATTTCTGAACATACTATCATATTTTGTTGATTTCCAAATCTGTAAGCCAATTTGCGAAATCCCAGGAACGGATTGTGTCGTCCTAAAGCCAATAAAGCGTTTAAATTGTTTCCTTCAACCTTACGCGGTCTTCCTGAAACTGGTTTATGCCTCATACCATGCGATTTTTCATCCTCTTTGTCTCATATCAATTTTCCCCAATTCAGTCAATTGCACCAATATTTTAACGTTTCGAAAACCTTTTCAATACAATTATTCTACCTATTTTGGTTTTTCTAGATGCGACATTATTTCATGAGTTGTATACCTGCTGACAATCAACAATATTTGAAAAATAGTATTGCCATACAACTTTGGCCATAGCCGACTATCTACACAACCTATTTTAGACAATACTTTTTTTAAGAATGTTACAAGAAAGAAGTATATTAAAATAATGAAAAATAATAAATTCCTGATACTTCCTAGACTATATATGATAATTTAAAAATATCAAAATTTTTCCAACTTCTATGCTTAATGAATTCCATGTTTTTGTCACATTGCTGCAAAAGCAGTCATATTTATTGTCTGCAGAAATACGCAAATCAGAAATGATTATTGCTACAGCAGCTTCTTTTATGCTATTGTAGTCTTGACGATCACAGAAGGTTTCGCCGAATAAAGTTATTATTGTTATTATTCACAAAACTTCCATTGCTTCGGATTCTGAAAATGGATTTGATTATGTTTCTGATTTCAACACAGAATCCAATCAGTAAATGGATTAATGGATTGCTGCATCAGTTAAAGTTTTCTGAACCAAACGAATGTCTTCAGTGTATGCCGATAGCTCAATGGTTAGAGTTCTGGGCTGGGAACCAAATCGTGCCTGGTTCAGGGCCCATCTACGTAGGAAATATATTTTCTAGTTAGACGGGTTTAGAGCACAAATCATTTAGTCTATTAGGGTTACCTAGGACGTAGCAAGGTTCTTGCAAAGAGAAAATTTTCAATTTTTATATTTTTGAGATTGTTATGAAAAGTTTTTGATTGAGGATGATCATATTCCTTTACATTTACTGAGAAGCCGTCACTATCGAGTAGAAAAATTTTCTGACTTACCAAAATGGTGAAAGTCGGAAATTAATTAACCCACACTTGTTTAATGTATTGCAGACGCTAGAGGAGTGAATTGCAACGATTCATAAGCACGTGTACTAACGGACACAATAAAAATATAATTTTTTAATATTTCAATATTAACAGATATATTCTGTTAGCATTCTACGTATTTAGTTTCAAAAAATTATATTTATTATTATAACTTCAGGAATTAAATTAATGTCATGTAAGCACCACTTATATCGAAAGACATAAAATAAACATTCATTATAAGACATCCAAATGAGATAACAAAATTCAATAAATATAAATTGTTAACAAAAATCCTATAAATTAAATATTTTGAGAAGACAAAATTTTGTTTCTGCACATCCCTCTTGTGAAAACAGATATCTTTCAAAATGTTTAACATAATTCTGAGAATTTCATCATAAAACTATCTGAGTTACTTTTTAGAAAATCTCAAGATATGTAAAAACATTACTAAAAAACACGTTTAAGATAGACTTTGCTCGTCAGTACCTAATCACATTTAAAAAATATAACATCAATCAACAAAAAATATTTACTCACCTCGACAATCCAGAAACATCTTGGCAAATGAATACTGAACATTTAAATGGTGTCCCATGTGACCTCAAATAAATAGTTCTATGATCATCAGTGAAAAAGGTTTTCTCTTAAACATTCAAACATAAAGGATCGACTGAAATATTAACTGATTTTCACTTCTTTCTGAAATAATTCAAAATTTAGTCTCATTAAATCATTTTCATTTTCAGGTGTGGAGTACAGAATAGGTGATAAACTTCCCCATGACACAGGAAACTGCGTAGAATGTGTATGCGGACAAGGGGCTAAAATAACTTGTTCTCCCCATCAATGTGCACCCTTAGGAGAAGAAATAAATGATTATCGTCCACCCGAAAATCGATTGACGGCATCAGACTCGTTCTAATGAATTTTTATAACGTTTTGATAAGAAGAACGTCAGCAGCCCATATGCTCCAAATGGCACTTATTTGCATATTTTTTTTATTAATTTAAGTGATATTCCTTCTATATATTACTATATACGGTAAAATTCACTTCATTAAAATTCAGAAAGAACTCCAAAAACATAAATTAAATAAATATATACTAAAAGCTAAAACCAATTGATTGCTTACTCAAACTGCTTTTGTTTGAAATCCGATATAGGTACACAAACAAATGTTTACTCATTTTAATTGTAAAATACTAGAAGTCATCTTCTATATCTTAAACGATCGAAGTTCCCTTAAAAATAAGAGACATCATATTCATACAATGCTTTCATTATACCCTAAAAATTTGTATCCTGTGGAAATTTTTAGATAGCAATAATCAAATCATATATTGAGGGGAAAATCAATTGTCCAAATATCAACCCATCATCGATATATTAAATGAAAATTATTGATTTGGATCCTATGGAAATTTTCATATAACAAGGATCAGACAATTTAGATATGAAGGGGGAAAATTAATTGCACAAAGGTAACCTCAAATCGATATATCGAATGATACCTACAACATAAACATCGTTGCAAAGGGTATACAACAATTTGCTATTCAACCGAAGCAAGCAAAGTGAAATCGGGAAACGCGAGTTAAAAAACACCTCCTCAGATACTCTGAAGACGCTGGCTACAACTCTAGTGAAAACTCATACGACGACAAAGAAGAGACGGAAAGGCATTATTTATGAAAGCTTTTTTAACAATTATCTAGGGATTGATTTATTGTCAAACGCCTAACACTTCTTCTTAACTCTCGCTTGTACCAATCGAGACACCTGATGTTCTCCAAACAGGTATATTTATAGGAATATTCACAAATAACAAAACGTCTTCATTCTCAAGTACAATCGGAGGTGCGATCACTGAATTTCCGGAACTTTACTTCACTTTGCATTTAAATCCTTTTCGTCTTCCGTATATGTCCCGTCTTGCATCTTTCACGTCTATGTACTGCTCTATTTCTAATTTTCGGCAAAAGTCCATGATTCCATCCCACTTCTTCTAAGGGCAGACAAAACCTCCTATAACGTCTAACTGCACAATAAATGGACTTAGCGTAATTCAAGGTCCAGTATGAATCTACTCTCAAGTACCTAGACTTATCAAAAATAGTTGAAGATTTATCGGTCGTTAGTTAACCCCCAAAAAATAAATATTGATTTCTTCTAAAGGGCGTCTTCTACACTGTGGGCCCAAAAAAGTGATTTAAACCTTCCATTTTTGACGAATTCCATGCATGAGCCGTTTTACCTTCAACTATATACAAGCAGAAATTAGATCTCTTCAAAGAAGAAATCCAACATTTATTTTAGTGAAGTTGTGAGAAAAGATGTTATTATGGAAACGCAGCTCGTCGTCTATCTTTTCTGAAAAGAGAATAGAACTTTTTGGAAAATACTATACAGTAGTAATAATTCAATGTGTTGAAAATCAAGTAGGGAATAATGAGGTATGGAACTCAATTGAGACAATGTATAATAGATTTTCAGCGAATTGTAAGAGACTCTCATGATGCATTTTCTGTTTTTTCTTAAGTGTCTTAATGAACAATTTCCCAACAGACCTAGTCTAGTGAAGCGGCCAGCAATATTTTCAAACATCGCTAATAAATTCTGTTTCAGGTTAAATGAAAATAAAAAACTTGAACTTCACCAAAACTTGCTTCGTTTTATAATAAAAGCAATGTATGAATGTGTTTATTTGCTTTATGCGTACTACAAAAAAATATTTCAAATATGAATCAGATGAATAATTAATATTTGAAATTTGTGTTAAAAAAACTTTCAAGGTAATATTCAATTTTTGTTTATATAAAACAAAATGTTTATTGATTAAGTTTAAAAAAATTTCTTAGCCTTGGTTCAATAGATATGGCAGAATTACCTAGCTGTTATCTTCCTGATCCACAATTCTCTTCCTGCAACTGATCGAAGCTTTAATTCAACTTTGATTTTGAATTCTTTCACAGAATTTTTAGTATTAAATGAAGTTTAATACTTTGAGTATATCTCATATTCTAATAATAATGAGGTAACTAATTTGTGTATTGAATGCAAGTTTCTTTCTTTCCACTCCGTTTGAGCATGTCGGCCGATCAGTTATGCTAAAAATCAGAATTTTGCGGCTGATAATGGACTAAGCAGATAATTAGATACACGAGATTGAAGTCAAATCGCAAAACATGAAAAAGAAAATGAACAAAATTTTTTCAGAACGTGGCGAGCAGTCTAATATTTCTGAATGGAAACAAATTGTTATATATATAGATAAATTAAAAACTACCAAATTGACTGAAGTAGAGAAAAGTCGAAATATTACCCTCTTACTGAAATTTGATATCGACATATCAGTAGTATTTTTAGAGCTTAATGAATGTAGAATTAATATCGTGAATGTAATTTAATGTAATTAATGAACATAGATTTGGACAATAATTTTTCATTTTCTGAAATAAAAATCGAACCTTCATATATTGGTCCTTTCAACTCAATACTCATATCAATAATATAATATTCTTTTGAAACTGCAAGTTTAGGAATATTAAAAAACTTTTCATATCATCTTTTTTAAGGTATCAAAACTAAAAATTCGACAATGTCTTCACTTCAAAAAATTCATTATATTGAAAAAACTAATGTAAAATGATTGTGTAGATGTATTCCGACAATGTTTCAAGAGTGATCTACATTTCATTTGTGGGTGAGTACCCATATATTTTTTATCGGAAAATTGATGGTGGATTTTATAGCTCTTTGTATGAAATTAGACCAATTCATAGATTAGATCACCTCATTGTCACACTCTTTCTAATTTTTTTTACCAGATAAGGGAACGTTATTTTCCCCAGAAAGAGTTTTATAACATGATGTTCAGATGTCATGGTAAAATATTCTTATTAGTTAGTCGTAGGTTTATGTATCTTTCGAATAAAAAAAATTATTCAATGTAGACTTAAAAACAGTATACAAGTGTTTTTATAAGGATTAACCGAAGATTTAAGTTGAAATAACTACTTCTTTGATGTAATATTTTATAGAAATTAGCTGAAACACATTTCAAATAATATAGTTTTTATATATATTTTCAAGTGAAGCAATTTTTTCGTTGAATTTTTCGATATTGCATTCTAACATCCTCAACTTGTTTCACAAAATTTTTTAAATGATTAATAATTTACCACAAGTGTCAATAAATGTCAGGAGAGTATCAAGCAATATTTAAAAAAGGTGAATAATTCACATCTGTCCAAGGAGGGTTTTTTTTTTAAATTTCATCTACTTGTGAAAAGTAATAATCCTTCGATCAAGAAAAAACCGCTTCTTATTATTTATCATCTATCATCTACTTGTCTCTAGAAACTCTCAATTTGAGAGTTACTTTTATTTTAATTGTATAGAATTTCTACATTTTTATTGAAGTTATGTCCTCCGTTTGAAGTGATTCAAATAAGTTTCCTAAATATCCAACAGATTAATTCTGCTACCCTTACTAGAAATTTTAATTTTTTAAAATTTTTCAGTTTCAATTTAGTAGACATATAGAATCAACACTCATCACACAGCACCAGTAGGAATAAAAGAATCCAATGAAAATATAAGTTATTATTTAGAAATATTAAATAAATACTTGAAGGATACAAATTTAATATTTTTAATGTTTCTAATTAATATTTTATATTTTCTTTCGTTTCTTTTATTTCTTCTGGTGCTGTGTAATGAGTGTTATTTCTATATGTCTACTAAACTGAAAGTGTGTTTAAGACATTTATTTGATCCAATTTTTGGGAAAAACTTTTCATAAAATCAAAATTTGTAGTGAGGTTATCATAATTAAGCTGTTTGATATTTTGATTTGTTTTGATTATTTTATTATCAAATAAGTCGAATTTTTCTTATGATTAAGGCAACTTCAGGAATTTTTCTTCATTTGTTCTATATAAACTTTCTGACAATCATCATAGTTTAGCTTATATCGATTTATCATCTTAGAATGTAACATATTTATGAGTTTAGTTTTGAATGAAGTTTTCAAACTATGTTTTCATCGAATGACTACGTTATACTTTGAACTTATTAGTATCCCTAGAAATAAATAGGCAGCTTAGATGCGAATATTACTTAACCAGCAAATAGATGTGAGCAATTCACCACTTTTCGATATTTTTTGAGACCATTGTAAAATTTATCAATACTTGCAGTAAACCGGAAATTTCATAAGAAATTTTTAATTACGTTTTTTTGAAATAATTTCAATTCATTATCGAACTTCTGTCCAATATTGAATTTTGAATCCAGAGTTAAAAAATTATAAAATGTGGAATCGTCAGTTTCTGCGAAATATCTAAAAAATAATGTAAATAATACTTACGTACGAAAATGAGGAACAATTCAATGTAAGAAATGAACTCAAATAAAATTACGAATTGTAACTATGTTGAATCGATATTGATTCCAGAGAATGAATGTATGGACATTAAAAATTGAAAAACAACAAGTGAATGTTTCATTTTTTCCTATCACTTATATACAACGATTCGAATATTTCCAACAACAACCAAAATGTTCGAATCTAACGGAATCCGTTCTTGAGATCCTTATATAAAGATTAGATAAATAAGTGGTTGATAACCACATACCGGTACTATGATTAGAAAAAATGTCTAGTGGCTTAGACATCGAACTCATAATCGTGAGATTGAGAGTTCGAACCGCGTGCCAGGAAAGAAATTTTCCTGTTTCGGGAGACCGTCCAACCATTCGCTGGTGGGTAAACAATTAACAGCGCTGTTCCTGAAGTGGCGTAATGAAACAGTAGCAAAGCCTACTCAGAGCACAAACCCGATGTGGATACTATAGTGGACTTCTGTCTGTCTGTATCCCTGGCTCCCCCCCTGTCTCTGTACCTTGTCGTGGTGGGGGAGCTTGTCATAACGAGTGTCCTAGTTTCATTTATGAGATGGAGGATATGGTTATAATGCCTAAAGCAGAGACTCGCAATCCTAATTTCCTTTCTTCGTTTCTTTCTTGCATAATACCTTTCCATCATGTTGTCCCAATCCTACCTTTTCCTACCGCAGGACTTGGAATCGTACGGGGAAGCTGGCTCTGATTGACGACCAGAATCTGCGACCCTGCGATCGATTAGAGTTCTGTTTTTTCCTTCATTGGCGAAGGCGATCCCCGCTAGTCCTAAGCGTGGGTTTCCAACCTTCGTCCTCTTAGCCCGCTGAAGGATCTTAAATGGTTGCTGAATGAAAAAGGGAGGCTACGACGTTTCGAACAAGCTGGGGAGTTTGGGAGATTCGCTCTGCTCGCCCCCAAATTTGGCTCCGTTTTTAGTTCCTGAAGCTTCTGCTGCGGGGTCCTGATTGGTCCGTTGGAGGACAAAGGGAGACTACGACGTTTTGAACAAGTGTGGGACCTTGGGATATTCGCTGCGCTCTTCCCTAACTCCGGCCCCATTCGTGGATCCTTAAGCTTATCTTTTTCCGCTGCGGGTTCGGAAGTGGTCCGCTGGAGAAAAAAGGAGACTACGACGTTTCTACAAGGTTTGACGGTCCTTTAAGATACGCTCTGCTCTCCCCCAAACTCTGGCGCCCTTTTGATCCTAAGGCCCAATCCTATGACGCTTCGGAGCCTCGCTTTTGGCGGCGAACCGCAAGCGACCCTGTTGCGCGCGGGGTCCATGCTGAGATACTGTTATTTGTGTTGATTCGTTGCTTGGGACGCTTCGGAGCCTCGCATTGGCAGTGAAACCGCAACAACGACCCTGTGGCGCGTGGGGTCCATGCTGACAGGCCGTTATCTGTGTTGATTCGTTGCTTCAGTCTTTCATAATCCATAGGCACTCTGCCCAAATGATTGAGTGGTGGGATCGCTACGGCGATCCTCTTTGGTGTGGGAGAGGTGACTTGTGGGGGTCCCTCACCTAGTTGTGCTGGCGCGGAGTGTTCCTTTCTCCAAAAAACTCCTTTCTTTCTCTTTCAGCTTTCGGGGGTCTGCTGGAGTGTCAAAACTTGAGCAGAAACCTGGGACAACAATGATGACAATGGTACATTAATGTTATTAGAGAGCTCTGCTCATATTTTAACTTGTACAATTCTGAGTATGTCTGTATCCCTGGGAGTCGCCCCCCAGGCATTAGATCTTGTCATGATGGGGGGGCCTACCTTGACTAGGACCCTACTTTCGTCCCGGCGATATGGAGGGTTAAGTCTTGGTGCCTAACGTAATGCCATTCGCGCCAGTCACTGGACCTGTATGATGAAAGATCTCCGAATGGGGCCCTAGTTTTACCGTTCTGGTTCTGGGGGAGGGGGTCATTTTTTGTTTTAATTAGAAAAAAGTGCACCTGAAGCTCATCGTATGATTGCGGAAGTTTAGGGTGACAATGATCCAACTGACATGTTATATAGAGAATAATTTCGGCACTTGGAGTGTACTAAATAGTGTGAATATTTCAAACACACTCCGATATTATTCAAATATGTAGCTCGAAGTGTGAGTCTTGAGGCATACCAGAAGTATTGCAAAGTATGTCAGATCTACAGCCACCTATGAAAACAAATTGGGATCATCTACTTATGTAAAAAAAATCTTCCTCAAATGGTCACCGCGTATGCCCACCTCAGCAAGCGTCCCAAGCAATATACCATGACATATCTTATCAAAGACCCTTTCAAGCATTCGTCAGTAGTGTGGTAGTTTGAATATCTGACTCGTAGGTTCACATCATAGCCGGGGAAGAAATTTTATCGTTAATAAGGCCGACCACTATTTCCCAGCAGATCTAGAAATATCAGTAAATCAGTCGAAGAGTGATTGATAACGTCGAATAGTAATTCCCTGTTATTGTTTTATCCCTATCCAGGAAATGAATCAGGATTACTACATAACGATCCCAAAAAACCTTATCAGCAGATTTAATGCTTTACACTGGTACTGATAGGTTGTAGATCTTTGCTGCGGCTTACCCACATTCAACATAGAATATGAGACCGCACAACGATGTTCAATTCACCAATGCCACCTTTTCAACTGAAACAAGACCAACAGGCGTCATTGACAGGCTACCTAATAGCCAAGCTTAAGGGTTCAGGGTGCTAGCTGAAACGAAATGCTCACCTGCCCTAAATTAGAGGCACAACACCGCTTCGTAAAGAGCTTCAACTTTATTTATCGTTGCCATGGTACCGCAATATTTGCTTTAACCATGGAACCAGTCTAGGCTAACTAAATATCAATAATCCTCGTAGCTTGAAATGACTTCTGCTGAATGAAATTAAATAATAGAGTAACTAAGAAATCATAGATTAGTGTTGAAAATATTTGTTATTCTTGCACTTTGGAATAATAAAAAATTGATGTTCCATTTTGTAATTTTTTCAAGTAAGTAGAGTATCATTAGTAAAACTTTTTCTATATCTATATCACTCAAGTAGTAAATATACATTAGTTGAAGATTAAAACGCCTAATTCAATAAATCCATTAGTGCTCTCCATTTCCAAGTTCCTTCAATCTACACCACGAAGCGTATCGATGATGTTCATAAAAACAATTCAAAAATTTTCCCACAAAGAAGACAGATAAACATCCAAAAATGTCTCTTCTCATTCTTGTTTTGTTATCAGTATTCCTTAGACATGTAGGAACAAGAATTTCAGTCGATATTACAGACAAGAATCAACAATGGATTAATACATTGAATGAGTTTGCCGTTTACCACGAAAATTACACAATATTAATTTTTTGCCAGAACGAAACTTATTTTGAAACTCATTTATCATTGACGATTTTACCTCCAGCTCAAATCTATAATGACCTCGAGCTTTTTTTCAACACCTTCATTTCATCTGAAAAATCTCTCAATGTATTCTTTTTTTTGGATTACGAAATGGATGTTATAGCCGAAACGAAAATCTTCCAAAAGTATAGTCACAATATTTTTCTCACATTCTGGACTGATTGGAGGCTCTGTGCCTCTGATTTTGCCAAATTGGTCCCTGCGTCTTTTGTTTTAGATATGGAGAGAAATGAACTTTTCAGCTGTTTCGATAGGAAAGAAGTCTTGCAATTAACACCCATTCTACCAGGCGAGTTGAAGGAGTTGCATAAATTTCATAGAAATTTCACAGATCTGAGGGGTGAAACACTAAAAATCTATCATGCTAATTATTTATCTTTACGCTGCAAGTAAGTACCAAGAAAGCATGTCAAGTGTTATCTTTATATCATTATCTATGCATATCGGGTGGATTTTTTACAGTGATAGAACTTCAATAGGGATTACTGTGATTTGACAGAAGGTAGAAGCCATGTTGTTTTGACATTTCTGCTCTGTAAACATTGACAAATTATCATGGAAAGACTCACGCCGCAACAACGTTTACAAATCGTTGAAATTTATTTTCAAAATCAGTGTTCTATTCGCCAAACTTATAGAGCACTTCGTGAAATTTATGGTTTACATAATCGTCCATCTGAGCAGCTTATTCGTCGAACTATCGATAGATTTCAGACAACATTTTCTCTACTCGATGCACCAACAACAACAAGACAAAGAATTGTACGTACAGAAGAAAATATCGCTGCTGTAAGTCATAGAGTTAATGATGATCCAGATTTGTCTCTTCGTCGACGTTCACAACAAGTTGGACTCTATGCATCCACCACATGGAAAATTTGGCGTAAAGATCTTGGTCTACTCTCAAACAAGATCCAACTGGTTCATGAACTAAAGCCACTTGACCATAATAAGCGTCGTTTGTTTGCTGATTGGGCTTGAGCTTGAAATTGATCCAATTTTTATTCGTAAATTTGTGTTTAGCGATTAAGCTCATTTCTGGTTGAACGGCTATGTAATCAAGCAAAATTGCCATATATGGAATGAAAACACTCCTCAAAAAGTTTTGCAGGTTCCATTGCATCCTGAAAATGCACTGTATGGTGTGCTTTACATGTTGAAGTCATCATCGGTCCATATTTCTTTAAAAACGATGCTGGAGCTCATGTTACAGTGAATGGTGCTCGTTACAGATCGATAATCAATGATTATTTGTTTCAAAATTTGAATGGTATCGACCCAGAAGTGCTTTGGTTTCAACAAAATGGTGCTACACCTCATGCTGCTACCGCAACAATTGATTTATTGAAAGAAAGATTTGGCGATAACATTATTTCGAGTAATGGTCCAATTAATTGGCCTCCAAGATCATGCGACATAACTCCACTGGATTATTTTCTTTGGGGTTATGTCAAGTCATTGGTTTATGCTGATAAACCAGAAACAAAAGACGCTCTGGAAGCCAATATAACTCGTGTTATTGATGAAATAAGACCTGAATTACTCGAAAAAGTGATCCAAAATTGGTCTGCGGTTCCTCAGAGTTATTCGTGGTGAACATATGCCGGAAGATATTTTTAAAACATAAATGTCATAAAATTATTTTTCAAATAAAAAAAAATTGTCTTCAATCTTAATTCAAATGTGTTTTATTTCAATTTAAAGTTCTATCACTCTAAAAAAAACACCCGATACTATGGCGATTCCTATGATAAGAAATTGTCTCAATGTGGTAAATGAAACTGCTAATTTTTTTCACAAACCATGCTAATGCAAGTAAAATTCTGCAAGATGGCATATCAGAACCTGTACCAGAAAGCAAGAAAAAGAGATTCCTTCGCTTTTGTGACTCCAGACTCATTGAAATACGTAACAGTATCGTGACATTTGTAGAGTTATTTCGATGCATCGTTATTGGCTTGGAAAATATATCTGTCAAACTGTGGAAAATTTCTACAACAGCTTCAACTTTATTGGCAGCACTGGGAAAAAGTGAATTTCTTGTTAGTTTATATATTTGTGACAAACTGTTCAATATGACTATTTCCCTATCTATAGCTCTTCAGGAGAAATCTCTTGATATGGCGTCGGCAGTAGACCATTCAAAAGGGATTGTAAAAATATTAAAAACTATAGAGATAATGCTGAGAACGTTTTCACAGAATTATTCGTTTCTGCCTCACAACTTAGAGAAGATGCATTACAAACTAGACATGGTGCTTGCGTCAAGACAAACAACTCGACCAAATCCTCAAACGACAAGTATTGAACAGTACTATAGAGTGTCAGCTTCCATTCCTTGCGTAGAAGGTCTGATTCAAAATTTATCGGAGATTTATTTCAAACGTGAATAACTTTTCTAGTTTTCGGATATTGGTACCAGGCTTCATTTTCTCCTCATATAATGAAAAAATTTGAAAAACTAACTCCATATTTCGATGTTAATATGTCACTCTCTGCTCTTCGGTCCGAGTACGAAATTTGGTGTAAAGAACTTTCTACTAGTATTATGATTCCTGGAACTGAGGTCGTAAAAGTTTTGGAGATATGTAACGAAACCTACTTTCCTATAATTAAACACCTTTTAACCGTATTAGCCACGTTGCCAGTAACACCGGGCAGTGTAACGATCATTTTCTACAATGAAAAGAGTAAAAACGTAATAGAAGATAACAGGCTAAGTTCATTGGCCATGATTTCAATCAACTGGGAAATTACTGTGAATCCAGATAAAGTAATCGACATCATGGCTGCAAAAAAGTCTAGAAGATTGGTATTATAACGAACATAGAGTTTTTGTAGTAAAAATGTTACTTTTTTTCGATAATTTTTCATTTTGACTAAGGTTAAATACAAATGTTGTTTTTCTTATAATATAATATTAATTATCAAATTTCAAAAATATATTCGGATACGTGCCTGCCCGTTTGACTATTGCCTGCCGAGAAAGTGTTTTAGTGTGGCGAACTGTGCAAAATTTCATCAATTTTGTAGTGAATTTCACCAATTTCAATGCGTTGTTCAAGCGTGTACCATTCCAGTTTTAGTAATGACTTAGTCAATCAAGTGAATTTTTACACTCATCCGATAACTGTTCTCAGGAAACATACCCCTCCAGATGTTTGTATCTTAGAAGGACCTGATTTGATGATTATAAATACACTTGGAGAAACCTTAAATTTCGTTCCTGACATTCGAAAGTATGATTTCAAGAACTACTCTACTGTCTGGGAAGAAATTCTAAATGCTGTGAGTATATGAGGTAGTAATTCTTTCAAAAGCACTTTATCGAGAGAGTTTCTATCCCTATCATATTTTTTAACAAAACCCTTCCTTACCAAAAGATACTGATTTCTCAAAAATCACTTGGAGAAACATATTCAAATTAATTAAAGTCAAGGAAAACACTTGTCTAAGTTTCACTTTTTTGAAATTTAAATACACTTCGGCTAAGTCAAGAATCGAACTGCATTCCCAATTATAAAAGCGCCACAGACCAAGAAATCTTCCTCATGCTCAAGTAATATCCCATAATGTCGCTATGCCAAAAATTAGCATTTCTCTCCAAATGAATTAATTGAATCGGCGGATATGCAGGGCAAATATATGTCGCATTCGCCGGTATTGGAGCATTGCACTGATGAATAGCCAAAAAGCTGTAAACGTGCATGTCTGGTGCTTATGCTCAGCGATCATTTTCAGGTTCAGAAAAGTTAGCATTTGTTCATGATGATCAGATGTATGCAGTTCTTTTGTTGTACAAATAATTTCTTGATTTCATGTTGAGTATAGAAGGAGATTCACAACATAAAAACTAGAAATATAATCAAGTACTTATTACACGAAAAATTTTCACTCACGCCCCAAATTAATTTTACTTGATGTATGCCTCAAACTGAGCTATTTCAAATTTAAAGCAAAAAATTAGACCTATTAAAAATCTTTCCGCGCATAAAAGACATTCACCGATAACGAACGACCAGTTATAATTCAATTTATTCCCATTACTTTTATTTGCATGATATTAAATCTAATTTATCTGAAAAAGATTATATCTATCTTATCTGTAAGAAATCTATCCAGTACATCACAATATTTCCCTTAAGATCATTTGGTTTATAAATATAAATTGTTTCATCAAGTGTATTCCCAGCAGTTTTGAAAATGAACATGAATAAATTTAATTGGATCGGTCCTTACTTGATAAAAATAATTAAATAAAATAATATAGATTGGAAACGTATACATACATTTCCAATTCTTACGTGAATATGAGATAATATTGCCAACTATTTCAAAATGGAATTTGACTTGAATGTCAAATTTTCAGAACGGTAAATAATATAGGAATTCATATAAAAACAACAAAGATCAAACAAATAAAGATAATAAATCTGGAGTCTGTTAGTTGATGTGTAATATGATGTAATATAATGGTCAAACAGACATCTCGCATTCAATATATGCCAGTCATTTGAAAGAATTTAGACAAAATTTCCGTAATAAAATTTAAAATAACAGACTCGCGCAGTAGAAATGAGTAGGTACAAGAACCTTAAAATTCTTCTCAACGACCAAACAGATGTCGCAAGATCCTCATTGTTGAATATAGTTGCTTATTGAGGTATTATCGAGAATTGGCCCCAATATATTCAATGGGTATTGATATCACTTTTCAGATATTTTTCTTTATCGGAAGAACTGTGAATTGTTGGGTATTTTTGTGTCTTTTTGCAATGTTGTTCTTATCTTTATTTCTGGAAATTGTTAGTTAATTGAACCGCCCCTTTTTTCAAGTTTTCAGCTATATAAGAAACGAATGTGTAATATTAAAAATTAGTTCAAAATGCTAATTTGATAAAGGCACAGTGCTGGCCAAACGTTTGTCGTTAACTTAATAAATTTTGGAAAAAATCTATATTATTTCATAAAATAAAAAGAAGAGATTTTTTACTTGATAGAAGAAATATTACAAAATTTGAATATCTAAACAGATTTAATCTGTTAGTCTCCTATAATTTTAATTTAAAAAAAAAATTTATTCAAAAATTTTTAGAATTAAATTAATATCTTATAAGCACAGCTTATATTTAATAGACCTATAAAATCAAAGCTCAATATACAATATGAAATGGAATAAATAACCGAACAAATATGAATTGTCTATTAAAATTAATAAATAAAGATCAGAAACAAATTTTGTCTCCCTCAAATATTTATTTATTAAGTTTAATTGAAAATTTTTATTTGTTGGGTTATTTATTCCATTTGATATTGTAGATATTGAGTTTTGATTTTATACGTCTATTTAATATAAGCTGTGCTTATAAGACAATTAATGTGCTTATAAGACAATTAATGTCCTATAAGCACAGCTTATATGACATTAATTGAATTCTAAAAATTTTTGAATAAAATTTTTTTGGAATAAAAATTATAGGAGACTAACAGATTAAATCTGTTTTGATATTGGAATTTTATTTAACATGAAAAAATGGTGAAGCTTAAGCCTCGTGTTTTTTTTTTAATTTCATTAACTTCCTTATCGAATTTGTTTTTCCAGGTAAACTCAGGAGAGGCTGATTTTGTAGCAGGATCAGTCATGGTTATCGCAAATAGAACTGCATACTTCACAGGTTACACCTGGAGTTCACCTTTGTATGGTACTTTATTTGTTGATCCAACTAGAGAACTTGGGCTCTGGATAGTAACAGATACTTTTGATTTCTCTTCGTACATGGTTACAACAATTGTATTCTTCATACTATTCATTATAATGGCTCTTTCTTCGTATCGTTGTTATAATCGTCTAGATTTATATCAAAACCTATTGGTGAGTATGTTTTTTGCAAATTTGAATTTATTTTGATACCTTGGACGAAATCGATACGGTTCAATTAATCAGTTCATTTTCTTCACTTCCAAATTTCTGATACTGCATTATTATCATCATGAAATTGAAACACACCGGCACTAATTCATACTCGTGTACTCTTTATCGTACCCTAAATCCTCTAGACAATTCTGCTATCAAACAAGGTTTTTTTTTAACTTGAAGAAGTCTATGTTGAGTATGGAACGAAAAATACTTTTCGAATTAATTATTCGGCTGATAATCTTTTCCACATATAATTTATTAGGAGCTATGGTAACAGAAAGTTCTTAAAATCGGGACAAGTCAACATACATCTCTATAACAGTTCGAAACTCAGACAAGCCCGAATAGGTTTTTTTGATCGCTGGGACATAAGCAGCTGACATACGCATTTTCGAAGCTTATTGGATTCAATCATCAGTGCGCTTTAATGTCCAACGAATACAAATCAGCTGCGCACTTATATTCGCACTGCATAAAAATGCCAATGTATTAATCATACACTAACGCCATCAAATGCACACAAATATGCATACACGACAGAAAATCTTATTCATGCTCAATTCATATTCAATTACACCGTGATTTTATTCAAATGAATTGATTCGGCTGATAATGAGTTCCAAATATGATGAATAAGAAGTATGAGTTATGGTATAACCTGTTCAGAAATCAAACAAGCCCGACTAGGTTTTGTTGATCGCTGGGGCATAAGCAGCAGACATGCGCATATTCGAAGCTTATTGACTTCAATAATCAGTGCGCTGTTATGCCCAACGAAAACAAGTCAGCTTCTTGTGATGATTCTAGCGCACATTAGCGAACTATTTGATACAATCAGCCGCTGCATGGAGCTGCACCCTAGTAAAAAAAAACTATTTAGAAAACTGCTTTCAGAAGCTAATTGGAGAATGCTTTATTTTGTTCTTACTTTGGGTCAAAGAAAGACTCCAGGTCCAAAGTAGTCCATGTTAACTTATAATATAATATTTATGTCTCCTCATACATGAAATTCAAGATTATAGTGTTGTCCAGAACGAAATTACAGAGACTAGAAATAAGCGCAGATCGCTTCGAGAAAAGAATTTTAGGATTGCGCTGACTTAGCGGAAGCACGGCTATGTTCCCAGAATACTGTGTAATTTTTTTGGGTATTATAAGGAACTACTTACCTTTAAATTGAACGTTTTTTTATATTCGTAAAATATGCATCTTTTTCAATTTCTTGATTTTTTGATATTTTCAAATTTTTTTAAATATCTTTCAGGCACTTCTGAAGGTCTTTGTGGAGCAAGGAACATCACTCGATCGTATTTTCAGTCCAACGACAACAAAGTACCTATTTTCCCTGTGGCTGATTCTCAACATAATCATTTCAACATCTCTGAAGAGTATATTGTCTTCGGCACTCATCAAGCCCAATACCTATGGACTCACTACTACTTATGACCTTATCAAAAATCGATTCTGGTTCGTTGTAAGTTTCTCATCGTTTTTTTAATGTTACGATTAAACTGCTCCACAAAAGTTGAAGAAGTGCACAAATTT